>JABSTQ010010194.1:0-745714 GCA_013358835.2 Ixodes persulcatus
TGCTTGGAGTTACTAGTCGCATGATTGACTTAACTTAATTGACATGTCGATTATTCTTTTGGTAACCTCGAGTTCTTAGTGGAGCACTCCACTTTAATTTAGCTGAACTGACGTTTTGTTTACTCTTTCTTATTTGTTCAAATTATTACTAATGCAATTCAGATGATAAACATGAAATTGCAGTTTGTGATTATCTTTTGATTACATCGGATTACTATTGACACTTCTGACTTTCTAACTAATAGAGGCAGGCTTGATTTAACTATATCGACCAATTAATAACACAAATTACTAGTTAAAAGTTTCTCAAACATTTTAAATTACTCCCTCGATTACTTCGAAGAATTATTGTCAAAAATATAACTTTGTGAAAGCTCATTTGACGTTCAGATTACTTCTTGTTTAGACACGTATTACTCACAAAAATAACTTTATGGAAGCAAACTTTATATTATTCAGACGATTACTTTGACATATAATTGACAAATGCGACTACATAAAAGTCAGTTAAAATTTCAAATACTTCTTTGATTACTCCGTGTTACTGGTCACCCATTGACTTGAAATTAACTAAATTAACTTAGTGGTTCTTTTTTGTTTCCCCGATATGTTAGTCGCACACAACTGAGTTTATGTACACCTTATTGACATCTTCATTCCTTTGCGTAACTATAGTAAGTTACAGTCAAGAAAGTAGCGGCAAATGCCCCTCAAAAGGATTCATAATCCCTTCGCCACCTCCGCATCCAATAGCGTCTCATCGTTTCCGTGAGCGACGTGGCCAACGCGGGAGAGGGTTTTGCCTTCCTGTAAATATTTGCTTTATCTTTCGACTTTGACTTAGCGTTGTGGATGCCACGAAAGGGAGATTAGGGGTTTCCCCCCCGATGGAAACAAATACACTTTGGGGGTTAGGTTCCCCCTCCGATGGATACAAAGGTCGGTATCTTAAAAAGCGGGGGTCGGAGACAAGTTGGCATCACTCTGTAGCCAATATCTATTCATCGAAGAGGAACAGGGCGTCTCCAGTGAACTATTCTTTCGACTGCGGATGGATTTGAAACGGGCGCATCACGCTTGTGGGAGTGGCTTCTCCTACCTTCTTGACTTGTACCCGACTATAGTGACCTATTTGACTTTTTTTCTAATTGACGTAATCTCCCTCATTATTACTTGCAGCTTTTATACAACGGAGTGAATTATTCTGAACTCAGTTACCGTATTGATCACTCTTTTGATTACTGGGACTAACTATTGACAATGGAATTTGATTCGGACTAATTGACAATAGAATTACTTTTGTAGCTTGAGCTACACTGGCCGAGGTTGAGCAGTTTCGCGTGGCTCCTGGAGAGCCGTGCTGCGCATGCGCGAGGAACAGTGACGTCACACGGAGCACAGCTGGCCCGCCGGAGCCGCCGCCTCCGCGCGCGCCTCGCCGGTCTGCGCATTCCATAGGAGTGACGTCATAGCCGCGGCAGACGCACTGGCGCCGGCGCGTGCCCAGCTGTGCGCCTCCGTTGCGCAGTAGCCAAGTCTGACGCTGCACAGGAGCCGCTTGATAGCACCTATCAATTTTTGCGCCATGCGAAGAGGTATCAGTGGGGGTATACATATAGCGGGGCGTTTGCCAGTGTGGTATAGCCATGAGAAAGAGAGCGAAATTGCTGCTCCGCGGCGCAGAAGAGCGGAGAAGCTTAACTCATCGGATCCCGAAGTAGTTGCCTGGGCAATTAGCGGTTGAGCGTAGGAAGAACGAACAGAAAACTAAAGGTGCAGCGGAAACACCGGAGCAAAGGGAGGAACGTCTAGCAAAGCGGCGTCGCCAGGAGGCTAATATACATGTCTCACATAATGCGTACATCGTGTGTGTGTCAATGAAGCAGCAGTAAGCATGATAATCAAGCCATCCTAGACAACCAGGAAAGCTAAGAATAACCAGCTGAACCTTAGCTCACGCTACGTATATCCTGGCATAGCCGAGCTCGGCCACTGCAGTTTTTACATTAATTTGAACAAATTATAAACTAGCCGATTTATTATGACCGGGAGTCACATTATAATTACTCTTTTGATTACTTCTAGTTACTACCGACGCAATAAGCTTTAGTTCGCCCTAATTGACAGCTTGATTACATGATTAATTTGTGCCAATATTAAATACATTTATTTTTTCTAAGCTTCATTCATATGATTGGCAGTTTGATTAATCCGAGTTATATTTACCCAATAGACTTTATATCAGGCAATTGACATGTGGTGCCTCTGCGAAAACTTCGAGTTATTATGCAAATAGTTGATCTATTGTCAGCTAAATTTACAATATTATTTCTATTTTGACTACTTCGAATTACTTTTTACCTATAGATTTTAATACGGCCTAACTGGCATTCTGATCACTCTTTTGGTTACTTCGAGGTAAGATTCAGCCAAGTATTATTGATTATGAGCTCAATTTTAATTCTAATTACTATCTTTATTACTCGGAGTTACTATCACCCAGTGAATTTAATTTGGCCTAAATGACATTTTGGAGACTCTCTTGATTACTACGAGTTACTATACCACCACTTCATCCATTACAAGCTCCATCCACATTAATATTACTCTTGATTACTTCGAGTTTCTTTTGACCAAGTTACATTAATTCGAGCTAATTGATATTGTGACAGCCATTTTGATTACTTTCAGATATAATCGACCAATTGAATTATTTTGAGCCCAACAGACATGATGATTACACATTGGATGACTTGGGTTACTACTAACCTAGGTGACTTTAATTCGGCCTAATTGACATTGTGATGACCATTTTAATTACTTTGAGCTAATATTCAAACAATTGATTTTTTTTTTAGTCCAATAGATATGATGTTTATAATTTTTACTTCGAGTTACTTTTGACCAAATTTACTTCAATTCGGCCTACATGATATTTTGATGACTATCTTGATTACTTTAAGGTAATATTCAACAAATTGACTTATCCTAAGCATAGTTGACATTGTAATTACTCTTTCGATTACTTTGGGTTACTATTGACCAAGTTGACTTTAATTCGGCCTAATTGACAATGTGATGACCACTTCCCTACCGAAAAATCCGGTATAAGTTTTCGCTATCCAGATTATGAAACCGGAAATCTATCTGGATTCTATCTGGACTCTATCCGCAATTTAGCTTTTCAGAAATTATTCCTTTGTCTGCAATCTGGATTTCGGTTTTCCGTTTGACGTTTTGGCGACTCTCCTGATTACTTGCAGTTGTTATATTACCAATCGATCTATTATAAGCTCAGTATACATTAATATTACACTTTTTATTACTTCAAGTTTTTTTTTACTCACTAAACTATCATTAGGCCCAATTCACATTTCTATGACTTTTTGAGTACTTTGAGTAGTAAACAATAAATTGTTTTAATATTAACTCAAAGTAATAAAAATGCTATTTCAGCGTCAATTAGGCCACTACTAACTCGAAGTAATCTAAAAAAAATAAGAATGTGATTTAAGGTCATAATAGATTAGTTGGTTGTATAATAACTCGACGTAATCAAGGAAATCACCAAAAGGTCAATAATGCCGAGTTAAAGTTAATGCGGTCAATAGTAACTCAAAGAAAGAGTAATCATAATCTCAATTGAGCTGATCCCTACTGAAAAAAACCATTTGGCGCATATATGAAAGTAAACGGGTTCATACCGGTAACAGTTTAGCCATACCGGTCACCAGTTTGTCAAAGGGGTCGCTGTATGGCTCAAAGGGGTACCCCGTATGAGCCATAACGGTCACCTATTTGGGCCAACAGGTCACTCCTTTGGCAAACGAGTCACTCGTCTGGGCAAACGGGCCACTCGTTTGGGCAAAGTTGTCGCACGTTTGCTCACACTGGTTAACATGTTGCACAAGCGGGTGACCGGTGACCGTCAAACTGTACCGGTTTAATCAAACGGCTCACCGGAGCCCGTTTGATACTGAACGTACAGAGCGGCGGTATAGGTACGCCAGTGTCAGCCGTGGCAGCCTATCTTTCCGGAAGGCCGGGAGTGCCGGTTCATCGATTTAAAATCGTCCGCGTAATGCAAGTATTTATATTTATATTTTTAATTGCGCTGACGTTCGCTTTAACTGCAACTGCAATAAGCAAACTTTTTAGATGAGGAGCATCTCTTGCTCGGGTCTATGTCCCGCGGCGTCGGCGTTGTAGTCGGCACTCGCACTACGCACGCGCAACTCTCCTCCTTCCCTCTCTAAAACAGCTGCGCGTTACTCTCTCCGCTCTCTCTCTCTACCAGCTGCGTGCACTGCGCGTGCGTTCGCTTCTCCTCACACCGCGCGCGCACGCGCAACTCTCCTCCTCTAGTCTCCTCTCCTTCAAGTGTGAAAAACAATAAACGGCGAGCGGCGAGCGTTCCAAGGTTTCTCTGCCGCGAGCCGCGACGAAGGCTCGCGTAGGGGGTAACGCTAGGGCAGTCGGTGCCGCCATCTCTCGACGTCACCACGCAACTGACTCTTTCCTCGGAACCAACACAATGCTCCGCATCACCCCATGGTTCCCCTCGGGAAGATGGTGTAATTTTTTTTACGTAAACGCGCGACGTTGTCGAGCCGATATTTTTGTCAGAACTTTAAAACTTTGGCGTTTTTGTAGGCTCAGTTTACTTATTCAGCTTGAATATCTCTCTCGCAGAAGACGCGACCACGTGAAAAAATATACTTCTAGACTCCGTTTCACCTCAATTCAAGACGCAGCGAAGGTAGCGCCCGAAGACGTTGCTGCAAGAACATCGAGCATTGCAAGAGCATGCCCGCCATTGCTGCAAGTCCAACTACAAGGCCGCGCTGCCTGCTTTCTTTGCTCCGGCGCAACCCGAGTGGCAGGTGCCATTGCCTGCGCTGCGCCTTGACCTCCTTGACCGCGCCCTTTCCCCCCCTCTCTGGTCACCTGTCACGTGACCCGAAGGGAGAGGAGGGCGCCAGCGCGCGCGAGCTACACGCTGATAAGCATCGCCTGTGAGATAGATCCGGTAGTGTGCCCGCTGGTAGCCGCTTTTTTTTTTTTGCCTGCTTGTTGTCCGTTCAGTTCGAACTTCGTTCGTCCAACCTGCTTCGACCTGTCGCATTACCCTGCGTTCTTATTTGGATGTCTCGACAACGTATTGAATGTGCACCAGAGCTATCAGTGTTCGAAAAGTCCTACGCGTATATCGGCAACAAGCGATACTTCAACGAAGTCAGGAATTCTTGCGGTTTGATTGGGTTCGGCAAATGACAGCGTGTGCGCCGCATCGTGTTGAAACTTCAACGAGCCTTAATTCTTGTTTTTGTGTTTGTGTGGTTGTCCTGCTTTGACCGTGTCGACATATATGGGATTACATCTTTCAAGTCCGCTATTATTATGGTAAGTGCACTGCAGCCTACTTGGTGGCAACGATTGACCGTTCTTCTACGCGTACTCGTCCAGACAGCCGGGAGAATAATTTCGCCGAAAGTTCACCATTATTGGGCAGGAGATCGAACTATAGGGGGCGCTCTGACCCGTCTGTTGTCCCCATACTCAGTGTTTACTCAACTCAAGGCCTGTGCACATGCCTAGAGGCCTTATGGGCATGTCCATGTCATCTTGTACAATAGAGCGCGGGGCACAGTTTAATGTAAAAAATACTAACGATCGACCAAGAGAAGTTTAGTGCCGGATCTATTCTCAGAGAATGCGAGCTTGACCCACTTCGGCTGTTGTGCTGAGCTGGGACCGTGCATGCTGCATTGTTCATGCGGGCCGGAGTGGAAAAAAAAAAGCCCCTCCTCCCCCTCACCGGAGAACACGAACTCCAGCCGAACACTGACGCCGCGTTGGGTTATGTCGGCCGAGCATTGAGTAATTGTATTTGTTGTCCCCATCCGTGTAGTTCTAAAGTTAACCGCTTGGATCGTCACTGTCGCTCCTCCTGCCCAATAGTCTAGGAATACCTCAGTTCTTGTTTGCTTTGCAATCTTCTCAGTTGTATAAAAGCTTAGAGTGACTTTTCACATTTCACAGACCGGTTGCACGTTTGTACTTGTTTACAAAATAGGTTGTAATAAACTTCTAGGAAAATTGTAACCAATATTTTGTGCCTGTTTTCCTGCCCATTCACAAACACCTGTGCGAACACATTTTTTCTACGGGTTTCCTGCATGTTATAAATAGGTTTATGAGTTTTGGGACGTCTTAAAAAAGTTTAAGGTACCCAACCTTCCAGACAATACCCATTTAGGGCTAGCGAATAATTTGCCTATCCGAATGGCTCGTTCAAATGTGTGGTCACGTGCCAGGTCGAACGGTCGCCCGTATCAAACGAGGACCCGTATCAACGGGCACCCGTATCAAACGGGTACCGTATCAAACGGGTACCCGTATCCCATAATCACGTGTGATCCGAACGGATCGACAAGTTTGCCACCCGTTTGATTCAAACGGGTCGACCAGTTTGCCATCCGTTTGAATTTCAAATGTTTTTTTTTTCAGTATAGGGATAATAAATAATTTGATAGAAATTTGCTTAAAGTGATAAAAAATCATCAAAATCTTAATTAGGTCGCATTAAATTCTATGGGTCAAAAGTAACTCTAACAGTGAAGAGACTAATAATATTGTGAAATGAGCTAATAATAAATTACCTGGTTGCGTAATATCTCGAAGTAATCAAGATAGGCACAACAATGTCAGTTAGCTGACATTGTAGTCTATAATTTGCTCAAAGTAATATCAAGAGTAATCATGATGTCAGTTAGGCCGAATCAAACACCATTGGGTCAATAGTAAATCGAAGTAATCAAAATGGGATATGAACTGAGAAGAAATCCCTCGGTGGTATAAAAGTAAAATGAGAGTGAGGATTATGTCAGTTAGACCAATATAAAGTCAAATAAATCACTAGTTACTCAAAGTAATCAAGTTGTCAATAAGGTTGGTATTACCTCAGCTATATGACTAATATATCGGGGAAAGATTCAAAGTCCGAGGACACATAAGTACTTATGAGTTGTGAATGCGAAAGCATGAATGTCGTTCTTCCGCTCGCTTAGTTCGTCTAAGGCGTGGTGCTTGGACGGTAACTTTTCGCTACATCCGAGAAAGCGGCCGACGGCCGAGAGCGCGATCTCGTGAAGTAGCCGCGCCGCGCTGAGCTCGGCCGTGCAGCCTCTCTGGAGTTTGCCCGAGCGGGCTGAGCGGCCATGCCCGCACCTCTTAAGGTCCGGTTCATACGCACATTCGCGTTTGAACGCGTTTGAGTGCGTTGCGGCGTCCTTGCGGCCAGGAGCGGTCGCTTGCGGTGCCACGCGCGCCTTCCCGCAACGCTCCGTTGCGCGCGCAAGCGAGTAGAGACTCGTTCAACTTTCCAAAGCGTTGCGTTGCGTTCGACCAATCAGAAGCCCAGAGAGGAGAGGAGGGTGACGTGTTCGTTCGCCCACTCGGCCGACTCGCCGCTCGGCGAGACGTATCCAGTTCTCCGCTCGCAGAACTTGCTTTTTTTTGTTTTGGGAGCGGTGGGGAGTGCATTTTCCAAGGCTGCGACGGTTCAAGCTTGACAAAACGTCGGGGAAGCTGGCGAGATTGTCCCAACATCGAACACTTCAACGCTGTCGCTGTGCGCCGCCATGTTGCCTTGGATTTCGCTTACTATTGGTGTGCCGCTAGCGACGATAGCGCGTTCTTATTGGCTCTTCACTGCGGTTGACTGCGTGTCAACGCAACTGTGCGTACAAGTTTGGCGCAAGCGCTCTTCGCAACGCAATGCGTCCGCTTGCCGCTACGGAACGCACCGCGCTCAAACGCGAATGTGCGTGTAGGCCTTTCCCGGCGGTAAGCGGCGGCCGGGCCGCTGCGCGCCCTGCACCGCTATGAAGAGGTCTTCTCTGGTGGCGTTTTTTGGAAGTACGCCGAGCGAAAGCCAATGGGAGCTTCGTTCCTTGATAACACGCGCCAATCAATGGGAGAGCAGCTCGCGGCTTCACTTTGTTCCATTGGGACAGGGTCTTTAGGTGCCGTCTGGCGCGGCTTCAAAGCTGATGACGTCGGTTCGCTCCATGAGAGTGTTAATGCTTTCGCATTAAAAGTAAACCACTACGTTAATTGAGTTAATTTAAATTCCCTTGAGGAAATAGTAACCAGGATTAATCAATGGAGTAATCAAACTCTTAGTTGAACTTATGTGAAGTCGCATAAGTTGTTGTTCAGGAGGCCACGCCACCTGAACAACAACAACCCCAAGGTCGCACACACAAGGCGACCCTCCCGTTGCAGCGCAGGAGGCAGCAGAGGGAAATTAGCTGCTTTGTCCACCCCCCTTTGACTTCTTCTGATAATTCTCCCTACTTTCTTTTGTGTCCGTGTGGCTGTGAGTGAGTGCGAAGGCCGTTTCTAGCGAATCAGAGGGATAGAGCGAAGCACGTGACTGCTCTCCATAGGACAAAAACGCTTGGACGAAAATATGCCACGCGACTCGCTCTGACGTGCTGATGGGCTCACTGGGGTAATAGCCCTCGCCGTTTGCCAGGTTATGGGTGAGTTGTAGGGACCACGTATGTCCGGTTTCCAAAAAGCGTCGGTAAGTGTTCTGTTTTTCGTGCAAGCAGGTCCTGACGAAATCCATTTAGCGACCGTGGTTTTTCGTCTTTTTCATAATGGCAGTTTATCTCGTCGGAGTCTATGGAATTATTGTGGTGTGTTTGTAGGACACGTTTCGACAAAGAGCTGCTCATCGGCGGACGCGAGACTTCCGTTGAATGTGATCGACCGCCTTCATCCTCAACATTGTGTTTGCGTTTTTTTTGTGCTGCCCGAATCAGATTTAACATCTATCGTGACAGAGAGCTGCTCCTCGGTGACCGCGAGACCTCCGTTGAATGTGAGCGACCGCCTCCATCCCCGGCATTGTGTTTGCGAATTGTTCCGTGCTGCCCGAATCAGATTTTGCATCTATCACGGATTACATGAGATCACTGTCTTATTTGTAAGTACTCTGCAAGCATGCTTCTGATAGTAGACCTGCTTCCGTCTCAATAGACCATTTTACTGTTTACAAACATGAACAGCCGCTTGTGCCCCAAGTAAAGCCCGGTTCACACAGTTGCGTTTGACTGCGTTTGACTGCGTTGCGGCAGCGAGAAACCAGGACATTCCTCCTGCTCATAGCGCGTGCCAAGAGATTCCTTAAAGTGGGTTCCACGCTTCATACGAAGCACAGATGTGCCGGTGACTGGCTTTCGGTTCTCGCCGCAACGCAGTCAAACGCACTCAACCGCAAATGTCTGAACCGGGCTTAACTCACGGTCGTAGGCAAAACTCGACAGGCTTGCAAAGACTTTGCAAGCCTGTCGAGTGTTGCTTGCTTCACCAGTGCTTGAGTCACCAGATTTAACTAGGGGCTTCGGTTGTACAATTTAAAGGGGTCGTGAAAATATATCATATTGGAATGTTCATGACCTTAGAGAGGCGTAGTGGTCCTAGTCTGGCCCATGTATACTCGCACGGACGCCACTGACTTGGTCGTGGTGAAGAACTTTTTTTTCGAAGTTGGAGGGAAATTAGAGTACAAAGGCCTAACAATGGCAGCACCCCAGCCAGGCCGCGCAGCCGTAGCATTGTTACGCACTCCGGGCGTCCAAGCGAGCGAAGCGAGAAAAAGAGCGACCGATGAGCGAAAAAAAAAAGTCGGGTAACGTCACGACGACATCAAAATATGTTAACCTATTCCGGTCATTAGGACGGGTACAGCCGTTAACATCCATGTTTCCACGGTGCGCTTCTTCTGCGCTCAAGCGTAGGGCTGTTTTTTCTGCCGCCCCAAAACATGGGGTTACAATCGCCTTCTCTACTGCCGCCGGACTGCCCCTATTTTCCCCTAGATGACGCAAGTTGTACTGTGGCGTCCTAGGTGGCCGGTTTGCCGCCGTTTGCTAGCCCCCCCCCCCCCCCCCTTCTCAATTCGCTTGCCTGATTTATTTTTCTTTGTATTCCATCTCATCTTCTAAGGTTTTATTTTATATCTTCTTTTTTTATAAATCACCGTAGAGCAACCTCAGAGAAGCTGCTTCTCAATAGGCCCTTTTCAAAAATCTCAAAAGCTCACGCGCGCCTCGCGACGTATAATGGGAGTCCTCGGTACGCCCCTCCCACCCACGTGGCGTACGCGAGCAGGCGCAGGTTACCACGGCAACAACTTTTGAGCAGCCGAGTCGGACGAGCGACGAGCCAACGGCTGCCCCTTTCTCATCCCTCTCCTTTGTACCGGCTTTGTCGTCTGCTGCACCAACGCTTTGTCGAACCTGGTCGGCGAAACCTACCACGGTTGCGGTGCAAACTAAATGGATTCGGTGGCACTTCAATACGTGAAGGTAAGTTACGACGAATAACGTATTCAAATAAGTTCACCTGTCGAGATGCCTTTACGTTGCCACAGATACGGTACGCCGCCAACGACGTACGACGCGGCGGATGGGCGGGATGGCGGATGGCTGCAACGGCTGCCGGCGGTAGCTCACGGGACGCGCGCGCAGTCGCGGAGGCACAACGAGAAAGCGCGTGAACTGTACCGAGGGTTCCCGAAATTCCCTGCCGTCGTGGCGCTGTACGTTTTGCAGCAGGTCTACTGGGTAGGAGGCAAGGAGCATACATTTAATTTTCATACATACTTTATTATTTACACAGATCTCGTACATAAAATATTAGATATATACAGATAATGAAATTTAGGGAACAATATGACGGATAGCCCGAGAAACACGTAAGAGCACAATTAAAGACATATACATTTATAAAAGATGTCGCACCACCAGTTCTGATGAGCAGAAACTTAAGTGTTTTCTGAAGAAACAAAACATATAATTTTCTTTTTGTTTTGTACTCAGCTGATAGATGACCCGCTTCGTGGCTTCTGTACTTTCCTAGCAGCTGCAGACCTTTTAGAATGAGTTTTTTGCAGATCTCTGCTTTTTAAAGGCGTAAATGCCCCAGGGTTCATAGCAGAGTACCTGGAGGAACTTCTACAAGATTGCTGGAAAGAGAAGGTTTTTCGATTGTTCTTTCATGAAAGCACAAAGATACTTTATCACATAATCCTTGTATACCAGATGGGGAATGGACGCCAAAAAGCACTCTTCAAGCTTGCCCACGAAAGCAAAGGTCTGTGGGCACAAAGAGTGCACCAAAAATGCCTGTTTCGTACTGTGCGCCTAGCACGTGGTGCGGTTCGATCTACTTGCGAATGTCAGGTGTCACGTCACTACTGCATAAAGAAAAAAAAAAAGAAAAAAAAAACTTTAGCGGCAGTTGAAGTGCTGTGTTCATGGGATTTCGGCCGCATGAGACTGAAAATCGTAACCAGGATCGCACCAGATGAAACGGGCTTGAAAAGAAAACCGACGAAAAACGAAACTTTACTTCTCGCTTCAGAACTCCTTTGGGAAAAGAAAGAACGACAATTCTTTCGACTTGCTCTAGTTCCCGCACCATTCCGCAGCGCATTAGTGCCAAGGCATGCTCTTCCGAGAGCACCAGAACTTTCGAAGTCAAATTAACGGGGACCGAGCGAACACCACGTTTTCCGCAGAACACTCAAACAGGCGATCACGCTCATCGGGCGTCGGTTGCGCCGTTGCCGCGGTTGCGCCGTTGCCGCGGTTGCCACAGGTGGCGGCGCCCGGCAGCCCGAGGCAGTGTCGATAGCCATATGGATTTTCAAAAAGTTCAGGATATTTTTGCAGCAATTCTACTGCGATACACTCTTAAAAAGGTGGAACGAGCTCCCTTCGAAATGTGCTCTCTGATGTTGACGTTGCTACTGTAGGCGTGTAATTAATAAGTGTCTATATTGAGACACCGGGCTCTCCAGAAGTACTGCTTCTATATCTCGCTTCCGTCCCGAGTCGCTTTCCACCTACGGGGTCAACCACATGGAATAAACTTCTCGCTCCCAACGTCTCGGTCATCCGGTCGACCCTGCTGTTTCAGAACCTGCTTGCTTTAAGTAAGTGATGTTTATAAAATCTCGTTTAATGTAATATGTTTGAGGGCAGCTGGTAGCTACTGATATTTGTCGTTGTGATTTCTTTACTACGCTTATTTTCTGTCCTCAGTCGCGTAATATGGTGTTTACGCTCAAATGACCCGCCCCCCCTCTCCTTTGCTCTTGCGATGAAGTGGCGCCCGGTGCAACGTCCCTTCGTGGAATGGCTTTCGATAGAATGGTGCTCGATTAAATGTCCCGGCAGTCTCATTTACCTGCGTGATCACCTGTGCATGATTGCTGGCATGTAAAATTTCGTATTGTTTACTGCAGTTGGAGTTGGTTGCAATTACAGTCGACATTACAAGAGACTCCACACGCAGGAGTCTTTTGATCAACTTCAGCGTCAGGCAAGACGCTACAGCGAAGAGATGGGCATTCAACTGTCCGACCCACTCGAGAGAGTGAGGAAACCTCCTCGCAGACTAGAGGCAACGGACAACCTAACGCCTCTGGTACAGCTTCACCTCGACCAGCAGCTTCGACAAGGATTTTATGCAGTTGTTGACCCGCTCATAAATGAAGTACAATGACGGTTCACACAGGAGGGTTTCGACATGCTCCTGAGGCTAGAACAAATCCTCGTCGTCTAGAGCGAAAGGGAAAGGAAAGCACCGTCTTCAGAAATATTGAAAGAGCGCCTGGGGATTCACGCTGCGGATTTTTTCCTGGACCAGCTGCGTGCGCAGCTTCTGATGCTGCCAACAATAACATCAGGACTAGAACCGTGCAACGCGCTGTCAATTGGGGAAAAACTTGGACGCGAATCCGCAACTGTACGGGACCTCATGAATCAGGTTGTTCGGCTAGTGATCCTGGTACTGACAGTCCCAACGTCTACAGCGACTTCAGAGAGATCACTCAGCAGCCTCCGGCGCTTGAAGACATACCTCCGGTCGACGATGTCCCAATCCAGACTTATTCATCTTATGCTCCTTTATGTTCACCAAGAGAGAACTGCTGCACTCGATCTGGTCCAAGTCATGAGGGAGTTCGTCTTCAGAACCACGGAAAAAAAAGTCACATTTGGAAGCGTATAACATTCAGGAATCTTCAGCAATGCAAATACTATGTCTACTATGTTCATTTTTTTCGTTTTATGTTTTAGCTTATCTTTCGAATTTTTGCATGCACGGTGAATTTATATGAGCAATAAACTTGTAGGTGTGCTTTTTTTGCCCTTGGAATTGTCTCTTGTCGTCTTGTTGTCTTTAATCACTAAAAACCTAAACTCCAAAGGCCCCAAAAAACAACTGAGTGTGTTTTCTCCTGTTGTAGAATTTGAAGTGTGAAAGGCGCTGACTTGATGAGCAGCCGACGGACAAATGTAAACGTTCCGCTCGCGCTCGAAATCGGCTAAAAAACAACAATAAAGCAACCTAAGCCGGGTGCAAGTGTTAAACTGATTATCAGTAACATCAATTTTTCTAATAAGCGCTAAAAATCCTGAATTCTGCTTCGAGAAAAAAAAATTAAAAAAAGAAAAAGGAAACCTTCGCGAAACGGGGATCCCTACTTAAATTTACATCATTTACGTACAGGCTAAACGTTTGTCTTGACTTCATAGAAACCAAGGGCACCGCCCCCGGCCCTCAGGGGGGGGGGGGGGGGGGGGGGGGGAGTCTGGTTTGTCCCCCCCCCCCCCCCCCCCCCCCCCCACAAAAACAAGTTGGTACGCCACTGCGTGTGTGACGTGCTCGAAAACCGAAACCGAAAGAAGATGAGTTGGGAGGGTGGAAGCTTCGTCCTGTCTGCCTGGAGAAGGAGGAAAACGTATCGTTCCTCCCTTTTTCTCGTGTCCACTTGGGGGCGCGTCAGTAGAAGGGAGGAAAATGCACCATTGCTAACTTTTTTCTTCGTTTTTTCTTAGAGTGTACTTCTTGCCTTCAGTGTTTTTTCGTATTGACGCCGCACGCAAGGCGAACACAAATCGCCGGGCGAAGTTCGTCGGTTGCTTGCTGCATATTTGCTCCATGGAGTCCAGAGGCTGTTGTTTGCAGGCCGTGAGTATATTGACAACCGAGATCGCTGCTTTCATTAGAAAGCATGACGACCGGCGTTCAGGCCTGTCTTTCTCTCTCTCTCGTACTAAACAAGGTAGTGAAAAAACAAAGCAGAAACGAGTGCCCGACTAAGAGCTTGTTTTTGTACCTCGGAGTTGGGAAAGATTCGTCTTCCACCTCCATTAGGAGAAGATATTCCTCGAGGCAGGAACAAAACGGATGATCAGAGTGGAAAGCTCCTTGCGTATACCCCGAGAGTCGGAAGCACGATGAATTATCCAGTAACCTCGGCCGTCTCAACTCTCTGCCCGCGGCCGGTTCTTTCGTCTTTCTTTTTGCCTTCCAGTGCTTGCCGTTTCTCCTGCAGATTCGCAGCACTCACAATACGTGCCTACATTATTCAGGCTCTTCCCTCAAACATGAGTGCTGCTTAAGGTGAGGCCACCGACGTTGTGGGCATCATTGAAGGTGTTAGGAGTGTTAAAAACAAAATCCAAATGGAACACTTTTTTTTTTTTGCGACGGGGCGAAACACGTTGATCTATTTTGCACCTTTTGTTTGGAATAGATTTTTTTTTAATAACTCGGTAATTGGTGCATCTAAACTAACAGACATCAATTTTAAAACTAATGATAGTATTGTGGAGATCGACTTAAAGCTTGCAAATTGAATGAATTCCAAGCGCCCCTGAAACAAGGGTACGGTGAAAGAAGCACAAAAAGCAACGCATGTTTACAGAAATATCGAATAAACTAATGAGCCATTCATTGGTTGATATTTAATATTAAAAAAAAAGTTGTCCCGAAAGGGACATGTCCGAACAGTTCTGGTGAATTGTTCAGCATTATAAAATTTATGAAAAAGGCGGCCCACGTTTGGCTGCCTACAAGGCACATTATTTCCAAAAAAATGTTATGTTAATTTATACGTAAGGAAGTGCAAACCTTGTTTTCCACGCGTTGACAGTAGCTTGGTTCTGGTTTATAATCTGCGAATTCCAAAATGCATCAAGAAAGAAGGGATGTGAGAGATGTGCCACATTTGTAGTGTATTACTAAGAGTGAAACGAATGTTATTATGCTGTCGGCAAGATTTTCTCCTATTCCTGTCTGCTCGCTTTTTTCTGGAAGAAAAATCAAGATGATGTCGAAAACAAATGAGATATACTTTCTTATTTTCACTTGCACAGCAATTCCTTAAGTCTCTACATTACGTTTTTTACATAACTATACCATGTTATATTTTTTATTCGAAACAGATTTTTTTTTTAAAGCGTCTTTAGTGCCGCGGGAACGCCGTTTTCCCTATATGTCTCTTGAGCTCGGCGGATACTCGAGGGGCGAACAACCGTCACAGTTTGGTGAGTAATTAACTAAGCTCGTTAATTCACTTTTTAATTAGTGCAAATAAACGTATGGTTCCAATTTGAAACTTACTGAGCGTAATCGAAAACCACTAAATCAACACTTCTTAGAACGACTTGAAGCTCGTGGAAAAATCGGGGGCGCGCCAAAGTTTCCACTCGGGAAGCAGGTGCAAAGCTAGCTGTGGCGGAACGCGATAACGATCTATACTTCGTCTCACCCACCGTGGTCTCACCTAAGCATGGACTATTGTTAGCAGGGCATGCTAACATTGCGAGCTATATACTTTGTTTCACATTGTGTTGTATCGCAGGAAAGGCTACAAGCGCGAGCTCCTTGCTCTAAGGCACATCTCGATGGCACAAGCTCTCGTGCACTAAGGGCAGCTGCCAACGCTGTGAGCTCGCGCTTCTAGCCTTCGCTGCGGTACAACATAAGGTGAAATGGAGTATATACTCTGTTTCTTACTTAGCGTGCAACGCTGTCAAAGCTACTGGCGCGAGCGCGTGGCTTCATCTATGGTTTTGTATGCGCGAGAACGCGTGCAAATGAAGCTCCACGCTCACGCCAGTAGATTTGACAGCGTTGCACGCTAAGTATGAAACAGAGTATAGTTGCTTCGGATGAAGCCTCGGCGGCTGCACGGGCGCTCGTGCAGCGAGTGCTCCAGTCAAGGCAGTCAAGGCTGGCCGCTCGCGTTTGCACAGCCTTCGCAGTTAGTCCATGCTAAGGTGAGACGAAGTATAATCATCAGCGTTCCGTCAATGTTGGCTTTGCGCCTGCTTCACGAGTGGTAACTTTGCCGCGCCCCCGAGTTTCTCACGAGCTTCAAGTCGTTTTAAATAAGGTTGATTCAGTGGTTTTCGATGGCGCTCAGTAAGTTTCTAATTGAAACCACATGTGTCTATTTTCACAAATTAAAAAGTTAATTAACAAAGTTTAGTTAATTACTCACCAGACAGTGACGGTTGTTTGCCCCTGGAATGTCAACCAAGCTCGAAAAACATATATTGAAAACGGCATTAACCTAGCAGTAATTACGCGTTTTTTTTAAATCTGTTTTGAAATAAAAAATATTAAAAATATTTATTTTTATTGGTAATGTTTCACATCGGCTGAATTCTTTCTTCTCTTTCGGTCGTGACACCGCAAGTATATTATGCGATTTTGCGTTCAATAAACTCAGTTGTAAGTCGGCGCTATGTCCGCGTCACTTCTTTTTCTGGTCCTCGTCTTTTCGCGCTGTTTTTAATTCTGTTGTAAGCATACAAAAATTTAATATATATGATAATATACTTGATCTTGTTGTGCACATTTTTAGCTTGGGGCAAATTGCCAACTGAACACCCGTTTATTTATTGGCACACAACAATATATTACTTACCAGACTGTGCAGTATGGCGATACAAATGCGTCGCGATAGTATCTTAAGGATACTTTTGAGTATCTGTATCTCTGTATCGAGATACTTTTGAAAAATGTATTTGTATCTCAGTAGTTAAATGCATTCACGATGTATCGATTGTATCACAATACAATACCAGACGTAGGTACCGCGTTACATTTGTTGCCCTTTTCAAGATAAATTTAAAAGATAAAAATATCTGCTCGGTAGGAGTTGCTTCGACATGTATAATATGAACACGCCCTATAGCATGATCCCTCTCAGTCACCAACAACAAAAGACTATGTTCTAAAGAAGGTTATTAGCAAGAATAACAAAAATCGGCTCCTCTCACAAAGCCCTCCACTCTTTCCAACTTCGGGGAGCGAACGCTGCAAAGGAGTTGAGTGGAGAAAAAGAACGTCCCTGTTGTCCAATGTCCCCACGCTATGGGTGAGTCAGAAACATATAAGCTGACAGTTTGAGATGCGCTCTCACGGCAAAACAGAATTCATTTCGGGCAGACGCCTTCTGTCAAGCATGGTACGCAGTCTTTACCGTTCTGTAACTACGTGGTTCAACGGGAGGAGTGACATGTGTAGTTAGCGGCATTAATGATACATTAAGAGTTCGAGGTAAGGGGCAGTGGATAAAATGGCACAAGCAGAGGAGCACAATCATAAACTACCTTTCGCATTCGCCACGAACTCCCCCCTACCCACGTAGCACCGTTGGGGAACAAATGTTACAGATACTTGTTTCTATAAGTATCTGTATCTGAATTTCGGAATCCTTTTTCGCCGTTTTTGGAGAAAAATGTCAAGGATATCGCGTTGCATAAAACACATATGTATCTCAGTATCTGCATTTTGGGCCTAAAAAAACATGTATCTCAGTATTTGTATTTCCGAATAATTTTTGGAGTATCTTTACGTAGCCCTGATTACATATTACAATTAATCTGATCTCGTTGTGCACGGCATCATCATATAATTTGGTACATTTAATTTTTGATATCATTTTGACAAGTACTACGATTTGTGGCCCAGTTCAGACGAGGTTGATATCAGTGATAATTTCACATTTAATTTGGCGAAGTTAAAGTAGAATATGTTTTATCACTTCCATTGATTTACATCTTCGCAAACCACATAACACCAGGTTCTTTTATGAGAGTCGTTAGTCTTCCAGCCATGTAAGATAAAAGAAGAAAAATGTCAATATCCCGAATCAGAGACTATCATCACCGTCTCCTGTTCACATTGTTTATTTGACGTTTGGTTTCTGCAAGTGCAGAGTGGTTAGTTATAAACCGCTCATGATCAAACATTTTTTTTAAAATAAAAACTCAACGTTTCCCGTAAACGAATTAAAATTTCAAACGTTATTGAGATTTCTAAAGTAAAACTTTTCTACTGAATACCATTAAATGTCACGTTGAGTTGGTAAGTGAAGTCGGTCAAACGTGTTCCTGAAATAGTGTAAGACGGGAGAAATATCGTAGAGTAAGTATGGAGGAAGCCGGTCATTCATGTTTTTCCGACGCCCTCACATTAAAAAGAAAAGCAGGAGGCGAGGGGCAGTTGGCCGTACGACAACAGTTTGGCGCTTTCCTCCAAAACGGCTCCTCCTCGCCACCTCCTCTCTTTTTTACGATGACAGGACGATCTATTGTTTCATTGGCGGAAATACAGGCTTTTCCCCTATATACGTAGTAGGCTATTTACATGCGTCTATAACCGGGTAGCACGCCAGAGAAACGCTCAACTTGGACAAAAGTGTGTAAAAACGTTAGGGCCTAACATGGGCCCACATAAGTTTTGCTCCATGGCGCTTGTCAGTGCCAAAATACGTTGCCCAACTATAGCCGTAGTTGGGCAATCCTGGGACATGCCAAAGTTTCAGTTTTCTCTGGTCCGTCACAGGAGGGCCAATGGGTCATACTTGAGCCATAAATGCCCAAGTAACGCCTTATTTGGGGATTCCGCACGTGCCAAAGTTTGACTTTTCTCCGGTCTGCCACCGGAATGCCAAAGTAAGTGCCATACTTGTGCCATAACTGCGACAGTAAAACCTAATTTGTGAATTCCGGACATGCCAAAATTTGTCTTTTCTCTGGTTCGGCACAGTAGTGCAAAAGCAAGTGCCGTACTTGAGTCATAACTCCCAAAGTAAATCCTAATTTCAGGGTTCGAGCCACTGTAGTGAGAAATGTGTGTTAAAAGTGTCAAAAAGAACCCAGAGGCATGCTGACTTTTGACATTTCTCTGGTGCACCACAAAAGCTCTGTTTCACGTGCTCCAGAACCAAACTAAATGAAAAAAGCGTTGGAAGCACGATGGTCAGGTGTCTTCATCTCCATTTGCAAGCATCACGGCGATACTAGGCAGCGTCGTGCCAGTACCGGCCGAAAAATGTTTCCAATATCGGCCAAATGTGCAGTTCTGTACCACCACTCAATATCCAGCAGGTATTGGCATACCGTATTTCGCCCGGCCTAGTATTTGCGCAATGTCGCTCGAATACTCTACAACGCGTCTGCTCCGTATTGGCCGGACGTCGTGGAAGTGAGTTTTATATAGGACGCTGAATATCTGTTGTTGCATATGAATCGCAGACACGGACCAACCAAATTGTTTTCGATGGCTCCCAGAATTTTATTAAACCCCTATCATTACACACAGCCTATTCTCGACACATACTGTAAAACAAAAAATACAATATTAAACGGACATGTTCTCATGACAAGCGAAACTCAACTTAACGCACAAAGAATCATAGAAATTCCGAGCGACGGACTACAATGAGAAGCTTGCTTGCAGTGTGATTACTGATAAAAGAGGGATATCGTGATAGATGATATTGATAGATGCACAATTTGACTCGGGCAGAACAGAGGAACACAGACACAAAGTCGAGAAAGAAGGTTGCCCACATTAAACCTCGCTGCCGCCAGAAGTTTCTTTTGTAGCGTGAGCTACACTGGCCGAAGCTGAGCAGTTTCGCGTGGCTCCTGGAGAGCCGTGCTGCGCATGCGCGAAGAGCAGTGACGTCACGCGGCGCACAGCTGGCGCAGAAAAGTCAAATTTGGGGGTTTTACGTGCCAAACCAACGACGGGCATCTGGCACGCCCCAGCAAAGGACAGGATTAATTTGGACCACCTGGGGATCTTTTGACGTGCAACCGAAAGCTCGGTTACACGGCGCCTCCTCCGCAATAAGCCTCCGTCAGATTGCGGGCACCTCGGCCGGGATTCGAACCCGCCACATGGGGATCCGTAGGTCAGCGCTCTCGCCTCGGAGCCACCGAGGCGACTGCACAGCTGGCGCGCCGGAGCCGCCGCCACCGCGCGCTCCGCCGCCGCCGCGCGCGCCTCGGTGGTCTGCGCATTCCAGAGGAGTGACGTCATAGCCGCGGCAGACGCACTGGCGCCGCCACGTGCCCAGCTGTGCGCCTCCGTTGCGCAGTAGCCACGTCTGACGCTGCACCAGAGCCGCTTCATAGCGCCTCTCATTTTGAGCGGATGCGCAGAGGTATCTGTGGGGGTATACATATAGCGGGGCGTTTGCCAGTGTGGTACAGCCATGGAGAAAGAGAGCGAAATTGCTGCTCAGCGGCGCGGAAGAGCGGAGAAGCTTAACCTCATCGGATCCCGAAATAGTCACATAATGCGTATACCGTGTGTGTGTCATTGAAGCAGCAGTAAGCATGATAATCAAGCTCATCCTAGACAACCAGGAAAGCTAAAAATAACCTGCTGAACCTAAGCTCACGCTACGCATATTCTGGCATAGACGAGCTAAGCCACTGCAATTTTTGTTCGTCCATGCGCGTCCAACAAACACAGCACAATACTTACACGAACTCCGACAAAAAAAACAAAAACAAAAAACAGGCCATTCCCGAAAACTTGGCACGGACGCATTCCTGCCGATTACAACGACACACGACATCCGCGCCTGCAACACGCAAGAGACAGAACACTGAAAATAGCATTTCGGAAATCGAACCCACACTCTCAGAAAAAAAAGGATGTATTCTTACTTCCTTTGTCCCATATAATGCACTCCAGAACTTCAGTTCTACGTACAGCGCACTGGCGTCGAACCGACGGCATTAGGTTTTACGAGAGGCTTGATAGCCGTGTGATGCAACTTATTCAAATAAGTAATGTACAGTGGCCCAATTTTTAATAATATCAAGCTAGCGTCGACTGCCGAGATGACCAGTGCCGTGCCGCGGAAGCGTGAGGCGATACGGGAGAGTTTAAGCGCGTGCGCACAAACCCCTTTCTGATGGAAGCGTCATCTGCTAGGCTATCCCCCCCCCCCCCCCCCGTTCATCGCACACAGTCCAAGGTATATGTACATATGGTAGCGAAGCTTCCATAGAAGCCCACGTGTCGAAAAAATGGTTGCTCCTGTGGCTTCGCTAGCGCCATCTATGTGTCGTGATAGCATTTCCGGCGGAACAAAAAATAAACAGGAAATGACGTCACTTCCAAAAAAAACAACGTGACGTCACTTTATCCTCAAGAATTTATTTCCAAGCAGCAAATTTCGTACATTGTTGCAAAAGACAAACAAATTAGGAAAATGCCCGAGCACAAAAAGTTTGTAGTCGTACCGTTTTTTCATAAAATTTCACTCAATTTAAAATCAGTCGGTGATAAGTTTGGTTTACGCATGGCGTTTAGCACAGATAGCAGTTTGAAAAGGTTAACTCCGTTCGCTTCCTCCCAGAAAGGTTCTTTAAAAAAAAACACAGAGAAAAGTGTGTTACATGTATTTCAGGTATAGTCTACAAGATCCCCTTTGATTGTGGTTTGTGCTAAATAGGTCAAACGAAGCGTTGTATTAATGATAGACTAGCTAGGTGAACATAAAGTTGTGTCAAAAACAAGGATCCATATTCCGAGGTATCCAAGCATATTCAGGAGTGTAGGAATTGCGTGCCTTTATGGAACTCTACAACCAGAATTGGAACAGAAAAAAAACGACCACAAGCGCCTGCTGAAAGAGTCAATCGCAATAACAAAGCATGGGAACGCAGTGAACAAGCCTTCTTTGTCTTTAGATGCGGAATGGAAGCGATTTCTAAATCTCTAATGGTATTGTTAACATTTTTTTGTGTGTATAGTCGTATAGCTGACTTTCTCGGTGAAAGGTCCAGTGCATTCTGTGTTTTTCCCAGAGGTTTCTTTTTTTTTTTTTAATGATGTGTCATCTTTGGTGCTGTCAGTTCTTTTGTTGCTTTGACCCCATTGTGAGAGGTCCGATGTCTTGTCTTTTGTGGAGAGAGGTGGTGTCGTGTCTTTTGTGGAGAGGGGCGATGTGAATAAGAGTTCCCTTTCCTTCCTTCTTTTTTCAACCCTATATAAAGGGTTCTTTCTTCAATAAAGGTTTAGCTGTGTTTGAGACGTTCTCCTTCTCTTCATTGTCGTCCTCTGTCTTTACCTCAGTCTCGGGTTGTTCACTAAAATGTTTACGTCACTTTGGTGTGCTTTTCGGCACGAAAATTAAATATAACAAGAAACCGGGACTGCAGGCAAAAAGGACGATCGTTTAGTGTGACTAAAAAGCTTTGTTTTGACACTTTTTAGAAACTGGGACTGCAAAAAAAAATGACGATCGTCGTTTTTGCCTGCAATCACGGTTTCTAAAAAGTCTCACACAAAGCTTTTTAGTCACACTAAAAAGTCTCAAAGCTGTGCCAAGCTATGTTTGAAACTTTTTAGTGTGTAGTCCTTCTTGCCTAAAGTCTCGTTTTTTTTTTCTTTGTTTCGTTGAATCTACACCATCTCGTTCGGACCCTTAATTCTGCGCAAAAATTGTTTTCTTTTACGCGGCCGCCTTTTTCAGACAGTTCGCTTCGAGAATTTTTTTTTTTTCATCCCACAAAACTACTTTGAAAGAACCGCGTTTTGCTTTTTCCTTCAGCATTTTCAGAAATAGGGGAGCGGCTTAAAGGTGACTGACCTCACAAAAAAGTGGATAACAATACCATTGCTCGAGTGTGTTCGCGTCAAAGTCACACGACAGTAATTCTGATGCAAGTTCAATGTTGCCCTAACATTTTATTCACATACAACTGCTTACAACCACTCAACCAGAACACCCATCAGAAGTATACAATCAGTATCTAGTTTTAAGGTAGAAGTGAACTAGTAGATGAATACATAAATCACATTATGACAAGATAACACATAACACACTGTACAATTGGCTGCCTGTTGTGTGGGCATTGTCAGTTTATAGACAGCCATTAATATCCCCTATTTTAAACCGTTTCAAGGAAAGCTGTGTTCAACGCTTTAGAAAACGCAGAAAAAAAAAACAGCTGTTTTTTTTTTTTTGCCGTTCTTGGGCAAGGTACCATCATCCAGGAAACGTTCTAACTTGCGCACAATGGTGCTCCGTACTCTGGAGTCTTCCGTGCACGCATAAATTATTTTGGAGCCCTCCAGTACGCTGCACTGCATAGGCCAGTGTTTTTTTTACCTTTAAACCAGAGGTTTGAATCAGTGACAGAACCACATGAGCAGTCTGTAACCCAAAACACAGTAAGCACCTTACTTTTCGCGATAACCTATTGTCGAGAACTTCGCAATTTAATAAAAATCGAAAAAAAAAAGAGTCATCCATGAATATGAAAGCATTAAATATCGCTCTGGATTGCTAAATGTTGCACCCGCCAGATTTTCTCGAAAGAGACACAATGCGAAATATCGAGCCCATGAAAATAAAGTATTTTACACCATACGAAAGGCTAGAAAAGCAAATATACTGCTTTGAAAACGGCAAATGAAAATGAAAGTGGACTCACGTGCTTAGCCTTTGCACTTGTTGCCTAGCTTTACACTTTGCTGATGCATGAGCGAGTTCAGTGTGTTTTTTTTTTTTTTTCGTGCAAACCAGTGTAGCTTGACTTTAGCAAACAGAGAAAACAAATTGTCATAAACATCGTGGTTACACACAGCAAGATACGTTTTGACCTCCAAATAAAAAAGTACACAAAGAGTACGCCCTATGCCCTCCTTTGAAATGAGGTTGTTGATGCTCGCCTCGAAAAACACGCTCACAAGCCTCAAGGAATGATGTGAAAGAAGGGAAGGGAACTGACAGGTTTCCAAAGTCCGAGTGAGCAGCGCCTTTTACACTCAAATACAGTAGCACTTACAGTAGTTCACGTGGCGGGTTAAACGCTAGGGAAACCAGAATTAACTGTGAGGTGATCCCAGAGCATCCTCAGAGACCTTATGAGCAAAAAAGTAGCGAAGTGGCTGCTTCCATGGTGTTCGGATTCTTTTTGCCATAAACTCGAGAGCCTTGTTCGACAGGTTTGCATCTTGAGCACCATTAATATGCTTTTCAAGTCCTTCGAACCTGTCAGATGAGGGTGTTGTCTGAGACCTCTTTTTTAATGTGCATCTCATCAAAGACTAAGCCGCTGGCCCGATCGGCTCGTGAAAAGGAAGTTGCTCGCCTCTTTACCCACTCGAAAATGTCGGGGTAAAATCCAACTCTCAGTGGAACACACTGAAACCACAACTGCTGTGATCGGACTGATGACAGCCTAAGCAGTCGCCTACAATACTCACCGCCTTTTGGGCCATAAAAAAGAGGCCCAAAGCCAAAGCCTTGTTCTGGTTGCACCATCCTCGACCGAAGCCGCTTACATCCCTCATCCTAAGCTGGGCCTCAACGAGTGCAGCGACGGCTGGAGGCACATGATCGCGGATACTCTCAGCTACTTCAGCAACAGTCCTCATCTGACGCAGACGTTGCAGCCTTCTTTGCAGCCTCTGGTTTCTTTGTTTGATCTGTCGTACCTCGGCTCTCAGTGTGTCCATCTTTTTCTTGTCAATGCTGCGGCCCTTGCTTGATGCTGCAAGGTGACAAATAACCCAGATCAGTAAATCCAAGATTGTTTATAAATATGTAAATGGTAGCCAATAAGAACTTTCATTCCTTGTCAAGTTGTACAAGGTTTTGAGAACTAAGAACAGCAAAAAGTTTGATAACATACTAATATATTGGTTAGAGCGTCGATGATTATGACCCCATACTCCTGTAGGCCAAACCAGCACAGGTAAATTCGATTATCCTGGGCGATTTTGTAATAAGCGCCAACAACGCTGCAGAGGAGGAGCGAATTGAAAGCTATACATTTCTAGTAAAAACACGCCACGCCTCCAGGCAGTGCAGTAGTGGGCCGAGTGTAGCTTTGTTATTTGTCATTGTGCACATCCAGCCAACCGTGATAGAATCATGAAAACTAACAACAGATAGGAAAATAGTTTACAAGGGGGGCATGGCATAACATAAAACAACACAGCAGGCATCTCACTGACAGTAACAGATTCTCACCTTCGAGTGTCGACAGGAAACCGATGCAGCGAGAGGCCAGCCGCGCGCTCTTCGGTATTCTTCTACGGAGCAACGTCTCGTTGCATAACGTGCGGAACTCATTGTCCCAAAGGACGTTGAGCCCGTCGGACGTAACAGCGTCCAACCGCACGGAGGCGACTGAGCCTATAACCCTCTGACGTTACGCTCCCGCGCACGTAACTGGGGTAATGACTTTGAGCAAACAAAACTTTTCAAACTTTGTAAAGCACCGGTAGAACAATTCAAAAATCACGTGGAGTCCTGAGAAACAACAAGCAGACGGACGCCAAAAGCCGGCCTTTTCGCGCAGCACGAGGTCTCTGCAAATTATCGCTATTACAATGCCAGCCTTGTTGCTTGTGGAGATCAGAGGGCGCTAAGAACAAGTTAGTATATTATTAGTAAATAAGCTATTTCTGCTTTTTCGTGGGCAATAAACCTTATTTCAGATAACTAATATAAGCCCGGGAGGTAGTCTGTGCGGACTTAGTCGAGTCAGAGCGAGCCAGGGGGGGGTGGGGGCTGGCCAAAGGCGGCGGCCTGCGCGAGAGGTGCTGCATCATATCCTCCCATGGTGGTCTGGAGGGAGTAGCCGACGAGGGGGGGCTGGCTTGTGGAGTAGGTCTGCTGGGCGGCGAAGGCGGCTGGGGCCTGGGACTGGGGGTGGGCGTAGGATCCAACATGAGAGGGTCCGGCTGGTGGCTGCGTGGTGTCGGGGGGCTGTGGGGCCTGCCCTGCTCTGGGGAAGAGCTGCTGGAGTGCTGTAACCAAGTGCTCTTGCATCGCCGTCCTCTCCTGTCGTAGAGCGTCAAACATTGTTTGACGATCTTCAGTAAGTGCCGCCCGCAGCGTTCGGGTATGTCCTGCAATCGCCTCGCTGATAACATTAGGGAGGTCGTCATCGTCGGATTCGGAGGTCCGGGTGGGTGGTACTTTCGGTGGCATCCAGATTCAACGCTGCTTCCGCAAGGGAAAGGGGGTCTATTGAATTGCCTGTGAAACCCTGGCTCGCTCTGACTCGACTAAGTCCGCACAGACTACCTCCCGGGCTTATATAGGCCCGCAGGAGGCTCCCCCTAGCGGCGCCCCCTCATTGGCTGAATTGGGACAAGAGTGCGTGTGCCCCTTGAGGGGGCGTCGGCAGGGTTCATGTCTGTAGGGACCCAGCGGGTCCAGAGCTGCTTTATTGAGAAGAGTAACGACAAAGTCATGGCGAGTTGCCATGGTAGTGTTCTCCCGTGGCCCCGGGTGACAGCTGCGACCACCGCCTGGTTGTCGCACAGGATTATGGACCGTGGAGGCGCTAGAAGTGCCGCGAGGATGAGCGCCTTTGTCTCTCGGACGTAGATGTCAGAGCTTGGCTTGGTGATGACCGCCAAATTCCTGTGTCTTGTGGCGACCCCAAGGCCGTGGGCACTTGCGTCGGACGCCACAACTTCTGCTGGGGATGGGATCCTCCACGGGACGCGGTGGGGGGGGGGGGGGGCTTGCCAGACTTGCTGAAGTGTCGTAACATAGTTTTGGGGCAGCTCGCCCGGTCGGTGAAGTAACTTAAAAAGTGGCGTTAGTATATGGTAGTGGCCTCGATAGAGCGAAAAGTAAAAAACAAGATGGCCCACATAACGCTCAACTGTCTTGAGGGGTAGCGGTTTCTGCAGTTGCTGCAGCATAAGTGCAATGTCGGTCTTGCGTGGGCCCGTGTGTCCCAACATGTCGTCGTCTCCCTCGAGGAGAAATCCCAGGAATTTGATCGTTCTTGTGGGATGGAGAGTGGTGTCTTTGTGGTTGATTCGAAGGCCGCACTTCTGAAGATCACGCACAAAGTTCTTTGTGACTGTCGCTAAAACACAGGGATCGGGGTGGGCCAATAAAAAATTTATCCAAGTGGCTCCATGCCCATACTCCGCACGCACGGAGGTGTCGCGTAATGGCTGTCGCCAGCTGTTGCATGACAAAGGGGCCTGGACGGAGACCAAACGGGAGTCTGGTGAAGCAGTAGTAGTCTCCGTCCAGGCGAAAGGTCGTCAACGTTTGGGAGTGTGGGCTCAAAGAGAAATGGTAATACGCCTCTGCTAAATCTACCTTAGTAAAGTAAGTGTTGCGGGGCAGAGGGTTTTCAAGGATCACCACAGGCAAGGGTTTTAGGTGAAAACGCGGAGCGTTCATGTGAGGTGTCAGTGCAGAGGCATTCAAGATGAATCTACTTTCGTAGTTGTTCTTCGGGGCTAGCTGTATTGGGCTCAAGTATGGTCCACGAACAGTTTTTCGGAGGACACCGGACTTCAACATGGACGACACTGCTTGTCGCAAGACTGGGATTTGGGAAGGGGGGGGGGGTGCCTTGTTGTTAACAACGGTTGCCCGGTGGCATTTCAACTGGAGGGAGGCTGGGTTACATGGTGGGAAATAACCAAAAATTTGGCTTACTACTGTCCAGTTGACTTGGGGGGGTGTTGTAGACTCGCGGACCGGAGGGTGGGGTGGTCCAGCTGGTCGGGCAGCCTGTCGGCGGGTGTCGTCGTTCGGTATCCGTCTCGTCCGTTTGGTCGCTTGATCGGTCTCGAGACTGCTCCTCTTCTGAGGGGAGGGTGGGCTGGTGCGCCTCGAGGTAGCGCAAGATACGTTCTGCGCCAATTTGGTGGGTGTCTTCGGTGTCTGGAGCCTCGGGGGGCTCACGGTCACTTCCTGGTCGGGGCTGCATGGGGATACCCGCCAGGGACATTGCTTGTGTCAGTAAATCCTGGGCTGGAACCAGGTCTTGGACAACCGCAAGTGTTGGCTGTCCGGCAACTATGCACCATTGCGGACGGAGATCAGTTAATACCAGTTGGAGACTGGCTGGTGCAATGGGGTCATGAGCGGACCCAAGAGCTCGAAAGGTCCCGCCAAAGTCTAGAGGTAGTCGTCCCAAAACGGAAGGGGACACAGGAGGTCCGGGGCGTCGTTTTGGTGACGAAAAAAGGGGGGACTCACTTGTCGTCCTTGGGCGGGTTTTTGCGAGGGGGACCATCCTTTCGGCTTTGTCGTCCTGGGTTACGACGTCCTCGGTTTGGACTGGTTGCTCTTGTTGTCTGGTCGGTGCGCCTTGCTGGGGGGCCCAGGAGGTAGCTGGCACTGGGATCCGCGTATCCCTGAAGTGCGGTGTTCCATCCCGAGGTTGCAACATGGTAAAGTAGGCGGACACGATCGAAGATCTTGAGCTTGCTCTGAGGGGTGAGCGCGGGGAAGCTGTCCCACACTTCAAGGTACGGTTCGAGGAGCTGCAGCTCAATGATGTCCCGCCGGGCCAGTTGTTGTGAGCTTCGGTTGGCGTTTTGGATGTGAACGAAGGCCTCACCGAGGTCACGACGGGTAGGCAGGTCGTGGATTGTAAAAAGTCCTCTGTTTTGGCTGCTGCTGGGCGCCGTAGGCGGGGAGTTCCAGGGGTGTAGGGGTTGGGTAGGGTTGCGGTTGCCCGAAGGCGGCCTGGAACGGCGGTGGGGGGGGGCTGGCCGAAGGCGGCGGCCTGCGCGAGAGGTGCTGCATCGTATCCTCCCATGGTGGTTTGGAGGGAGTAGCCCACGAGGGGGGGGGGGAGGGGGCTGGCTGGTGGAGTAGGTCTGCGGGGCGGCGAAGGCGGCTGGGGCCTGGGACTGGGGGTGGCGTAGGATCCAACATGAGAGGGTCCGGCTGGTGGCTGCGTGGTGTCGGGGGGCTGTGGGGCCTGCCCTGCTCTGGGGAAGAGCTGCTGGAGTGCTGTAACCAAGTGCTCTTGCATCGCCGTCCTCTCCTGTCGTAGAGCGTCAAACATTGTTTGACGATCTTCAGTAAGTGCCGCCCGCAGCGTTCGGGTATGTCCTGCAATCGCCTCGCTGATAACATTAGGGAGGTCGTCATCGTCGGATTCAGAGGTCCGGGTGGGTAGTACTTTCGGTGGCATCCAGATTCAACGCTGCTTCCGCACGAAAAAGGGGGTCTATTGAATCGCCTGTGAAACCCTGACTCGCTCCAATCTCCAAAACTCAAAACTCAAAAGCCGGCCTTTTCGCGCAGCACGAGGTCTCTGCAAATTATCGCTATTACAAGCCAGCCTTGTTGCTTGTGGAGATCAGAGGGCGCTAAGAACAAGTTAGTATATTATTAGTAAATAAGCTATTTCTGCTTTTTCGAGAGCAATAAACCTTATTTCAGATAACTAACAGTAATACACAAAATTTAAAAATACAACTTATTACAATTTAATTTAATATAATTTTATTTGTATATGGTTTGCCATAACGTCTCCTAGTCGCGCTTCAAACGCACCTGTAACCACGTGACCCTCTAGGTTTATGTCGCTGGCAATTTGTTTTGTACCGTGTTTTGGCCCAACTTTCGCTAACATCTGAACATATACCTTGCACAGTCCCTGCTCCGTAGCAAAGGAAAGCAGGGCGCTTGCAATGTCGAAGTGCATCGCCGATACGCCCCTCCTTTTAGAATGTGTTCACGCGTTCACAATCCTATTGACGTTAGCCTGTGTAACCCCGGCTGTTGTTGCCATATCCCTTTGCGTCATGCCGCCCATCGACATTCTATGGGCACTCAAGGAGGCATAAAAACGTGCGAGCGCCCGCTGGTCAAAGAAAAGTGACTACGCGGCTACATAGGCTAGATGACGACAGCAACAACGCAGTTGATAATAAAAAAAAAAACACCAAGCGAAGACCCTTTCTATACTCCGTTTCACTTTGTGTTGTACATCAGCCGACGCTACGAGTCATCTTGGCCAGTCCATCGCTGAAAGTGTTGTTAAGAATGGAACCTTCGGCGACCTTCTTCCGAGTTTCAACGCTGCAGAAACGAGTCACGATCTGTCCGGGACCGTCGCCCGCTGGTCGGGGCCTGCCCGAAACGAGCCCCGACGAGTCCGGGACCGTCGCCTGCGTGTCTGGGCCTGCGGAGACAGGTCTCAACGCGTCCGTGACGTCAACGGGACGCGTGTGTGTGCGTGTGGGTTCGTGCGCTCAGGAAAGCGAGAGAGGCATGGCCTAACTGCGGAGGACCTTGGCTGCGTCACACATGGCGGCGGACTTCGCTGCAACGCACTTGGCGGTGGTTTGCTACGTCGCACCTGCTGCCCTGGCGGGGAGTGAGGAAGAAACGGACCCTATATAAGGCGGAGCGTGAGGCTGCTCCGATAGTTCTCTCGGATTTGACGACTGTATCGCAACCATGTAATTAAACCGTTCGTTACGTTACCAATTCTTCCACCTCCACTGGACCCCTGGGTTCTTCACTTCGGGGAATGGTCGTCGTCACGAGCCAGGAGGCCTCCGGACGTGGGGCTTAAACCCCGTCTCTAACAGTGTGTTACGTGGCCTTGCCATTGGGTACAACTGCACGTGGAAGCACGATGTCACGTGGCAGGGTGAAAACACTGGATTGGTTTTGATGGTTCGTAGCATTGGCTGAGGTATATAGTTTAATGCATCGTTGCATTCAGTTTGTCGCGTCACCGTATTTTTTTATTTTTGTTGGTGTTCACAAAAGTAGACGCAAACATGAAATAAAAAAAAAGTAAATTAAGCTCGAGATGATGCGCGGTTTATGCCACTGCCTGAGCTGTATCACGCAAGCTAGCGCTGTTCAGATATTTGCGTAAAGACGGTTAGCTATGCCAGCAGATAATGAACATGGGCTGTGTGCGGTCAGTGGAATAGGCTTGCAGATGACGCTCGCAACAGAAAGAGCTTTGTGCGCACGCGCTTAATCTCTCCCGTGACGCCGCATTTTTACGCGGCACAGCGCTGGCCGTCCCGGCGGTCGACGCTCGCATGAAAAATATTACATTTTGGGCCACTGTACGTGTTACTGACTACGCAAAACAATAATCGGTTGTTTTTTTTTTGGCCCTACTGCAAAACCTCAGTGTTTTCTTTCTGTGGTCTTTGATACGTACTTTAGCGGTTTAATAATATATATCGCACCGTTATGCAAGCCCTCATAAAAGTTGGGGCCGTCTGTTCGACTATAGTGGGCTGTACATCGAACTGAAGTTTTGGGGTGCATTATATGGGACAAAAGAGCGTAAGACGACACCCTTTTTTTAAGGTGCACGTGGCCCACCCATTTCAATAACTTGGAAACCGACGAGGACTACAGCCTCAGCCCGACAACGAGAGTCACGTGACAAATGTTCGTCCGAGCCCTACCGAGAGAGGTCACGCGTTTCGCTCCACCCCATCTCATTTCCTTGAAGCGGCCGTCGTGCTCGCTCACAGCCACACGAAACACAAAGGCTAGTGGGGAGGTTTTACAAAAGGCAAGGCAGAACGGAGAAGAACATTGAGGCAGTGCTGTGCGCGTTCCTCAAAAACAGGAACCGAAGTTTCGTTCATCGTTTCTTTTGATTTTTGGAACGCGTTCCCGTTACAAGTTCCATCTGTGAGAAAGAAACTCGATTCCGTTACAGCTTAAAAAATGAAACTTATCGTTACATATAGGTTACATTTGTATTTTGCTAATTACCATATTTAATTTAATGAAACCAATTTTTTTTAATCTAGATCGCATCAAATGGCAACATACGAATTTGAATGCCGTGATGGTAGGACATCACTAGCAGAAAACAAGTGGAAGCAAGGTTTTATTTCTTGATCTATTTACTTTTAAAAATACCAGCGTTTCGCCATATTCATGTTTGTGGTCGGGCTATACACACGAAAAAAGTGTGCTGTTACCCCACATTTAACTAGCGCTTTTCAACAACCGCACACGGTTCAATCTAACAAAGCCCTTTGTTCGAACTTTACAACAGTTGGTTCTCGATGTTGCTGTGCGCAAAACGAACAAGTGGAAAAGAGGGTAGGGCGTTTGAAACGTTAGTCTTGAAAACTATTAGTCCTTCTTGAAGGTTGGATTCGTTGTTTAGTTTGAAGGTGGGAGAAGAGAAGAGAGAATGGAAGCTTAATTCTTGTGCATCTAGCAAATGCTTTGAGATACAAGGGTGCGTCTGTTTTCTGGTAACCTGTTATTTTGGTGTAACTGTAGGTTTTTGTAGAAGTTCAGTGATGGCTGTAGTCGGCCTTAGATTTCTGTGTGTATGAAAATATGGGGAAGCAAAGAAATTAGCTGAGATTGAGATGTCCCCTTTCTGTCTTGTCCTTCAACGAAATGTTTTGATTTCTGTATCGAAGTCTCGGGCACTGAAAGTAGAATCAATTACCCGCTAGATCTCCAGCCCCCGACTACTACCGAGGGAGGACCCAACAAAATAAGCCTTGAGTAACAAAAATTTAATAAGATCCTGCTCTTCGTAAATATATTGTTTTTATACTTTTCTAGAATTCGCATTTCAAAAATAAATTAAAATAACCCCTGTGGACTAAGAAAAAGGAACCCCGTTCCTTCTTCCGTTCCGGTAAAAATTTAACGAGTTCCCGTTCCCATTCCACCTATGCAAAATGGAAAAGCGGCGTTCCCTCGTTTGCACAAAAAGGAACGAGTTCCAGGAACGCCATCTGTTACAATACCCCATTGAGGCCACCAGCAATGCCGCTAAGCTACCTCTGCTGTTTAGGTTGACTGATAGTAATAATAATTATAATAATGTTTATTTCCACCACAAGGTGGTGACGATCAGGGAAAAAAGCTGTCAGGTACAGCTTGACGGGTCCCGGACCGCCTACAGAAAGCAGCAACAGAGCCGAAAATAACAGTAACCAAGAGAAAACAAAAACAAATGTACAAAGATTGTCGCTGTCACAACATTTTAAGCACAATCTTTTTTTTTTTTTACATTGAGGCATGACGGACAGCAGAGATAAAACCATATAAAAACTAGGCACAAAGACTACAAAGAAAGGCAACTACCTCTAGCTGCTGAAGAAAAATGGTGATCTTACTTGTCTTAAGGATAACTTATCCGAATCTATACGTTTAGCCATATACAATTTGAGTAGATTTGGGATAGTGTATTTAAGCATTTGTTTGTCATAATTTGTTCTTGGTGTAGCCACCTCCGAACATTCAGCCCCACGGGTAGGGTAACTACGAACATTGATTTGATAACCGTCCAAGATCTATTAAAAACAAATTGTGTCTTTAAGTTGCTCTACTTTGAGGTTAGTGCTAACCCTATAATCATATAATGTATGCACGTGTATGACGCGAAGTTTCTGAAATAAGCGAGCTGTGTGAAAATCATACGAGACGGCAGTTATGGCCCTCAGTGCTTTTTTTTTTTTTTTTGCAATACATGTAACCTTTCTAGATTTGTCAAAGTTTTTGTTGCCCGAACTATATGGCAATAATGGCAGTACTGTAAGCAAAGGGAAGAGAGAGGTAGTGTTTTGGAGCTTAGGCTCGAAATTTCGCCCTTGGTTCGGGAGGGCGGGGGGGGGGGGGGGGGTTATTGTAAGTAAAACGTGTGCCTGCATCCTAAAAAAACAAAGGAAGGAAAAGGTAGCAACGGCAGGTTTTCCTCCTTTCTACTGAAGTGCCTTCAAGCGGTCATAAGAAGAAGGGAGGAACGAGACGTTTTCCTGGCAGACGGGAGAAAGATTTCACCCTCCCGCCTCATCTTCTTGCGGTTTCGTTTCTCGAGCATGTCGCTAGCATTGTTTACTAAATGTTGCTCAGTTGATTGAGCTTCAGCGGCAGCGAAGGCCGCCGGGAATTGCGCCTGCCAGTTCAAGCGTGCAGAACATTTCAGTTGAATTCACGTTTTTAACACTAATTTCATCAAACGAGCAAACGAAGCCGCTTGAAACAGCGAAGTTCCGGAGCAGCGCCAGCTGTGCTACGTACAGTGGGCTAAGATACCCATCTCCGGAGTGCGGAACCCACGCGGAACCATGCGGACCACGCGGAATGATGTGTCCAGAGTGGATGTGTCGACCTTTACGACGTTATGAAAACCGCGGAAACTGCGTCCAAGACAGGCGGCTTTTGCTGCCGGGTGCCTGGCTGCCTTCTGTGCTGAGTTCGGTTCTGTTTTCCGATGCCGAGTGCCCACTGGCAATCAACGTGGTAATGTTATTATGTGTGTCGCCAACATAGCTGCAACATCGCGATTGCGGTGTTGTGCGTTGTGAACAGAAGACTAAAATTATCGCCAGTGAGACCGTGTGGTCGCATATCAGTCGTGTAACAACAATATAATATGACGTAAACTGTCGGGCATTGATACCGTTGGTCGGGCCGTGATCGGAGGGGTTGGGGGCGGGGGGGTCCCAGGTTAACATTTCGCTTTACATTAAAGAGTTTAAGACTGCTGGAAGGATTACGGTGCAATCGATCGACCTTTGGATAGTGATGTTGCAACGCTGGTGTGAACCATAGCTCCTATCATACAGTGGCCAATGTGTCTGTGCTCTGCGACATCCTGTTGTCTCCACCCCGATAGTGATTGTTTTCTGAGGAAAGGACTGAAAAGTATGAAAATGGGACGAAAATTACCGATATTTACAGTTTGGAATTTCAGCACTAAGGAAAAATGGTAAATAAAAAAAAAGCTACCCTTCATTTTGCTGTTTAAATATACCACGGTTCCTGCAGAAATCGCCCTCCAAGTAGCACACTGGGATGAGCGCTTTACATTTTCGAGCTCACCACGGTGTAGCTCAGTACACTTAGCACCTCTCGCAAGTCGCGGCTTTGATTGCATCAAGTTGGTCGAAAAGCGATTTTTCTGCCCGTGAAGCATCGCTTCCGCCTGAGTGAGTACCCCCTCTACAGAGATAAGTTTAAGACGACCATTACATGTGCACGTGAACGGCACAAGTAGAAAAACAAATACTACAATAAAAAAAAACTGGCTACGATGTGCCATGCCGGGAAGCAAACACATGGCTTGGAACCGTAGTGGAGCGGCTTGATATATTGGCCTTCAAATAATTACGGCAGTGACCGTTTACTTTTTACTAAGAAATACATTCCTGAGCCGTTCAAGATACTCTCAGATGTTTGACATTACTGAAAAAAAAAAATCAACCAAGATTCTGGGAATGTTATTGGTCGCTTAGGTGGTCACCGAGAAAATCCGTACCTTCAAAACGACCAGTGTAAAAGGCGGAACCGCAGAGCTCAGAAGTACTGATCGGGTTATAGTGTGCTGTTGTATTCATGTTTGTATGTGCCGTTCATGTGTATGAGCTCAATGTATATGTTCAGCTGATGCTAGTTGTATGCGTAATGTGTGTATAATAGAGGTGTCCGAAGTGCCCGAAACACCACTTTGACTAGCTACTTGAAATTATTCTGCTTGACCCTGCCATCTTGTGGCAAGCGATTTAACATTTTTTCAAGCTTCGCCATAATTTGTTTTTATTGTGCAACAATGAGCGAGGCTGCTTCAAATTGGTTCTTCTTGAGTGCGGCTTTTGGTTTCGCGAAAGGTTTACCATTCCTTCGTGATATGCGGTTCACGAAGGAATTGTGGCTTGAGGAATAGCATCAGGTAAGACGTAAAGTGCGCGAAGTAACTGGGTATCGGTTGTCTCCGTTTAACATTGCAGAGGTGACGACGAGAAGACTGAGTAACTGCTTTTGAAACGCAAATTTCTTTACCTGCGGGGGGAAGCCGGCTTCGGAAATAAATACAGTTCGCGGAAAGACCGTATTACGCTTTTATTTGCTGCTCCTCTCTCTCTGTACAATAGACGTAGTGTTATCGTTAAGCCATCCCCGCAGGGGGCACCTGTGAAAGCAGGTGTTTGGAGAGTGGCGTCTCCACGGACCCCGAGCCATGCGGGTTCGCCCGCCCACGTCTGGCTGTGCGTGGCTTTCCCGTGTCCGGGGAAAAGGGCATCCTGGTGGTTGAGCCGAGCCCGGGGTAGGTTTGGACCCTTCGGGGCCCCCCGGGTGAGGCAATACACCACTTCGGCCCCCGCTTCTCGTAGACGAGAGTCCTGGTAAGGCCCGGCCAGGATGATTCAGTCTAGTCGCCTTTTCTTCTACTATCCCCTCCAATCTTTCACCTTTACCTTTTTTGTTTTTGTTTTACTTCTCTCTCATTTCTCTTACTCCTTTTTCACCCCTCTTTGGCGGCAAGGGCTAACCTTGGGTGGCAATAGACCTCTGTCTTGACCCACACTTGGGTATAGTTTCCCGGCAGCACTGTTAGCGTAACGTCTCCAGCCAAGCCCTTCTTGTTATGGTGCGTTAACTAACCCCTTGTTGGGCTCGGTGGTGGGCGGTGCACCGCGGACTCTGAACACTCTTTGCCCTCCTATGGCGCCCCACCCCTCTAAACCCCGTTCAGGGCACGCCCTTAAAAGGCGCTGCCTTGAACACAAAACCATTGAAAAAGAATCCTTTTTCAGTACAAAGGGTAAAGAAACCTTTACAAAGTTTTTTGTCATTCATTCGCTGGATGAACAGAAATCTGTTGCAAAGCTCTCACCCTTTGTTGTAGCTAAAGTTCTCGAGCACCTTGTAGGGTCTCCTATAAGGCTAAGAAGCTCCACTGTGGAGACCTCCTTGTGGAGGTAGAAACAAAAAAACAAAGTGAAGCACTCTCCAAGATGACCAACATTGTTGACTTGAAAGTGTCGGTGAGCCCTCACCGTACACCTAACACCATTCGTGGTGTCCTCTCTGAGGATGACTTCCTTCATACCAGTGAGGATGAACTTCTTGAGGGCCTCGAAGGCTCTGGTGTCGTCGCCGTCAAACGAATAATGTTTAAAAAGAATGGTGAAGAAATTCCCTCCAAGCATGTTATTTTGACTTTCGAGAGGCACACTCTACTAGAGACAATTAAAGCAGGGTACCTTAATTGCCGCATCCGCCCTTATGTCCCCAACCCACAGCGGTGCTTCCGTTGTCAGCGTTTTGGCCACGGATCACGCAGCTGTCGCGGAAGGGAGACATGTGCAAAGTGTGGAAGTCAAGGCCATGTCTCCGACATTTGCGAGGCTGTGGCCCATTGCGCTAACTGCGGTGGACCACACCCCGCTTACTACCGCAGCTGTCCTTTCTTTCAGCAAGAAAAAGATATTCTTGCCCTTAAAGTCAAAGAAAATATCACATATATAGAAGCAAAAAAGCGTTTTTCCTTTTTGTCAAAGGGTAGTTATGCTGAGGCGGTGCGCAGGGGCCCTGCACCGCGCTCGGAGTCAAGGGCCACCCAGGTCTCTCCCGAGATCTTGGCGGCTGACCTTAGGACCCCGGCTCCCCGACTGGGGCAGCAGCAGCTTCCTCCAGCCCCTGGTGGTGGCACGCAGGCTGCCCCTCCATCCAAGGAGAGGCCGGCTGCAGCCGTGCCTGCCCCCTATCCTAAGTCCCCTTTTAGGCAGAGGGAGCGAGTTTCGCGCTCCTGCTCGCTGGAGAGGGCCCACCTACCGAAGGAGCAGCATGGTACCCATGCAGCTCCTGTGAAAGGAGGTGTCAAAACGAGCTTGGGTGACCCCTTGCCCAGCTCGTCCCGCCACTCCTTCATCCGGTCGTGGCCGGGGTTTTCCCCCGCGCGTGCCAGGCCGGACCAACTCCGTCATACTCCATCCATCAGACACTTCCCAGGAGATGGAGATACCAACTGATGCTGACAGTCAGTCTACTCCTGGGTCCTACCAGGACGGTATGGAATGGGAGACAGCTTCTCGTAAATCTAAAAAGAAGCAACCTGTAGTAGCGCCCAAGTGATGGTCCCGATAGCTACCGTATTGTGGTCACATCTTCCACCTAGCTCGAGTTGGCTCTTCATAGTTTTATTTATTTTGCTAGGTTTTATCTCCTGATATTTACATATTTACACACTTTTTAATAGATGATGAAGTTACATTTTATGCAATGGAACTGTCGCGGTATTTTAAGAAATATTGATGATGTCAATCATTTCATGGATGAGCTTCGACCCATCGCTCTTGCCTTGCAAGAAACCCATCTTCACTCTAATTCTTTTAACATTTTAAGACGTCATCAGGTTTTCAGGAAAGACCGTCTCGCTTCCACTCCTTCTGGTGGCGTTGCAGTAGTGGTGCAGAGTGGAGTCGCTTGCTCCCAAGTTCCACTTCGCACACCTCTGGAGGCTGTTGCAGTGCGTCTCCTCGTGGACCGCCTAGTAACGCTTGTTTCTTTATACTTACCACCAAATGTTCCTTTGAATCTTCAAGAGCTGCAGGGACTTGTAGGACAGCTTCCTCGACCGTTTTTAATTTTGGGTGATTTTAACGCTCATGATCCCATGTGGGGTAGTACCCGTCAAGACTCCCGCGGTGGTGTTATTGAACGTCTTTTATTGTCTTCTGGGCTGTGTCTTCTTAACGGGAAAGAGCCAACTTTTTTAGTGCGGCACACAACTCATTCACATCTATTGATCTTTCTATCGCTTCACCTTCATTACTTCCTTGCTTTTCATGGAAGGTTCTCCGTAACCCTTTTGGAAGTGATCATTATCGTATTGTTTAGAAAGTACCGTTCCATTGTCTAACCTTTTAAAGCGTGTCCCTAGGTGGAAGTTAGACAAGGCTGACTGGACGCTTTTTAATCTTCACTCCACTTTAGATTCTTCGATTCTTTCTTCTATGTCCCCCGAGAACGCTACACTTCATGTTACTGAGCAGATACTAAGGGCTGCTCAGCGCTCTATTCCACAAACTTCTGGTAATGTGCCTAAAAAATGCAAACCTTGGTGAAACAAGGAGTGTGCCACAACCCTGGCAGATCAAGACAGGGCCTGGGAAAGATTTCGTAGATATCCCACTTCACACAACCTTGTGGAGTTCAAGCGCCGAGAAGCCAAGACCCGTTGGACTAGGAAGCGGGCAAAACGGAAATCTTGGATGAAGTACCTGTCTTCTCTAACTAGTTTTGTCCCTGCCAAAGAGGCCTGGGACAGATATAGGAAAGTAAATGGGGATTATAGGTGCTTTGCCATCCCAACGTTTAATGCTCCTTGTTCGTCATTAAAATACATAGCTAACATCCTCGGGAAATATTTTTATAATTCATCTAGCTCAGCCAACTACAGTGCTAACTTCGCACAGTTTAAAGCCCGTGCGGAGCAACAAAAGTTAGTCGTAACTGAAGGAAAGGCAGCCTCTTATAATCGGCCATTTACGCGATATGAACTTGAGATGGCCCTCAATGTAAAAAAGCTATCTGCTCCTGGGCCCGATGGGCTTCACTATGAAATGCTTCGTAACCTCTCCACGGAATCCCTTGAAAACCTTCTCTTTTTTTTAAATTCTTTATGGGAAAAGGCTTGTTTTCCTCAGACTTGGAGGCATGTACATATTATTCCCCTTCTAAAACCTAATAAAAATCCTTCACAGCCATCAAGTTACCGCACAATCGCACTGACGAGCTGCCTCGGAAAAACGTTTGAAAGGCTGATAAACAGGCGACTGGTGTATGTATTGAAACAACAGAGGGCCTTTGATAACAACCAGTGTGGATTCCGCCGAGGTCGTTCTACTCTCGATCAATTGGTACGCTTGGAAACTGTGATACGTGAGGCATTTGTAAACCGGCAGCACTGTGTTGCAGTTTTTTTTTATTTGGAGAAGGCATACGATACAGCGTGGAGACATGGGATTCTTCATGATCTGTATGCATGTAACATCCGTGGCCGTATGCTGCAATGCATAAGGGAATATCTAACAAACAGGACTTTTCAAGTTCGTCTTGGCTCCAACCTATCTGATTCCTACGTGCAAGAAAATGGAGTCCCTGAAGGAGGAGTCTTGAGCGTTACTTTATTTGTGCTAAAAATGAATTCAATTGCACAACTGCTACCTCCTTCTGTTTCATATTCTCTTTACGCTGATGATATACATATCTCGTCTTCCTCTTGTAACCTTTCCAGCTGTGAGCGCCAATTGCAGATAGCCATAAACAAACTTTCCAAGTGGGCTGACGAGAACAGGTTTCGGTTTTCTGCATCCAAAACAGTCTGTGTGCCCTTCTCTTTGCGTCGTGGGCTGTCATTGGACCCATCACTGGAACTAAATGGAAACCCTGTACCTGTCAGGAAAGAGCACAGATTTCTTGGTGTGATATTTGATAAGAAGCTTAATTTTATTTCACACCTGAAAGCTTTAAAAACTAAATGTCTTCAGTCTATGAATCTTTTGAAAGTTCTATCTCACAAGTCATGGGGTTCTGACAGAAAATGTATTCTACGGTTGTACAACGCCCTTGTAAGATCTCGTCTTGACTATGGTGCGGTAGTGTATGTATCGGCCCGGCCATCTGCCCTCAAGATGTTGGACCCAGTTCACCACCTCGGGTTGAGACTAGCAACTGGTGCTTTCCGGACGTCCCCTGTCTCCAGTTTATATGCAGAAGCTAATGAGCTATCACTGAACAAACGACGTACATATCTTAGCCAAACGTATGCTTTTAAGATTCTGGTTGACCCTCAACATCCCACTTACTCTTCCCTTACAAGGTCGAGGTTTTCGCGACTCTTTAACAACAAGCCAAGCATCGTGACACCATTAAGCTCCCGCATTGAAGAACTTTGCACTTCACTGCATCTTTCATTGGACCAGGTCGGCTTCATTCGAAATGTCGACGTCCGTATTCCACCCTGGAAGACAATGCCAGTTGCTTGTGACTGGTCGCTCACAAAATTTAACAAACATGGCATTTCCCATGCTGTAATACTGCAAAAGGTTTGTGAAGTACAAATCAGGTATGATGGTTATCTTCATGTTTACACAGATGGCGCCAAGACTTCATCTTTTGTTGGCTGCGCTGTGTATTGAGAACACTTCTCTAAAGTTAAGCGACTTAATTCGTTTGCCAGCATTTTTACTGCAGAACTCTATGCAGTATTAATGGCAATAGACTACATTCTACATAAGAAAATCACTAGGGCTGTTCTGTTTGTTGATTCTCAGAGTGTGATTGTTGCAGTTTGCTCTGTTAAAGACACTAAAAACATGCTTGTACAGCGAATTCAGAGTAAACTCAACACTGCTCTACATGACGGTCAAATCATAATATTTTGTTGGGTACCTAGTCACGTTGGCATAGAGGGCAACGAGAGGGCCGACAGGCTTGCAGGGTCTGTGGGAAACCTTGTCCAATCATCTTCCTGTTTACCATATCAGGATATAAAGCCTTTAGTAAAGTCATCACTTTTTCGTTGCTGGCAGTTGGAATGGGACAGGGAGTGTGAAAACAAGCTCCAGGTTGGAAAGCCTGTTCTTGGTGCCTGGGAAAGCTCTTCATGCAAGAGTCGTCTTTATGAAACCTTGCTGTGCCGTCTGAGAATTGGCCATTCTTTCATCACTCATAAGTACCTGCTTTGGGGAGAAGATCCACCTATCTGTGATCAATGTGGTGATACTCTTACCATCTTACATATCTTGTGGTCCTGTCCCGCTCTGGAGCCCAAGCATCGTGTTTATTTTCCTGAGTTGTTTCGACAACAGATCCCGTTTCATCCGGCCCTCCTGCTGGGGGAGAATCCCATAGTCCCTTTTAGCAGGGTAATAGACTTTCTTACTAGTATTGGCATTCTATACCAAATATAGCTTTGCCAAGTCCTAGGTTGCACTTTGGTAAAACCCTCACCAAAGTATGCTGATTCATACTATCGTTTGGCGCAGATGGCCTCGTAGCTCTTGCGCCATTAAACCGCAAAATCAATCAATCAATCGTTAAGCCATACTAATCTCGATTTGCTCGATTCGCGGCCACCATAATGATATCCAGGCGACGGAGGAACTTTACTTCTCTGCTTTCAGGAAGAAAGTTTCTCCCTTTCTAAAAGAACATAGGCTGCAAGAGCGTTCCTAATTTTAGGGAGGACTATAGTGACCATTGTTCATGAGCGTTTTTGTTGATGCCGCCAAATTCTTCAAATTAACGAGGAAAATATCGTCGCCGCCAGGATTTCATTTTAATTTCCCCGAGTGTGATGTTGGCGCGGTACCACAGAGCCACGGCCGCTTCTGTTTTTTGTAATCACTAGGCTTTGAAAGTGGCCAATCATAATGCAAGACATGCACAGAGCTAAGCTCGCTTTTGTAACGCGCCCCCTAATAAATATATCTGTTGATGAGACGTGCACACATCAGCTTCAAGCAGCACTTGCTCGATGTCAGCAGTTGCGGTAACTTCGAACCAGGCTCATTACGCGTCCGGATATTAGCGTGTGTACCTACGCGCGAGTAAAACAATCCGGCGCAATCTATGTTTGCAAAATAACCATTATCTGCTCCAGCCGCGGCAAAACATTCAGCCCACATTTGGGCTGGAGAAAGAAAGAGGCACCAAAAGTAAAATAAAAAGTTGCGAGCATAATTAAACTTGATTGTTTTTTTTAATTATGTGGCAGACCCCTCGCGCACCACCAACTCTTCATCGATCATCAATCTCCAAACATAAATAAACCAGCGCCAAAGGGACCTACCCTGATTACTTAACTCTGACATTTGTTAGAAGACTAATATAAAAATATGCCAGATGCTAACCGTATTACTAGACAGTAAAGCTTAACTCTAACACTTGTTTGGCGGTTTGGGAATGAAGACGCCAGATGACCACAAACCTTTCACGCAAGATGCCTAACTTTGGCCCTTGTTCGGCGATTTAAAAACAGAAATGCCAGGTGACAGCTGAACTATCTGGAATGCAGCCTGACTTTGGCTCTTGTTTGGCGATTTGTGCCCAAAGATGCCAAATGGGAGTCGAACTCCCAGGCAGTAAGCCTAATTTTGGAACTGGTTGGGCTACTATGACAAATAGCTGACAGATGACAGCCAAAATATCAGAAAGTGAAGACTAACCTTGGCACTTGCTTGGAGATTTGGGCCCAAAGATGCCAGACGACAGCCGAACTACTAGGCAGTAAGCCTAACTATGGCACTCCTTTGACGAATTAGGGCCAAACTATACTGGCTCTTGCCAACGTAGGTTGGATACAGCTCTAACTTTTGCTTCTTTGAACTTTTCAAGGCTCAAAACTTTCAAGCATTTGCCAAATTGTGGCCCAGAGCTTTCTGCTACCTGGGTAATCATTCACTCAGAAGTTGGTCATCAGCTAAGTGAACAATAAGAAAGCGTAAAATGTTCTGTTACTTCCACGGGCGCTTTACTTCTGAAACTATAATCGAGAACTGATAAGTTAAGCTAACCGAACTCTAAGGCACGTATAGTCACCGAATCCTTAAAAAGCGCTGGCCGTGCGCGTTCCCGGTTTCTTGTTACCTCTTCTAACCCAATCGAATTGCCACATTAGCTGATAAGAAACCCCAAGAGCGAGTCGGGAACATAAATGTGTGAATATAGCAAGCCACGCCCCGCGTTTCTTATGCTGGAAATGACTATAAGGCGTGCAAGTTGGTCTGCCCCTTGCGCACTTCGTAAGCTTGTCAACCCCCCCCCTCCCGCCCCTCCCCCCCTCCCCCGAATACGATCACGTGCTTCTTTTCCACCGACCTCAATCAATGGCGGCGCTCTCTTGGCTCCCTCGTCATCGCGCTTTAGACATGCGTCCTCTATGTTGCCTTTTCATTGGCGTACTCCCCCTCGCGTTCCGACGCTCCAAACACGGATTTGGAACACTTTCTCGCCGTAGAGCAGCCAACGTTATTTCTTTTTAATAGATAAAATAAAAAAGGAGAAGCATCAATTGCCAAGAGAGAAAAAAACATAAAATTTATTTTTATTAAATCAAAAGAACACCGAAAATAATGCAATGATACCACTCGTCAGTAGTATAGTCAGCGAAATCATCAAAGTACACAACGCGTAACATTGTACACAAACGTAAAAAAAAAAACAGAAAAAAAAGACGGGCAAACACATTACGGTTTCCCTGACAAGCGGCGCCATCAGGCCGGAAGCCAACACGAGAGCGCCTCTCTAGCTTGCAACAACAAATTGCGGTATCCAGACGCCCGAGCGCCTATAATCAAGCTCCCCCCCCCCCCCCCCCCCCCCCCCAAAAAAAAAAAAAAAAAAATAACGAGCCAGGAATGGCGCTCGCTAGAGTGGAAATCTAAGCTACTCTTTGCCCACGTCAGCTTTGTGCTGACGGCAGCGACTCAAGACAGCGCTCAAGAGCTGGGAAAACATACCGCCTGAAAGCGACATGCAGTATCGGCCATCTACAGCTTGTCTGAAGTGTCTCCAGTCGGCGTTAAAACAAAAGCAAGAAACGAAATGGGACGATCCAAAAGCCTGAGGACACATTAGGACTGAGCTAGCGTGGAGATGCCGCAGTAACCGAAGGTGAGCACTGCGCTTATCTACGTAAATATACGGAAGAGCTCATGATGGAGTCGGGTGCTGCTAAGAAGATACTCGACTGCTGAAAATCAAACCAAAATCCGACGAAAACGACGCAAAATGCACACGTCAGGTCTGAATCGAATTGTGATCAAGGCCAAGGATTGAGATTCATGGATACACGATATAGGCTCGTTTTAAAGCGACAGATCGTTAGAGTTTCTGGAGTTGATCGTGATTTTTCTTGAGTTGTTAGCAGGTAAACATCGTATTCCTTTTTATTGTTTCAATAGCACATTAAAAAAAGACGTTGTGTCGGCCATATTATTAGATATCGTTTTTATTTTCCTACGAGGGTTGCTAAAAGAGTAGCACATATTACCTTCTTTTCTCTTTTCTTTTTTTTTTTTTTTTGAAGGGGGGAGGGTCAGACGGTTTACTTATAATACGTAAAATGTACAGGTGATATCTCTACATGTATCGTGTACACACGTTATTTTTGACATAACCTGCGCCCTCTTATAGGGCTTTACGTCAACGCGGAACACGGGCATGCATGCCTTTCCTGTATAGTCTTTCAGACGTTTAGAGCCCACCACGCGCTCCACCGGAGCGGGCTCAGTGTCGTGCAGCGGCGGTCTTATCTTCGGCGCTCGCTCTCTCCGAGATTTTTGAGAGCGAGGAGGAACTTTGCTTTCTCGTCGCGCTTGACTTGATAACAAAGTGGTGCAAAGTAATGAGAGCGAAATTCCACCTCGGTCTCAAAAATCTCGCAGTCAGCGAGCGCCGACAAAGAGAGAGCCGTTGCACGGGGGCAAGTCCGCTCCGGCCACGCGCGCGGTGGGCACTAAACGTTTGAAACTAGATTGCACAAGCCCTTTTCCTGCTCACGTATTCGTGTCCATACTCCACGAACTACGCTCTCGCCGCTTGCAAACATTATTCCACGCATGTGCAGCCGCCAGCGGCCCCACAAAATGTCCGTACATCTCCGGAGGCTGAGAAGGGGAGTGTGCGGTGCGCGAGCGAAGTGCTGCACAAGCGATGAAAACGACTCGCATGCAGACTGTAGCGCCCCTCACGTTGGCGAATATGTTCATCGCAACACACGCGCGCTGCCCGCAGCGCGTGTGTTGAAGGGTCACGTAGCTCCTTGATATTTTGACAAAGGTTTCTGTAACTGCGTGAATTGTCCACGCTTCACCCGTTAAATGGGCCGTGCGCTTAAATTCCGAGATTCAAACTTCGCAAGTAAATTCTTGGGATGCCAAACATTTTTTTGGGCGAACGGTTGTGAAGTTACCCCCTAGTATATTTCTCAGCCAAAGATAATTAAATTGTTCGCGACGCTTGTCAGACACCGACGTCGTTTTTATGAACTAGTCTAGTAGCATGCCTTCGGGCTACGACTGTGAAATTATGCACACGTACGCATGACATATTGATGTTGCGATTTTAGTTTTTATGTTACCATCTTTCGTTTAGAACGGTTAAAACTGATAGGCAATTAATTTTTCGGTAACCCTCGTACTTCCAAAAGGATAGTAAGTGCGACTATTTTATTTCGTTTGGAGGTGAAATTATTGCAATTTAAAGGACTTTGAATGGTTGTTTTCACGAACAGGAACCCACCTAACAGTCATGGCAATATCTGAGTTGGTCCTTATTGCCGTCTGATTAAATTGTATAAGGGTGAACAATACGTCCATTCTTTTACAGTGACGTCTCTTTAGTATGAGCACCTCCATTCCCTTCAAAGAAGTGTCCATAGTGTGAGTTGCTCATAATAACCAGACAAAAATGGATGCATTTTGCCAGTTCGTACACGGAAAGGCTGTAGGCTGTCTGTATAGTGGGGTAGCCATATTACGGGATCCGTACTAACAACAAGTGAGTGTATAGAGTATAAAGAATTGAGTGAAGGGGTACCAAAACAAAATCAATACATGCTAGACGTCGGTACCTCCAGAAAAATATTTCTGCATAAAATTGGTACAAACTACACCAAAAGCAGTCGACCCGACGCTTACGGAATACTCGACAAAACATTCCAACATTAGAAATGTTGCCCCCCCCCCCCTCCGCCTCCTCCCCCCGCGACGGCGGACTTCATTATTCCTGCTCTATAGATATGGCTTGCGCGAGAGGTCATTCTACAATGCTGGTGGTCAATTCTACTTGTTTGTACCGGCGAGAACAAACTTGGTGGTGTGAAACTAGCTGCAGAGAGTACGCGTTCAGCAGAAAGGTCACCAATTAGAGCCCTCTATATCCGCGGATTATACGCAAATATCCACGGATATCCGCATTAAACTCGCGGATGCGGTTAAAAACTAGTCGCGTGGTTTCATTTGAAATCGAACACGCTTGTCGGGGGGGTCTTTGATTTTTTTTTAAATATATGTAATTTCTAGAAACAACAAAATCGCTTTTCAATTTTTGTTTTTTTAATATTTCGCTTCACAAAAAATTATTGAGTTGAGCACGGTGAAAATCTGTTTTTTACTCCGTGATTTTTCTACCCAGTTCTGTACGCTGGTATGAATACGGGAAGCATACAATACTCACAGTAATTTTTTGTGCTCGTGTATGTTTTTTGGACTATTTTTAGGTCAAAGGAAAATACCTTTGTATTTTTGTTTATTGAGGTAAAAAATGCCAAACATCGTCTCTTTGACAATCCGGTGACATCTTCAGAGCCTTGTAACTCATGAGTTATTATATTTGTCGCCTACCAAATACTATGCGGGTGTAGCCCTATACATGTAATATTGACGGGAATAAGTTTAGTTTATTTTATTTTCACTGAATGTTTTATATGAAATTTGAAATATCGTCGAAAATGAAATTAACCGATATTTTGAACCCACTTTATCAAAAATGCCATTTTTTATTTTGTTATTTTTTTTTCCTTATTACCGCCGATCATATGACCTTTCAATTGGATTGATGTGATTTCCCCCTTTTTTTTGTTGTATGTTTTCTAGAAGTGATCGAATTCGCTCCCACGTTCTCAGAACGGCCAAACGCAGTTTCCACAGGTCGGCTTTGCTGCAAAGACTATACTGCTTATTTGTGTGTTCAAATGCAGCGGGTAAATTTATTTTGACTGAGAACACTGGTGCTTGGCTACATATTGTATTTTCTTTATTTTTTAATGATGGCAACTGACATTCCTTAGTCTGATAGCGGTGCAGCGGATGTTGCATTATCCGATGTCTAAAGCCAGGGCAGCTCTTCATGTAGCCAGACCGGGGTCATATATCTGTATGTGCTATACACAGCTTGTAAGGCACGTACAGCACGTACATCTCCGTTACACTCAGGAAGAATCCTCACGGGCGCCAATCCATTATGTGTCTTGTCGTGTGCGATCAAATCACCATGTAATTGCCTGTTTTTTTATTGTCAGCGTCTACATAAAAAATATGTAATATCACATGCCCCTCTTTAAGAAGGAAAATCAGTTTGTAGAAAAAAACAGTGAGGAAAACGGACTGAGTTTACATGAAGCTGAGACAATTTTTTACAGAACACAAACACCGCTTGGCGATAAATAGTCATTTTTATTAATTAACGCTAATATATTTAGGATGCACTCGTAAAGCAATATGTTGTTATGCTTTAAATAGTCCAGTTCACGAGTAACGCAATATTGGAACGGCATCGGCTTGCCTCTGCGGAGACGATCGAGCGCGGGGGCGAGCTGAACTTTATACCGCAGCCGTCGGATGCTGCCGAGAAGTTCAACAGCGTGGTAAGTCGAGACGGACAGAACAAAAACTGGATCCAAAGCGCGCGAGCGATGAACCCGAGACGGTGGCCCTTCAGTTTGAACGAGTGTGTGCAGTTAAAGATAAGTGTTGGGTTTTGTTTAAGACTGATCGATATCTCTGATGCCAAGAAGCAACAATTCGCACATGCACAGAAGGCAGCGAAAGCAGTCACTTAATGTCTCTGTAGTCTTTTAGTTTCTCCACTTTTGTCGCACCGAGCTTAATGCAAAGATTGTGCAGCCTTCGGGAATATGGAAAAGCGATTTGACGACTTTATTTTAGGTGGCTACAGTAGATTTGCTATGGCTAGGCACACATTGCTTTGGTTTGGGAATAAGTTAAGGTTTGTTCTATTTTCTCCTTCAAAATAAAGCGCGTCCGGCCAAGGTGGACTTGGCACCGCTGCAAAAGCAGCATCAGCGAATGTCTTTCTTATTGCCGGAGACTACATGTCGTGCTAATGTCACCTCAGGTTCCTGGCCCGGCTCGCGAACTGTGCACCCCACATGTGAGGAGCGTAGTCCTGTGCGAGCACCTACTGAGGCCCATTCTTCTTTTTTTTTTTGTGCTTCCTGGATAAATCGATTTCTTTCTCCGGAAAGTCGAAAAGCTGAACGCTTCTTGTCATTGTTTTAATTTTTTTAACGAAGTCCTTTGACGTCCGCTTCAAATAGCGGTCCTGCGAACGAAAATTGTGTACTGTGGCGAGGTGCTTCAAGCCTTACAACCTGTGTATAACACAACCAGATATATGACCCCGGTCTGGCTACATGAAGGGCTCGTTCCGTTTTCTCCGCCCTTTGTGCCCTTGCTTTAGATATAACGGTACGTCCGCTGCACCGCTAACGATCGGACTAAGGAATGTCAGTTGCCATCATTACACAATTAAGAAAATGCAATATGTAGCCCAGCACGAGTGTTCTCAATCGAAATGAATTTACCCGCTGCATTTGAGCACACAAATAAGCAGTATAGTCTTTGCAGCGATGCCGACCTACGGAAACTGCGTTTGGTCGTTCTGTGAACGTTGGAGCAATTTCGATCACCTCTAGAGAAGATACAACAAGAAAGGGGGAGATCGCTTCAAGCCAATTGAAATTTCATATGATCGGCAGCAATAGTAAAAAATATTGAACGAAATAAAAAATGGCCTTTTTCGATAAAGTGGGTTCAAAATATCGGTTAATTTCATTTTCGACGATATTTCAAATTTTATATAAACAATTCCGTAAAAATAAAATAAACAAAACTTATGCCCGTCAATAGCCCATGTATAGGGCTACATCCGAATAGTATTTGGTGAGCGACAAATATAATAACTCATGAGTTACAAGGCTCTGAAGATGTCACCGGATTGTCAAAGAGACGATGTTTGTCATTTTTTATCTAAAAAAAAATACAAAAGTATTTTCCTTTAAACTAAAAAATAGTCGAAATAACATACAAGATTACAAAAGATTACAGTGAGTTTTGTATGCTTTCTGTAATCATACCAGCGTACAGAACTGGGTAGAAAAATCACGGAGTAAAAAAACAGATTTTCACCCTGCTCCACTCAAAATGTTTTTTGTGAAGCGAAATATTTTTTTTTTTTTTTTTAAGTTTGAAAAGCGGTTTTGTTTCTTCGGGTTTCGTTCTTCGTTGTTATTAACGGGTAATGCAACACGCTCATTGACTGCTGAATGATAATACCATACTCGGGACTCGCCACGCTTTGAATTTTTTAAGTTTTCGGAGAGTATAAAGCACCCGAGAATAAATTTTACTCGATAATTTTGTATTGAAAGAGCGCTTGCAGGAGCCAATGGATACAAGAAAGGCATATTATTTTTATCTTTACCCTTTTACCTACGCACGTCAGCGAAACAATTTCTGCGACAGTACAGACAAACCATACTTGCAGAACGTTGTACCGGCCTCAGGAAGCGTGAGCCAACATGTGTTTTCATTGTGCGTATGCTCACTATATACACGTGGCCAAAGTCATCATCAAAGTTAATAGCTTTCGTCTGTACGTTCTCGAGAATTCCGTCCGATATTATTTTCTTAATTTCCAAGTTCTGACGGCATCGCCATATCAACTTTCATTCTCTTCTATCGTTAGCGGTTACAGCCCTCCGCACTCTAAGCAGTTGAAGCGTTGCGATTTGTTTCTGACACCGTGAAACCTTTCTCGGATACATGTTTAGCGACTTTGGAATGTGTCATTAAGTTTGAACTGAAAACTCTATTCTGCGTCCATACAACTAGTTTGAGGAACTGCACAACGTTTAGGCAGGAAAATAATATTGTGGTAAAAGGAAATCGAAAAGGATATGTATGGGACAATGCGCTGACAAAACAACAGCTATAAAGTATATGGCGAGTCCCCGGCATATTATCAGTATATCGGATAGCACCGTTTCTAAATATACGAAGATTCTTCGACCTGCTTTCCCACGCAGAACTTACCGACGGACAGAAGCGCGAGGAAAATGATCACAACCTTCGCATTCATGGCGAGCGGGCAGCGGCGGACCTGGTCAACTGGAAGGCAGCAGGAGTCTGACTTCTGCGGCGGTGCTCAGCGTCGCTGGTAGTCGTTTCAGGCCCCTCTCCCGGCACGTGTCTGACCTCGGGTAAACGGACGTTCAGGGGACTGGTTTTCTTTCGCGTTATCTCTTCGAATCACGTTACCTCCTGGGAATGCAACCTGGGAATCCCGTTTTGGCAACCGCAAAGCAAAACATTGAGCCGGAAAATTAGTTGCTTTCCATCGGTTGTGAAGTCGTTGAGGAGCCCTGATATCCATTAATTCTCGCGCGGTCGGGTATATGTGCTACTGAGCCATATCAAGGCCTGAATACTGATGTCAACGTCTTTGTTTCAAGTTTCGAATATTTTAAGGCCAAAATGCCACAACTATATTTTTTTATGTTCTAAATTTTAAGGGTTTTGTTTATTGCTGGCAGGAAAGAAACTAAGATTGAGACACCAATTTGCAGGCACACTCAAAACACTCCCTTTTATATTTTAGTACGACGTACTTTAGGATGAATGAAATATTAGAAATAAAAGGGAAAAAAATAGGTCGAGATGTTTAGGACAGGTAAGCTCGGAGGCGGTCATCACATTAATTCGCGACTCCAACTAACTATAGGTGGCGCCACTCATTTTTCAAAATGGCAGTTATAGTGAGGGTCGGAGATGAGTTCCGTGCTGTTGAGCCTGTTTCGTGCACTGGCTTCACTGAGCGCCACAAATTATTTCTGGTAATACGAGGAAGCTAGGGTGTTATGAGCGCAGGTCACCTCTTTACCCTGAAAACAAGAACGGTGTTCAGCATAATATTTACGCCAGGAAGCACGTTTTAATTCTGGAGCGAAACCGAAACTAACCTCTATTTTGGATTGAATTTCTCGCTATAGGTCTTAGTTTCGAATTCTTTCATAACTCAAGATGTGTCTCACATCGTAATTATTTCGTTAGAGAAGTTGTTCGCGGAACCATTATTTTGTGACATACATATTCGATCCAGGCTGATATTTGTGCGTTCTCGCTGCCTTTTCTCGCTCAGAAAAATGTCATGGGAAATAATAAACTGCGGGCCTTTTAGTGGTTTTTTTGGTATTTAGATGATTAATTGGTTTAGCATTATTCCCAGCACAAGAATAAGAGAATGATTCCCATTTTTACAATATGTCCACAAAACGCATTAATTAATAAATGCTGTTCTCAGTGCAACAACCCAAAGACGGACTCCGAGTCAGACAGCTGAAGTGTGGGTGTGTGTTTCGTAGCAACACGTGACGCATAGGACTTTATATTACATCCTGTGTTTGACTGCTTGTCTATCTTGATAACGATAGCAGAGTTTTTGATATGCTAAAAAGAAAACAAAATTATACCTTTCTGGAAAGACTATTATGGTTAAATGGCGCATTTTCGTGACCTTGGCGTTAATTGGGAGCATACATTGCCGAGATTTGTACTAATAATAATAATATTAAAATTCAGACATTTAAATACGTAATTTTTAAGCTCTAATATAATATGTTGCTTATGATCCAATTTCAAACGCGCGAACAAATATGACAAACAAAAGTGTGCTAATTATCAGCACTGGTGCTAATTGCAGCATTTTTAATTAACAAGTAATAAAATAAAAATAGTCTAAAATCAATGAAAACATTATAGCTAATATCATAAATCCATGTAAAATACATTAATTGTGGGTAAAGGATATTTTGCTATAAAAGTCGCCACTTTTGACAATCGGCAAAACGTCCAAAGTCGCCGCCAATATCCTTCCAGACCAAATGCCCAAAAGTAAAAAAGAATAAAAAAAATAATTTTTAATTTCTTTATAATATTTAGCTACTTTCATTTTTAGCTCCGTCGTATTGCCGATCTCAGCCTTTCCAGTACGAAGGAACGCCTACCTGCTTGCACGTCTGCTCACTTTTTCGTTTCGTTGGCGTTTCAACGTTTCGTTGGCGTTAGAAGCCGGTGAAACAGTAGTGAGTTTGAGTATTGCGTATACGAGCGAACGCAAGCGCTGTGTGTTTGCGTTATCTTTGCGTGTTCCCCACTGCGCGTGCGCGGAGCCAAAATTGCGGTCTTGGATGGCTTATGGCGATGAGGCGCACGCACAACGTGGGGCACGCAACTCTAACGCAAACGTACTGCGCTTGCGTTTACTTATATACGCAATACTAAAACTCTCCAGTAAGGTACAATCCCATACCGGCTGCAGCACTATGTTGGGAGAGTGAAGAGTGTTTTGCATTCGGAAATTAAATTTCACGAACCATGATCGCAAGCAGCTCTGCCGTGCCCGCTAAGCAGGAGAATCGGGGGACCCTCACCATAACCTCCGAGATCCCGAAGCGCGCGCGCGAAGGCTTCTCCGCCGTCCCATTCGTCTCGCTCAAGCAAAAGTGTGTAATTGCGCTAACTACGTCGCTCGCCGCGAGGAGGCGCTGTCTGCCCAGTCATAACAGAGGGGCGAGCCGTCAGCGTGGCAGGTAGAGATCTGCACTGGTACGGTAATTATGTCGCATGACTTCAAGTCACATGACTTGTACACAAAATCGTTTTCTCCACGAAATTTAACGGAAAAACTTACGCCATATGACATCAACACCAATTCAGTTCCCCGCTTAGCGGGGTAACTGAATTGGTGTTGGGGTTATGTGAAACAAGTTTTGCGACTAAATTTAGCGAGGAAACTGAATGCGCACTGTTTCATTATGGGACATCACAGACCTATACACTAATTCAGTTTCTTCGCTAAATTTAGCGGCGAATTAAACTGGTGTATAGGTTTGCGACGTCCCAAAATGCAACGAGCGCGGTTTCACCCACGACAACGGCGACGCCGCTATACTGGGAAACGGGCAGCTAAGAGCTGCGCTGTAAGCAACCCCCCCCCCCCCCCCCCTCTCTCTGCAGAGAGTGTAGTGTGATCATGATTTATTCTCAAAACAAAACAATTGCTTCGACAGCGAGCACGAGCGTGTGGCGCCACGGTTTGGAAAGTTTCGGAATCAACGGCGCACGCAATAGGCAGCCCGTAAACTGCCCTTGTGTTTCTTTTCTGTATGCTTAGAGTTCTAGCAAAGAATGTCTGGTAGTCCATATTCATCTGGTTGCAACGCCAGGGCACCAGCAATTCCGGCCGCATCCGTGGCTGCTCCAAGCAAACCGAAAAAAAAAACAATTTTATTTTTACTATAGTAAGTTACAAGTCAAGAAGGTAGCGGCAAATGCCCCTCAAAGGGAATCATATATCCTTCCGCCACCTCCGCATCCAATAGCGTCCCATCGTTTGCGTGACGTTGCGGCCAACGCGCGAGGAGGGTCGTGCCTTTCTGTACATATTTGTTTTATCTCTCGACTTTGACTTAGCATTGTGGAAGCAACGAGAGGGAGATTAAGTCTTCCCCCTTCCGATGGAAACAAAGACGACTTTTGGGGATTAGCTTCCCCCTCCGATTAATACAAAGGCTGCTTTCAGGGGCTCGGTTCCTTCTCCCACGAATACAAAGGTCGCTTTCTTAAAAAGTGGGGGTCGGAGATAAGTTGGCACCACTCTGTGGCCATTATCTATCCATTGAAGCGGAACAAGGAGCGTTTCCAGTGAACTCTTCTTTCCATTTCGGAGGGATTTGAAACCGGCGCACCACGCTTGTGGGAGGAGCTTCTCCTACCTTCTTAACTTGTAACCGACTATAGTGCGTTTTAAATCTTACGACGGAGGAAGTACGGAGAAAGAGAGGCTTCTGTCTTCCTACCACTTCTTCTCCTCCTCTCCTTCCGAATTTTTTTTCTTGATTATTTTATGACCACCTTTCCAAAGCGTTCAGACCTTAGTTTAGAGTAACAGGGCCACGGTTGGAAGTTTCCGATTCCACGTGCGGCGGTGAAAAAAGTGGTCAGCCTGATTTGCGCTGGTTTTGCTAGTCTAAATGTAATCCTAACCACTTGTGCTGTTTCTATCCACATCCACATCCACACGGACTACGACGTCATCAGCCGGAACTGTCGAAGCGGTGAGTTCACACTGAAGGCGGGGGCATGAATGTCGGAGATCTGGAAACGATTTAGAGAAATCACCGACTAAGGCGAAGTTATCAAGGACGTTATTGCAGGCAGCACTTGCAAGAAAGTCTATCAGAATTCGAGCCACAAGAGAGAGACATCTAACTCTTTGAAACACGAATTCCAAACAGCAAATCCAACCCTTTGGGGATACCTTGAGAAACTGAAACCTTCTTCCTCCGTGACAAGCGCGACGAGGGAGCGTGTCGTCATGAGCGCCGTGGAGTTTATTGCGAGGGATGTGAGACCGTTTGAAGCGATTGCCGGAGAATGTTAGAGGACGCTGGCGCAGTGCTTCCTTGGTGTTAGAGCTGGGTGTGGTAAATTCGACGTGGTATTACTACTGCCGCACCCGACCACGGTGTCTCGGGATACGGCACGTATCGCCGACGTAACAAGATGTGCCTGTGAAAGTGGAAATACGTTCCATCGTTGAGTTGCAAGGCGCAGGGGCAACCGTTGATTTGTAGACGGATGATTACTAAACAAACTGTTACCTTGGTACAACGCTGCACTACATGAAGAGATTCATGTTGGTGGAGCGCGTGCTTTGCACTAAAAAAACATGACAAAGAGAGCACGAAGATAGTTAAGAACATCCGATCTGCAGTATTAAAGGGGTAGGGAAACGAAATTCCAGCGCTCATTTTCTAGCTTGAATGTGTTGCATGTTGCACCCGAACCTCAAAAACACCAGTCTTCCTTTCAAAGGCACAAGAAAACTAATTTTAAAGCTAAATAAACGATCTTTCAATGTGCACCTGGTGGATGCATGCGGAGCCTATTTGGGAGGTGATCTAGCAACGCTGGGGAACTTACTACGTAGTCGTGACGTAGCAGATTCCATCGGAGCAGAGCCGCTCTTCGGAATTTCAACATTTTCCTTCTTAGCTTTCCTCCCCAACTCACAAATTGCGCATTGAACCAAACAGTCCTAGACGACGAAAAGGAGGGACTCCCCTCTTTCTCGGACCCTCGTTTGTGCACCCGGATACAGCCATTCTCCCCCTAGAAGATTAGCCCGTCGCTCAAAACTCGGACAAACGTTGCTTTTCCCACCCCGTTCACCCCTAAGCTGACAGTGCTGTGGAAGCTACGTGCTCCTTGGGCCATCCACACGCTCGTCACCCCACGGGTACTTCGAACGACTCGGTTATAACGCGCTGACGCTATCGACACCACCACAACGCTGACAACGCCACCAAGGGCAAAGCTCATAATCACGCCAGCCTTGCTACGTCACGAATGCGGGGAATCTTTTCTTTCTGTTTTTGTTTGCGCCGGATATCCCATGACGCATCGCGCTCTCCGTTCGCTTCTCTTCGGGCGCTCGCTCGAGTGCACCGTTTGGAACGAAAAATATAGCCAGTCGTTCAAAATACAAACGTGCCATTATCATTTACGGTTATTATCCGTCATGCTTGACTCATTTCCGAACGAAATTTGAATATTTCAATTTTTGTTTCCGTACCCCTTTAAAGGCCCTGCGGAGGTTTGACCTTCGAGACTGTCTTTCAAGCTTTACATTTGTTACTGACAGAGACACCAATGCAATCTCGGCACCGAGATCACTGGTGTGCCTAAGTGTGCTGCGCACAATCTCAACACTGTTCTTGAGACGATAATGTGTGCTGACCAACGATATCATGCCATTGCTCTTTTACACCTCCAAGCCTGTCGATCCTTTGGATACATACTTTAAGCGATCTGGCCTGCACTGCCGTTGAGAGTTCTTGCTCAAATGAGACGTCGAGACTAGGTGGAAGAGCAAGTTAGTCATGTTCTCATCTACTCTTCCGCAGTGCGACCGAATTGTTGCAGTTCTGACAGAGAAAGTCGAAACAAGCCTCGTCGACGACATAGAGAAAGGTACTTTGCAGGATCTCGTGAATTTTCTTGGACCCTTCAAGGCGGCGAGTGAGGCCCTGGAGGCATCATGTCGTCTATTTTTTCTATTTGGTGGTCGTGTGGCTAACGAGATTTCTGAAGTACGTAAAGAGAGGAAGTAATGATTCTGTGTTTCTGCAGGACTCAAGAATACGTACTCCCGGCTCCTTAAAAAAAATGGAAATGCACAGTTTGCACAAGGTTGCTGCGTTTTTACTCCCCATACTAAAAAGCCCGCATCTGCTCGACGACTCAGAAAGGCGTTCCTTGCACAACGACGTCAGGAAGATGATCGCAGCTGCCAGAGAACGTTGAGTGACGAAGGAAGATCAAGTCGAAGTTGTCGAGGATATCTCCGCTTCCGAAAGCCATTAGAAGAGAAGACATCCGAACGACGGGGGCACTCCGTCTGATTTGGAGGACACCGACGACGAAGTGGCACACAGGGCAAGTGAAGAAGTCGACAAATACATCGCCTTCAAGTGGTACCGGAAAACTGAATTCGACCTGCTGAAGTGGTGGAACTTGCGCCAACACGAGTCTCTTTACCTCACTCTCGTGGCGCAGTTCCCGCATGCCATTACATCAACAAATACAACAGCGGAGAGAAACCTCTCATTGGCTGGTCTTGTGAATTAAGAGAGGCGATGAAACATATCATGATCAAATGAGACCCATTGGGTATTGTGACCCGAAGATTTCTTTTTACAAAGATGAACAAACAACTAAAAGGGCTATTTCTCGTTTTCGTTTCATTCGCGTTAGATTTTATAGTATACAATGAATGTCTAGGTTTTGAGTCGGATGCGGTTCCAAATTTTGCGGATGCGGTTCGTTATCGAAAACAAAGTATGCGGATGCGGATCGGATGCGGAAACAATAATATAAAATGTTTGCGGATGCGGCTCGGATGCGGATACGGGTCGGATGCGGTTAATCAAACTGTTATCCGCGCAGGGCTCTAGTCACCATAATGGCAGCTGATGTGACGTCAGTGCAGACCAGGTATAGTCGTAGCCTTTACACAATATATCTAGAGGTCACTCTAGGTATGTCCTTGTCGTAGATAGCGCAACAGTCCTTCGCAAGCGAGAGAATGAAATCTGTCTTTAAAATGACTAGTTACACCATCACTTACCCCATGGAAAAAACAGTTGGATACTATTTGTACCAGGCACGTAGCCAGGATTTTATTTCGGGGGGGGGGGGGGCCCTATGCCCCCCCCCCCCCCTCCCTGGCTACGTGGCTGATTTGTACATGAAATTGCTTATAAAGAAGCTCAGGAAGTGCTCAAAGAGAGGCTCATATTATGCAATTTCTCAGATAAAGGCTCTGAAGGCCTGCTTAGAACTGCCACACACTCTTGATGAGGTTGGGTCAACATAAATTCATGAAAGTGTTCGACTTCACTTGCCACTTAGCCGAAGTCGCACAAATATATGTGCGCTTCTCATATCTGATTTGGCAACTTCCAGAGAGAAAAGTAGAATTATATAGAACGGGCAATTCAATGTTCGCTTTGCAGATTGCTGTCGTTTAAACAATAAATTATTTTAAGGCCGTCGTTACACTGAAGGCGAACTGAGTGACACGCTTTGCGATTTCCCTGACACGAGTGATCGCTTAATACGCACATACATAATCATGAAAAAGCAGTACAGTAAGTGAATATCGCCAGAACTATCTTGTATTGGTGACTACATTCTTTCAACTCACATGTTTATAGGTTTTTGGCAGTAAGTGTGCTTGCGGAAATCCGTACAGGTAACAATTACATCAATGTTAATACCTCAGTAATTCGGTGAGTGTTACAAGAGTATAGGGCCCTTTGCGCGCGCTGATGCATACCGTTTATTTTCGAATACAGATTCCTTTTTAAATATATTACCGCTAAATTAATGCGGCATCAACAAGTGAGTTATACGGCCAGGCAGGCATTCTAATAAAACTAGAATGCAATCAAAAGATGTCAAATTAACAAAAATTCAACAAGTGCTATTTAACTAGACGTTTTAGGGTACACATTTATATTAAGGTTCAGATTTATATAGAAAAAATTGAGGAAGTCAATGTTGAAGGCCAACCCAGTTTTAGAAAACCTGGATCGTGCACGCTGTTCGAGGCACTCATTGTCAAAAGTTTTTTCTGGAAATGTGTCAATACCGAAAACCAACGCGCGATGCCCGCCGAAAGGACGACCGTTATTTGACGCCAGAGAGTAAGGTGTTAATGACGAAATTTCCGTCTCTGCCGTGTCACAGCCTGCCGGAGCTAATTGCAGTCGGTGTTCTGCGGCTGGTGAACTAAAGCGATTAGCCACCTTAGCGGCTGCGACAAATTCATTTGCTTTGCTGCGCAATATCACTGAGAAAAGTTTTAATTATGGGTGCGAAAAAAAAAAACACCTGAACATAAACTACTCAACAAAAGTCATTCCTTCGGCGGGACTTGAAGCAGGAGAAGGCGGCGAGCATTATCCAGCAGAAAACAAATTGCATGTAGAGTGGCCAATGAAGAGGTGAAAGGTAATACGGTGCACTCATTCACGCACTGCTACGGAGTGGGCGGTTCTCCACAACCAAGAAAATGAATTATGACACAAAAAAGCGTCGTAAAAAGAACAAGAAAAAAAGCGGGCTACAAAAGTGGCAAGAACGACGCTCCCCTATTGCGGAACCCGAATATTCGGATGGGACGGCTGAAACAGTATGTGTATACGTCTATACCTTCTTGTAGTGCAATGAGGATTGCAAGGATGTGATGTTGTTGTACCCCTAGTGTCGTTTTTTGTTTAACATGTTTCTAATTACATTCTGGTCTCAGTCGCAGCAAACAGTTATCGCGAGAAAATCCGAGAATCGCTGTTATGCGTCCAGTGTTTTCTCAATATTCTATCATTGCTGATGATATACTGTTTGAAACCCATGAGGCTCTGTCGTCCTATTTACCTGTTTCACTGTCGTATAGCAGTGTGATTCTGGACATTTATGTCGACGCCTGATGGCTATTCACTGCTGACCAAAAATAATCAAAATAAAACGTGTCCCGGGTACGACTGCTTGATTTTTTCAGCCACAAAACTATACATTTTAGCAACAATAAATTAATCGCGTGTGCCTGAAGTACAGCGTCAAAGAAAATTCTCCATGTGCCTGCCTTCAGCTGATATGCAAACCATTAAACTCTTTCCCAGCTCAACACAGAGCTCGCTGTATAATTTCGGGTCTGACGATTGCGCACGCATCGACGATTCTCTGCTTCAAGTCCATATTGTCCCGAGGTTCGGTCACGCCGACCTTAGCTTTTATGTGACCACAAATAAAAAAAAGTAAAGTGGTGTCAAATCAAGTGATCTGGGAGGCCAAAGCATCAGTCCTGTTCGTACAATCCACCATCTGGAAAGTTGTTACGCCGACTTCTAGCGCCAGACGAAAATGTCGATATTCTCCATCATGTTTTTATTTTTTTATTTATTTATTGGTGGAAATTGCCGGCCGCCTGTGAAAGGGCCAAGGCAAAAGCAATGAAAAGATAACTGGAAGCAAGAAACATCACATAAAAGCAGAATTATGTACAACAAAGCAGACCCTAAGTAAACATGGGTAGATCTGTACACATGCAAAGGCAGAGCTACCCCCGCATACGCACAAAAAAAAATGATCAAGAAACATCAGCCGTAAAATACAGGAGTACACAATTTATCCCAGCCAATCTAAGAACTTGCGTCATCAGTGACGAGTGACTGGAGGCCGTCTGAGAATGCAACAGGGCAGTCTTCGTTTACCAGCTGTGACGGAAGCTTGTTCCATTCAGTAACAGTGCGTGGAAAAAAGCTATACATATAAACATCACTTTGACAGGAAAACTCATTCATCGTTTTGTCGTGTTTATTTCTAGTTAGTCGGTTAGAGTTTACTGTAACATACTCGCTTGAGGACAGACCATTTGGGCTGTTGATGAGGTTGTGGAAAAACTTTAGTCTGTTAATTTTCCTTCGAGTAGCTAGCCGTGGCAAGCCGCATAGCCGATAGAGCTCAGTAATGGATGATCAGCAACCGTACCGGTTGTATATAAATCGCAGTGCTTTCTTTTGCATGTTTTCTAGTGCATTGATGCAGACTTGCGACCTTGGATCCCCCACTGCGTCTGCGTACTCCAAAATGGGACGGATTAAACATTTATAAGCCGCCAGTTTAGTTGTAGAGGTGCAGTGGCGTAAGTTTCAACGAAGAAACCATAAGTTACTTGAAGCCCTCGTGACTAAATCGCTAATATGTGCGTTCCAGCTGAGGTTTGAGGTAATTGTTACCCCGAGGTATTTGTATTCTGTGATTTTTGCAAGGGTAGGTCGCCAATTGTGTAAGTAAAGGAGAGTGGTTGTTTCTTGTTAGTGACTGTCATGTGAGCGCACTTGGAAGCATTCAGCACCATTTTCCAACGCTCACACCATGATGATATTTGCGATAGGCAATCGTTAAGGTTGACTTGGTCAGCACGATACACAATGTCTGTAAACAAAACACTATCATCCGCGAAAAATCGACACTGTAAAGATGGATGACTTATTTCAAGATCGTTTATAAAAATCAAGAACAAAAGAGGCCCAATCACTGACTCCTGCGGAACGCCGAAAACAACGCGTTTCTTTTGCGACTCACGACCATTGGTGCTTATGAATTGCGTACGATTCCTCAGGTACGAGTAAAGCCAGGCAACTATTTTATCATTATTAAGGACGCATTTCAATTTGTGCAAAAGCTTGGGATGGGTTACGCGGTCGAACGCTTTCGCAAAATCTAGGAATATGACATCTGCTTGCCCGGATTTATCTAGTATACCCGCCAGCTCGTGGATTGTATGCAGAAGCTGCGTGACTGAAACCGTTGAAGATGTCCAAGCAACGTCTGTAGTAGATATTGCAGTATCAAGTCGCAGTCAATATCATCGGCGAATCTAATAAGGATATCCACTGTGGACTTTCTGCCGGTGAGATTGCCTTTCAGAAAGTAAGGTCCAATAATCATGTTGCCGAGGAAGCTGCACCAAACTTTCACAGGCCGGCGAACCTGAGGTTTGTGTTCTCTTATCCACTGTTGGCGGTATCGCGTTACGGCGTTGCAGGTAACGCGTTACTTTTTCGGTGACGTAATACCGTACTCGTTACTTTTTTTTAAATAATAAAGGCAAACGAACTTACGTTCCAAATTTTACTCGTTACTTCTTGTTTGCAAAACAATTGCAGTGGCTTAGCTCGGCTATGCCAGGATAAACGTAGCGTGAGCTTAGGTTCAGCTGGTTATTCTTAGCTTTCCTGATTGTCTAAGATTAGCTTGATTATCATGCTTACTGCTGCTTCAATGACACACACATGGTATACGCATTATGTGACTACTTCGGGATCCGATGAGTTAAGCTTCTCCACTCTTCCGCGCCGCTGAGCAGCACTTTCGCTCTCCTTCTCCATGGCTATCTATACCACACTAGCAAACGCCCCGCCATTTGTATACCCCCACTGATACCTCTGCGCATGCGCACAAAATGAGAGGCGCTATCAAGCGGCTTCGGTGCAGCGTCAGACTTGGCTACTGCGCAACGGAAGCGCACAGCTGGGCACGCGGCGGCGCCAGTGCGTCTGCCGCGGCTATTACGTCACTCCTCTGGAATGCGCAGACAGCCGAGGCACGCGCGGCGGCGGCGGAACGCGCGGCGGCGGCGGCTCCGGCGCGCCAGCTGTGCAGCCGCCTCGGTGGCTCCGAGGCGAGGCCGCTGGCCTACGGATCCCCATGTGGCGGGTTCGAATCCCGGCCGAGGTGCCCGCAATCTGACCGAGGCTTATTGCGGAGGAGGCGCCGTGTAACCGAGCTTTCGGTTGCACGTCAAAAGATCCCCAGGTGGTCCAAATTAATCCTCAGTCCTCCGCTGGGGCGTGCCAGAAGCCCGTCGTTGGTTTGGCACGTAAAACTCCCAAAGTTGACTTTTTTGCGCCAGCTGTGCGCCGTGTAACGTCACGGCTCCTCGCGCATGCGCAGCATGGCTCTCCAGGAGCCACGCGAAACTGCTCAACCTCGGCCAGTGTAGCTCACGCTACAAAACTGAAAAAAGTGCACTTAATTTTGTTTTCGTGTTTTTATACTTCGTTTTACTTTAAAGCCAGACGCAGCTGAGGCTACGAACTGAAAAACACCGATCAGGCAGCATCAAAAGAGCACCATCATGGTGTTCTTCGTGCTTCTGTACGTGTTGTATTATCACTGAACCAATCATAAGCAGAAAAGGCCCTGTAACTTGTGCTTTTCACACTGCTTGATCGGCCCCATTAGCTCGTAGCGTCGGCTGCGTCTGGTGTTAAGGTAAAACGAAGTATAGCCGTCATGTCACTAAAGATTGCACTCATTCCTCATACCTTCAAAATTTTGCGTGACCTTTCCCCGCGCAAAAGTACCCAGTTTAGAAGAATCGCAGCGCCCACGCCCTTGGCCCCTGTGTCAAAAAACACTGTCGTAAAAAAAAAAACGCCGTAACCATAAATGTATAAATTCCACGTAACCCAAGAGCAACGTGCCTTACTTTTTTATCGGTAATGGTAACCGTAACGCGTTCCTTTTATTTTGAGTAACATAGGTCGGTAACGCATTGCTTTATTTTGCAAATAACGAGTAATGTAGTTCGTTATTTTTTTTCGGTAACACCTACAACACTGCTCTTAAAGGGGTCATGAAACGATTTTCCTACTTCTTCCTCCTTAGCTTGAATCCTCAACTCAAATGCAAATTGTGAAATCACGTCGTCGTGACATTCTTCGGCACCGGTGCGATGATTCCAAGCTTCCACCTTGCTTTCTAAGCACACCACAGAACTTGTCATTCGCAAGTGACGATAAGTTCCGTCAGGGCACTCATTGGCCACGAACGCGACTAAGTCAAATATTCGTCGACGGATTGATTGTTGACGAGCGCATACGTCCGAGTGACGCAGTTCTCGTGTCCAATGCGTGAGCTGGGCTCGGCTGACGTCAGGTTGGCACCGCTGACGCGCTTTGGGAACCGCGGATGTATCATAGTGAAAAGGCGGAGAGCTTTCGAAGGAAAGAAGGTACAAAATAGTCCGCTATGTTTTCAAATGTTCGTACCGAAAAGCTGGGTTTTGACTTTCTACCCTCTTTCTTTTGGCCAACTAATATCGATATGCGATTAGTAAAGTCCCAGTTTAAAGTCATTCTTCCCAGCCCAAAATTCGTTTCATGGCCCCTTTAACCAATGAGTGTTCTGGCCCAATCAGTGATGCGCATTCTTAGCTTCATCGGTTCAAATTAGGGCTGGGCTTTGATTAATTTTTAGTCCGATTGATTGCTACATTTTAAACGATTAATTGATTGATTAATTGGGGGTGTTGACCTCCAGGCTTAATATCTCAAAAAATGTCAAAACTCAACTTTTTTCTGTGAACAAATTTTTATGAAATATTACTATTATGAATTTAGCGTTAGTATCGCTCTCGTTGACAATTGTACGGAGTTCTAAAGAGATGTACCGGAAAAGAGTACAGTGATACCCCCTAAAATGAAAAAATGTGAGCGCAAAATAAAAGACATTTTCCTTTCGTCGCGAATTTTTAAAACCCCTGCCCAACCAATTAACCGGTTAAAAGATTACCGCGACTCAAGAATTAATCGATTGATCGGGAGATTAATCGATATATCGCCCAGCCCTAGTACAAAATACTTTGTATAAAATATATGTTGTCCTTAATCGCTTTAATAAGAGCCGCGATGGGGAATTGAAGCCGATTTTCAAAGTCCGCTTCAGTGAGGTCCTATTGCAGGTTATGCTTCCGTCACACATTCAAGCGGAAGTGTCGCTGCTACCGCACTTACGCGCAATCTATCGATGTGCTGGCGTGTGGGTGGACTTTCACGTATGCAAGGGCGTCAGTTTCATAATTTTCACTTTCTACAACGACCAACGAACGTTCTGCGCCTTCTGTGATGCGCAGAACCTCTCTTCCAAACCTTTGTGAAGACGCTCGCAAACCGGGCATGTCCAGGAACCCGATGATCCTTGAAGCGGGCAGCGTACGGCCGTGTGGCCAGTCGGGAAGTTCCGTTCACCTTAGGACGTGCCAGAACCATATCTACATTTTCTCTGACTGAATACCTAAAGCACTCAGGGGAAGCCATTGCACACTCTTAGAAAAAAGGGTATGGATAGTCCTCCGTTAAAGTAGGAACGGTCTTGTAACCTATGTTCCTACAGAAAGGGAGAAACCTTCAGTCCCTGAAGCAGGGGAGCAACTAGTTCCTCCGTCGCCTGCATCTCATTATGGCGGCCCTGAATCGAGCAAATCGAGCTCAATAAGGCTCAACGAGGACGCTACGTCTCTTGTACGGGACAAAAGGAGCAGCAAATAAAAGCGTAACACGAGCTTTCCGCGAACTGTCTTTATTTCCGAAGCCAGGTTCCCCCCGCAGGTACAGAAACTTGCGTTTCGAAAGCAGCTACTTAGTCTTCTCGTCCCCAGCACTGCGATGTTAAACGGAGACAACCGAGAACCAGTTACTTCGCGCACTTCACGTCTTACCTTTGCTGTTCCTCGAGTCACGATTCTTTCGCCAACCGCACATCACGGAGGAATGGCAAACCGATCCGCGAAACCAAAAGCCGCTCTCAAAAAAACAAACTCGAAGCCCTCGAAGCCGCTGTTTACAGCGTAGCGTGAAAGAAGGTTAAATCGCTTGCCACCAGATGGCAGGGTCAAACAAAGTAATTGCAACCAGCATAGCTAGGCGGCACTAGGTACCGCCCAATTCATGTTCTGCAAAAAAATATTTTTTTTTTTATTTTGCTCAGGCTATACTTGCGCTTTCGGATCCTCTACTATACACACATTACGCATACTACAAGCATCAGGTGAACATACAATAACATACACACACGGCACATACAAATGTCAACACAGCGGCACACTAACCCGAACACTACACCCGAGCTCTGCGTTACCGGCTTTTATACTGGTCGTTTTGAACGTACGGAATTTTTCGGTGACTCCTTAAGCAATAAACAATATTCCCAGCATGTTGATCTTCCCAGCAATGCAATACCACTGAGAATATTTCGAATGGCTCAGGGGATGAATCTCTTATTAAGAAGTAAACGCTCGATCACGCCGTAAGTATTTAAAAGCCAATAAATCACGCCGCTCCAATGCGGCTCGAAGTCATGAGTTTGTTTCCCCGCACGGCACGTCGTAGCCGGTATTTCTATTGTAGTTTGTTTTGCTATTTGTGCTGTTCGCGCACGGCTTCAATTGCCGTCTTGAATTAATCTCTGCAGAGCGGATATTCACTCAGCTGGAAGCGATGCTTCACGGGCAGAGAAATCGCTTTTCGATCAACTTGAATGCAGTCAAAGCCGCGACTTGCGGCAGGTGTTAAGTGTACGGAGCTACACCGTGGCGAGCTTGAAAACTTCTAGCGCTCATCCCAGCGCGCCACTTGGAGGGCAGGTTCTCCAGGAACTGTAGTATATTTAACCAGCAAAATAAAGGGTAGCTTTTTTCTTTTTCGATTTTACCTACTATTCTTGTTTAATGCTGAAATTCCACACTGTACGTATATATACGTGCTTTCAGTCATAATTTCGTACTTTTCAGTCCTTTCTACAGAGCGCAATCGCTCTCGGGGAGGAGACAACCGACAGTCACATTGGCCACAGTACGATAGGAGCTTACTGTTCAGACCAGCGTTCCAACATGACTATCCGCACGTCGACCGATTGCACCTAATCCCTCAAGTGGTCTAAACTCTTTAATGTAAAGCGGAATGTCAACCTGCGACACCCCGCCCCCTCCGATCACGGCTCGGCCAGCGGCATCAATGCCCGTCAGTTTACGTCATCTCATCTTGTTGTTACACCACTGATACGCGAACACACGGTCACATCGGCGATAATTCCAGTCTTCTGTTCACAATGTACACACTGCCATCACGATGTTGCTGCTATGTTGCTGACACGCAAAAAAACAAAGCCACGTTGATTGCCGGTTGGCACTCGGCATCGGAAAACAGAACCAAACTCAGCACGGAAGGCACCCAGGCAGCCAGCAGCAAAACCTGCCGGTCTTGGACGCAGTTCCTGCGATTTCCATAACGTCGAAAACGTCGACACAGAGCCGCGTGGTTCCGCTACTGTAGTTCCGCGTGGGCTGGCGTGGGGTGGGCAGGGTGGGTTCCGCAATCCGGAGACGGCGGAGACGGCGACCACGGCGATCTTACCCAGTGTGCGTAGCTCTGCTGGCACTGCTCCGGAACTTCGCTGTTTTTAGCGGTTTCGTTTGCTCGTTTGCTAGAATTAGTGATAAAAAAATCAATGCCACCGAAATGTTCTGCACGTTTGGACTAGAAGACGGAATTAACGGTGGCCTTCGTTGCCGCTGAAGCTCAATCAACTCAACAACTTTTCTTAAACAACGTGTGCGACGTGCTCGAAAAACGAAACCGAAAGAATATGAGTCAGGAGGGCGAAAGCTTTCTCCCGTCTGCCTGGAGAAGGAGAAAAACGTTTTGTTCCTCCCTTTTTTTCGTGTCCGCTTGGGGGCGCGCCAGTAGAAGGGAGGAAGACGCGCCGTTGCTAACTTTTTCCTCCATTTTTTCTTAGAGTGCAGAACCGTTTTGTGGTGCACTGTAGGCAGGACAGCTGGGCTTGGAATAGTGCCCGTGGGTTGGAGACCCGAGAGCAAAAGGTAGCTCGAAGCCAAGGAACTGCCCTTGACCTGAGCAGCACATTCTACGGCTCTGCTATGATCATGAAAGTTCCCTATCATATCTGGAATTGTGTGCTTTCCATATGAATGATGCCTCTGTAGCGACACTCTAACTGCCAATAAATGTGTCACTTCAAGATTATTCGCTTGCGTCTCGGATAGATGCTCTAAAACGTTTTCAATTTAGTAAACAAAAAAAAATTTTGTCAGTGATGGTGCGCAGCAATGCCCGAGCAATGCGCACTGAAGAAGCAGCAGAACACTGACGAAGAATATAATTATAGAGCTCAGACGCAAATTACATTGTCGTAAAAATTAAGAAAAAATATTGCGTCGACGTTACAAAGAAAAACTTTTTTTTCAACTTATATAAAGCTATACTTTTTTATCACGTCGTGTAATGACTTTTTGACTTTATTTGCTAAGTGCATATTTTGAGCGTTGAGATCTTATTCTGACTCTTAAACATTTCTTTGATCCTCTGGAGGTTGTTTTTGTTTTTCTTTAGCAATACCGAAAACTTGAAGAATACATAGTATTTTGAATCCAATCGGAATCTTCAAAGGCAAGAAAGGGAGCTCGCAAAAATTTGTTTACTTTAAACACTCCAGGTTTATATTTTCCACTTAAAATAGGTAAACGAAAATAGGTTTGAGGAGTATTCGATAGATTGACATCACGGCGTTATTCTATGGATGGAGCAGCCTTCAGACTACACAATAGGCGGCTGTCTCAGTCAGAACCAGACTCCCCGAAGATGAGTCCAGATGGCGGGCGAGCAATATCCTGCTTAGCTGTAGGGACTCCCAAGGAGCGGAAGTACTCAGGTGAGTTGGTTAGGAAACCTCCTAATCTAAACCCTGAGAAAATGAGAAATAAAAAATATCGGAAAGACGGCCCAATATCTCAATAGGTTCCTCCCAAGTAGTCGAGTTAGCGGGCAGAAGATTAAACATCCGAAAGGGATCGGACGCGCAGGTTGGTCTTTAGGAGTGGGGCGTTGTCGATTCAGACGGTCCGTGTGCCAACCTCGATTTATATACTCTTGGAGCTCGCTCATAGTGGATTCAGAGGCTGTCTGGCTCTATTCAGGCAACCAATCAGAGAAAGTTTCTTTAGCAATACCCATCGGTGTTGCAACCACGAACACACAAGTGCATTACGAAAACTGGAAAAAAAACACCAACACAAAACAGGCAGCAATAATTTTTCTTCATTCTTCGCGCCATTTCTTAGCAGGAGGCTTTCATCTAGAAAACGCGAACGCCGAGTCTGGTAACCAGGCTGGGCTCTTCTCTCGCATAGACAAACTATAATATAAAACGAGGAGGCTCAGACCCGCGTAACGAAAATGCAGCACGTTTTAGTCGACAGCCAGAGCGGGCGTGTCCTGAGAAACCATTTTGTGGGAGCTGCGTTGGCCACCTCGTGTAGGCGACCAGCGGCCGCCATCAGAAACAGGTGGATACGCCCAGGCAGCTATAAATCAAATTAAAACTAGATAACCAACCCGCCGAGCATAACGTTGCAACACTAGTATACATTTATCTGAAGCGTTGATTTTTGTTCGTTTCATTTTGTGGTGGGTTACCAAGCTTAAAAACGTATTCTGTAGGTTTTCTTTCGCTTTCTTTTGTCTAGTTGTTACTTGAGCAGACGAGATCTGTGACATCTTTAGCCGCACGAAGCCTTCGAGAATAACCGCGAGAAGAATAACCTTAAAATTTAAACCCTGAGAAGAGGAGCTCGCCTGCATAAGTTCGCTCCTGGAGGACAATAAACCTTTAACCGAATGTTTTCACGGTGTTTAATATATTTGTTTATAAAATCTGTAGATCGTCTTTTACTCTTTCTTAAATAGACTTGGTTTGATTTGCGAATGAACCAGTGATTTTCAAGACCGACCATGGGGCGCAGTAATGAATATTCCTATCTTCGAAACAAAACACTGGTTTCAAGAGACAAGTCCAATGGATCCAATAGAGCAGCGGCAAAAAGTGCACCGTCAAGGCGCTAGTTGTCATACTGCCTTTACTCAGATTGTCTCAACGAATCACGCAGGGGAAATGCGCCGCGATATTGCACTTTAACGCGATGGCGTTTAGGACCTCGTGTCGCAAAAAATCCGGCGTCGGCAGGACCAAAAAATCTCATAATGCAACGCGCGCAGCCCCGTGTGACGTCACACGTGACTTCACTCCTGACAGCGCGCGTTGCAATCTGGGATTGAGCCACTCAACTTGGATGGAAAAGCTTCCCGACAAATCTAGCGGAACATTTTCCCGCCAAATTTAGCAGGTCCTTAGGGTCATGACGTCACAGCCACGTGTGACGTCACGTGACAAGTGACGCTACCAACTTGACCACGCACACACGCTTTTATGGCTAGTCAACGAGCAGGCGTTTATATGAGAAGGCTGTGGGAACCGGGACCCGATAACGCCATCGCGCTCCCCTCTTAAAGGCGAAGCTTTAGCGTCACCCCAAGTTTTTTCTTGTTGGTGATTAGTTTAGCCAGTGATGCCAAACACACACAAAAAACAACAAGCGCCTTGACCATACACTTTGGCTCTACCTGATCGGCTTCTTGTGATGGTAGCGTCAGAGTTGATCGACTTAACATGAAACGCAGTGTAAAATAATCCGGACTAGAATCCAAACGTCCAGAGCTTGCTAGCTATTATCTCAGTCAGATGCTGTGCGCTATTTTGAGTAATTTTTAATGGAAACGTCTCGCCCACGATGCTCAAGATTACATACAGATTAATGGAGTCAGTTACGGGGGACTGTCTCCATTTTCCATTCAAAGTAGAAAAAAAAAATGAATGTACATTTAAAAAAAATAACGGTTTGTTTTAAAGGTTTAGCATCTGAACCTCATCACTAGCAGTATATACGGGTAAAGGATAAGCGCTTGGCGATGCGTAAATTATTTTTGTTGCGAAGGAAAAAAAAAACAACAGAAACACTCTTATTTAGGGACAGAACGAGCGGGTTGGTAGGGATAATTAAACTTGAGGAAGAAAACGAGAGGGGACGGACAAACACAAACTTCCAACTGGCAACAACATTTATTGACCCGAAGTCTGCATATATAGATGAAGGAGGAGGAGGGTGAAGAGCCCCACACTGAAAAGGGGAAAGCGGTGGGAGAGGGTGTGGAGGCAAGGGAGAAGGACGATCCCGTGATGTGACATCTAATCGCTTGGAGCCGCGGAAACGAGGGACGTCAGCTCGGGCCCCAGGAAGTTTATCTCCCTCCTGGATAAGCCTATGGAAGGGGACCCTGAAGTTGTTTTGACTGTGGTGCATGGCGAAGGCCTCCATGATCTCTCGTCCGTATCTTGAGGCGTGACCTCCAATCCTGGTGGTCGAAGGAAGGTCGGCCGAACAGGGTTCGCTGCACTCAGAGGTGTGTCTGGCAATCGGGTGGTAGCTAATCTCTGACGTGTCGGAGGCTGCTTTCTTGATCTCGTTTGCATGTTCCCTCACCCGATCGTTTAGGCATCGGCCCGTCTGTCCAATGTATTTAGCACCGCAGGACATGGGAATCGAATACACGCACTCTTTGCAGCAGGTTACATAATTGGTCTGGTGCTTTTTCTGGCAAGCGGGCGCTGGACCGGGGTTGTTGACCTTCCTACAAATAGAAGCTAATTTGAACTTGCACGAAAATACTACGTTGGTGTTGAAGCCGAGCGCAATAGATTTCAGGCGATGTGAGGTGTTGTGTATGTAGGGGATGCATGCGAAGCGTGATCTAGGAGGGAGGGGTTTGGACTTGTGCCCCGCGACAAGTCTTTTGATAGTATGCTCGATCAAGTCCTTTGGGTAACTTGCCTTGAGAAGGCGGCCTATCTGATTGGACAGACTAGTCTCGGAAAGGTGATGACACGACTTGGATTTGGTAGCAGCAATAAGGTTTCGGACAATACCAGTTTTTACGTTTTTTGAGTGCGAGCTGCTGAGCGGCAGGACAGGCTTCGCAGACCTCTGCTGATTGGACCAACAGATCCCTACACCGGTGGGGACCAATCTCAGATCAAGGAACTGTAATCCCTCAGATGAGGGTGTCTCTTTTGTGAACGTGAGTCCGAAGGAGTTCTTCTGGAAAACGCTTTCAATCGCTGCGGTATCCGAATTAGTGGAATGAAGGATGAGATAATCATCTACGTAGCGATAAACCCTGGCTTCGGGAAATTCCTGCTCTAGGTTTGATTGAACCTTGGTGTCAACGTGAAACATGAAGAGTTCGCTGAGGATGGGCGCCAAGCACGACCCTATACACACACCGGATTTCTGAAGAAACACTTTGCCCTCATGTTCGACTAGGGTGGACTGAAGATACAGGCGGATCAACTCAAGAAAAGCTGAGAGTGAGATGCCTCAGGAATTTTGAAAATCTATAACGCCTCTTAAGTGCACAGCTTCAGACACGAACCCCAGAAGGGTTTTCACATTGAGACTATAATACAAATCTACTACATCAAGAGAGAACACTCCAACAGTTCCCGTACCGGCATGCAAATTATCTAAGGTTGGGATAAGGTCCCCGGAATTCTTTAGTCGGAAAGGTTGAGGAAGGTCCAAGGTTTCGAGATGTTTTTGTAAGAACATCGCCAAGGGCTTCTGCCAGCACCCTGTTTCCGAAATAATGCTACGGAAAGGCACTCCAGGCTTATGTGTCTTGGCAGAAAAGAAAATGGATAGGTACTGCTTAGCAGGAGCAAGAATGGCACTTTTTAGAGAAGGGAGGTTGGAGGATTCGCAGAGCGCCTTCACCTTAGACCTGAGGAAACCGGACGGCCTCGACTTGAGCGGAAGAAAGTTCTTTTTCATCGCCTCGTCGGTCTTCTCCTGTATTTGTTTTTTGTTGAGGATGACGAACCTGCCCGTATTGTCCGCTTGAAGAACTCTCAGCTCAGCGGACTGTAGTTCCTTGATAGCTGGGGTGGCAGCATTCTTGGTTTTCCTTGTCCCACCATGGAAGCACACAGCTCTTGACCCTGCCGCTACGAAGTCCTGACGGGTGTCCTCCGGTATCCTGGCGGCGATCTCGTACACCGCGGCCAGCTGGTCGACTCTGGTGTTGGCGACCGCAGAAGCAAACTTCGGCCCGTGGGCTAGAAGGCTTTCTGTAGACGGGGATAACTGCACTCCGGACAAGTTGAGGGGGGGTTCTGGTTTGACTCTGGGTGTCACCTCGATGGATTTTTTCTGATGACGAAGAAAATGATCCCATGAGTCTGACAGAAGGGTGCGGGCTGACTCTTGTAGAAACTTGAAGGACTGTTGCCGATTATAGTTTGGTCCCAGATGTTTGGACATCACGGCGGGCAGAAGCTCTTGCATAACGCGGATCTCGCTGGAGATTTCATCCCTGGCGATCTGCATGAATCTGTAATTGGCTTGCCAGTTGCTTGACTGGAACCCCGTGACTTGCTTGATGGCACCGTGTGGAACTTTCTTGCGGACGAAGTATCCGAGAACGCGTAGACGTAAGCGCAGCATAGTCATCTTGGGAAGGAAAATTGCAGCTTGAAGAAACTCAACAGGGGCAAACTCTGGGTCGGTGACATAGGACAAGAACAAACAGGGCTCACGTTAAAGATGTAGGGACAGAACGAGCGGGTTAGTAGAAATAGGGACGGGGATAAAGTTATCCCCGTCTACAGAAAGCCTTCTAGCCCACGGGCCGAAGCTTGCTCCTGCGGTCGCCAACACCAGAGTCGACCAGCTGGCCGCGGTGTACGAGATCGCCGCCAGGATACCGGAGGACACCCGTCAGGACTTCCTAGCGGCAGGGTCAAGAGCTGTGTGCTTCCATGGTGGGACAAGGAAAACCAAGAATGCTGCCACCCCAGCTATCAAGGAACTACAGTCCGCTGAGCTGAGAGTTCTTCAAGCGGACAAGACGGGCAGGTTCGTCATCCTCAACAAAAAACAAATGCAGGAGAAGACCGACGAGGCGCTGAAAAAGAACTTTCTTCCGCTCAAGTCGAGGCCGTCCGGTTCCCTCAGGTCTAAGGTGAAGGCGCTCTGCGAATCCTCCAACCTCCGTTCTCTAAAAAGTGCCATTCTTGCTCCTGCTAAGCAGTACCTATCCATTTTCTTTTCTGCCAAGACACATAAGCCTGGAGTGCCTTTCCGTAGCATTATTTCGGAAACAGGGTGCTGGCAGAAGCCCTTGGCGATGTTCTTACAAAAAACATCTCGAAACCTTGGACCTTCCTCAACCTTTCCGACAAAAGAATTCCGGGGACCTTATCCCAACCTTAGATAATTTGCATGCCGGTACGGGAACTGTTGGAGTGTTCTCTCTTGATGTAGTAGATTTGTATTATAGTCTCAATGTGAAAACCCTTCTGGGGTTCGTGTCTGAAGCTGTGCACTTAAGAGGCGTTATAGATTTTCAAAATTCCTGTGGCATCTCACTCTCAGCTTTTCTTGAGTTGATCCGCCTGTATCTTCAGTCCACCCTAGTCGAACATGAGGGCAAAGTGTTTCTTCAGAAATCCGGTGTGTGTATAGGTTCGTGCTTGGCGCCCATCCTCAGCGAAATCTTCATGTTTCACGTTGACACCAAGGTTCAATCAAACCTAGAGCAGGAATTTCCCGAAGCCAGGGTTTATCGCTACGTAGATGATTATCTCATCCTTCATTCCACTAATTCGGATACCGCAGCGATTGAAAACGTTTTCCAGAAGAACTCCTTCGGACTCACGTTCACAAAAGAGACACCCTCATCTGAGGGATTACAGTTCCTTGATCTGAGATTGGTCCCCACCGGTGTAGGGATCTGTTGGTCCAATCAGCAGAGGTCTGCGAAGCCTGTCCTGCCGTTTAGCAGCTCGCACTCAAAAAACGTAAAAACTGGTATTGTCCGAAACCTTATTGCTGCTGCCAAATCCAAGTCGTGTCATCACCTTTCCGAGACTAGTCTGTCCAATCAGATAGGCCGCCTTCTCAAGGCAGGTTACCCAAAGGACTTGATCGAGCATACTATCAAAAGACTTGTCGCGGGGCACAAGTCCAAACCCCTCCCTCCTAGATCACGCTTCGCATGCATCCCCTACATACACAACACCTCACATCGCCTGAAATCTATTGCGCTCGGCTTCAACACAAACGTAGTATTTTCGTGCAAGTTCAAATTAGCTTCTATTTGTAGGAAGGTCAACAACCCCGGTCCAGCGCCCGCTTGCCAGAAAAAGCACCAGACCAATTATGTAACCTGCTGCAAAGAGTGCGTGTATTCGATTCCCATGTCCTGCGGTGCTAAATACATTGGACAGACGGGCCGATGCCTAAACGATCGGGTGAGGGACATGCAAACGAGATCAAGAAAGCAGCCTCCGACACGTCAGAGATTAGCTACCACCCGATTGCCAGACACACCTCTGAGTGCAGCGAACCCTGTTCGGCCGACCTTCCTTCGACCACCAGGATTGGAGGTCACGCCTCAAGATACGGACGAGAGATCATGGAGGCCTTCGCCATGCACCACAGTCAAAACAACTTCGGGTCCCCTTCCATAGGCTTATCCAGGAGGGAGATAAACTTCCTGGGGCCTGAGCTGACGTCCATCGTTTCCGCGGCTCCAAGCGATTAGATGTCACATCACGGGATCGTCCTTCTCCCTTGCCTCCACACCCTCTCCCACCGCTTTCCCCTTTTCAGTGTGGGGCTCTTCACCCTCCTCCTCCTTCACCTATATATGCAGACTTCGGGTCAATAAATGTTGTTGCCAGTTGGAAGTTTGTGTTTGTCCGTCCCCTCTCGTTTTCTTCCTCAAGTTTAATTACACTCTTATTGCTTTGGGGAAAACACTGTACGCGGATAACACCGTTCAGAACAAAACAAGTCGAATCGACGGTAGCCGAGTGACGACGGCCAGCTCAAGACCGAGCTCCCCCCTGATTTGCTGAAATGTAGGTTAAGGCGGGGTAAAATGAGACGCGGAGAAAAAATGCGACAATTTGTGTTTAGCGCTATCCATGGCCTGGACAAGCAATCGGAGTAGATTCAGATTTCACTGAGATGTACCGTGGCGTGTACACTTTGCGTGTGCAAAATATAAGCGCTGTCGGCAAGAGCGTTCCAGAGCGAAAATGCGGATTTGGGTTTGACAAGTTTATCCCCCCTCCCCCCCCCAACCCCCCAAACGAAATGCGCAAAATTTAGCGCCGGGTTTCGCTTCGAGACTTACACCCCGGTTGGCACCGACTATTTTACAAAAGTAAGCTTTAATTTTATTGGTATGCTTCATTAGCTCCATGTGGACCAAAGGTGAGCGATCCGTCTGCCTTTTTTATTAAATAATTATTTACGTAACGGGATACGCGTGGCACAAAACGCGACAATCTGGCACTCTTTGACGTCATGTCAATAACCCACGAGTCTCCTGGCTGCTCCTGAGCCATATCTTTTTTTTTTATTTCGGTGTCTAAAATGTTTCAAACGTGTAACAAAGTGACTTGAACAAAGCTCTTCCAAGTCTCAAGCAACAGCGGCACTTTCTTCGCACTGCTGCAATGTGAGTCAAACGACTCGAAAAATGCAAAAGACAACTCTACAAAAACAAAAAAAAAAACGAAAAAAACGGTTATGTTACAGAAGGCGCGTTCTTTCCACCGTTTCACGGTTAAAGAACTTTTCTTCTGTACCTAACGTAGGCGAGAAAAAAAAACAAAAAAAACAGGCAGGTTGAACAGCAGCACTGTTCTAACGTCATCCCCCCAGAACGCAAGCTGATGTTGGCGAAAGCAACTAAGGAGCGGCAGTCCACTGCCCCCCCCCCCCCTCTTAAAAAGAAGATGTGAATTCCAAGAGAAAGATTATTAGTGTTCCCCTGAAGAGGAGCGCAGCGTCCTAGCGTTCTGCTGATCGTGCGATGCACACCAGAAGAGGGTCGTAGTGCCTGGTATGCAAAGAACTTTGAAGCAAAACAGCCACGCATTCAGTATGTACCGAGTGCACGCAGTGCAAAGAACAGGCTCATGAAGAGTGCGTTGGAGCTCCCACAGTGCGTTTCTAGTGCTTCATTGCAAAACCTGAACGCATATAATGTTTTTCAGGGGTGTCTCATTGTACCCCACTACGTTGTTTCATTTTGCCACACACGGCGGGGCAAAATCAGACATTGTGCGACTTTCACTTGCTTTCGTTACACTTGCTCCAGTTAACTAATGTTTACTGAGCATAGAGTCATGGCATCTAAAATATCCCAATGCTGTGTTTTAGAGCGCAGCTCTTAGGCGCCCATTTTCAAGATGAGCGGCGTCCGGCGTCGCCGCAACTGGGTGACGTCACACGTGACGTGACGTCTAACGTCTCGAGGGTCACCAGTGACGTCACGAGGGCCGCGAGTAACGTCACGAGAATCACCAGCGACGTCACGAGGGTCACCAGTGATGTAACGAGCGTCCACTCCCCTCCTCCTCCTCAAGAGCTGCGCTCTGATTCGGCCTTACAGAGAATTTTAAACGTCTTTCATTTTTCCCTCCAAACAAGACATTGTAAAATTTTTAATATTGAAACAAAAATAAATAATACCATTGAAATCAAAAGTTTTTGTCTCATTTTGCCCCATCTTACCCTACAGATTTGATTACTATGTCTCTGAAGAAGAAGGTGATATGACAAAGAATTATTTAGTGAATTTTCCTTTCAATTTTTTATCATGTCCACTTGGAGCTGGAGCACAAGTGACTTGGATGTCTTTAGGTTGCCAAACTACTGGCTGTCCCAAGGAGCGGCAAGTCTCTTTAAATCGACCGCAAAATTCGGTGTCTTAACCTATCGCGCTACGACTTTGCGCAGCGTTGCCCACAGATTGTGCATTTTATTTGTAAAATTTGCAATGAGCGAACTTATTTGAGGAAAAGGTAAAGAAAGAAAAGGCTTAGCTTCCTATGGAAACGCAACGAAGCCACCGGTCTTCAAACTAATACGGCGCCGTTTTGCACGGGAGACAAAGAGACGACGCAAGCGGTCGCGACGCCGCCTGCCGCCAACGAACGAGCATAGGGCGCCGAGAGCCGGCGTCTTTAGCATACGATCTTTTCGACTCAAAAGCGGCGCGAGCTTTTCTGGTATCAGTTGCCAATGCATTATTTTATCATCCTTACTAATAAAGCATATTGAATGGACACATAATCTATTAAAAATATGGTTTGTCGGGTTATTTTGACAGTTTTGTTCGTGGTACTTATGTCGTCTGCTTTGCAGTTCCTTGTTGTTACTGAGCCTGTTTTTGGTTCTGCGACTGTCGCCACCTGCGGAACGCGCGCCGCTTTTGAGTCGAAGAGATCGACTGCTAAGACGCCGGCTTTCGGCGCCCTATGCTCGTTCGTTTACAGCAGTTGGCGTCGCGACCGCTTGCGCCATCTCTTGTCTCCCGTGCGAAACGGCGCCGTATTGTTTGAAGACGGGTGGCTTTGCTGCGTGTCCAGTAGGAGCTAACCCTTTTTCTTTCTTTACTTTTTCCTGAGGTAAATTCGCTCTTTGCAAATTTTACCAAAAAAAAAAATGCACCATCCGTGGGCAACGCTGTACAAAGTTGTAACGCGATAGGTTAAGAGACCGAAGTTCGCGGTCGATTTAAGGAACCTGGTCGCTCTTTGGGACACCCAGTATAAGATCTACTATTTAAATCAATTCCATGGACCAGGCGGCGGAGTTGCATTGCAACTCTTAGACAATGCTAAAATGTCAGCTTCTTGATAATTACAGTGTAATGACGATTGACTATGAAATGCTTTGCTTGTATTAAGACAAGACAGTGTTCTCCGTTTGTTACCGAGCACCCAAGGGAGATATTCCAACATTCTTAGATCTCTACGATCAATTCATGGCCTTTGTTAGAAGAAACAAAAAAAAAAACATTAATTGCTGGAGGAGCTTTCAACATTGCCATGAGTAACAATGGCCAATCCGACAGACATTTTAACAGTGTTATAACATATAATGTTTGTTTTTCAACATGATTAATGTGCCGACTAGGGTCACAACTGAATGCCAATCCGTCCTTGCTCTGTTGCTTAAAAAGTCCCTGCAGACGTATGTTGAGGCGGGAGCTATATCCTGCTGCAAAAGTGGCCATTTCCCTGTGTTCCCTTGTGTTGAAAGAGCCCAGCTAGTAGCAAACAAACGCCCTAAAATGTTATGCCAATAAATCACGGGGAAAACTCTCAATTCTTTCTGCGATGCGCTACTGTGGAAAAATTGGAGCGGAATAGATGCCCCTAGTGACGGAAGTGATGCTTACAATGGGTTTATTGATATTTTCAAAAAATTATATTTTCAGAATTTCCTTGTGAAAGAGTGTCAACACAGCCGAATAATGCGTAAGCCATAGATGACGTCTGAGTTGGGCAAAGACATTACAATTAGAGACAAGCCATCCAGATTCTTTTTGAATACACGTGCACCCGATTACTTGACAACCTTTAAATAGTACCCAAAGAAAATTACAAGGAAGCTCCGATATGCGCGGACAGAATACCGCTCATATCTTTTAAATTATAAGAAAACCCTACATGACGAGTTATGGTCCCGATTAAACCAATTCTTGCATCGTGGTCCCTCACACACACCTGTCTCAAAACATCAAGTGAATGGTAAGAAATTGTCTGGCACCGTGTTGACTGTCACATTTCGCCATTTATTTACAAACTTAACAACACGCGGTGATCTGTCGGCTGCTTGCGAATATGTGCGCATTCGAAATGATAAATAAATGTTTCTGCAGCCGGTCACTGTGCATGAAGCACGGTGTAAGATAATACTCTTCAGGTGAGGACAGCGCGCTCCTCGCGGAGTGCAGATAAAGTTCGGCGCCGGCAGAGGACTCGTCGGCCCGTGGGCACGGCAAAGACGGCTTGTACCGCCTCATGCTCCACACGCGCAGAGCTCCAGCGAGGTTGTCGCTCGTGCAGAAAGACCATTTTTTTCGCTCTCACACAGTTTCGCCGTTTGGCCGCCGGCGACACTGTCAGCCGCGGGCACGGTGGCCGCGGAATAATGCAGCCTTTCGGATGCTCGTCGAACGAACACTATCTGATTCCTCGCGCCGCGCGTTCAGCCCCGCCGTGTCCTCACCTGAAGAGTATTATCTTACACCGTGGCATGAAGTAATATATGTAATAAAACATATTGCCACGCCCGTCAGCGAGCAAGCGCGTGCGTGGCCGAGTGGTTACCGCGCTTGACTGTCGTGCGGAAGGTGTATAGACCTTTCCAAAAAAGGGCACTTGGCAGGTTCCATTTTCAATGTTCGTGCGTATGGCGCGTGATTTGCTCGCTTTCCGAAGCGACGAACGTGCACGTTCTGGACTGTGATTTAACACGTGTGGACTGTGATTTTTGTAAACAGTGGAAACGTCTATAGGTTCGATTCCAGCAAAATGTCACGGGTAGTGACCAAAAGTGCAATAAATAAACAAGAAGAAATACACGTTTAATGTGGGCTAACTTGTGCCCAAAAATAAAAAGGAAACAGAAGATAACAGCAGAGCGTCGCGGGCGTGCAAGTCGGCGAAAGAGCAGAGCCGAACAACGCTGGGGCGAAACTGACTCCGCTCGCCTTGCGGAGTCCCTAATGTACCCTCGTAGGTTTCTGGATCATTCGGTGTAGAACTTTCGGTGCGTAGAATATTTGGACCTCGATCAGACGAGAATGTTCTTGAATTTACGAGAAGGCCAAGTTGAAAGAATGAATAAAAGGACAGTCCCTCTGACTGGAATCGAACCTATACATCTTCCGCGCGACAGTCAAGCGCGGTAACCACTCGGCCACGCACGCGCTTGCTCGCCGACGCGCGTGGCAATATCAATTGTATCAGTAGCTGTGCACTGCAATTGATGGCCTCCAGATAGGGCCTGTGAAGCGTGTAGTTGGTATTATCGCACCTATTGTCACTTAGTATATATTTAACTCCTTTTTAGCGACACCTTTATTCCCGTTACAAATGAAAGTAGTTAGAATTCCAGTACTTTACAAAAAAGAAGATAGAAATGATCTGGGAAACTAAAGAACATTTTCCATTCTGCCGGTATTTTCAAAAACGTTTGAAAAACTTTCGCACGCAAGATTTTCGAGATGTATTGACAAGTGTAACTTGTTGACACCACACCAGTACTATTTTTTAAAGGACAAATCGATCAAACTGGCCTTACTTGAACAAAAGTAATGTATTCTTACACAGTTTGGAAACACCGCTACTGTTGGTGTAGTGTTTATGGCTGTTTCAAAGGTTTTTCACTTCGTAAATTATATAATTTTCTAGAAAAACTGAACCACTGTTGTATTCGGTGGGGGGGGGGGGGGGAGGTCTTATTGCTTTTAAGATAATATTTATCTATTCTAAGACAAGTTGTGCAGATAGAAAGTATGCACTCGAAGGCTCAACCTGTGCTTTGTGGTGTCCCACAGGACTACTACTTGTAAACGTGTATCTTAACGACATCGTGTAATATTAGCCCTACAGCCAAATTTATTATAAATGCGGATGATACTAGTATATTTATTTCTGGAAATGACATTAATGAGCTCATAGAAAGATGTAATGATGCAATGAAAAAACTAGAAAAATGATCAGTTTATTATTTCCTGCAGGTAAATGAAGCAAAAACAAAGCGAGTTATGTTCCGATTAAAAAAGAAGCACATTTTCCCACACCAGGATATAATGCCACATTCACGTCGTACAAAGGAGGAATTACATTTAAAGTTTCTCGGTGCTATATCTGTTTCCGACATGTTGTGGGGAAACCACGTTAACCACTTAGTAAGAAAAATAGCCCAGATTACTGGCGTAGTTGGGTATATTAGACACCTTTTCATGAGAATTAAGTTAATTCTTTGTAACTTATTTTTTAATAACATTAAACTTTTGTTAAATGGTTCGGGGGAAAACTAAATTTTCAAACCTACAGCATGTTCACTTCATGAAAAAATAGATATATCCAGCATATATATAATGCTCCGTACAGTACACAGAGTGCAATATTATTTCATCGTTCCCGCGTGATCAGAGCCGACAACCTCTATTGTTATCCTTTGAGTGTCCACTATAAAACAGAAACACAAAGTAATATAAATAGTATACGTAATCTGGCCCAATTACAAATAAAGATCTTTAGTTATTCTACAATACATGAAGATGCCTAAATAGTAGCTGCAACTCGACTAAACTCCGGAAAAGAGTGCCTCTGTTATCCATTCTCATCTCTCTTAAAGAGTTATCGCCGTTTTAAATTTGATATATACACCTGCAGGTACACTGAACTTCGCGCCATGTACGAGAGCACGGAAGGTTAATTTTCTATTTATTTCAGTCTGCAAAATAATTTCTTAAATTTTCTGGTATTTGTGTGTGTGTGTGTTCAGCTTTTCAATAAATTTGTCTTAGTGTGGTCAAACGCCACTGTTGTCAATTCTTTTTTTATTGTGCTTTTGTTGCTTTTGTGGTGGAAGCACCTTCGATATCGGATAATATATTTTGTTCCTTTCATCTCACTTTTCTTACCCATGCTTTGTACTTGAGGGGTATGAGAACCACTTAAGTGGCTCTGACATCTTTTTATCCTCAGCTCCCATCATACTTAGCATGTTAAGTAAGCTATTAATAATATTATTATTATTACTTGAGGAGAGATCTTAGGGACCAAATTAGTCTCTTCATACATTGACCACATTTCCATACAAACACAAAATGCTCAAGAGGAATCTGCTGTAAATCTCGAAAAGTGAGCCGATCACTACTTCGTGGCATGTCGACTAACAGATAATTTGGCGTTCAAATCTGAATGTGGAGCTTCACGACAAGCCCAGATTATTGGTATTGTTTTGTTTGACAAATTGGTTGCCTCGTATGACTGGAAAGACTTTCTAGGTTCAGTTAACACTACCAACGTGTATCCGAGGTTTGTGGAGGCTTTTAAAAACTTTACCGAATCTGCAAAACGAACTGTAATTTTAAACAGACGTAGACCTAACCATCAACGGCTCAGCTCTAGTATTCTTAAACTAATTAAAGAAAATGACCTTCTTTGGAAACGATGCCGGAGTTCTGCTAATAACAATGATTAGCGTAATGAGTTTTGACAAGTTTGAAATAAGGTAAACGCAGTAATTCGCTCTGCAAAGCGAAGATATTTCATATCAAAATTTGAGGAATCCAGGTTTCGCTCGGCTAGGACATGGTCGCTGATTAATCAATTTCGAGGTACTGGTGCTGACCGTTCCATTGACGACGCTCTTGAAAGAAATTTTGGTTCACTCACATTCTCACTAGTCGACGATTTCAACAACTTTTTCCTAAATGTTCTGGCGTGTGTAGAGACCCAGTTGATCACTCGTGCACATTGAGTGATGCATCTTTAAAGTCAGCTTTCCTTCCTTTTTTAAAAGGTAACTGCAAAGAAAAAAGTGCCTTTTTAAACAACCTAATTGGGACAAGCGTGTCACAAAACAAATGTTTCACGAAAACAAAATTGTTTTAGCAATATTTACGCCACAGGACCTAATTTAGTCGGATTCAGGACCTCTCCACATTTGAAACTCCCGCTCATTCGACCCCCGCGGAGGAGAACTACGCCCCGCCCCTCACTCTTGGATATGCTCTTGGGTTGACTTGGCTGCGGAATTGAACGACGCAGCGTCTCGACTTCCGGTAAGATCTGGCAACAACGCACGTTAAGCATGGCGCCGGTATTGTTTTGGTTTGACGCAAACCTCCTTGGTTTGACGGAACACGAGAAGCTGCGCGGTTTGCGAGCACATAGCGAAGACGTGACCGGAGAAGTGCCCCTGTTATATTCCCAAAAGACGGAAAGTATCATTCGTAATCGTCGTGTGTGCTTTGAAAGTGAAGGGAATCACAGGGTCCACGAGAGCGCAACCACAAGCCAACGTTCACGACAGCGCTGCGTCGACTTCGGCGGTCTCGTTCTGTTTGGTGCAACACGGCGATGTGACAAAGAGCTGAAACGTTCGTGGTGTGTGGGGTGCGGTGCTTGGAAGTAGATACCCACACTAACGCGGAGCGCAAATTGGTTGTTGTGGGGTTGAGGTTCAACGGATTCAGTCCCGTCGTCGTCGTCAGCTGATCCAGCCAAACTGGCCCGGGAGGACGCAGCGAGCGTTTTAAAAAGTAAATCTTCTTTCGTTCCGTTTCAAAATGTGGAAGATTCCCGACGCATACCGCGAGTAAAAAGCTGTGGGCGTTTTCAACAAAATTACGTCGTTTCAATTGAATAATGGACTCCGAATTGTTGTCATAAATCTGCAGTTTTTATGCTTCCTGTTGTTGGACTGTTTGCACAGCGACGTGTTGCGCTCATCTTGTGGTGTGAATAAATTTGGGCAAGACTTACTACCTGCCCACAGATGCATGAACTGAGACCATTTTTTACGTAGTGAACATAGTTTTTTTTTTTTTTTTTTGGGGGGGAAGAGGCGTTGTGCATTTATTACGGTACAATCAATTGATAGTTCAGAGATTGGGGAGGGCGGGCAAGCTTTCCGAACTTTGTCTTTGCTCTCTGGCACTGCCCCTAGTTTCAAGTTGCAGTTTCAGTAGACATACCTACTATCAGCCAGCAGGTACAAATAAACTGCTCTAAAGCAGGCGAAAGACTGGGAAGCCGGGACGGTGCGGACTCCGTGTTTCGCGCTTTTCGCAAGGGGACTTGGGAAGTGCTTTTGCAAGGTACGCGGAATATGCAACCGATTTTCTTGTGCCCGCCGTTTGCGTCTCTCCAGAAAAACAAATTATTTTTACAAAGACGTAATCACAAGCCAAGATTTACGATAACAGTACACATTCATTCAAACAACTTTACGTAAGATGGTTCGGAAGCCGAGAAAACAAATCTGTCGGCTAACGCAAAATTGGGATGTCCGAAGGCTTCTGCGGACAGCCATTACGTAATAACCTGGCTGTGCCAGGTTTTATACGTAACAGCTGTGTCTAGTCGCGGACGTTCGGAGCACCCGGTGCGAATCTCGACGGCCTCCGAAGCGATATGACGAGAACGTAACTGGGACACGTTTGCGCTACGCGAACGCCCGATTGCCTCCAGCCAAATGGCATTCCTTTCTGGGCAACATGGCTGCTGGAAGGCTCGCTGTCGGGATCACTCATCTGACATCTCCGAAAAGTAGGCATTTGCACGCGCAAACAAACAAACAAACAAAAATAAAACACGCTAAGCAAGCAAAGAGGAAAACGAAAGAACCGCGCAATGAAAGCCAAAACCCCGAGTCGCTTCCTATCACTAACACTGGTGACAGCTGCTAAACACACACTACTTCACTTCAGGAAGTCTCACTCAAGCACCTGGGTCAACACGAAACCCTGATCACTTCAGCGACACGACTAGTCGAGGTAGGCGAGACAGGCGGGAGCAGAGACATTGGCGGCCATGAAAGAATGGCGAAGCATTTGTTTGTTATGGTATGAATCCAAACGGAAGTTCCCATCTTGTAAGCCTTTTGTAAAAAATAGTAACTCTCATTACATGGGTTATTCTTTAAACGTAAAAATATGCGGCTGAAAAGGAAATTGCAACATATAACAAAGGTTTAACAACCAAGATCTAAGCTGTCCAATCAAACTCTTAGCCAATGAGAAGTATAGCAGCCAATTGGGGCTAAACGTCATGGAACCCCAACTTCGTGGCGCGCGATTTAAAACGGATGAAATAGCCGCAAACTAAAATCAGTCTCACGCAATACATATTGCTGTAATTTATTTTCTCGCGGAAAAATTGATTTTTGACATGCTTGTCCCAACTCCGCTCTTTAAAAAAAAAAAAAAAGTTCTGTTATTTTTTACATGAGATTGATCTCAATTTTATGTTGTTTAGTTTCAAAGCAAGCAAGTCACCTGGTGCTGAGGGCATTCGCGCATATGATCTCCAGAGGAATTTCACACTAATTAAGGATGCTCTTCTAGTTATGCTTAATGGCTTTATTACTTTTGCCAACATACCTGATGGTATAAGGGTTGCCATTGTTAGACCCCTCTTTAAAGGTGGCGCCATACCGAAAATCGAGAATTATCGCCCTATTTCTTTATTGCCAATTTTAGGCCAAATTCTTGAGAAACACCTCTTTCAGTCGATATATAGCTTTTTGTATACGAATGAAATCATTTCACCCACCCAGTACGGTTTATTGATAGAAAAGGCAGGCAGCCAGCCCTTGATGATTTTTCTGATAACTTACATTCCACATTTGAAAATAATATGTTCGCACGTGCGCTTTTTGTTGACGTGTCTAAGGCCTTTGACAGTGCTGTTAGCCACCAACTGCTCCTAAGGAAATTACAACGCCTGGGTTTTCGTGGCCCTTTTTATTCTTTACTAGAAAACTTCCTTTCTCAACGTTCTCAACTCGTGTCAATCGGCGGCTTTAAGAGTTCTCTTCTTCCTCTTAAAGTGGGGGTGCCTCAAGGTTCAGTGTTATCGCCTCTACTTTTCAACATTTTTGTTAATGACATGGCTAGTGTCGTCAGTGGATGCACGCTCTACCGATACGCCAACGATATCCTTCTTGTGTTGCTCATATTAGTTTCCATGACTCTTTCAACACACTTGAGGAGAATGCTACCCATATAATGAAGAGGTTTGCTGACATGATGGACATAAATAGGTCTAAAACAAAGCTAGTTTATTTTCGTAATCCTCTCAAAAGCCACCCTGCTAATGTAAAGTTTCTTCTTCGCCGATCTAAATGTGATCTATGTACATGTGTACCGATCGAGTCAGTTAATCATGTTAAATACTTTTGTGTTTATTTTGATTTTGATATGTCGTGGAACACACATGTCATACTTATGTAGCAAGCTAGCAAACTACGTGTTGTATCCTGCATGCTTTATAACACTATGATCTTTATACCAGAAGGTGTAAGGCTACTGATGGTTCACGCACTTGCTTACAGTATCATTCGGTACGGCGTAACAGTTTTTGGAAATGGTTCTGGTCGCTGGCAAGCCAAAGTTGATACCCTACTGAGAGGAATGCCTACTAGCGTTGCATATATTACACCTTTGTCAACAACTAGGGATATTTTCAAAGCTCTCCCATTGCCAAACCTCCGTTCACTTTATATTTAAACAGTTGTATTACGCAACTTTTGGAATAAGGATTTCAAAACACCGTTACTTCCGTCTCGCTCATTGCGATGCACCCCTCGCTTCAAGGTGCCACGTTGTGGGACCCGTTATGGTAAATGCACGCGCGATTATTATGTTCCGAGTTTATTCAACGCTCTGCCGGACTCAATCTTGGACATCGCCTCACTGAAGGCATCGTAGAAGTAACTGAAATGTGTTGACTTGGATATTACTTAGCGCAAGCCTAGTACGTACCAGTGTGTGCATAGTGAATTTGCAAGGCTATTATTATTTTTTTTCTCTGGCCCCTCCTTCCCCAATGATTCTGATGACATTTCTATGTCTTCTGATTTTTTTGCTTATGGTTTCTTTTACAATTATTTGCTTTTCTCATGCCATGTAGTATCGTTTTGTAACTTTGTTTGAGTTTGATTTTTCGGGTTTTTTTTTTCTTTTTTATTCTGTGTAAAAATTTGCTCATTCACCTAATTATTTTTTTTCCCTGTCTGATGACATTTACGACTTTTTCTTCTACTTTTCTTTTCCTTGATATGTTTTTCCAGCGTCGTGTTTTCATTTCAGTATAGTTCTGCTGAAATTCTTTAATTTTTTTTTTCGCTGATTAGTGACATTTCTGAGGTGACGTGAGGGCTGCGTGAGGGGCGGATGCTTGGAGTGGAGAGGAGAAACCGCTTCGCTACTCCAGACATTCGTCTGCTTCCTCTTCTCCAGATCGCGCTCCGCTCTTGGCTTGTCGCTGATTAGACTTCCAATTCCATTGCTCTAATAGTTATGATGACATTTATGTATACGTTTCTGTCCTGACCATGTTTTCCTTTGCTTTCTTTGTTTTTTTGTGTGTTTTTTCTTCTACTTTTGCATTTTTGCCGATCTTTTTTTTTCTTTTTTCTTTTTTTTAGGGCGTCATTACACAAGCATTTAGCTGGCTTTGATGTGCCCATACATATAGAATTTAATTCCGATGGGCAAATAAAAATTATTATTTATATTATTATTAATATTATTATTTTGATTTGACAAGATCCGTGTTGGCGATTTTTGTCGAAACTTTGATGGTATGAGAGAGGTCCTTGTAGGTATGATAAATTGTTTTTTGTTTTCCGGTGTCGTACCTGCAGATCTGAAAACGGACGCTGGTTAAACCGATTTTAAGGGAGGAACGGCAGATAAGCACGAATCCTATCGTCCTATTTTAATCCTGCCATGCACCGGGGAAATACTTGAAAAACATCTGTCCATGGTAATGTATAGTTTCATTGATAGCTCTGAAATTCCTTCCTGTAGCCAGTATGGCTTCGTGGCAGGAAGAGGCACATAGCTTCTGCTAGAAGACTTTTTTGATTTAATGCATACCGCGTTTGAAAACAACCTTTTTTTCTGTGCCCTTTGCTTTGGACATATCGAAAGACTTCGATACGGTAGCCACAAATTGCTCCTTCAGAAACTCTATGAATTCGGCTTCCGTGGCCCGTTATTTAATATACTTGAAAACACTTTATCGATCGGTCCCAAATCGTATCTCTCAGGCATTTTAACAGTGCACAGGTAATAATAAAGGCTGGTGTCCCCCAGGGATCTGTCATGTCACCGTTACTTTTTGACCTCTATCTGAACGATATTTCACCAGAGTATATAGTTGTGCCATCTTTCAATATGCAGACGACACCGCACTGGTATCCCGTCATCTTAGGTATGATAATGCCGTACGGCTATTGCAGGATGACGCGACGCGAATAATGGACTGGTTCGGCAAGAATTTATTTACAATCAATGCGTCGAAAACAAAACTTTCTATGCTTCAGGAACCCGCTAAAAAAGTGAACTTTGACTTGCCAGTAGCATTACACTGTTCGAGTTGCCTTGACTGTGAGTGTCCTCATCTCGAGTTTGCTGAACATGTTAAATATTTAGGTGTGTTATTTGATTCTGACATGTCGTGGAACTCGCACTTGTCGTCCGTTTGCTGGAAACTTCCGAGTGTTAGTTGTATACTTTTTAATCATGGAGTGTTCCTGCATTCTTCGTGAGGAAGTCAATCGCACATGTTTTTGGCTATGACTTACTTAGATATGGTATTACAGTGTTTGGAAATTGCGCGGAACTGTGGCAAATTAAAATTTACCGTATGTTAAAGGCTTCGTTGAAGAGCGTAGGAGGTCAGATGGAGTTTTTACCTGACATTAATGTTTTTTTTGAATTTCTACAGATGGTAAATTTGTCTTCTCTTTTTTTTTTTGCATACTGTAGTGCTGCGACATTTCTGGAGTAATGACTTTAAGAGCCCCTTTGTATCTCAAAGTAGTCTTCGCTGCACACCACGGTTTATTATCCCCTCATGTGTTACGCGTCACAGCAAAATAGCTCAGTCTTACTACGTACTCGTTTTCAATAAACTTCCGGAGAGGGTCAGTAGAGGTGGTCGCAATTATTCATTACTTTTTTTTTTCGACCGACAGGACGGCATACCCCGCTCTGTTTTGTTTAGCCGCCTGACGGCGCTTCGGTCGGGAATGAGGAGGCGCCTTGGGAGTCGAGTGTCGCGTTTCAGGGGGTCCCGTGCCGTTACGAGTCGGAATTCAGCTTGTTTATGAGCTTTTCCCGGTATCGGGGAAAACAACCTTACCCAACATCTACTGGCGCAGTCGACAGGATCGTGGACGTCGTCGGCACCTTCAAGCATCATCAGGCGCCACCAAGAAGACGACGCCGGCAGTTGCTGCGGGGGAACCCATTGTGACATCGCCACCGACGGGCGGCAACGACACTCCGAGAGCGGCTACTAAGTTCAGGTAGGTGGTCTCTCCTCTCTGTCAGTGTTTTGGGGGACACCGTCTGAGCAAGGTATAATGCCCGAAACGAGAAGTGGAACCTCCACTGCTCCGCCTAGTGCTGCGGACAGCAGTGACATGGAGGCGAATAGGGGAGCGGGTTCGCCGTCGAACTCCCAAGTAGAGGGGACGAACGGGACCCTAGAACTTGAGAGGGAAAAAATCCGTCTTCGGCAGATGGAAATTCAGTTAAGGTTGGCCGAGCTGAACGCTCACAGTGAGGCAAGGGCTGGGCGTGCCGAGCGGGACCCAGAGATCGAAAGGGGGGAGGCGCTTCAGCACTACTCCAAAATGCTCCACGGAGCAATTCCAAAATTTCCCCACGACGCCGAAGTGCCGGTATGGTTTGAGACCGTAGAATGCCTTTTTCAGAGGTGTGCCGTGCCCGTCGAGATTCAGGCGCATCTCCTTTACCCTTTGATCGCCACTCGCCTAGCGTACTACCTCTGCGCGAGCATGACGGACGGCGAATTTACGTTCGAACACCTGGGCCGGTTTGCTCATCTTGCGGCCGCGGCTGCGGCTAGCGGCCAAGAGGGATTTTTCTGTCACGTGACCAGCTCCTTGGGGACAATGAAGTACCTAGCGTCCCTGCCTAATGGCGGAGAAATCCGTATCGCTTCAAGCACAAAAGCTTAATTTCGCTCGCAGAAACTGACTGCAGGAACTTTCAACTGGAGTCCAAAGCGGTTGCAGTACATTTATATACCTACACCAGCGCCGGCGGCTCGCGCCTTCTGTTGTGGTCGAGAGGTTAGAGCGTCGGCACTTCTCGTCGCGGCGGGAAAGTTCCGGGTTCAAATCGCGCTACGAACTTTTGTTTTTTCGTAATTTTGCGCGTGTCTCACTTTTTAATTGTGATCCTTTTTCCGAATCAACCACTTGCACTACTGCGCCTTACACTGTTTTTACAGTTAGTCCCGCCTGTTCAATTGAAACACCGGGAAGAAAAAAAACAACAAGATCAAGGCAAGTTAACGCGCTAATCAAATCGTTTCATAATGTTCATTAAAAGGAAACCAAGGTAACAACATTGGTATGGCTTTCACACCAACGGAGCCGAAACAAGCATCCTTTCCCCAGCAACTACAATTTTATGTGTTTTTAAATATACAACCATCTTGCTACAACTCCTTTCAATAACAGTAAACGCCTATTGAGTACTGATACAAACTGCAGTTGTGACAATTAAAAAAAAAAATAGTATAGCGTACGCTAAAAAATTGACCGCATCTCCACGTGGTGAATGATGTTGCTTGGGACGAAGCTCTGGTGGTGCTTGTCTGCGTAGACGCCGAGCCGCAGCATGCCAAGCCTTTTCATTCATATCAGTAGGAGAATGTGTGGTTTTCTTCTTTTTCTTTTTTTAAGAAGACATGGGATGGCATCTCAGAACCCCCTACTCTTTTTTTTCTTTTTTTTCTTCTTTTTCTTTTTTCATAATTTTTTTCATCTTTTTTTTTTCAATTTTTTTTCCCTACACGAGCACGTGAGCATGTGCTCACGTGCTCGTGAGCACGTGATCTCACGAGCAGAAGCACGAGCACCCGACGCCGGGCCTACGGCGGACGGACATACGGACATGGCTAGCCCCTAAGGAGCTTCGCCCCTAAAAAACTTCCACAAAATAAGCAAAAAGAAAAAAAAGACTAGCAGCTCTGGATGCATTGATTGAGCGAAATCCTACAGGCAAGGCGGCAAGTCAAACGTCTGAGAATGTAGTAAAACCGAAATAAAAGAGATCATATTTTTCTGTGGCAATTGTTTTGTAATATTAACACATTACTTGTTGAATTTTAGTTAGAATAGCAGACGATCGCAACCGAATTCAAAAATGAATCAGGGGTCGACATCGCAAACCATTTCTCTAACGCAAAGACCTAAAATTACTTTGAATCAACAAATGGAATTAATTAGAGCAGTTGAAAAACGGAAACAACAAATTCTAGAGAAATTCAGCAGCACAGTTACCTGGCGAACGAAGAGACGGGCATGCGTATATATTGTCAACCTTCCGCGGAGTGTACGGCAGATGCAGGAGGCGTGGCGGAAATTGGTAAAGAAAGCCAGAGACATGTATGCGCTCTTCCGAGGTCATGAACAACGAACTGGTGAGTCAGAACTACCCGCCCAATGATTTTATAAAGCTCATAGGGCCTTGTCTACATTCTTAGTGGGAGTGCAGTGAAATAGAAAAAAAGAGTTCCTGGCGTGATTTGAACCCGGGACTTTCACGCCGCGACGAGAAGTACCGACGCTCTAACCCCTCGACCACGAAAGAAAGCGCGAGCTGCGGGCTCTGACGGAGGTATATAAATGTACTGCAACCGCTTTTATCTTCCGTGGGTTTTTCTTTATTTTGACTCATATTTACCCTCCCTGGCCGGAACTTTACCTGCCGCTCCTACAGTATAAAGGGGCGGTCAATTGGACTCCAGTTGAAAGTTCCTGCAGTCCGTTTCTGCGAGCGAAATTAGGCTTCTGTGCTTGAAGCGATACAGATTTCTCCGCCATTAGGCAGGGACGCTAGGTACTTCATTGTCCCCAAGGAGCTAGTCACGTGGCAGAAAAATCCCTCTTGGCCGCAGCCGCAGCCGCGGCCGCAAGATGAGCAAACCGGCCCTGATGTCTGTGGTGCCCGCCGAACTACGATTTTCGGCGGAGGAGTATCGCAAAAGGTTTACATTCGCGTCAAAAAGACGTGACGAGACGTGGAAGCTGTATGCCACCAGAGCCGCTAGCTACGTCCAGTATTATCTTTAGGCTAAGGGGGTGACTGAATTCTCTCTGTTGTCGTCACTATTGGTGGCGAACCGTATGAAGGAGTCAATGGGGCAGAGCGCGCGGGAGTACGTCACCCTCCGAGAGGGCAAGGACTGGCTTAACCCCGCGGGTATGGCCGACCTTTTGGCGGTCTACGACACAGCGAAATGCACCGCTTGAGGCCCAGCAGAGGGAGAAACGAGAGGGTCCGGGGGTGAAAACCGCCGCCACGACGGAGGACCGCCCGCAAGGCCGCCCCACGCGCGCCCGCGTAATTGCCACGTGTGTGGAAGCCCCTCACACCGAGCGGCGGAATGCACACGGACACGCGAAACGAGGGCGTCGACGTCGCACGCGAATGTGCGACACGTTGTTCCGTATGAACCTGGGCCGGTCCCGCTAACTATGAGAGTAGCAAGTGTATGGAAGGAGCGGCCAACCCCTTCTGCATCGACGCACGTTCAAGTGACGTGCGGCGGACGGGCAATTCAGACTCTCTTAGACTCGGGCACCGAAATCACGGTCGTTCGGGAGTCTCTTTTGCCGACCGCGCTGGTCGAGCCCAGTGGCTCGGTAACGCTCGAGTCCGCTTTCGGTGAAAGGGTGAAGGCCAAATTGGTCGCTCTTCCTATGTCTCTAGTAAAACCGGACGCTTTGACGCTCGAGGAGGTGTGCGGTACGGTGTCGGTCATGTGTGCCCTGACAAATGATCTCGCGCCGCACACCGACTGCTTGCTCGCCTTAGACGCATGGGAGGAGCTTTCCACCGGTGCTCGGCATGAAACGAATGAGACGAGAGCCGACATCTTTGGGAGAACACACCCCGACAAGGTGGTGTGTGCGGCCAAAATGGCGGCCGGGGCGGACAGGTCGTTGGACAGTGCAGAGCTTTCGCTACATTGTTATGACGCCGGTCAGCTGAGAACCTCTCGCGCCCAGCTGCAAACGACCGATGACAAGTCGACTGTCAGTAAGGTGAAACAGCGGTCGGGGTCGTTCGGAACACAAAGGGACAACCCGACATTGGCGACGGCGATCCGCGACTCCGGTCTAGCTTTGCGCGGCACTTTCGTTGAGGCCTGCGTTTCGGTGAACCCGACAGCACCGCTGGGCCGCCCGCAGGAGCGTAGGGGGGACGTCTCGCCCTCAGCACACGAGTCTCCGTGGGGTGGTAATCTGGGAACCCGGAAGACGGTGGCACGCATAAAACTACGGTGTCCCCATGGCGACAGAGGGGTGGGCCCACCTCCGGTTACCGTGAGCATGTAGACCACCTGAGACTGCGTCCCTGAGCTGTTGTGACATTTCCGCAAGAACACAGGACAGTAGCGTTTTTGTGTAACTGTGTTCTCTCTGCGGAGGTGTGATCTACAAGAGACTGCGGGAACTTATCGTCACAACTGCGTTATTGTGTTTATCACCGCGCGCAATGACTGTTGTAGTATACTGCCTACTTGTTGACTTTTTTTTATGTGGGTGTTTTGTTGTGCATTTTGAGTATTTTTATTGTTTTATTGAGTGTTTTGTGAACACCCGTCTAGCGTCTATTTGTGCGTATAGGTGGCACAGTTAACCTCGTTCTCTGATAGCCACACGTATTTTCTTTTCATTACTCATGGTTATATTTTCTTGGTAGCTTTTATACCATATTATTTTTTGGATTTTGCCGGAAAGCCCCGTTAATTTGTTTTTCCAAGTGTGTTCGCATGAGTTGTATTTGTGTTTTGGGTTACGCCGACCACTCTAATTTGTTTTAACTGCTGACCAGTCCAAGAAGTCCTGGCGCAGTCTTAGGAGGGACGTGTAGAGGTGGTCGCTTTTATTTATTACTTTTTTTTTGACCAACAGGACGGCATACCCCGCTCTGTTTTGTTGAGCCGCCTGACGGCGCTTCGGTCGGGAATGAGGAGGCGCCTTGGGAGTCGAGTGTCGCGTTTCAGGGGGTCCCGTGCCGTTACGAGTCGGAATTCAGCTTGTTTATGAGCTTTTCCCGGTATCGGGGAAAACAACCTTACCCAACATCTACTGTGTCTTTAACGCCAATACAAAGAGAAAGTAAAAAAAAACATTATTAGCCAGTGTAACAATTTAGTGCAATTCTCCAAAATCTGCCTTTTGTACTTTGTGCCGCCTGCGTTTTCGAAATGTTACCTACTGTTTCTTTCTTCATCGATTTGTATTAGCCACGATATATTCGTAGTCCGACGTGCCGGGTCCAGTGTGTTCTGAATGCCTGTGTAATAAACGTTATTATTATTATTATTATTATTATTATTATTATTATTATTATTATTATTATTATTAATATTAATATTACTGCTCGTGCGTATCGACACCTTACACCCTGTGATAACTTCGGATGCGGCAGAACGAATTTATAGACCAGAAATTTCGACGTTTTAGCGCGAGGCAATAGTGTGCCGACCGGGACGCCGCACTGCGGGCACTTCGCGGAGACTGCAATGCCGTTCAGGTGAATAGCTCTTGTACGTCCTGTTTTAAAACCCACAGACGACAAAAAAAAAAGAAAACGGCACGTTCAAAGATATCGCGTAGGCTTTGCATACTACGGTCTATCACCGCGATTTTCGAAGTCCCCTGCGCAGCAAGGTCCGTCAGGTGTCGATAGTGGAGCGCCGCTCGCGAGTGCTTGCGAGGCTATACAAAATCTGGTCTATAGACCAACTCAACTCTCTGACGTCATGCCGCTGCGGTGGCGCTGCTGTCGGCACTGGGCATGCGCAGGTGATTTGCCTAGGCCGAATCTGGTTTCTGCGCGCGCGCAGTGCCCTCGCCTGGTGGGCAAACGTGGGCTTGTTTGTAAACAATGTGTTGGTCGATACTTGGTTTCAACTTAAGTCCAGAAGTAGCCGACGCTACGACCTAATGGGACCAATCAAACAGCGTCAAATGCGCAGCATTATGGTGTTCGTCATGTTTATATATCTGTTCTGTCATTGCCGGACCAATTTAGACAGACAGACAGACAGAGAGACAGACAGACGGACGGGCGGACGGACGGACGCACGGACCGACGGACGGACGGACGGACGGACGGACGGACAGATATCGACAGATATAGACAGATATAGACAGATATAGATAGATATAGATAGATATAGATAGATAGACAGATATAGACAGAGATAGACATAGATAGATATAGACAGATATGGACAGATATAGACAGATATAGATAGATCTAGATAGATATAGATAGATAGAAATAGACAGACAGACAGACAGACAGACAGGTAGGTAGGTAGGTAAGTAGGTGGGTGGTTAGTGGGTAGTTGGGTAGGTGGGTGGGTGGGTGGGTGGGTGTTTGGGTGGGACGGTAGGTAGGTGGGTAGGTAGGTAGGTAGGTAGGTGGGTAGGTGGGTAGGTAGGTAGGTAGGTAGGTAGGTAGGTGGGTAGGTAGGTGGGTGGGTGGGTCGGTAGGTAGGTAGGTAGGTAGGTAGGTTGGTGGGCAGGTAGGTAGATAGGTAGGTAGGTAGATAGGTAGATAGATAGGTGGGTGGGTAGGCACGTAGGTAGGTAGGTAGGTAGGTGGGTAGGTAGGTAGGTAGGTAGGCAGGTAGGTAGGTAGGTAGGTAGGTAGGTGGGTGGGTGGTGGGTCGGTAGGTGGGTAGGTAGGCAATTAGGTAGGTGGGCAGGTAGGTAGGTTGGTAGGTAGATTTTATTTAGTGCCTGCCAACAGTTAAGCGGCCTGGGCGGCAGTGCACTGTCCAATGAGTGAATACAGAAGATAACTGAATGTTTCTCAAGTAATAAAATCAAACAAAAATGGCATCGTCTAAAAACAAGGCACTATAGGTTTCTTGGAATCGTGTCATCGGACAGATTGATCGCATGTTAGGATAAAAAGTGTCTCGGCAGCTGGATGACCGCCCAGAATGCACACGGCAACTCAAGGCCATCAAAAACTCTGAACAGGCAATAGCGCCATGCACAACCTGATGTAAAAAGTGCATATCTCTAGCAATTCTTCTCTCATGCAGAGTGAAAAGTTTGAGGTCCACCAAAAGAGAGATGTAGCCGTAAAAACGGCGGCGGCCTATATGTCTATCGTATAAAATTAGTATAAATCTACGCTGAACATTTTCAAATATATTGCTGCCAGACATCGCAATAGAGTTCCATATTACTGACGCGATCTACCAAGTGCACAGTCTACATTCACATCAAGGTCATTGGTTCCATTATACACATGGAAGAACGAGTGACTTGCGCGTTTGGTGCGGGTTTATTGCTTCCATCAGCTCTTAGCGTCGACTGCGTGTCGACTAAAGTTCAAACGAAGTATAGTACAGCCCCGCCAATAAGAGCCGAGGATAGAGCCGAGGAAGATAGATTGCGCAGGTCCGTGAAGACGAAAATACATTCTGCTTGCGTAGTCTGGCGTGATGGCGTACGCAATGTGACGCCCAGTGTCTTGTGCCAAGTTTATTTTTGCGCCGCACATTTTTTTCTTCGTCCCGTGGGGAAACGCGTGTGTGCTTTATTTATTTTTGGTCATCGCTGGACCAATTATGTACCCGGAAAGGTCAAGTGACCTGCGTTTTTGAGGCTGTTTGATTGCTTCCATTAGCTTTTAGCGTCGGCGCCGTCTGGATTTAAGCTGAAGCCAAGTATTGTACAGCCCTACCAATAACAGCCAAGAATGATGAATTGCACAAGTTCGTGAAGACGAAATACATTCTGCTTGCGTAGGCGGGCGTGATAGCGTATGTAACGTGACGCCCTATTTCATGCGCCGAGGCTATTTTCGGATCACCGCATATTGCTTCGTCCTCTGCGAAAGTAAATGTATGTTGTTGTTTCTTTTTTCTTTGTCGTTCTTGAGGTAGTACGCTTGCTGTCGTATCGGATTACCAAGATAATCGAGTCCCGGATAATATTTTGGACAACAGCGGTTTCGATTTTCGTCTCTTGGCCAACGTCGTTCTTTGCCGTTTTTCTTTTTTGTCGTTGTTTGTTTGGTTTCTGTTCTTTTGCTTTTCTCGAATGTCGATCGGCCTTGTATACATTGTTCCGCTCTTAGATTTTTTTTGTACTTTACTGGAAATGTCCTGGTACGCCAAGTTTTTGAGCTTTAAATATGCGACTACTACTTTGGTTCTTAACTTCCCATTTGTCAAATACATCTTCCTCCCTGTGTTTTATTATAATTTATGGATGTTTTTTTGTTTTTTTTTTTGTGAGGGGGAAGGATTAGAAAAAAAAGAAATACCAACAGCATAAAACTAAAAGTTAGGCTACAAGTAGGGTTCGGAGTTTCCGGTTTAAACCGATAAAAAACGATAAACGTACACCGAATTCATTTTCGAAAATTCGGTTTTAACCGAAAACGTTCAGTTTGTAGGTTCGGCGTGTTCGGTTTAAACCGATAAAAACCGATAAAACTACGTCTAATTCGTTTTCTAAATTTCGGTTTTAAACGAAAAAGGTCAGTTTCTCTGGATGAGGACGATTCGTCACATCCGCACTCGTCGCAGGACGATTGGTCATAGGACGATTCGTCACATAGGAACTTTCGTCACAGGATGACTCGTCATGCGGGCAACTGGTCACATCGATCGGGCAGGGATTGATAGTAAATTGTAAATTTCAACAACTGCCCACATTCCCTGATGAGGAGTTTCACGACTTCCCACTGTGACATAAACCAATGGTTAGAAAAACTAATCTTACAATACTCATCCGCTTTTCCTTTCATCATATTACGACTCTTCAGCAGGTTGATATAATTTGCTGGCTTGAACGAGCGATAATCCGACAGGCAGCCAAATCAGTTTTTACTTTGCCTTTCATACACCTCTTCGAGAAAAACAATAAGTATCGGAATTCTTTCTGCTGCATGTGTACGAGTACCCCTCGTGCAGCTGCATGGCTCCACCTCTCTCTGTTGCGATCACCTCCATTCTTTTAAATGTAGTCTGAGTTCAAAAATAGTCGCTTTTATATGGCCTCCCCATTCACCGTTCGGAACGGACCCAGAAGCTAAAACGTCTGTTACAAATTCTTTGACCTTGAGAAGCGAAAGACATGCTAAGATAAGAGGTGACCCACTTTCTCAGGCCGAACCAATGGTCAATGTTCGGGACCGAACCAGAAGCTAAAACGTTTTTTACAAATTCTTCGCCTTTCAGAAGCCAAAGACATACTAAGATACGAGGTGAGCCACTTTGTCCGCCCAAACCAAATTGAACAACACATTTTTGGGGGGACGAACTATTGTAGGACCGGTTGGCCGCGTGACGAGTCGTCCTATGATGAATGTTCCTGTGTGACGAATCGTCCTGTGACGAATCAGTCCTGTGACGAGTGCGCATGTGACAAATGCACCGTATCCCAGTTTTTCAGGGCCGCGGCGAAATAGGTGGGTTTTTTTATTTATTTTTTTTTTTTGGGGGGGGGGGGGGGAGAGGGCTTTGCAAGGTTCGACATTGTGTGACGCCTTCGTGATTACCCTCTTCCAAGGTTCAACATGCAACAAAAGAGGTCTTGGATTGGCCTTCACGGGACATCTGTGTCCTTTCTGTGATAGGGCTTTGTGTGTCAAGTTCCCGGTCTATCTCTCAAACTTCCATGTGGTTAAAAACATAAACACATTGAATTTATTTTTTGCCATTCCGCTGGTTTCTGTACTGTCATCACCTCAGACGGTCGCGTCGTTAGAAAGGGGAAAAAAAAAAAGAAGCGTGCTGAAGATTATGCCCGTGAATTTCGCGATTTTGAGGTGTGTCGTGACGGAAGTTGTAGCGAAGATGACGTATGTATATGTGCCGTCATTCCTTGAGTAATTACATGTATCACAGCTAAAAGGACCATCTTATCCGGTGTTCAATGCTGTTTCTTTCATATTCCCCTAAAAAAACCGGTAAACCTTTTTGGGAATAAATATGCACCGAAAAAAACCGAAAATTGAATTTTAAAATAAACACCGAAAAAAGTACGCCGAATTTTGAACAAATAAAAAAACGGAAACGCCGAACCCTAGCTACGAGTAACACTGATAGGACCGGATACAAAAATAAAACGAAATGAAAGTAGCAGGAGGGACGTCTCTGTGAAGATCGTGTACTTACCACGTTCCGACAGGTAAACTGCGTGGCGTCGCCTAGCCGTTAAATAGGTTCACTTTGAGGAACACAAGATAACCGGCATTCACATCGAATTCATTAATACCAGAAAATATTCATATATGTACAGTAGCTCGCGATGTGAGCTGAAATGCAGGAGCGGCGACCAAGCACTACAGCCAACGCAGTCTATCGGGCCGCGAGTCAAGCAGCGAAACGGCAGTGGCGGTCTTCAGATGCTTGGACGCACCCCCGCGCGTGATATCGCTCTCCTCTTCCTCCATTATATGATAGTTATTGCCGCCATGTTTGCGGAAATTACCTTTGATAGCGATGTGCACGTTATCCAATGTGCGCTCACTCTCGCGCCCGCGGCGCATAGGAGAATGTCACTGTGGCGAGCACGCATCTGGCGCGCACGCTGCGCCCGCGGCGGACGATGGTGCCGCCGCCTGGATAGCTGCCCGCTAGACAGCGTGCTGTACTGCATGGTTGCCGCTCGCGCATTCCAGCTCATATCGCCTACCGCTGTACACTTTCACTTCGCACAAGATAGATTTTATTAATAGCGATAATACGCTAGATTTTAGTCTGAGGCGTCGTCAAACGTTCCAAATTTTGGTCTTGATGGAACGGTATACGTTATATTTATTCAAGGATCATAAAGTGCGCTTAAATGTCATATCTCTCGATCATAAGGGCAGATAACGCTTCTTTTCCGGGATTGTCAGCAAAAATGTATATCTTTCTATTAACTGAACTTAATTGAAATAAATGCCACAGGTGCCCACAATGTCATTTACTTGTTTGATTAATATGGGGTAAACGTTGACTTTCAAATATATTTTTTTTGTATGATATCTTAATTTAGGTAACCTAATGTTCTCAAACTGTCGCATTCGAATCACCACATTTAGTGTCATACCCACGGGGTATTTAAGCTTTCTGAGATGCGTTGTTTATTTGTGTTTGTTTACACAGGGCTAAAAAACAATATTTTATTTTATTTTTCGGACCCTACACGTAGACGAACCGCTAGACACTTCGTAATGTCAGCAGCAACTACTTTTGTTTTGTGGCATAATCAAAAGAACCGACTAACTCACAAATGGCGTTAAGCATGTATTAATATCATGTTTTGTTTTCAAAAGATTAGTGTTTTTGCAAGTGACGCACCTCTGCGGCTGATCTTGTCTAAGGACATAGCTGCAAGCTGTTGAATGCAATGCAGACGGATGACATGATAGGTTTAATCGGCCTGCACCAATAAGGGTTTTGGACACAGCGTGCGTCGCGTGGCGGCAATTTAGAAACTGCTTGATGTTTTCACAGTGCTGGAGGCGCCATGGTGCGGTGGCTTTACTGCCCATAATAGTGAAACAAACGTGAAAAAATACATTGCTGTGATGCAAGGAGTTGCTGCAACGCTTGGTTAGAGCTCGATGTTAATTATCCGAGTCAGGGGACACAAGCACAGGAGAAATATGTTGTGGTATGTCTTGCAACTTTGGACAAAGAGCATCGCTGTATTTACCACATACTGCGTCGAACATGCTGGCGTACCTGACTTGTGAACGCCTCTCCAGAAAAGTAATTGATTGTAATGCCAATTACGTGGTCTAAAAATAAAAAGATAAGGTTACAAATTAATCGGTGCAAACGAAATCGAATAATTACTTCGTTACTTTAGTCGATTATCTATGCCTTACTCCAAAGAAACACACATAAGACAGGCAACATCTACCGCGAGTTTGAGGGGCGAAATGTTTGGACCCATAACAGATAAAACGAGGATAGCATAAACTCAATACAATCTACCCTTTATTCCAGGTTAATAAATTTAGGTGGACGTATCTATCAAGTTCTATCTATAGGGTGTCCCAAATCACCACACTCTATCTGAAATGGACCGTAAAAATTGACGCCTGCATGTAGCAGTTTAAACTTTTTGATAAAAAGTGTATTTCACAGGTCAGTTTTTTTCTTGTAAAATTACAAAGCGTAGCTCTCTTTCTGTAAACAATAAGGCCAAGAAACTTGCCAAGGTCAACGGCGGGCGGCGACGCAGACGACCAAGCTGAGTAGCTGGGCGGATTTGGTGCTCGTAATTGACTCCGTAAGTGTGACGTCATGGGTCCAAACAAACCGTTGCTAGGGTCGTTGTTATGGACGAATACATGTGGCTCGGTTTTCTCTATGAAAACCCGACCGTTCAAAAATCAGGAGTAGGATTTAAACTTCTAAAAATCACAGATATAGAAAGCTTGAATGTCATATATGTTTCGACAGAAGTGTGCCGGTAATCGCTCGTTTCTGAAATATTTACGACTGCAACTTCCGGTCTTCAGGATGCCTGCAGTAGACGACGAATGCAAGAAGTATGCCGTCTGTCGCACGCCGGCCGGCCAAGCCGGGGCCGTCGTTTGTATCGTGTGAATAAAGACGATATTCTGACATCGCATTTGTTTGAAATATAATGAGTTTCAGACACTTATAAGAATTCATAGTGAGGTGCGATGCAAAATATGGTTTATCGAAAGTCCGGGCGTCGATCGAGATGATCGTCTGCTAAAAGATCGCATTGCACCCGTGAGATAAGCACTTCAGGCGAACGGTTGGAATCCCAAATTTTGTTTGCTGACTCGCGCTATGCGAGCGTGCTTCGTATACCTGGTTGTAACCATCGCGTGGAGAAAGATTCTTGCAGTTTCTTCAGATTTCCGCAAGACCCCGAAGCGCGAAAGAACTGGATAAAAAACATAAGGTTAGTTTATTACAGATTGTACTCGCATCGCGGGTTCGATGAAGATCTTCACCAAAAGAGCCCATCCACGGAGTTCTATGTATACCAAGGAGAAAAAAAAGCTAAATGCTGCGAAATTGCGATAGACATGCAATTCTTTAATAACCTGACAACAATAATAATAATAATAACAAACGACTTACCTCGACGGCGTACGATTTGTTTCTCATGCTGGCCTGCACTACGCCGGTAATACACTTCAAGTCGTCCGTCGTAACTGATCTGCATGACGTGGTTTGATTTTACTGCATTTTCACTCCTCGCAGCTAAGCTGGGTTGTTCACAGAAAAAAAAAAACGCACATTGCGGAGGCCTCTACGGCCATGGTGATGCACTTGTTTTTGTCGCTCGTTTACCGACGCAATTCAATGGAGACGCCCGCTGCAACAGAGGCTAGCAAATCTATCGTGTCGTCTGCTACCAAAGCAAAACGGAGTGTAAGACTTCAGAAATGGCTTTCATCGTTGCGATACGACACTGAGACGACAAGAACATCTTCATAATTAGATATCAAGAAGTTAGGTTGCTTACAAAAAATGGTTTACTTACTTGTAAGCAAAAATATAGCCTCATGTGGAGTCTCCATGCATTAGTTCATAGCAACGTCCCTAGCAACGGTTTGTTTGGACCCAGACGCCATGTTGTGACGTCATCACTTATGGGGTTAATGATGGATGGAGCTACATCCTTAACGAGACTGCTCGCAGCCACCATGGTTTATTAAAATGAACAAAATATTTTTCTAATGCATCTTTGGTTACAACCTAAATGTCGAAAATAAAATCAAAACTTAAAGGAAAAAAATAGCGTTTGCATAACGATGGCGCTTTTGCTGCCAACGGATTTCGTCCGCGTGTCGTCTGCTTTGTTTCGCTGGTCGGCTGCACCTTCGGACGCTACTCCCGACGCCATCTATCAATACGCTCGCCAAACACACCTCACTGCTCGACTTGGTCTTCTTCTTCGCCGCCCGCAGTAGACCCTGGCAAGTTTTTTTGGCCCTATTGATTACAGAAAGAGAGCTACACCTTGTGATTTTACAGAAAAAAATCAAAATGTGAAATACACCTTTGACGAAAAGTTTAGATTGCTACGAGCAAGCGTCGAGTTTTATAGTCCATTTTAAATTCAGCCTGCTGACTTGGGACCCTATATAGCTTTATAAATCTATAACATTATATACAACTATATCAGATGTTTGACCAAAAATTATCTTGAGCTATCCAACCAGAATAGACCTGAATCACATTCACATGCGACAAATGCACTTGGGCGGTGGAGGCACGCATACCAATTAAAAAAAAAATCAAAGTTTGGTATCGGCGAACAACAGAACACTATTGACTTGAAGATGCGGTTCTCTGGGGTTGCTGCATGTTGCCTAAATAAGCATTCTTTTGCCCACAAGACCGCAGTAAGAACAAGATGCGTTAGATTCGTTTTGCTACCATTCAAAGACTGCTGCTTGATAAAGCTTGCTTTCTGGCCGAACGAGCAACTTGATCTACTTTCTTGATCACAAAACTCATCGGAACGAACATTTCATGCGAAACATTCACGTAGAAACGTTCAGCAGAACTTATAATGACGTTAGCAATTATCGTTGAGCACCATTGTCAGTCATCAGCAGGCTTCCCCGTCTCTCACGCATTTATAGCCGTCGTATGCTGTCCCAACTTCAGTTCTCATGTCAGCCAAAGTTTATTCTAATTATGCTCAGGGCGTCTTTCCTTTCCCTAAACTTTCGACCTAACTCTCCGCATGCACAATTTGTAGCTTCGAAGTTTGAAGCCATTTCGGCAGTCTTCCTCTGTCAGATAATTGCCTGTTGTTGGAAGTGTCGATACTAGGGGTTGGCCACCTATCTATAAAAGCTATAAAAGCATCTCAGCAGAAACAACGGGGGCTGGATTGGGGGTTTATGGCAGACTGTAAATACACTTCTTTTTTATATAGATGCTGTGCCAGAATACTACGCTTTTACTAGTTCATATAGTAAATGGCCGTCCCTCGACAAAATGTCGAAAGTGTCGTACAACCAAGTAGGCAGCCAATAGCTCACGTCCGAAAACGCTGTAGTACGCATTTGCGCTGCCTCTTTGGCTGTGCCTTACTTTAGATATTTCTTCAGGGAACAGCCTTTCACCACACTAGGAATCTTAAAAGATCCAGTATCAAAATATGAAAATGTAAAATTTCGTAGCCTTTTTGAAAAAAGGAAATATTTGAATGGTGTGCAGCAAATCATGATTGAAACATCGAGCGATATTGTGCCAACTTTGCGGACAAAAACAATTCATTCATTAGGACACCAACTGCGTATTGTTAGTTGTAACGTGTGACCAGGAAATAACGATACAGATAGGTCTTCTATGAGGAAACAGTTAGAATAATTTAGCTACCAACGTCATCACGGCACAGTTCTTCGCGCACAATAAGATGCTTATCTACAGGGTTAGCAACAATCGAGTTGAGCCATACACGCGGAAAAAAAACTGCTCTGCGACAAAAAAGCCAAATGAATTGAAGGAAGCAACGTAATTTTACATAAAAATATAGTAGAATGTTGCTTATTTACAAAACCTTTTTATTTGCGAAGCAAAAACAGACGTGTTAGTGAATGTCACCTGCTTACTTTCCAAGCTATCCGGGACACCGAAGACAAAAGTCACGATATAGCCGGTGGCAGGTTAAATATTCAGCGGAAGCTCCTCCCACCTCTTTCCACATTAGCGGAGTGAATGTCGGAGAGGAGGTGACCTCCTAACCAGCATCCGCTCTGCAAAAGTGGAACGGGGTGGGAGGAGTTAACTCTGAAATCTAACCTATCACCGTCTATGGAAGGACACATTTTTTGCTCGAAATCGAACCCGCATTAAATGTCTTGCCCGAGTCCAAAGAACAACGCCTAAAGAAAACTCCAGCTGAATTTAAGCTGTTATGATTTTTTTTTGTTTTTGTTTTGAATATTGCTGTTGCGCTTTTTTCTAAAGGGGACTTTGCGCCTGCTTCTAACATGTGGAATGCAAGTACTTTAAACACAGACGAATATTAATGGTACAAGAAGAGGACTTGTGCGTTTTCTAAAAGGAACTGACCATATCGCATTGTAACAAATATTTATGTATTTATTTATTTGTTTTTTTCTTCATTGCACGGAGGCATTAAGACGGGAGTGGGGAATAATGCAAAGCATAAAACACAAGTGGATAAAGATAGGAATTCTCAAATAATAGGCAAATTGTGGTTAGAAATAACGGTACTAAACATAGCGCAGTCAACAATTGATGTTAACAATACAGATAAGCAATCCTGTGGTTAGAAGTTCTAATAATAAATGATGCAATAATAAAGTGACAAAATGGGATACCAAAATTGAGACTATTGTCATAGTGTTCTAAATCAAACGATGGTGGGATTATTAGCGGTGCAGTGAATTTAGGAATATGAGTATATGTTTTATGAAAACAATTCTAATACGAGATGCTCTGCGACGATGGGCAAGACACTGAAGTAGTGAATTATTTTTATTAATGTAACCCACTGCAGTGTGGTTATGATTGAATAGTAGAAACTGTAAAGATGTATTCTGAACCGCCTCAAGTGTGTCACTAATATGGTGAAGGAATCCCAGAGAGAGGCTGCAAACTTGAGTTTAGACCGCAAAAGTGTTAAATAAAGAATGAGATTTTTATTGATAAATAAGCTAGATAGAAGATACGTTTGAGGTAGCAAAGCATTTGGTTAGCCATATAATTAATGAGCAAATCCAAAGGAAGAGCGGCGCTTAAGATGACCCCCAGATTTTTGCAGAAACGTACAGACTATTAGGGCGTGTGATTAAGATTGTAAGTGGCAGTAAATTTACATTCACCTGTTGCGTGCATTGCACTGTATTTGATTAATATTAAGCTACATTGTCCAGCGTTTACGCCACTAATAAATCTAATGTCAATTATGTTGCAGTTTCTGCGAGTCTAAATCGCCGAATATAATACTGTAATTTTCCCAGCAATCACCAAGGAGTTGGATTAAAGAATCAATAATCTGCAAGTCATTAATATATATGGTGTTCCTAAAATAACAAGGTTTTTTTTTTTTTTTACCGCAAAAATAAAGCACGCGTTTCTGCACGCTCACTATCCACCAAAATGTAGCGCTGGAGGTCCGAACCAGATGCCAAGGTTTCAGCATTAACACCTATCTTATTCAAAATTTACTTGTGATTTTCTGAAAATTTCAATGGTAAAATGGCAGCCGATGAAACTCTCGAATACATGGAGCTCTATGGCACCAGAAATCGAAAACAGGCAAAAGTAGGCCTTAGGTTCACGTTGAAATATCATGAAATCACCTAGCTTTCGAATCATATATCGGTTCGTGCTGAAACTATGACATTGGGTTCGGACATCTAGAGCTATATTAAGAAGTGAATAAGCGCTCGGCGATGCATAGTTTATGTTGGCGGTTAAAATAACCACTAAATTGTTTGGAGGGACACGCTGGATATCTGAAAAAGTAACGAACCTAAACCGGACCCTTGACCTTGAGCTACACTAGAAGAAACAGATGAGAGAGGAGATTTAGCGCCATCACAGGTTAGAACTCGCAAGTGATTGATAAGATATTAAAGAAATCTATGAGGCACGTTGAAGTCACTGTCAAGTTTACTTAAAATGCGACCTTGTCGCCGGCTTGAAAAAGATTAGACGCAGTCCATCTGAAATTTCTAGTCAAAAGTTTTTCAAAAATCGTTTGTGATAGAAAGGAGCTGAGTTCTACAAAAATGTTCCCTAATGCAGTGTGTAAGTGGTGAAAATAATAAATGTGTTTCATAAACGTGGCCGGTTGTGTATAAATTCTGTGGTCAAAAACATCAGACAGCGCTGAGCAGCGAGATGAACCTATAATATATATAATTGTTGGTAGGGTACTTATTACGAGATCTGTGCAAAGGCTTTACTTTACCAATCTTCCAGTCGCTAGGTGGAAATAAATTGTCGATTGTTCAAGATCTGCAAAAGAATTAGGCACAACTTCTAGCATTGAGGAATCTTTTGTTGTTTTTACGTATTCCGATTGCCAAAGAAAACTTTAGTTCATTCGGATATGTAAAACATAATCATAGCTAATCGCTACGAGCTCCAAGAGAAAAATAGTCAGAATGATGGGTTGAAAAGACATTGCCAGGATTTCTAGAAAATGATCTAATATAAACAATGCCCGAAACAACCAGACACATAATTTAAATGTTTATAGGATTTTTCTCTGAGACAATGGATGGTTTATCTCGGTGAGACGTCACATCATAACAGTGAAGAGTGTTAACTGTTTACATGAATGAAATACAATTTTCGAAAGATTAGGTTTAACGTTCAGAACAGTTCTTTTGCGACACAAAACAGCAATGGCATTATTCTGCCATCAGTGTGGATGACACGATCTGAGTCTTTCGTCTCTAAATAAGCAGCATTTATCTTGTTGGACAACATAGAGAGTTTTTTTAACATTAAAAATTTTAATTGGATATGGTTTTAGCAGTAATTATTAAAAATAATATAACATTTTCTTTCACAAGTGTTCAGTTGGTCTCTGCAGATGGCTCCCAAAATTTCTCCAACCTATCTTTGTGAATATAATGCAATTAAATGGAAAGGTGCAAGCGAGATGGACAAGAATGACGAATGAACAAACACCTAACTGTGTTTTGAGATTTGTGTTTGTCCTTTGTCCCTGTTTTTCCCGTTCTCCAGCATTTAGTTTCGTCTCTCTTTGTCTTTCAGAGGTGTTCTGTCAATCTTGAAACTCAAGTTCCTCTCAAAACACTTCGCATGACTCACATGCTTTTTCACATAAGCCTTCTGGTTCATTTCAAAGGAATATGTTTTAAATGTGTTGAGTTTAACGAAAAATTGAAGTTCACCCTCGCACTGGTTGTCGGTTTATAGTGAAATCGAAATTGTTCTCGGGCACATGATCACAAAAACTGGTGCAGCACACCTCGAAATGTTTATAGAACGACGCCCTTTGCCATAATGACACAGGGATGTCCCTGTCTTTGAGTGCTGAGTGCGAATTACTGTGTTGTCTTCTTTTTTACGCTACAAAATCAATGGTGAAACCTTTTTTTTTAATCGCACCTCGTATAAGATGTGAAAACCATTAGGCAGCAAGAACCAAAATATTGTTTTCTTTCTTCCTGTCAGGATTTGTATCACTTAGATAGATTCTACAGTTCCTGAAATTTAATTTATTTTGGAGCGATATCAGGCTTAGTTGAACGTCCGCTCAAGTAGCAATTTCTTTTTGCTTTTTTTTTTTTTTTATAGAGGCAAAGTGATGTTTTCAATACATTCTCGCTCTATCACCAAAGCTGGCGTCGCATCCTCACAGAGTTCGACAATTCTGGCCGAAAAACACGGTGTTCGTCTCTCGCAAACCTTTGATATATTTACAAGTCTAAAATCGAGCTCTTATTAGTAACGCTTCAGGCCTAAACAGCCATGATGTTAAGTGCGGCGCTTTACAAGGGCTGCAATTGGACAAGAACCACGTCGTAAAACAACATACATACGTACTGCCTTCTTCTAGACCAAAGCATAAGAAGTAAGTAAAATCATCATCTAAAATCACGAGGACGTCACCGCCACGTAAAACAAAGCATAAGATAAGTTTACAGGAAGAAATGTTTTACCGAATCTTTAGTTTTACTGTCGGGTAAAAAAAACATGGTTAACAAAAAGTTCGAACTGTTAGCGAAGCGTATTTCACGCTATATGTCCTGAGCTTTTATATTTATTCAACAGAGAACGTTTTTTTGTTTCATCATAAGTAAGTGCGCCGTCGAAAACTCAGACATATCGAAATACGGGCACAATTACAAGAAGTGCAGGTCACAGGGCATTGACTGTGCTTGATTTTTTTAGTAAATAGGAAATATATATTTTTCAAAGGTCATGACATTGACAACTAAACCTATTTTTTCTGTGCCACCGGATCGTAGCCTGGGGTGTGCTCGGACTTTTAAAAGAGGACATCACATCTGAATTTCGATTTCAAAAAATATTTTTGCGATTGCAGGTGGTACTGGGGTGCTGGCTTTATCGCCAATCAGCCTCTCCTAGTTGTGAAAGAACTTCGTCTTTTAAAACGAGTAAAAAAGCAACGACAAAGAAGTAGGATTAAACAAACGGATGGTTGTATTCCCTCCTACTCATGTCGTGGTATTTTTTTAATTTTTTTTACTCTTACAAAGTAAAAATATACTGGAACTTGCACATTCTGTTAAAATTATACTTATTTCCGCGATAAAAAATCAAGAAAGGTCTCGGAGTATTGTACAACTTAACTTTCGACGTTTGGCCTAGAAACTATTAGGCAAAAGCAAATACCAAAGAAAGGGCGACATTGAACATTGCTGAGGGGGAGGCTCTTCGTCAGTCTGCGTTGTGTCTCAGTGAAGAATCTATATCAATTATTCCTTTCGTGTTTAATGAAGTTTGGAGGGATATCTGTGTGGAAACAAGCGTTTCGACAATGATAACACATGTTTAGATTACCCTGCGTCCTATGGCCTCATAGCATCCCACAGAACGTATTTCATTTCCCGTGAATCATGCTTTCAGTCAAGTAAATTCAATTTATTTTAAATTATCCAAATAAATGTCGGAAGGAAAGACAAACAATCACAAAACGTGGACTGTCTAAGGCGAATTCACATGATAATTCAATTATACATTATATTAAATTGTTTATTTGTTGTGCTCATAATGTTGCAGTATAACATTTATAAAACTAATAATAATACCGGTTTAGTTGCTTCTTCAATTATTTTAAAGATGACCGAAATTTTATTTTAATTCCACGTTTGCCACCGAAGTTGATGCCACAGCAGCGAGGCTCTCAAGTAATCGTTTTTGCCTTAAAAAAAAAAAAAACTAATTTGATCGCGCATTCTGAATACCTAGTTATTTTTTTTTTCATATTGCATCATTAAACGTAAGAAAAAAAACTTTGGTCGTGACCAATCATAGTTAAAACGGAACACCAATAAAGAAATGAAAGCCTGTAACGCCGAATTCGAGCTCAGCTCTTGAGGAGGAGGGAAGGGTACTGAGGGGGGGTCATGTGACCTCGGGGGGGGGGGGGGGTCACGTGACCTCGGTGTGGGGGGGGTCACGTGACTTCGGGGGGTCACGTGACCTCGGGGGCGTCGCCGGGTTGCATGCAACCCAGCGACTCCCGCGGGTTGCATGCAACTTGGACTGAATGCAACCTGGGTTGCACGCAACGCGCAATTACGCCGACGCCGACGGGTTGCATGCAACCCAACGACTCCCGCGGGCTGCATGCAACTCGAGTTGCATGCAACTTGGACTGAATGCAACCTGGGCTGCACGCAACTCGCGGTTACGCCGACGCCGACGGGTTGCATCCAACGCGAGTTGCATGCAACCTGAGTTGCATGCAACCCGCGGTTACGCCGACGGCGACGCCGACGCCGACGGCGACGCCGACGCCGACGGCGACGGCGACGCCGCTCAAGCCGGTAACGGGCGCCTAAGAGCTGCGCTCTAAAAGAAGAAATGAAGCAAACACGACAGTCTAGACTTTGTGGGCTGCATTGCCCTATTCTTTAATGATTAAAGAGAAAAAGGTGAGGTGTTCGAAGACTTCTGAAAGAACATCCCCTTGCCCGCATTCTAATAATGTAAAGTACCTTATTCGACTTTACCATCCGTGATTACAAAAAATCAAGGTGTCGAACCGAACCCGAAGCCGAATTGAAAACCGGATCAAAACCGTTATTTTTGACCGAACCGATACAAATCCGAAACCGAAATCGAACGCTCCATATTGAACCCGAACCGGAACGAAACCATATTCTGACTTGGCGGTTACCGGTTCAATGAAGGCGGTTCAGGGTCAATTCCGTCAATAATTGGTTGCGGGTGTATTTCTTTCTCATACTATTGCCAAGACTGATCCTACATACTGTCAGATATTTTTACATTTCGTATTTATTGCGTATGTAATAAAAATACATCCTCATCAAAAGCAGAAGCACAAAGAGACCGCGTGTTCAGTGTGCTCGTTTAGTTTCCACCTCTACTTAGGCATATGGAGAGTTTCAACTTTACTTTGTTTCTTGGATTGACCCTGCCTGCGCGGTAGCGGCGCGGCGATTTCAAAGCACCGCTTGAGAACTTGGCTACGAAAAGTTTAAGTGTCGGAGCGGATTGCGCCACTTGCGCGGACGCGTAGGCACAGATGCCTACGCGTCCGCGAATGTTTGACCTCAAGATGGACCGCAGTTGCAGTCGATGAGCCATTTAGCCAATCGAGCGCCGAGAACAAACCACGTGACCTTCCGCTTGAGTGCAGCGACACGTTGAAGGAAGGTGGGACAAATACCGCGCAGCATTGGCAGTATAGTCTGTAGGGCCGCCTGTGGTCCATATCAATGAAAAACAATCTTTGCTTCAACGTGTTCAAAATGTTACCTAAAGAAAAAAAAAGGAAAACATGGGTCGTCGGATGAAACGTTACTCGGCGATGATTCGCCGACGCGCCACACCTTGGAAGGAGGCCGTGGGGGGGGGGGGGGGGGGGGGGAGGAGGGGAGGGGGAGGGGAGGGGTAAGAAGAAAATGTTTCTTTGTATATTTTTTTTAGGTTTGTCAGACTAGCAAGGGGAGCATGCCGCCTGTTCAACCACTTTCTCATTTTTCTTTGAAGTCCTCTTTTATCGTCTTCAACTGAGCATTCGAGAGACGTCGTTCGCTGTAGTGGCATTACCGTAATTTTGTTTGGTAACTGACACTTTCAAATGTGAGCACTGTTATATAATATTATAACGCACTTAACGTTAATAATTCATGCTATGTCACTGGTTTTGAGTCCCTCACACCGGGTCATTTGCATAGAGCGTTGTTTGCAATAAAAAGTCAAAGTGAGAAGACAAAGCATCGCCACGAGATCTTTAGAACAGCGTTTTTCCACCGGAACCCGAAGCGCTGTCAAGATGTAGTCACATTTCATTATACGAGCGAAATGTTTTAACCCGTGCCAAAACAAGACTCTTGGCCTGAAAACCTTCTAAAATTTGTTTAGATACGACGCGAATGGGTTTTTAACATGGTTCATGTCGTCTCTGCAGGGGTGGCCTCGTAAATTTCGCACCAAAGTACTTCGGCCATTCGCCAGCAGCAGACTTTCGGCGACTGCTGCCCAACTTGCTGTGTCTTTCATACCGTTTTGTGACAGGCACCTCGCGGGCGGGTGTCACGAATTCGAACGATCTTCTATGGTTTTAAATTTTATTTTCGCAAGTCAACCTGTTGACTATCAAGAGTTGTCTGAGTTCGAAGAAACCACCGACACCTTCGGGAGAGGGTCTGGGGGGTGCCTAGTTGAGACGGGGCACCTCAGGGTCGTTGCAATCTTTGGTGCGTTTTAATGTTTTGCTATTTTTGGAGATTAACACCTTCCGCACGTCTTTGTGTTCGCTGGGAAGATAGTGAGTAGAACTATTTATGTAGAACACGGTGGGCGGCTTCCCCGTAAGGCAAGGTCGATAACACGTTTGTCAGTATGTGAGCCATTGGCTAACCTAAGCGAACGCTTTGGGGCGCTAGTTGAGAGTGGCCGAGCTGGCCGGTGAGCCGCTCGGCCAGCGTGCGTTCTTCACAGCCCAGCATGTGCGTGTTCGTCGCTTCAGAAAGCGAGCAAAGCACACGCTGTACGCACAAACACTAAAGATGGCACCGACCACAAGCTCTTTTTGTAAAGGTCTATAGACACATCCCGAAATTACGCTTCTTCTGGCACAGTTTGAAATACTGTACAGTTGCGTGTGCAAAAGACAGCATAAAAAGGAAAGCCGATTGATTATATATAATTCACTTAAGAACAGTATTTTGCAAGTAATTGCCTTTCCCCATTAATTATGTATTTTGCGGACGTCACTGTGCTTGATTTTCAGATCTGCCTGAAGAGAGAGTGGTTTTGAGATTGGTCTATTGCAAGTATCTCGTGCTCAGAAAAAGCTGCTGCAAGTGCTCGGTCAATATTCAAAGATGTAGTTAGGAACCGGTTTGAAACCGGTTCGCACTTACTAAAACCGGTAACCGGGAGGATATTATGTGCGCTACCCTAAACCGGAACCGAACCGGAACAAAATAAAATGCTAGTGAACCCGAACTGAACCGAAATAATGACCGGTTCGACACCCTGCAAAAAATTGCTTGATCGCTAATAAAAAATAGAAGTTTGCCATGAAACTGTCTTTGACAAGCGTCCCTTAGCTCCTCAGAACGTATTTAAATTCCTACGAAGCTCCATTCTCTAATAAAGTAGTTTGTTATCGATGTACAATGTCCGGAGGACAGGGGAAAATTCAGGACATATCTTTACTAGTCTAGGTACCTCTACAATTTCACAACATAACTATAGAGTATATCTATTATTAAAAATAAAATATGGCAATAAATAAAAAATTTCTTCATTGATTTAGTTATGACGTTTCTTCACGGAATACAAGCCGCCGACGCGGAGCTCTCAACATACTTCTGTTGACTCAAAGAAGCGTCGTCCAGCATTACTTGAGAGTGTAAGTTATCCTTTCATTTATAAGTGGCTTCATGATGCCTAAACATATATTCCATTCAGTCAGGCACAAATATAACTTAAACCCCCTAGGGCGACCGCCTGTGTGTGCTATGAACGTCCTGCAGTTTCCTTGTTTTCTGCTAATAACTCCATATCAAAGAGAATGAGAAGGAAAAAAAATAAGTTTTAGTAAGATCACAGCCTTCTATATATACCATTTTGTTTTTAATTTCGGGTATTTGTTTTTTGTGTTACGGAAGGGGAGCGCATATTGAAAGCAGTAAGTTGTAGAGAAGTTCGTACCAATAAATAAACCCTAGTAAAACAATCAATGGGCAGAAGGATGAAAAGAATTTTGTGACTTGAATTAGTCACCACGCAGCTGCGTGCACAAAACACGTTTGATCACCTATACAAAAACACAACTCAATGCCAAAGTAAGAACTGAATAAACCTTTCTCAGCCAAGACATTTCAAGAGACGAACACGATAATGCAGGATGTTTGGGTTATTGTTCGTTAATATTCGCACTATTTCACCAAATACCGTGCCAATGGTCGGCTTCGTGGTTTTTAACAATTAAATTCTAATGCAAAATTCCTAGAGCTAAAAAGAAACGTAAACCGATCACGAAGTGTTATTAACTTGAAAGAGACGGTGCTTTATTTTAACAAGTAGCTACTAACAAAACAATAAAAAAAAATCATAATGCCCGATATATGATTAATACATCACGAACTTCCGAATCCGTTCACTGATTGATTTTAACTGACATGTTGTGGTAGTTATATGAAGAGCCTAATATTTACCCAAGATATTTGCACAATTTATTTTATAACTAACGAAACAACCTGCACAAGTCATTTTACAAGGCGAATCTCGCTATTTAAATTGCAATATTAACATAGCATCATACGCGGATTCGTTTTGCAGATTGGTGACCATGCTTTTAGTAGAGTATTATAAATATCGTGTTCAAATTGCTGATCGTACATTCCAAAATAGCGAAAGGACGAAACAATGTCAAACCTTCGAACTTTCACTAATTTTCGTAGGCCTCGCGATAGAAAGTTGTAGGGCCATTTTTTGTGCTTCATAACGCCTACGCTTTGCCAGAAAACAGAGCTTCAGACCCATAGAATAAGAAAGCGAGGCGAGAATATTTATAACACGAGTCGCTTTTCAAATGTAACCCCCAACACACACACACACACACTTACGAAAATCGAAAGATAAAAAAATTGTTAAACTTTAAGGAGTTTTCTATAAACCAGCTGGTGAAAGCGACAAATATAGCGTGTCTGCAACGAAGCCAAAAACAAAGAAACCAAAACAAGATTTTCGAAACTCGCGCCTTGAAACCTTGAACCCAACTGAAAAAAAAAAAATGTCATGCAGGTAGTCCGCTGCCGCGAACTAACACAAGATAAATTTGGATCTGAAATAACTCTGAATGTATGCTGACAGATGGCGCCCCTGGATATGCATAGGCAGTGCCGTATATTGGGAGAGTTTGGCCAATGGGCGGAGCAAAGGACGCCGCCAGCGCCGAATACTCCCCCCCCCCCCCCCCTCCGCGGTTAGAGCTTAAAGGGTAACTGCAAAGAAAAAAAGTTTTTTTTTTTTTTTTTTTAAACAGCCTAATTGGGACAGGCATGCCAAAAAACAATTTTTCCGCCAGGAAACAATTTTTTTTTTTTTCAGCAATATTTATTGCGGGAGACTGATTTTAGTTTGCAGCTATTTCGTCCGTTTTAACCCTCTCATGCATCACGTCCACACATGAGGACAGATGTTTTTAGTTTTTTTTTTCCTCAACAGAATATGTTCTCATGCCTTGCCTTCCTGCATGGTGTCCTCAAATGAGGACAAAAAAAGCTTTCCTAGACGGCCGACAGATGGCAGCACTTGCCGGATCTCGCACAGAGGGCATCGTACCTCGTCTTTATTCATGGAGAAGCCATATGCAACAGTTCGTAAAAGTAATTATTTTTTACTAGCAAAACTTTGTATGAAAATTGCAAGGAAAATTGCTTTCAGATTGTTCTAGACACGCTTTATGTATTAGCAATGAAAGTTTTGAGATAGTTTCTTCCGATTTTTCCTTTTGATGCCCGCTATATCTGTCCTCAAATAGGGACACCATGCAGGAACACTGCTTTGGTCTCATTCCGCTTCGCGAGCTTTCCGGCATTTGCGCGCGAAAAACTTTGAGCTACGCTTGCATATTTTGTCTTACTAACTCTTCAGTGTCTTTAGCTGAATGAAAAGGTCTCGGCAGAAGTCCTCACCTCTGCAGCCGGTGAAAAAACGGGCCAAGGATGACGTGCCACTTGAGAAGAGGCTTGACGGTGGTGCACATTACCCCAGAAAATGACTCTGAAGAATGCGCAGCGCTGTCAAAGTAAGAACTTTCGCAGCAAGACGCTGTACACCTGTGGGCGTTGCGTTGTTCGTCTCTGCCCTGAGTGCTTTGAAGAGTTTCAAGCCTCGTGAGATGTTCACTTTCGTCTTTTTTAGCTGAGAGCTACTTCTTTAGCATTGTGGAACAGAAATGAAACAGTATTAACGTGTACTAGCCCGAACATACTCATTATTTTTATTAAAATGACCATTGCACAAATACCAGAAATTGAATCTCTTGACCACTGGAATGCACGTTGTCCTCAAATGAGGACATGTAAGTTCTGCTATTGTAAATAGGGTTGAATTTTAGAGCGCAGCTCTTAGGCGCCCGTTTCCGGCTTGAGTGGCGTTGGCGTCGGCGTAACCGCGCGGTGCATTATGGGAAATATCCCATAATGCACCGCGCGACCCCCCCCCCCCCCGGGGTCACGTGACCCCGGGGGGGGGGGGGCTCACGTGACCTTGGGGGGGGGGCTCACGTGACCCCGGGGGGGAGGGCTCGCGCGGTGCATTATGGGACATTTCCCATAATGCACCGCGCGACCCCCCCCCTCCCCGGGGTCACGTGACCCCCCGCCCCCCCCGGAGGAATTGAAGAATTAGGGGAAGAGGAGGAGGAGGAGGGGTATACCCTCCCCTGAGTACCCTTCCCTCCTCCTCCTCAAGAGCTGCGCTCCAATTCGGCGTTACAGGGAGTTGTAAACGGCTTTCACTTTTTTTTTATAAATTGTTTTACATCATTGGCGGTTCACATGAATGCCACAACACGGTATAAAATTTTTCTGACATAGTGATCATAATTCATGCATGAGAGGGTTTTAAATCGTGCGTCATGAAGTTGGGATCCCGTGACGTTGATCCCAATCGGCTGCTATTGGCTGAGAGTTTGATTGACAGCTTAGATCTTGGTTGTTAAACCTTTGTTATATGTTGTAATCTCCTTTTGAGCGGCATATTTTTACGTTTAAAGAATAACCCATGTAATGAGAGTTATTATTTTTTACAAATGGTTTACAAGACGGGCACTTCCGTTTGGATTCATACCAAAACAAACAAAAGCTTCGCCATTCTTTCATGGCCGCCGAAGTCTCTGCTCCCGCCTGTCTCGCCTTCCTCGACTAGTCGTTTCGCCGAAGTGATTGGTGTTTCGTGTTGACCCAGGTGCTTGAGTGAGACTTCCTGAAGTGAAGTAGTGTGTGATTAGCAGCTGTCGCCAGTGTTAGTGATAGGAAGCAACGCGGGGTTTTGGCTTTCATAGCGCGGTTTGTTTCTTTCGTTTTCCTCTTTGCTTTCTTAGCGTGTTTTTTTTTCCTTGCTTGCGCGTGCAAATGCCGACCTTTTTTTAGATGTCAGCTCCTGTAAGCAGCGCCGTTGCTCTGTAAAGTGCTGCGAGATGAGTGATCGCGACAGCGAGTCTTCCCGCAGCCATGTCGCCCCGAAAGATCACAAGCTGAATGCTATTTGGCTGCAAGCAATCGGGCGTTCGCGTCGCGACATACGAGTCCAGGTATGTTCTCGTCATTTCGCTCCGGAGGCCTTCGAGATTCGCAACAAGGCACTTCTCAGGTCACATCTTCGCGACATGTGCGCGCAAAACCCGGAGCTTATCGCGTCCCGTCAAACCGAAACAATACCGGCGCCATGTTGAACGTGCGTTGTTGCCACATTTTCCCCGACCAAACAAAAACAACGAAAGCAAACCGGCTCTAGCTTCCAGCGTACATGGACGGCACCTTCCCCCCTTCCCAATCCCCTCCCCCACCCTCCCCCCCCCCTCCCCCGATCCGCGGCCGGAAGTCAAGACGCTGCGTATTTCGCAGCCAAGTCAATCCAAGAGAATCCAAGAGGGAGGGGGGGGGGGGGGCGTAGTTCTCCTGCGGGGGGTCGAAAGAGCGGGAGTTTCAAATGTGGAGAGGTTGTGACTCCGACTAAATTAGTCCTGTGGCGTAAATATTGCTAAAGAATTTTTTTTTTTGTTTTCGCGGAAGATTTGTTTTGTGACATGCTTGTCCCAATTAGGCTGTTTAAAAAACACTTTTTTTTTCTTTGCAGTTACCCTTTAAACTAAAGGTGCGGCGCAGCGTCGACCAATCAGCAGACCGTGACGTCCCAATATTGGAAACAACATTTAAAGCGTGAATTAGAAGTGTTCAATCTCGGCGTTTCGGTGACCGTTTGCTCTAGGCCGGCTTGCTAGAACAGCGTCTCAGCTGAGACTGGCTGAAAGAAAAGAGTGCGAAGGGTGGGGCGCGCGAGCGTCTTGAGGCGCAGCGTGAGTCCTGCTCGGCTCCTGCGCTGGCTTTGGTAGTGCTTTCTTTCCCCGTCTCAGCTGAGATGCTGTTTCTATCAAGTCAGCCCAGGTTTGGAGCGCCCCAAGGTAGCAATTTGGGCCAGTTGGTTCATGATCACCTAAAGAGGCGCAAAAATACAAGGACGCCCTTAGCAAAAAAGAGCGTAATAACAGTATACTCGACATACTTCTAGTATACTATAAGGCAGGGAGTGTAATACAATAATACAAAAAGTAGAGTAGTAGTATATGGCATGCGGGAGTCGTTCCATGATCCACGTATACTTGCGAAGTATGCTTAGATCATATAACTACTGGCCTACTCCAAGTAACCTCTAAGCAACCGCTGACACTTCAAGTATAAGTTAGACGCGCCATTAGTATTGTTTAGGATTATAGAAGTAGCGCACTCCCGGTAAACAAGTTAAGTTCCGCACAAGGCTGGCGTTCGACTAATTTGGACTAAGTTCTGGCAAATTTTTAGCGGATCAAACGGGTTTAAGTGGAACGCTTGTTTTTTTTTTAATCAATAATTGATTTTTTCCTTGTTAGTTGGAACACGTGCATTTCAAGCAGGCTGATCACCTGTTCCGCTTAAATTTGTTCCAGTTACTAAAAACAATGCTTCTACTTAAACTCTTCACAATATTGTTTTTCTTTTTTAATTAATTTGCGACTTTGTTCCACTTATGTGGTTAGTTGCGGAGAAACACACCAGAAAAGAAGGAAGCGTTCATTTTTAAAAATTTGCCACTTTCTTAAAGATTTGGACTCATCTCTCCTCTGCCTAAAACAGTATAATCTTGAGCTTTCACTTTAAGTGCAAAAGGTTTCAATTGAAAATTGCATAAGTTTGATGTCGCCTGCTATACGCGGCAAATCGTCGTCATAACATTAAAATATATATATATTATTTGAACTGGTTGTAGCAGACTTTCAAACTGTACATACTGTAATTGAACTGACCATATTGGTAATCAAACTGCTGAAATTGAGGCAATCAAGGCGTCAGACTTCTCGAGGTACGTTCGAAGCACGATATTTAAAAAAGCGACGGATCTTCGCCCTATTTGCGAAAGTGGCCGATTGGCATCTGTCTGAAATCACGACCGGCAAAAATAAAGCTCAATCAATCAATCAACTAGTGTTTACTGCAGAGTTAAGGAAAAACCACTGAACTTCGTGCTGGTATATTTTAATAATATTAATAATAATAAAATCATTTAGTGTTTATTACAGTGTCCAGGGACATCCAATTGGTCTTCTTTCTAGCGTAGTTCAATAAAACGCACAAAGAGATATGCTTGCGCGCGAGCAGACACGTACGCACGCGTGCACACGCGCAAACGCACGCACGCACGCAGACGTACACGCACAAGCACAGACGCACGCACAAACAAGCACGCAGACGCATCCACACGCGAACACGAACCCGGGCGCATGCACGAACACACACGCACGCAAGCGAATACAACGAACGAAACGTAGCTTGAGATAGTTTCGGTTTCGGTTTTTACATTGAAAAAAAACAAACAAACAACAACCTTAAGTTTAAATAAAACCTAAAATAGACTAAATTTGTGTTAATTTTTACAACATTATAGTGGCATTAATATTAGTAATATAATGTTAATTAGCTTTGTTTCGTTTTCAAAGCAAACAAAAAAGAGCCTTTTAAAGACTGCGGAAGACCATCGCTATTGTAATCAGCGTCCGTTTGGCTGGCGTCGCCACTGACCGTCAGTGTTGCCAGATTGGGCTATATTGCCGCGAGCGCAGCTGACCAAGCAGGCAGCACGCTCGTGGCCTAACGGTTATCGCGCGTGCCTTCCGCGCAGAAAGCCAGGGTTCGATTCCTGGCCGCGGGGACGCATTTTTGTGGACTCTGACGTAAATGTTCTAGTAAATTCGAGAACCGTGTTGCTCTCTCGAGGTCAGAATGTTCTACACGCAGAACCTTCTACGCCGATTCTTCCAGAATTCCATGCGTGTACATAAGGGGCTCCGCGTGGCGAGCCGCAGTCAGTCTCGCCCCAGCGTTCGACTCTGCTCTACGCCGACTTCGACGCCCGCGACGCTCTGTTATTATTTTCTGTACCCTTTCATTTTTGGCACAAGTTCGCCACATTAAACGTTACTTTCTTCCTGTTTACTTATTGTTCTTTTGGTCACCACCCGTGACATTTGGTGGAGGTGCGGGGTACCGCATGCTCCTGCCGCGCACCCCTACGAGGGCCCGCAGTGCAAGTCCGATCCCGAGCCCCCGAGGACCCAACGAAGAGAGGACCGAGACCCGATCAAGTCGCTGCAACCTCGGCCTACCCCCGGAACTTAGACCACTGCCGGACAGGACAAAAAAGCTACCGAAGCCGACAATGTACACCACGTCGCAGCCAGACGGAACGCCACCGACGTCCATTGTCTACGTGCAGGCCACACCAAGGACGCCGCCGAATTTCAGTGGCAATTTTCATGAAGATGTGGACGACTGGTTGAGCCAGTACGAACGCGTCGCACGGTTCAACGGATGGGGTCCTGAGCAGAGCCTGCAAAATGTCTACTTCACTCTGGAAGGCACTGCACGCACCTGGTTCGAGAACCACGAAGCGTCAATTTCGTCGTGGCAAGACTTCCAGGCGGAGCTTCGACGTACTTTTGCCAGCCAGCAGCGACGTCAGCGGGCCGAAGAACTTCTTCAAGCAAGAAGCCAAGGGCCAAACGAGAGCGTCACAAGTTTCGTCGAGGACGTTCTCCGCCTCATGACCCGCGCCTACCCAAACGCTCCTGACGAGAAGAAGCTCCGGTTCCTGATGCGAGGGGTGAAAGAGACCATCTTCGGAGGCCTTGTGCGGAACCCGCCTATCACCGTCCAAGACTTCATCACGGAGGCAACAAACATCGAACGTGCCCTTCAAGCACGGGCCTCCCATTACCAGCGACTTCCCGGCGTCGCTGCAATCGCGACTTCCAGCTGCAACAGCCCGGACCTCCGCGAGATTATCCGGGACGTCGTGCAGGAGGAAATCAGGAAGCTGCTACCATCTGCCACAAGCCCGGTCACGCCCTCAGTCCCCGAGATCGTCCGGGAAGAACTTCAGCAGGCGCTGCCGCCAGAAGTTCTCACCAGCGCCGCTCCTGAACCACCGAAGCTGAGCTACGCCGCAGCTACCCGACGACCACCGCCCCCTGCTCACTCGTATACGGCGCCACCTCGACGTGACCTACCAGAGCCGCAGACTTTCCGACGTCGGGAAGGGCAACCCCAGCTCGTCCGCACTGAACAACCGGCGCCTAGGAAGACCGATGTCTGGCGCACGGCCGATCGACGACCGCTGTGTTATCACTGCGGCGAGGCCGATCACGTCTACCGGAGGTGCCCGTACCGACAAATGGGCCTGCGAGGCTTCGCGCCGAGCGACCCGCGACCTCGGCTTGGGGAGCGACCAAGAGACATCGAGGAGTACCTCCGACGACCCCTGTCCCCGGTGCCGACTCCACCCCGACGTTCCCGTTCGCCTTCGCCTCGACGTGCGCTTTCGCCCTTCCGCCGCTCTCGTCGGGACAGCCTGTCCCCCCTATCTCGTCGGGAAAACTAAGTGCGGCAACGCCTGGAGGTGGCGTTGCCGAAGACGACCAAAGTAAAGAGCCTCCAAGAACGCCGGAGCGCTCCCACTCTCCCGACGCCACGCATCGCAACGAAGCCCCTGCAACGGTGTCCAACAACCTAAATGTTGTTATCGACGGCTACGACGCATCGGCACTCGTGGACACCGGAGCAGACTACTCAGTCATGAGTGGGAGGCTCTCTCGCCGCCTGCGAAAAGTTACGACGCCCTGGGGAGGACCACAAATTCGAACCGCCGGAGGACACCTTATCACGCCTGCCGGAAGTTGCACTGCTCGCGTCGAAATTCACGGCGAAACGTGCCCTGTGAAGTTCGTCGTTCTACAAGACTGTTCCAGAGATGTCATTCTTGGCATGGACTTTCTGTGCGAATACGGCGCCGTCATCGACCTGGGTGAGAACAGATTGACGCTGCGGAAGCCTGTTCCGCCTTCAGAGAAACCCCAAACAGCGTCAGCCGCCGTCCGAGTCGCCGCCGCCCACGTGAACCTGCCGCCCCGATCAAGTGTTGTCGTACCCGTCGTGGCCGATACAGCTACCTGCGGCGAAGTTGTCCTGGAAGGCAACCTTCAATTGCTTCTGGGAAGAGGAATAGGCGCCGCAAGAGGAGTGGCCGAACTTCACGATGGGCGGACTGTGGTCCTCGTGACGAACTTACGAAATGAAACGCAACACCTCACGAAAGGTGCAGCCGTGGGCCACGTCGAGGAACTCCAAAACTCCGCCGAAATTGCCGCCATTACTGACGAATCATCGCCACCTCAGCAAGGCAGTACGTCGCCAGTGCAGCTCCACATTGACCCTAAGCTTCCGGGCCCGAAACGACGGCAGTTGATTAACCTCCTTTCCGAATACACCGACGGCTTTGCAACATCGTCGAAGGTACGCCAAACCGCCGTCGCGAAGCACCGCATCATTACCAAGGACAACGCGCTCCCTGTGCATCGATCGCCGTACAGGGTCTCCGTAAAAGAAAGGGAGGTTATACAGGAGCAAGTGCAAGAAATGCTGAACGACGACATAATCCAGCCTTCCAGCAGTCCACGGGCCTCTCCGGTCGTACTGGTCAAGAAGAAGGACGGAACGCTTAGGTTTTGCGTGGACTACCGACAGCTGAACGCGGTGACGAAGAAAGACGTCTACCCACTCCCCCGCATAGACGACACGCTAGACCGGCTGCGCCACTCTCGATATTTTTCATCGATAGACCTGAAGAGCGGCTACTGGCAGATCGAAGTTGACGAACGGGACCGAGAAAAGACAGCTTTCGTCACGCCAGACGGACTGTACGAGTTCAAGGTGATGCCTTTTGGACTATGCACGGCGCCAGCAACTTTCCAGCGTGTCATGGACACCATACTGGCTGGGCTTCCTTGACGACGTCGTAGTGTTTTCAAGCGACTTCGACGAGCACTTGCGACGACTCCGAGCTGTTCTCCAGGTCATACAGACCGCCGGGCTCACCCTTAAGCCATCGAAGTGTCGGTTCGCCTATGACGAACTGAAGTTCCTAGGACACGTGGTTAGCAGTGATGGCGTTCGCCCAGACCCAGAAAAGACTCGTACCGTCGCGGCATTTCCAGCGCCGACAGACAAGAAGGCCGTGCGAAGGTTCCTTGGACTATGTGCCTACTATCGGCGCTTCGTTCGGGATTTCGCAAGGATTTCCGCACCGCTCACAAACCTCACGAAGGACGCCGAGAAGTTCGAATGGGCCGAAGAACAGCAGCAGGCATTCGACGAGCTGAAGCGACGACTCCAGACTCCTCCTGTTCTTGGACTTTTCGATCAGGATGCGGAAACCGAGATTCACACGGACGCAAGTAACGCAGGACTTGGTGCGGTACTGGTTCAACTACAAGAAGGCACCGAGCGAGTCATTGCCTACGCAAGTCGGACACTATCCATGGCGGAGAAAAATTACTCCACGACTGAGAAAGGATGCCTTGCGGTCGTCTGGGCAATCACAAAGTTTCGTCCGTACTTGTACGGGAGCCCGTTCCGCGTAGTCACGGACCACCATTCGCTCTGCTGGCTTGATAACCTCAAGGACCCGTCAGGACGCTTGGCTCGATGGAGTCTCCGACTACAAGAGTTCAACATGACTGTGGTCTACAAGTCAGGCCGCAAGCACAGCGACGCCGACTGCCTGTCTCGAGCGCCCGTCGAAACACCTTCCGGCAGCAGCGACGACGATGAAGACGACTGCTTCCTAGGCGCAGTGAACACCGACGACTTGGCACGACGTCAACGAGACGATCCTGAGCTGCGCGCACTAATAGAGCACCTGGAAGGGCGCGGGAGTACCTTGCCTCGTGTTTTCTCACGAGCCCTATCGACCTTCGTCATGCGACAAGGTGTACTCTACAAAGAGAACTTTAGGAACAACAACTTGTCGTGGCTGCTGGTAATCCCGACTGACCTTCGAGAGGAGATCTTCCAAGCCTGCCACGACGACCCGACGTCAGGACACCTTGGTTACAGCCAGACACTGGCCCGTATTCGTGAAAAGTATTACTGGCCTAAGCTCCCCAAGACCGTCCACCTATAGGAGGTATTCACTGGCCGCCATATTTGAGGTCACTGTTTAGAGCGCATGCTCAGAACGAGCTCGCATTAATAGGCTGCCAAGACCGGCAATCTTGGTGGTGCGGAATGCACGTGGCAAAAGAACTGTGGAAGCTCGCCGTCAGCACGCGCTCCGCAGCCGAGCACACAGCTATGGCCGCCAGTGAATACTTCCTATACACACGATCATGCCACGAGCTCCAGCGACGCAAGAAATTTCCGACGAGGCCGGCCGGACTCCTGCAGCCAATTTCTCCTCCAACTGCACCCTTCCAGCAGATCGGAATGGATCTACTTGGCCCATTTCCGCCGTCGACGTCGGGGAACCGCTGGATCATCGTCGCCACAGATTATCTCACGCGGTACGCCGAAACGAAGGCCCTTCCTTCAGGGACTGCTGTGGAAGTTGCCAAGTTTTTCATTGAGTCCATCGTCCTCCGGCACGGCGCTCCAGAAGTCCTGATTACAGATCGCGGATCATCGTTCATGGCACAGCTGACCCAAGAAATCCTCCGACTCAGTCACACCAGCCATCGTCGTACAACTGCGTACCACCCGCAGACCAACGGGCTGACGGAGCGACTCAACAAGACAATCGCTGACATGATCTCTATGTACGTCGACGTAGAGCACAAGACGTGGGACGAGGTGTTGCCCTACGTCACGTTCGCCTACAATACGGCAGTTCAAGAGACCACTGGATTCACACCCTTCCAGCTGGTACATGGTCGGAAAGTAACGACCATGCTGGACGCGATGCTGCCCCATGAGCCAGCTGACAGTGAGAGCGACGACGCCCAGGTGGTTGCTCAACGGGCCGAAGAAGTCCGCCAGCTCGCCCGACTTCTGATTCAAGACCAGCAACGTGTCGACGGCGGCCGCTACAACCTTCGTCGCAGGGATGTCCACTTCCAGCCCGGAGAGAGGGTGTGGGTGTGGACGCCCATCCGTCGCCGCGGCCTCAGTGAGAAATTGCTGAAACGATACTTTGGACCGTACAAGGTACTTCGTCGCCTCGGGGAGCTGAACTAAAAGGTGATGCCCGACGGAACAAGAACATCATCACGCCGCCCACCTCGGCCTGAAGTCGTCCACGTCGTGCGCCTGAAACCGTACTACGCCCGATAGGACTGTGCACCTTATGCCTTCCAAATGACTCTTTAGTTTACCGTCCTTTTTATTTTCTTTGTTTTGTTTTGTGTTGCATCGGGGCGGTGCACTTTTTAAAGGGGGGAGTAATGCCGCGAGCACAGCTGACCAAGCAGGCAGAGCGCTCGTGGCCTAACGGTTATCGCGCGTGCCTTCCGCGCAGAAAGCCAGGGTTCGATTCCTGGCCGCGGGGACGCATTTTTGTGGACTCTGACGTAAATGTTCTAGTAAATTCGAGAACCGTGTTGCTTTCTCGAGGTCAGAATGTTCTACACGCAGAACCTTCTACGCCGATTCTTCCAGAACCCCACGCGTGTACATAAGGGGCTCCGCGTGGCGAGCCGCAGTCAGTCTCGCCCCAGCGTTCGACTCTGCTCTACTTCGACGCCCGCGACGCTCTGTTATTATTTTCTGTACCCTTTCATTTTTGGCACAAGTTCGCCACATTAAACGTTTCTTTCTTCCTGTTTACTTATTGTTCTTTTGGTCACCACCCGTGACAATATATAGCCAAATTAGGCTACACGTTTTTCTAGTTGGCGTCAAAATGTCGTGATTGGCTATGTGGCTATTTTGGGCTATTTCTAAGAATGCGGCGAACTATTGTCGAACCTCAGGTTCGGCTATTTAATTTTCGAACTTTTAATCAGTTTCGAACAAAATTGTTTCTCTTTTGGCTAGTCGAGAGGAGAGAGGAAGGAGAGAAGGCTTCAAACTTCGGGGTTTTCACAATGCGCAGTGAGGCAATGCTTGCAGAGTTCAAGCGGTCTCCCTACAGTGCAGTGGAGAAAACCAAACAGATTGCACTATTATCACAGGCACGGTAGCGCGCCTTCTACCCGGACGCATATGGCTCTGCCCGGACGTAGACTGAACTCTCCAAATGCTGCTTTGGTGCCCATTGTGAGAATCCTTAGGCACCCAAGTTTGTAAAAATGAGAAGTCCGCAGTTTCACCGCTAAACACATGACTACCTTCCAGTCGTTGCCCACCCCAAGAAAGGGCAACACAATCAGAAATAACGTGAACATGAATGGGTGACACTAATATTCTTCACAAAGAAAAAGAGACGGGTGGGATATTGGTAAGGACCTAAAATATTGGGGATTCTGGTTTGAAACACCCAGGGCCGGCTTGCTAGACCAGCGTCTCAGCTGAGACTGGGTGAAAGAAAGCACTGCAAAGGTTGAGGCGCGCGAGCGTCTTGAGACGCGGTTTGAGTCCCACTCACCTCGTGCACTGGCTTTGGCAGTGCTTTCTTTCACCCAGTCTCAGCTGAGACGCTATTTCTAGCAAGCCTGCCCCAGTGTTCTGACTGTTCTGCTTCTGTATTTTCGTTCTTTTCTGTATGACCATATCTCCCGGGCTTCACAATAAAGCTGCCTTCGTGTGTTTCGTACTTCTGAAAACCGAAGGAAGGGCCAGTTTTGTACGAATTTTCATCCTTCCGAAGCTTTTTTGTTTTAATTCACAAGTAACATAATGTACACAAAAGTTGGTGCATCTGAGAGTTGAAACAGAGTTTGTAACGTGCATTGTATGAATGTGAGAAATTGTGAATATAAGCCTTAAAAATCATTGTTTTTAATCTTGGCTATTTTGGGCTATAGTTTTTTTACGGGTTTGGCTATATTTGGGCTATACCTCCCAGTCGTTTGGCGGTTTTCGGTGGGACCATCTGGCAACACTGCTGACCGTTGGGGTTCCCCAGGCTTCGATAATCGCTTCCTTTTTACGTTTTAGCTGTTTTAGCAGATATTTTAGATATCTTCCTTACGAATGCCATGTTCAAGAATAGCAAGCGATGTACTGAGAGCTGGGAGACGCTGCGTCTTACCAACACAAGTTGCGGACAGTTCATGATCGACTACTGCTGCGAGCACCGGTGAGCAACGTTATTTTGTTTCTGCGAAGTGCGCCGCTGTTTCAAACTTTGTCGTGTACCATGTGCATGCTAAGCCATGCTTGATTCAAACTATGCTTCTGGCCAGTGTTATTTCGGTATTTGAAAAGAGCGTACCTTTTTCAAAACGTATGGCTCGCTCCGCAGAGTGAGAAAGATTCGCGTGCGTCGGAACCGAAAGACTGTTCTGGGCGCCGTTCTACGACGTTCGTCCGACGACGCTTTTGCGGAGCGTTCAAGTGCAGTCTGACGGCAGTTCAAGCAATCACAGGTCATACTAGTTCTGACGTGTGGTCCCGACAGCCTCTAGCCACCGATTCTTTTCGTAAAGCGGGAGCGAGAAAAACGTTACAAGAGCGAGCAGCATGATATCTTGCCTATGCTGAGGCTTGTGCCGATAGAGACGCGCGGTCTCTTTGCCTATGCCGAAGCGGCACGCTTTCCAAGTTTACGATTGTGTGATGTAAATAAAGTGAGTTTGGATGTCACGTTTTTTAGTGGCGGCGAAAGCCGCTACAAACAGCAGAGCAGTTAGAAAAGAGTAAAGCTATGCGCGCTCCGTAGTGCACTTCGGTCGTGAATGGCTATACGCATTACGCGAAACTCGTATAAAACGAATGCTTGAAACGAGTTTTCTCAGCGGTGGCATAGCATAGTGGTAAGGTGTCTGCTTTATACGCAAGTGACGCGGGTTCGATCCGCGGTGGGCCTGCTTTTTTTTATTTTTTTTTTTTCTCGAACGTTTTGTTTTGTCGAGGCATTTGGCGATATTTACGACATTTGTTTTGTTTTTTTTTTTTTTTTACGATAAACACTGAAAACAAAAACGAATGTTGTCGACGAAACTTCCCAGACCTAAATAGTATGGGACTCCCTTTTCGGAGGTGCGATCGGGGACAGCGGGGCTTGGGTTGACGGCTGGACGCCGCGAAGCGGCATGTACTGGTTAAGTTTTGTAATTAGCAGCCGCACACTGTCGCCTCGAAGCGGCGTGAACGCAGGCGGGGGGCTGTGTTAATGAGCACCCCAGTGATACACGCGCCATTTGAAAAGGGTGACCCAAATGGCATGAGTTCTCAGCGTAGAGCCTATAACCATTTCCGACCGAAGTGCACTACGTAGTGCGTATAGCTTTACTCGTTAGAAAAAGCAAAAGCATGAAAAAATGCGAAAAGAACCGGAATATTCGATGGAGTTAAAAGACTACCAACTCACCCAGTTATTCTTTCTGTCAAAGAATAATAGCCAATACTAATAAATAAATGCCAACTTTTAATTGGTTACAAATTTGTAATTGATGCAGTCCAGCCCTACCCTGCTCTAGTGCTTTTATGATATCAGGTAATGTCTAAATGCATAGGATGGTTCATAGCAACCATTTATGTCCGACCTATTATATTGAATCCTTTCTCTAAAAGCTCGAAGTTATATAAAGAAAATGCTCATCATAAATTAAGCCGCACCACTGAATGTACAATAGCGTGTAACGTTTATGTATGTTCTCAGCAAAAAAATAGTGCATTCAAAAAGGACCAATTATTGCGTTTCCCCTCCGTTAGAGCTTTTTTCAGGTACACGCAAAACATTGGTGTCTACATCAAAAAGAGTGGAATTGACATTTCCTGCAGGGCTGGCAGGCCTGACTCAGTTTGGCTGGCAACTTGCAACCTATGGGAACCTGGGAAACTGCACCACAAGAGTAAGAGTGACGCCCACCCTGCACTTCCTCAACGATGGCACCATAAGGAAGGGGGAAGCTGCCCCCAAAGTGAATGCAATGGCGGGTGGGTCGTTACAGTGAACCCTATACAAATGATACCAAACAAAAAATCATTAAAAATTTAATAATATTAAAAACAAAGAATGGGAATTGCACAGTCAAGAAGGAGGAGATGAACACAGCGCTGTGTTGTGTTCAGTATCCTCTGTTCCCATATTCTTCACAATTTAGTTTAATAATTGTCTACCAACTGGTCCAATCATCAGCACTAGCCAACAAAAGTATGCCGCTATTTTTTCCTCTGCATTAACACTGCTTACAGTGAATCCTACAGTAATGAAGAAACAAAAAAAGCGGGTGGAAGCTAGGCCCGTAGTCAGGATTTTGATTCAGCAGTGCCCATGACAAGATGCTATATGAGGGGGAGGGGGGAGAGGAGGCCCCAGAAAAATGGAAGACTTCGGGGCAGGGGGGAGGGGGCACCCATGGCCCCCCACCCTGGACGCGTGCCTGTTGCAAGCTAGCAAGTACAGGCTAAACAAGATTAAATTATTCAAGACGAGTTCTTTGAAGGATTAAAAAAAAACGCAGAGAAGTGTCACACACAGCGGAGTTCTAATGAACAAAAAATTAATGGGAGATCCAAAAGAGGAAACTGTTGACGACACGAAGACACACTTTGCAGTTTCTGTTCTGCTTACCACCACTCTACGAAGGGAATTTCTTCCTGGACCGTACAGCGTTATACAGTTCACAACCCCTAACATACCCAAGGACAGTGAACGCAAAGGAGCAACATGCTAACGTCTGGGTAGATGTGATTAAACAAACAACAGGGAATGCCCTTGGGCTTTCAACCTAGGAAGTAAAAATTGTCATGCACAACATTGCTTTCAAAGACAGACAGGCATCACACTTGTTTCTAAAATAAATGTAGGCCAAGAGACTGCGTCCACTCGATGGCAAAACACAAGGAAGGCATTCAACAGATTTCTATGTTTCATCATTGTTATTGATTCTTTCAGCATACACTTGTGGGCATTCTCTTTAGTCAAAGCCATTTCAGTAGTGTTCCATAAGGGCACAAAATTTTTACATTAGGTTATGTGTTTTGACACAGCTAAAGACAGATCCTTATTTTTCTGCAACGTTTATGCTAAGTTCAACCGGTCGTTAATGCAGGGTTTTGTCATAAACGCATCATAGAGATAAGAATCTGTGTCTATAAGTGTGAATCTTTTTATGGAGTAATTGTGTGCCTTTATTATAGTTCTCTATTGAAAGAGCTTTGAACGAAGGAAATGACCACAAGTTTAAGCTGAAATAATCAATAACAATAATAAAGCATGGAAATGTGTTGAATAAGACTGCTATGTTTTGGCTCTTAGTGTAAGAAGTTACTTGATTTATAATTTTTCTGAAAAACCAGGTTTGGTCTCTGTTTGTTCATGGAAGCCGGAGTTTTTGAATGATGATTTTCATTCCGTAGGGTTTAAGCTGAAGGCCTGTTTTTTATTTTAAGACTGTTTTTTATATCACATTTACACAAAGGTTAGTAGGTTGCTTCTTTTTATCCTCGGCCCTTGGGCATGTTAGGGGTCGTCTCCAGTCGTAGATAATGAAAGCTGAAATGACTGCGTAATGACCGAAATATACTGGTGGTTGTGCCTCGATGCGATCAGCTAAAGCAGCAGTGACAGGTGGTATGAGGAAAGTGTGCCATGGCCCAGCTTTGCGACCCAGCTTGTTTCTTCGTTTTCAGCAGCACTCCAATGTCGCTCACCTTCACGTGTTTCTACCACCTACCCATGTTGTCGTTGCCTCAATTATATCGTCCTGTGTTCTTTGTCCCATTCAAATAATATTGCCAGATGCCTCAACAGTCTCACATAATGGTAACTATAAACAAGCCCAGAAACAGCATGTGTGCAGCTGATGGTGCGTAGCAACCTCCAGTTTGCCTGCAGATCAGTCTGCTTGACGTATCTTTTTTTTTTTTTTGGGGGGGGGGGTATGTCTCGCAACATGATATGTCGTGTTCTGTACCCTGCGGCGGTGCTGAGGAAGGGAGTTGTGCCGGGTGCTGAAATACAGATTTGCTTCCTCGTGTGGCTTGTGCATTTTGCAGTGGAAGACACTTTAGGGGGATAATGGTATAGTCAGCAGTCATATTCCAGCATGCCTGCTGCTCAGCATTTCTGTCCATTGTTTTTTGTGCCACAGCTTCCTCGTCTCTTGAGAGCCCTGCAGCAGCCGGCTGACACAGCACCCCCAGCGTACCAGGGAGGCGTATCAGAACTGGTATGTTAGATTTGAATACGTTTGGATGTTTTACGTTTTTTAAAGGCTTCCCAATAAATGCCTTTTGAAGACTTGTGTATTTAAGAGTAACAGAATGTGAATGTGCAGTCAGCAAAGGTAGCAGAAGTTGAAAGCTTTGGAATATACTGAGTAAAATTCTGCAATGACTGGTGTACACCCACCTTCGATGTGAAGGTGAATGCCGGGTCGTCCACTGCTCCACACCATCAGCGCCATGACGCAGTGGCTTGCGCGTCTATCACACGCTTCGCTGAGGTTAAACGCTTGGGTCAAACGCTGTTCTCAGCTCAGCTGGTACTTCGTGCAGGATGGGGGAGGATCCTTTCAGACGTTACCAGACGGGGGCTAGGGGGCACCCTATGACTCGATAAACTTTCTTCAAATGTGATAGGATTTCTTTCGGCTCATCCAAACACCAGACACGTAGCCAGGGGTGTGGCCCGAAGGGTCCGGACCTCCTCTTACCCCTTTCCCCATCCAGGCACGTAGCCAGGGGGGAGGCCCATGGGGCCCGCCCCCCCCCCCCCCCGATATCTTTCATTTTGCTGGGACCTCCTCTTCCCCCCTCCCCCCCCCCCCCCCCATACAGCATTTTGTCATGGGCGGCCCCCCCCCCTGAACCAAAATCCTGGCTACGTGCCTGTCCCCATCTATGGTGTTTTGTGATACGTAACCCCACAGGGGTACTTGGGGGACATGACAGATCGTCTGTTGTCACATTAGTGTGACTGGGAAGCAGACATGTTACTTCTGTGGAAGAAGGCAAGGAAAACACCGTGTTCACATATTCCTATTTCTCACATGCATACTAAGCAATTTTGTCATCTGCAACATTGAATGTATTTTAACTGCACCACTGTATTCTGAAAAAATGGCCTCAAAAATTTATTCAGTGCTCCTTTAATTGTTATTTCTTATCAGGTGTATAAGCCTCTGGACTGTTTTATTGTCCGCAATGCTGAGAGCAAGGTTCTTCATGGCTTGCTCGATTCAGTGTCTCACCTGAGACTGAGTGAAAGAAAGCCTGTCAAACCTGAAGCTCACGGGTGCCTCGGTCTAAACCGAGTCTTCCACTTTGCACTTATGCTAGCCTCGGTTGTGCATTCTTTCATCCAGACTCAGCTGAGACGCTTGTTTCAGCAAGCCGGCCATGATATCCCCCAAGTGAAATGAGTGTTCAAGATATGTATTGTTTAAGAACCCCTGGTCTAGAATTTACCTTTTGCTCCTTGTCCTATGCAGCAACTTCATAAAGTATAAATAGATGTTGAAAGAATCATGTGGAGGCCCACGTGGTCACTTTTGGGATGTCATTTTTGGGAACATCAGTGGAACAGTGACACGAGGATGTGTAAAGTAGAAGTTCTCTGGTTTATTTGAATTATACTATCAGAGGAGCTTTAAGAATGTTCTTTCTTTTCAGCTCAGATCATGGGCAAGTTCAAGGGTGAAAATGTTATAACCGTGCGGTCCTTCCTGTGGTGAAAGTGTAACAACGCAGCCTTGCAGAAGAAACGAAGCCGTGCGGAGTGAAGCTGCTTTTATTATTTAAATGGCACTGAAATGTCCCTTTCAGTCATTTAAAATGGTTTGACGTTTGTGCTACTACTGCCAAAATTGGCAGTTAACTCTATAGTCAGATACACCTTAAGAGCAGGGCAAGGCAAAGGAAGGCTGGTGAGGAGGAAGCCGATAAAACTTAGGGAGGAGGAGAGGTTTCCCTTTCCGTTCTGCAGCGTCCAGCCTGTTTCCTCCTTGCCAGCCTTCATTTCCCTCGCCTTGGTCGATACAATCGGTACATCATTCAACCTCACGGAACGCAAAAAAAAAAAAAAACTGTTCCGCTCGCCACAAGAGAGTGAATTCTTTTACTTTCTTTTTTTCTGTTGTATGAAGGCAACAGTTATAACAAGCACCGAGTGAGAAGAGTGTTTTATTACAGGAAACTTTGTTTATAACCAAACGACACTGAAAGGTTTTTACTTGAATTTTCTGTGTCGTTTGGTCTTTTAAAGGACCTTTTTTACGGAAGAAATAAAGGAACTGGCATTCCAGCTTTTTTTTCTTACCTGTTCTTTGAAGTGGCACAGGTAAAAAGTGCAGAGTGAAGACAAGCTTTTTTTTTTTAACCAAATGACAACTACTACAATGTTTGCATGTTGTACACCATGCCACTTCAAATTACAAAAGCCGGTGCGGTGAGTGTTTTTCTTTTAACAGCTTTTTTTTTTTTTGCGAAATCACATTAGAAAGTATTCTTTGTATAAAAAATAGAGGCCTAATTTTCTGTTACTACTCCACAAGTTGGCAGTTGTTTTACCAAAGAGCAGCATTACGAGATTTATATAATAGAAAACACGGTATAAAAGTGCTTGCAACCTGTGAGGAAGGCATCATCAATAAGTATGCAGCTATGTACTAACTGATAATGCCTCCATGAAAAGCAAATTCTAACTTTTTTGCCCTTTCTGATTGTAAAGGTGGCGATGAGCTTTCTTGTGATCTTTGTTTCCCATAAAATTTAGGTTTCTTAACAGTAGAAGCAACCTGTTTGAGATATATATTTGTTTAACCCTGAATAGATAGGTTCAAGACAACCTAAAAAAAATGTTTCTATTCATGCATACAAGGTGCATATCAACTTATTTATAAATAAAGTTTCTCCCTTGTTAAATCTTTGAGTGCAAGCATTCATACTTCTCTTCGCTATAATGCAAAGGGACATTATCGTTCCACCCCACGTTTCTGACAGTGCACATGAAAATGTACTGGTAAAGAAACTATATTCGGTGGAATACTGAAATGTGAACCTTCTGTAAAACAAATTGCCAGCATTGACATAAACCTCAATTCCCTGTGACGGAGACTAGGTTTGTGTCCACTGCTAGCAATTTCTTTTACATTCTCATTTCAGTGTACCACTTAATATAATTTCTTTGCCTTTACATAAAATTCTCGTTATCGGGTGCTTCAAGTGCCCTTTTAGCAGAATAAGCTCACAAGCTTACAGATCACTGGAATCAGACTGGGAGCTCACCCAAGGTATGCTCACTTTTTCCTAGCAGTATGCACGGGGTGTCCTGGAAACTATCCCGAAAAAGAGCTGCAAGCATACTAATGGTATGCTTTTATCATCGGCGAGTATACTCGAGATCGGCCTATTTAACACAAAATTATTACAGGGGTAGTATGCATAATAAGCACAGAAGAAGTATACTAGAATTGAGCTACTTTTCGCAACAAAAAGGAAAACTCATTCCCCGATAAGGAAAGGGACGTGTCACTTAAGCATTTTTTTGCCCTTTGCCTGGATTTCGAAGGCCTCATGCAGTTCTCTAGAAACCCTATCCGGGTATCTAGCCAGAAACCTGGTGTCACCAAATGACGGGACACATGGGCAACGACTACAGTGAGTGGCAAGATGTCCCGATGGAGTGGCTTTCGTCGCTGCGGCGTGTTCTCGTGCACGATCATTGAAACACCTTCCCGTCTGGCCAATATAAGACGAGCCGCAAGACGTTGGAATTTCGTAGACAACAGCCGTAGTACACTCTGTGTACTTTGTGCGGTGTCTGGTATCACAGGGATCTTTCGATACAATGGGATTGTTGATCTTACGGCACAGCCGCCCCAGCTTATTGGGTGCAGTGAACACCACAGGCACATCGTAGCGTGAGGCAAAATTCTTAAGATTATACGTGACTGTGTGCATATACGGGATTAACACCGGCCTCGTCGTACTCCTGTCGCGGGGCTGCCTCTGTAATCCTTTAATCTCCCTTACCAGGCTCTCTGCCACCTCAATCAGAGTGCCCTGAGGGAAACCCGCTCTCTTAAGCCTCGCAACTTGTTTATCAAAACTTTCTTGTGCACTATGCCTGCAGGATATTTTAAGGGCCGCCTCTAAACACATAAAGGCAACACTTCTTTTCACGCCTTTCTAATGAGCAGAGCTATAGGCCATTCTCCCGTAAGGCCATTCTCCCGTATAGCTCTGCCCATTCGATAGTCGTGAAAAGAAGTATTGTTACGGGGTTAAGGAGGTCTTCGGCTCTCTCCCTTCGGTGCTGACTGGCGAACGTCCCTCGGAGCTCTTATTTCAGCTGGTCCCATGATATAATTGAGGTTTCACGATTATCTCACCAGGTACGCCGAAACAAAGGCACTCCCGTCAGGAAACACCGTAGAAGTAGCGAAGTACTTCGTTCAATCTATCGTCCTCCGACACGGAGCTCCCCAAGTCGTGATTACGGACCGAGGCTCCTCGTTAATGGCGCAACTGTCACAAGAGATACTCCGCCTGAGCCACACCGATCACCGCCGGACCACGGCATACCACCCGCAGACCCACGGGCAGACGGAGCGATTAAACAAGACCATCGCCGGCATGATATCGATGTACGTGGACGTGGAACACAAGACATTGGATGAAGTGTTTCCCTACGTCACGTTTGAGTACTACACGGCGATTCAAGAAACCACTGGCATGAAACCTTTTCAGCTGGTGCACGGCAGAAAGGTGACGACGATGCTCGACGCCATGCTGCCCCACGACCCGACGGACGACGGCACCGACGACGCCCAGCTGGTCACCCAACGAGCAGAATAGGTACGCCAGCTAGCCCGCCTTCGCATAAAGGACCAGCAACGTGTCGACGCTGGCCGGTACAACCTTCGTCGCCGCGACGTGGAGTTCCATCCCGGAGACAGGGTGTGGGTATGGACACCCATTCGCCGCCGCGGCCTCAGCGAGAAACTGCTAAAACGCTACTTTGGACCCTACAAGGTCATTCGCCGCCTTGGGCACTTGAACTACGATGTGCTCCCCGACGAGACCCGACCATTAGGACGCCGCCAGCCACGACCCAAAGTCTTCCACGAAGTACGACTCAAGCCGTTCTACGCGCGTTAGGATTGTGACCCTGCGTGTTTATTTCGTTTCACCGTAAATTGTTTATCCATTTCCGTTTTACTTTCTCATTGCATCGGGACGATGCACTTTTAAAAGGGGGATAATGCCGCCCGCAGGGCCGAGAAAACAACGCTCGGTCACGGACTTCCAGAAGATTTGTGTTCGTTCTCGCACCAGACGTAACTTTCCCTCTGCTTTCTTGTTCTCGAAAGTGCCAGTTCATCCTGGCCCCGAGCGCGCGGCACTCGAACACTCTTTGTCGAACTTTCGACCTTTTGAACTTTCGACGCGACCTTGTCGAGTCAGTCTCGCTCTCGCTCTCTCTTACGCCGCCGAATCGCCGCCCGCTTTTCTGCTGCCTCGACGCTCTTTCTTTGCTTATTTTGTTTGGCGCAAGTTCGCCTATTAAACCTTTATTTTTCAGTTCACTGTTCGTCTTCTCGTTGCCTTCATTCGTGACATGGCCGCCCGGGGAGCACGATTGCAATACTCTTGCAAGTGGAGCATATGCAGTTACTCTAGTTTTCGCTAGCTCTAGAAAAATATTGAAACTGGCCGAGTCTGTTGAAGTGAACATATAATTTTCGCAATGTACTTTTAATTTAAAAATAAATGCAGTAAATGATAGCAAAACTTTCAGTAACAAACATTTAAAAAAGACATAAAAAACGCGGTGGCATAACAAAGTCTTAATGGCGCCCTTGATGCCGAGGGATTTCGTCGGCGTGTCGTCTGCTTTCTTTCGCTGGTCGACTACACCTTCCGACGCTGCTTCCGACGAAATCTACCATTGCGGAGCGCTAGTTCGCCTGCTTCTTGCAAAGGATTGAGATGATGTAAGATGACCCGGCTCTTATTGGCTGATTGAAAACAAAAATAGCGGGTAGATCTCGAAGCATCTAGCATTGAGGTCTAGCCTCTATCCTTTCATCCAAAGCCAGTCAGAGCTCGGCGTCGTACTGACGCAACCGCAACCCCTGCGCAAACATCAGACTCCTTGCTCTCCGCAAATATCATCCAAACGGCACCCCTCCCCCCCCCCCCCCCCCCCTTCGGCCCATACACTCCATTCGGTCGTCTGCGTCTCCCTCCGCCGTTGTTTCACCTTTGCAAGTCTTTTGGCCCAATGTTTTACAAAAAGGGAGCTGCACCTTTTAATTTTACAAGGTAAAACTTCCCTGTCAAATACGGGTTCGACAAAAAGTTATGATGCATGGTGCAGGCTCCGCCTTTTACGGCCCCTTTCATATCCAGCCTTGGTATTCGAACACCCAGTATAATCGCTCCTGGAAGGTTTTTACGGGAGTGCCATCTTGGTCCTCCCATTTCAGTATATAAATGCGTGGAAATAATATATTTATCGATATAAATGCAGAAAGAAATTACCTTTCTGATTGCGTAATCAGATATTCTGTTAGTACCTGTGTCTTCAGAAGCGCTCATAAAGGACAGGTTAATGAAGAGGAAACTTTGAAGCAATTAAAGCTCCCGTAGAATAAAGTTTTCTAGCTTCAAAACCGGTAAATATGTCAGGACGTTGAAAATTAGTCTTCCATTATTGTTTAAACGAAGCCCTCCCTAAGTTAATCCGCCTGGTGATTCTTTAGCAATAGAAACGCAACTTTGGTACTTTGAATGCATAGGGGCTGGGGGGGCTGCGTATCGTCTTAGGGTGAAACTAAGTATAGAATTTCACGATGTGACTCGTCTGCTCATTGACGCGTGGCGTTTACGTGGACACTGTAATCGCGTAATTGACTCGATTACATTTCAAACAAGCTGTCTTAAGACGGATAACGCAAAAAAAAATCACGAAATAATTTTTTTTTTCCAATTTCGAAGTTGCAACTACATGTTTCCGGAGGGAAAGTAAAGACTCTCAAGAGGCAAGGAATGCTCACACGTGTAGATGAGGCGTTTTTTATTCTTATCTTATCGGAATGCTATTGATCAACCTTTAACTTCTATTCTAATTTCATTTTCCAATTTATGGAGTGCTTTCCGTGATTTTATTTGTAAACGTAGCAACAGTCCCCGATAAGCGACAGAGCTAAACTACGAATCACAGATTTTTTTTTTTTACGCTTTTGATATGACCCACTTTACTATGCCCCTTCTTGTAGCAGTAGGAAGGTACATACGTTAATGTTGGTGGGAAGCAGTGGTCCCCAAAAATGATGAAACTAACTCGGCTTTTTTTCAACTCCCTCGAAACCTTTCTTGGCATATTTACGTTCCAAAGGCTGTCTTGCCCGGTGATTGAAAGATGCAAATATATTAAATTTAGTATTTCGCCTCGGCCACTAAATATATATATATATATATGTTGGGAATGGCATCTTAAGAGCACACCGAAGCAGCATATCAGAGGAACGCCTAACTTGGCTCAAGGTTGACAGTCCTATGGGGTGTAACTTGAGTCTTATAAGGCTTGGCTTGAAGGCATTATTTAGTGCCAAAGTACTTTTATTGTACTTTTCATGGCTACTCCCTAGTTCACCCCATAATTACCGAAGTCCCAGCCACGAACTAATATTTCCGCATACCGGCCAAAGAACCCGCAGTGAAGCCTAATCCTGGGACTTGTATGGGATTATAGGCTCCAGGTTGCCACGTGGAAACCGAACAACAAGAAGCAACGCCTTATTTCGTCATTTTATCTGGAGGTGAGCTCCTAAAAAGCCAAGTGACAACGAACACCCTGGCAGTGAAGCCAAACTCTGACACATATTTGGCAATTTAGGGCCAATATATCCAAATTTAGGCCAAATTGTATAAAGTTAGGTTTCACCTTGCCTCTTCAGGGCTTTCAGGGCCTTAAATCGTCAGACAAAAACAAACCGTTGTCCCCAAAAACAGTGCACATTACCTGATTGCCCTTGAAAGCCGCGTTCGATTAAAGTCTAATCGATATGTTGCAACTATCGGTGTGCTGCTAAGCCACGTATCTTTTATTTTACACGTATAGAAAACAATCACAACTCAGAGTGTAATTGGGCAATACTGTTCATGCTCCGACATAACCAGGAGAAATTGAAGAATTCGAAACACAATCCTAAACTGACCTAAGGAGCATTTATTTCGAGTTTTCGCCTCCTGACGCTATTGGATCATCTGGGCTCGTATTACAGCTTCAGCCTCATGTTCCCTTATTTCCTGGCGTCGTGTTACAGAAAAACAACGTGTTTCCCGAAATTTCAAAGCCACCCGGTTTTCAGGATCAGTTTTGAAATATCTCAGTCGTGACGGTGCAGACAAACTTCAGCGTCCACGCTGCGGCTATAGACCTGTGTCCGAAATCCTAGCGCCCAGCGGTAAAAATGGGAAATAATAATCTAAAACGCAGGCTCTTGTGAAGAGAGGTGCTGGATATAAAATACGATTTTTGCTTTTTATAGCTTCCTTGATATCGGTGTTGTACTTGAATCTTCGTGACTAGGCATTTCTGACGTTCTTGCACTACGATAAGTGCGAAGGTTTCTAAAAAAAACGGAATCTTGCAAAAAGCGAAGCTCCCCTAATGTGTCATGATGTCAGCAGAAACAAACATGGCGGCGCCAATGAAACAGAGCAGACACTGGTCTGTAGACCTTTGCTTCGCATATCACTCAGGCCAAAAATGCTGAGTCACTGAGCTGTGGGCGCATGCCCACAGCTCAGAGCAACAGCGCATGCTCGGAAGACGTTTCACAGCCCAGCAGACAAGTATGGCATCTCGCAGAAGGCGATTTTTGCAAAGGACTATAGACACTGAGAACCCAGCAAACGTTGGGTTTGGCTTGTTACGTTCACGCTTTATGATTAGTCATTCGTTCCTCGGCGTTCTAATTGGCTGCGTTACGATAGCAAGATTCGTACTAAATGGAAGCTGAAGGACTTTTCGAAAACATAAAATAATGGTTGATTATCTCGTGTTTGTGCCTTCTGAGTTCAAATATGACCACAGCTTGACCCAAAATAATCCCTAAACGCGAAAAAAGCGAAGAAAACGTATGCCTTCGCCTTACCGACACGCCATTGGCTAGTCACGCGTGACGTGCCACTATGTTATAAAAGGACCATTTGGATTCTGGCTTTCTCCATCACTTGCGGAAGTAGTCGGGCGCCCGAGGCTTCTGCTTGTGTAAATCGGGTTCGGCTTCCGTTTTTCTCGATCTACCCGTGGATTCTCAAGGGTCATGTGTCCAGAGGACCCTCGACGTGACAAAGTACGTGTTCCAGCAGTTGGCAAAGCAGAAAAATGATCCCCGCAGTAATTCAAGCGGACACGAGGAACCGCTTACACCGAAATGTAACGACGCGACATAGCCTCTATACGTGCAGGAAGCTACTGACTGCTACGTAATGAAACGTAAAAAGTTGACAATAAACAGTGTGCTGATGACTGGACGCGTCAGATCGGATTAGCTTGACTCTCCCCAAAACGGTTGCCAGAGGACGAGAATCCGGCACACATCGGCTTTCATGCTCGGCAGCTGCTGGACACGCAACCGTGCATGCTGCATTGATCACCAAGGCTGAAGTCGTTTGAAAGGATAGTATAACTGATTTCGGGGGACGGGAGAGCTTCCCCTGACATAAGGCAGGTGATGAGACAGGGTCGCCGTTCTGCCACCGCGATTTCCATGCGTCTCTAAATTTGAAAAGTGCCCCCCCCCCCCCTTTCCGCTGAGCAACTTAGACTATGCGAATAACTGCGCGCAAGGGTCAACAATATGTTAGTGGTAGCCTCTGCTGCGATTCGTTTGTTTGGCACAAATGTGCGCATTTACAGGCCTAGAAAAAGCGGGGATGTCTGTCGGTAGCCCTCAATTTCATTTCGAATTCGTGAAAGCTTCCTGTAATTGTACATTCACATACTACGTACTTGTCTGAACATTTTTTTACTACATTATACCACCACCGTACGCTATCACTAGGGTTCGGATTTTTCGGTTTAAACCGATAAAAACCGATAAAAGTACGCCGAATTCATTTTCGGTAATTCGGTTTTAAGCGAAAAAGGTCAGTTTTTAGGTTCGGCATTTTCGATTTAAACCGATAAAAACCGATAAAAGTACGTCGAATCCATTTTCTAAAATTCAGTTTTAAACGAAAAAGGTCACTTTGACCTCCAGTCGTATCGCAGAGCCGTGGCGAAACAGTGGAAAGACAGTGTCTATCGAAACGTGTCCGAATGTATGGGATACAACGGTGCCATCACGACGTTTTGGTTTGATGTGCGCATCATCGATCGGAATGTGAAGTCCGAAATGCCCCATGACTTCGCCATGTACGAGCGTGTTTTGAAACTCGTTTTAAGGAAGACAGACTTGATGGAAGCTCTGCATGTTGTGTTGTGCTTCAAAACGTCGCAGCGTGTCTCTTTTGGGGGTCACAATTGGTTGATTAGGCCAATTTTGGCTCAGGCAGCGCTTCATCTCCTCAGCCTGCCAGTGTCCAGTGTTAGTGTTGAGAGGGCATTCTCGAAGCTCACTGTCATACTAACAGAAAAGAAAGAGTGCGGATCAACAAGGAGAACCTGGGAAAGTACATGTGTGTGCGTACTATGATAAGATCACATAATCCTGATATACAGAAGGTGAAGTTCCATGATTTTGGGCATAGGCTTCATATCTGACTTGTTTGTACTTCTGTGTTTTTTTTCTTGTTTCTTTTACAGTTGCATACATTTGCCAAATAAAGTGTCCCTTTCTTTTTCATTGTATCTGTGCCGTTATTATTTGAGTGATCACAAATATCAGAGGTACAAGGATATTCTGATCCGGTGTCCGTTGGTGTTTATTTTATATTCACCGAAAAAAGCCGATAAACTTCTGTGGGCATAAATATACGCCGAAAAAAGCGAAAATTGAATTTTAAAATAAACACCAAAAAAGTACGTTGAAGATTGAAAAAATAGAAGCCGAAAACGCGGAACCCTAGTTATCACCCGTCCGATCGCATTTCTACGGGACAGAGAACCATTGCATGACACACGAGATTTTCGCAAGGGTAATACTTTCGCAGAAAACTGCGGGAACTGAGCAATTTTAAAAATTTCAAGCGAAACACTTTAACAACATAAGCCCTCAACTCCCCTGTCATTGGATAATTGAGTCGATTAAGAAAACAAAAAAAAAAAAATCTTGAGTAGCAGAGTCCGGCAGGGAAATATGGTCACTTCAACGATATATATATCAACAAAGAAAAACACTATAATCGGGCGGTGAACGCAAAAGAGCGAGTAGAAGACGGGTATTCAGCTACATGATAGCGACTTTACAGAACATTGCACACAACTAAAAACGTAGTATCTTTTTTTTCTAGAAGAATCGACCTACTATTTCTAACTAGTTTCGTCTCCTCTTTGCGCGTGTCTTTGAATGCGCTGACTTGTCGTCTGTATACTTTCAGAGGTGGTCGGCAGATCGTCGGGTTCAGGCAAGTTTTCTCCAAAGCCAAACCCCCACGTACATTGCTTTTGTGTGCACCGTCCCGAGCATGTTTCGAACAAAAAGAAACTGTGTACTCGTTTGGCACAAATCGTCTGTTTGCATAGCCGAAGCCCATCCCTTTCACATCTCGGTGTCAGAGTGAAACGGGCGGTAAGCGAAAGAAACAACTGCCACGAACGCTGCTCGTGTAAGCCCTTGACTATAGACCTTTTCTTTAACGACGCCGCCATCTTGAGAATTGCGGCGCCGACAACGCCGTCTAGCGGTTTAGAAAAAGAAATACCGGCTAGTTCTAGCAGCACAGCTATCTGGGTAGGCAACGGTGTGGGTATGGGGGGAGCTTGGCTAGACTTGGCTATAATTGGCTGCAATAACTTGGTTGGAGCTTGTCCGGTTGAATCCAGCTGGCTGCTCACAGGCCATGACCTTGCCTCCTCGAGAGAACGACGACGAAGACGGTGGGGTGTTTTGATTGAGTTTCCACAGCGAAGTATATATGAGCAGTTTAATGTAGTCTATGCAGGTAAGCTCGCGGAATTTGATGGCTCCATCTTGAGTGGTGGCATGTAGACTTTTTTATACCTTTCACATACCATGGGGCTTGCAGTGATAACCAAATTGGACCACCTGCGCCGGTAATTAAAATCGGTCCTCTTGTCGTAGACGAAGTGGTCGTGAACTTAAACGTGACGTTGAGTCTGATACGAATCTCTCGCGATTCAAGCTTGCAATCGACTGACTTCATAAATAAAGATTCTTGGGGAAAATGCGAAGCTCGATAACATTGCAGCCACACTCGCGCTGCAGCTTCTTGTGCTCATGGCACACTATCTGCTATTGTTCTTATGCTTTTTAAAATTATTTATTCATCCGACGACCACGCAGTGGTAGCCAGACAACCGTAGATTTTCGGAAATTTCAGCACGGTAAAAAGGAGCACTCGGAACTAACTCATGCACGACGTCCGTTTTTAAGCCTTTTCGCCCATACCCTTGGCGGTTGCATACCCTGTGTCAGCGGGCAATCCAAGAATGCAACAGTTCGAGGGTACGTCAGTTACTGGCTGGTTTGAGGTTATGCGAAAAAGGTCTATACTTCGTTTCAGCTTACGTTCAGACGCAGCCGATGCTAGAAGGGCGAGCATGTGGCCCTGAACAGTGCTTGCACTGCACGAGCGCGCGTGCTTGGCAGGGACGCTGAAAGCCCAGAGCTCGCGCTTGTAGCATCGGCTGCGTCTGGACTTAGGCTGAAACGAAGTATAGGCGGGAGTACGGCATTGTGTAGCTGCGCGAGTCACCTGCTTTGGTGCATCAAAAATCCAGCTAACCCATGAACAAACAAGAAAAAAAATCAACACGTCGAGCGATTGAGATGGTCGGTAAACGGATGAAAGCAAGAGCTATGCAGCGGCAAGAACGACGACGGCTCGAAAAGTCGGTAGAAGCCCCCTACGAGGGAAGCGCGGCCAGCCGCTTCGGCCAGCTGTGAGGGGTCCCCCAGCCGGTCCTTTTGCAACGTCGGCTGACGAACGTGCTTCTCTCTCCGCTTTCCCTTTCTCGGAGGGTGTAATTTGAACACTGCACACTCAGAAAAAAAAATGGTACATGCATGCACCCCGTGTCGTATATACGACACCCCAAAATTTCAGTTTGACGTGGAGCGCACTTACGTCGAACAGGCGGCCCAAACCTTCACGAGGGGCTCGCGAACGTTGATATATACCCCATTAAACAGCTAAGTACGTATCAAAAACTCTAGGAATAAAAAAAAAAAAAATTCTGTTTTGCAGTAGGTCCAACAAAACCCGGATTACTTTATTGTAACCAGTACTATAAGTAGCTATTTTAAAAGGTTGTACCACTCGGCTATCAAGCCGCTCGTGAAAGTTAGTACCGTCGGTTTGACGTCATGCGCGCTGTACGTCGAACTGAAGTTTTGGGGTGTCTTATATGGGACAAAGGGTGTAGGAATATGTCCTTTTTTTCTGAGAGTGTACTTCGAAGGTACTTTTTTGCTCAATCCTCGCATAAAATGCCCAAACGTATATGATATAAGTGATTGCTGGCGCCTAGTTATCAGGGATCAGGTGTTGTTTTCTTCTTCTGATATTTAAAGGGATAATGAACCGAAATTTGGATTTCAGAAAAAAAAAAAAAAAATGCAGGAGATGTAGGCGGGACGGTACAATCCCTACAACATTACTCGTAAGGCGATATCTCGAATGGACGGCCGTATTTTTGGGAAGAAAAGGTGACGATTGAACCAAGGCGACGAGGCGCGTGACGTCAACATATCTTGTTTCCTCCTCTCTTCGCTTCGCTCCCTCAAGGCCACGAGGCGGGGAAGACGCGAGGCCGTTCCCTCTCCTTCTCGGAGAAACATGACGTGAACATTTTTGTCAAATGCGCCTCCTTTTCTTGAAAAATACGGTCACCCTTTCGAGATAACGCTGTATGAGTGATGTTTTGGTGTTTGTAGCATCCCGTAGCACGATTTTGCCGCGTGTTTTGTAGAATCCAGATTTCGGTTCAGCATCCCTTTAAAGCCGCGTAAACTTTCCTTTAAAAAGCCCCTGAAAAAAAAAAAATTTAACAGCTTAATTGGGAGGCTCGTTTCAAAAAACAAATTCACGCAAAAAAAATTTCTTGGAGCAATATTGACGGCGAGAGATTTATTTGAAATTTTGCGCGCGAAGTCAATGACGTTACCGCCCATTCCAGAATGACCATCTCGGCCGGGAACGCGAAGCCGCTTCCCTTCTCCTCCACGCGCGCGAAATGCCGAGAAAGAAAACAAGTGGAAATGATGTGACTGCCGAGTAAATCGCATCTCGCGCCGTCGATATTGCTCTAATTTTTTTTTCGCGTGAAATTTATTTTCTGACACGCGTGTCCCAACCACGGTGGTCCCAACCAAACTGTTAAAAAAAAATACCTTTTTTTTTTCTTTTGAGGGGCTCTTTAAGCCGTCAGTGCCTATGCACCAAGAAACTAAGGGTGAAGAGGAGACGAGGTCGCGCGGGGACGTCGGAACGCCATGCTCTGGTTCGAATGACTAGTAAGTAGACAGAAAGCTACCTGCCCTTGTCTCCACTGCACTCGTCGAACGGGTTTCCAATGCGAGAGCCAAACACCGGACGCAGGCGTTCCGCATTCAAAAGGCTCTGTTAATTCCGACGTTGAGCGCTGCAAACGTAACGTTGCGCAGAACGTGGGACTTTCATTGGCTGGCGAGGAGGAACTCGATATCTACGACCAATCAGAAGCGGTGTCCGCTGCGCTACGCCACGTGTGCTACGTTCGACGTCGGTGTATAACGGAACCTTAACCCGTTCGACCAGTGCAGTGGAGAAGAAGGCTGCATTTGGTCTCCACTTCACTCGTCGAACGCGTTCGAATGCGAAAGTCAAACACCAGACGCCGACGTTCTGACTTGTAACGCGAGGAGAGGGGAGACATAAAGCGAGTTTTAGGTCACAACTTTAATCATTCGAATCAGACCTCGGCGTTCTGACGTCCCGCGCTCTCTCGTCACGACCTCTCCCTCAGGTTCTCAGCGCACGGAAACGTCGCAGCTCTGCCGAGGTTTTAGCACAACCAGCAGTTCGAACTCGTGGTTCCACACAAACCTTTTGTCAAACCCGAAGTTCGACAAGAGTTCGACGTAAGTCCAACCATCGTGCACATGTGCTGAAATTAAAATACAAGTTTGCGCCTACGGGCACTGAATCGGTGCATGTTTTACTCAAGCTATCCGGATAACTTTTATAGGTTTGATTTTATGGCGTGTAAACATCGGTGATTATAACCTAAATGTTAAAGCAATACAGCAAATTATAAATATTCCCCTTCAACTGTTTTTTTTTTTCAATATATATGTGGAAGTCGAGCAACGCTTTCTGAGAAGTGGAATGTCGTCGAATTTTGACAATGGTCGAGGGTCAAGTAAGAGTTCAAAGATCGACATTGGTGATCACACTTCAGGTTCCGGAAAAAAATGGTATACCTGACAGAAATTTAAAGTCGTTATAGATGAATGGTTTGTGTTAACGAGGGTAGGTTGTGGCTGATGGAGCGAGGGCCCGTACCGTGAGGACAGGCGAAGCAAGCCAGGATGCGACCTACACGTTCCAGAACACACAGAGGAATGAATTTAGTCTCAAACGACGTCAACTATGTACAGCGGGAGGGGGCGCCACAGGAATGCGGCAGACTATTTACAAAGTCGATAGGTGGCAACCTCTACATCTCCCCCCTTTTTGAAAGATGAAAGATGAAGGAAGCCCACTACATAAAACTCCACAGATTTAAACGAGTCGGCCGACAAACACGTCGGCCACTACGAGTTCACACAACACCGTCGCTGTCAGTTGGGACCGGGACCGGCTCAGGTGCAGGAGGCGGCCCTGTCGGGATTGCAGGTCGTGGTCGTTCAGGAACCAAGACGTGCTGCGCTGGCTCGGGCTGATCTTGTGGTTGTGCCTCTCCACCGAAAGGCACAAGATGGCGGCGATTTCTTTGAAGAACTCCACCACGTTCTGTTTCCACGATATAACTTCGTGGTCGTTTGAGCAGGACTCAACACTGTAGCGTGCACTTGATCAGGTCTCACCCAGACTTGCTCTTTGGTTCGAAGTGACGGCAGGTCCCTGGCCGCGTGACGCCGGTTGGCTGCAGCCTGTTGTCTTTTGTAGGCTAAATCATTGCTGGTCACTTTGTCTTTCACTGGCCAGTTTGCACGGAGCTGCTTGTCGCGTTTAGGAACTTGTGTCTTTAGCTTCCTCGCCATCAAAAGCAGGGCTGGGCTGAAACCGTTCACACCCGGGGTGTCTCGGTAGCTGAGAAGGGCCAGATGGGTGTCATCTGCCTTCCGAAAGAGGTATTTTACCGTCCGGACCATCCTCTCAGCTTCTTCATGAGACTGGGCGAAGTGAGGGCTGCTGGTCACGTGGTCAAACCCGCAAGATTTAGCGAAAGTTGCGAACTCTCTCGAAGAAAATGGTGAACCATTGTCAGACCTTACGCTGAGGAATTCCAGGGCAAGCGAAGATGCTCTTGATCACGTCGATGACAACCTGAGCTGTCCTGCTTCTTAGCGTTACAACCTCTGGGAATCGGGAGTAGTAGTCCATCACCAGGACGAAGGTCTGTCCGTTGAGATGGAATAGGTCCATACCGTGCATTTCCCACGGACGACCAGTTAGAGGGGTGGAGACCAGCGGCTCCGACAAGTTCACACGAGTGGAGGCGCACTGTTCACAATTGGTAACCATGGAAGTGATCTCCGCAGTTATGCCTTGCCACCACACTGATTCGCAAGCCCGGGCTTTGCTACGGTTAATTCCCTGATGTCCCTCGTGTAGCAGCGTCATCACCGGCAGCCTCAGTGAAGAGGGGATGACTAAGCAGGCACCCTTAAGAAGAACACCGTTGCAAACGAATAGTTCGTCCATCACCGCAGCATACGTTTCCAGATGCAGTGGTAACTTTGACTTCTGCGGCCACCCGCGCTGGCAAAAGGAGATTATTGCAGTGCACTCGCCATCAGAGCCTTGTGCTTTCCTCAGCATCCTCCAGGCTGACAGACAGAACTTCGGAGGAGCAGTCAACTACCTCTGTGGTAAAAAGTTCCACAGTGTCCAAAGGGCAGTGCGCCTTTGGGGGAATCCGCTACAGGGTGTCCGCTGTAGCCAGCAGCTTTCCAGGCACGTAGAGAATCTGTAACTGATAGCGCATAGTCTTGAGCCTGAGTATCTGTACCCGCGGAGGTAGCATGTCAAGCTCCATCTTTTCAAACAGCGAAACAAGTGGCTGGTGGTCCGTCTCCACGTCGACGTTTATACCACGAACTAACTCGTCGAACCCCTGGATGGCCCACGCCGTCCCCAATGCCTCCTTTTCCGTTTGACTTTATCGTTGCTCGGTGTATGTCATTGACCGCGAGGCAAAGGCGACCGGTCGACGTTCTCCCGATGGCTGAGTCTGCAGCAAGACCGCACCGAGTTCGAAAGAGCTCGCGTCTGCAGAAACCGTCGTGGCATACGCCGGGTGGTACTTGGCCATGCACCGGTCTGAAGTGAGCAGCTCTTTGATCTTTGCAAACGCTGCCTCTTGTTCATGCTGCCAAGTACAGCTCGTAGTTTTGTTCAAGAGGACTCGAATTGGGGCAGTGACGTCAGAGCTGTGAGGCAGGAATCTGGCTAGGTGGTTAACCATCCCAAGGAGACGTCTGACGCCAGCGATGTCATTCGAAGGATCCATGGTCCGGATGGCTTCCACTTTGCTGGGATCCGGCCTGATGCCTTCTGCCGAAACAATAACTCCCAGGAAGGAGACCTCGGAGACTCCAAACCGGCACTTGTCTTTGTTCAACGTGATGCCAGCTCCTGCTAGCCGAGATAACACCTGCTTGAGCCGAGCGTCGTGTTCCTTCTGGGTACGTCCAAAAACAAGAATGTCGTCGATCATATTGGCGATGCCTTCTTGACCTTCAAGGATTCTGCCAATTTGTTTCTGAAAGTACTCCGGCGCCGAGTTTATGTCGAAGGGGAGTCTACAGAAACAATAACTGCCAAAAGGAGTGATGAAAGTAGTGAGCTCCTGCGAGTCGGCTGCCAGCTTGACCTGATGGAAGCTCGCTATGGCGTCCAACTTCGAGAAGATGGCCGCGTCGCCCAGGAGACCAAGGACCTGCTCGACTGTCGGGAGGATGTGGCGCTCTCTGAGTACCACTTCGTTGAGCCGTGTCTGGTCGACGCAGAGTGGATACGCTGCGGTAGGCTTCGGCACGACGACGAGTCCGGAGCACCATGGGGTTGGTTTGTCGACGCGATGAATCACTTCATCGCTGTCCAATTCATCTAGCTCGTGCCTGACGACCTCTCGCAGCGGGATGGGAATCCGACGAGGTGATCTGAGTGAGAATGGCACGGCGTCTGGCTTCAGGCGAAGGTGTATTCGTCCTTGAGTGTGCCCAGTCCGCGAAACAATTCGGCATGTAGTGTTGTCTCGGGAGCATCCACAGCACCAAGGAATCGTACAACCTTGAGAGCCTCAATCCCAGGCAGACCCAGAAGAGGTACGGAAAGGGAGTCGATCACATAGAGCCGCTGAGAGCTTGTCTTCCCTTGCCACTGCCGTCGTGCCAGATACGATCCCAACACACGCAGCGGTTGTCCTCCGTGTCCTGTCAGCAGGCTTTCAACCTTGTCAAGCTTGGCGGCACGTTGTTGAAGTCACTTGGTACAGGAGGCACTTCCGCTCCCTAGTCCACCTTGAATTCCGCGGAGTAGTTATTCACGGTGACGTCCACGTACTAAGCCTTAGCGGGTGTTCCCACAGCGTGCAGCTGGATGGAGCCGAGCTTGCCTTGCTTGACTTTCTTTGCACGTCCCACTTCGGCGGAGTGTCCCTTCTTTCTGCAGTAGTTGTAGATCGAGTCCCGTGCTGGGCAGTCTCAACGCGCGTGAGGCGCGCGACCGCAAAATGAACAGGCCGATGGCTCACGGAACACTGTACTCACGGGGATGCCCTGCTCTGGCTTGAGCTCCACGAGCACGAGCTGCCTTGGCGTCCGAGCGCCGACGGGACGGAACTTGTATCTTTTTTCGTAGCGTCGACTTGGACTGCACGGGAACTCTCGTTGCTTGGTCGCGCAGACGCTCTCTCTTTATCAGCGTCTTCAGACTGACGCGCCTGAGTCCAGGCTTCCGTGAGAGTCGTGTCACGCAGACCGACGACAAACCTGTCACGAACTAGCCGCTCTTCTATCGCCACTGACGGGTAGTTGCAGCGCTTCACGAGCCTGCACAGCTCCGCGTAGTAGGCATCCACGATTTCGGCGGGTTGTTGGATGCGTTTGTGGAAACGCGAAGACTCGTAGAGCTCGTTGGCTGGATGCACGAAGTGCGCCGTGAAGCAAGCCACCACTGCGGCGTAGGAGGCCAGGGGACGCCGCGTCGAGCGAGAACGTGTTGAGCAGCGGACAAGTAGTAGGAAGCATGTACCAGTTTGCACAGCTGTCACTCAAAGCCCAGGAGGGCGGGGCCAAACCCGATCTGACCAATCACAGCGCAGGAGGGCGGGGCCCTTTCTCTCTCTCCCATCAAAGTGACCAAAATGGGCATCGATGGCCCCGCCCACAGGGCATTAGCCAGTGGGCGGGGTTAGCTCAGCGAGGTCCCGCCCTCGAGTCACGTGCTCGGTATAAGTGTGAAGTCACGTGCGCGTCGCGTGTCAGGTACTTACCATGACCTCAAACCTCAGACCACAAGCGTGGTTGACAGCTGTGGTCATCATCTGATAACAACCACGTGATGTCACAGGGGCAGAGGGCGCTATAGGACTTGAATTGCGGCGCTCAGGGCGTCTCACGTGTCCGGTAACATGACGGTCACGTGTTTTGAATCTGAATCGCTGCGCGGTAAATGCCTCTTTTATTCGATAAAAAAGGCTCCGCGGCCGGCTGGGAATCAAACTCGCAACTTCGTGCACACCAGCCCGACGCTCTACCCCCTGAGCTACGAGCACATTGCTTCCGAGACCGCTTAAGTCGGGTTAGTTGTTCGTGTGTGTGTGTGTGCAATTCAAATCACGTGTTTTCCTGCCACATGGCTTTTGTAATGCGGTTAAAAACAGGATGCTTCATTGCCGCAGGTTAGGTGACGATGGTCGTGTGACGTAATGCATCGCTTGGCGCTAACGTTGCTCGTCTTCCTATCACGTGATTTCGCGCGCGCGATTGAAACGGTGTTCGCGGTCTCGTAGCCTCGTGGCGCCCCCATTACTGTCGCATGTTTACGCAATGTCCTATATATATGTGGTATTTGACGACGGCGCACCGTCATTATGGCGGTGACGCTCGCGTCCGTCAAGTCTCTTCTCGCATTCATCATGGGCTACTTTCTAATTGTCTGCGTGATCACCATCGGCGTCAGCATGTCGCACGCGAGCATGCACGGAAATTGCACGCTCGAGATGAGTCTGAACAAGGAGATCAAAGTACATCAGTGTCCTGCATCCGTGCTAGCAATACGTGTATGGTCAAAAGAGGGCTATCCGAAAAGAGCAGGTGTAAATTTGGACAGGAATCAGACTGAGGCGCTGAAGCAATGTCTCAATGAGCTGGACGTTCTTGCTCCCCGGAAATATGATCTCGAGTGTGAAGACAGCTGCATCATCAGCGAGTCCATGTACCTTCGAAGATGTCCTCTGAACACCTATCAAATTCGGCGACTGATCGGAGGAAGGAAAGCCTCATTGTACGGAATAAATCTCGATCATAAAGCTATATTGCTCCTGTCAAAAGTTTTGAATAAAAAAGGATAAAACTCGCTACGTGTTTGTGTATTGCGATGTGCACACAGATCCCACGAGGCTCGACGCGTCGCGTAAAGGACACGAAAATTTTTTTTCTTGATCTCTTTTGTTGCTCAAAATTCTTCGCATTAACCCAACTGTTGTGCGAGGAATAGTAGCTCCTCCATTTTACGAGGTATTGCAGATGGGGCGTACGTCGGCGTCTCAAAATCTTCTCCACGATCCAGGTCTTGTTTTCGGCCAGGGAAACGCGCTGCAGTTCTGCCTCGTAAAAAGAGCCGAGAACGGGATCTTTTCTCACCATATCGACTAGGTGGTAGGTATTGGGCACACCTAATCGAATTCGGTCCACGATAAACACCTCGTCCGTGAACGACTGCTTGTACTTCTTCACGAGAAGGTGACGATCTTTGGAGATGCGCACATGTTCACCCTCGCGAAATTTAGGTATTTTCACGCGACCGGGATCGGCGAATAAGTGAAAGAAAAATTCGGTCTGGTTTTGTGGGGTAACGTCGACCGGCCTAGCGTTCAGTGTCCTGTGGTGGCTAAAATTATAAGATTTGGCGATTTCCGGGAGGATTTCAATTAATCGCTTGGTTCGTGCATACTCAAAGTACTTGTAAACCCGACTCATTATGGTGCGTTGTACGCGTTCCACTATCGAAGTTTTTTGCTTCGAATTCACGGGATACAATTTAATGTCGTTTTTCTCCAGAAACGAGAGGACCAATCTTCCGTAAAGTTCACGACCACGATTCGTACATAAACGCCTGCTTTCCCCCATTTTGCGAAAGACAATTTTCAACGCCCTGACAACTTCCTCGCCCGTCTTTCGAGCTATGGGGACGACGGTGAGAAATCCTGAGAACGTATCAATCACAAACAAAATATATCGTTTTCCATCGTTGTATTTGGCAATTCTTTTAATTTCCACTAGGTCAGCCTGATAGACGTCTCGCAGTTCCAAGGATAGCGTTTTGCGGTAAACGCGAGGGCGCTTGGTTTCCCTGAACAGCGTATATGCGTCCGATAAACTTTTCCGCCGTTCTTCGTCCCGTATGTCGTGCGAGTCTGTTGATTCCACCGAAAGAAGCTGGAGGACTTGCTTCGTAGTAGACGGCTTTGCTCCCCTTCTTTTGTGACGAAGACATGCTTTCTGGGCGCACCGCTTTGTTGGTCGGTAGTGTAGAGCTCGAAACGCCGTCAGGTTTAGGTGACAATTGATGAGAGAGGAAATAGCGCCTCTCATCCAAGGAGGCTGCCTGCTGTACAGCTCGTAGTGCAGAAGCTCTACAATGCTGGATCCCTTGAGCGGCTCTCCGTGAACCACCAGCGTTCCCTCGGGGGTGTTGGCAAGTACCGAGGAAATCGCGCCGAGGATCGTCTCGACCTTCGCTCGGTGTCGTGGGTGAAAAGCGGAAAGAATTTCCTCCTTGTTAAAGTAATCCTTGTCTAGAATTTCTTCCATGCTCTCTCGACCAGGCGCTGCGAGGCACGAGGTGCGGCGGTAGAAACGGGATCAGCAGGAGCCGGTTCGGTCGGCGATGAGGTCGGTGATCCTGCACTCCGCTGCTCCGGGGAAGCGGTACGAAGGCGCTTTGGCGAAGTGACCGAAGAAGAAGACGCACCTCGACGAATGGTCGCCCGCGCTTTGAGGGTCCTTCTTTTAAAGCGATCGTGATTCACGATGGTCACTGGCAGGTTCTCTTTGACCAATAACCTCGTGACGCAATCGAAATTAACCCGGAACTGGCAATTTCTTTGAGCGTGACACTAAATAGGAAACCAGGTCCACAATTTTGGATCCCTGTAGAGGTTTTTCGTCGATCGAAATTTCCAAGGTTTGCGGGTCCCAGGGGAGAACCGACGTCAGTAGAGCCAGAAACGATCGACCCGTTTTGCCGGTAGGTTTTGCTCAAGTAATTGACTATGACGGAAGGGTCGTCCCCACGCTCGCTCGTCTGCGTTGTCCGTTCTTCCGTGCTAACGGGTGTCGCTCTAACCTCTTCACTGTGTGCGCTACTCTCATTCGACCTGTACGGACGTAACATTTTGTGTAGCGTTTGAATTATTTTCTTTAGCTTGATGTCGTCCGGTTCGTCGTCTTCTTTCAGAATCTCGGGAATGTTCTCTGTGTAAGGTACGAGATGGTACTTTTTCATACTTCTCAGACTCCAATAGCCTTTGCGATGGCTCTTCCCCTGATCGTTGATATGAGGCATAGAAGAGCAGGAAGGATCAGGGATAGGAAACCTCCCTTCAATACCAGCGTCTTTCTTACGTTCTTGTGCGTGTCTTTTCGATTTCCCAGTAACCGTATGACGGGTGCAAATCTCTTCACTTTCTTTTTTATATCCGCGGAGAGAGGGAGGTTTCCGGCGCACAGGTTTAAACAAATTTCCCTAATTATTTTCCGATGCTCCTCCTTGGCGTGACGTAGTAGTGATTCCCATTGCCTACACGATTTGGCTTCCGACAACAGGTGCACGAATCTTGCGTGCTTGGCGGTGCGGTTCATTAGGAGACGGACGTGCCGTACACGACTTCCGAACCCTCGTCCGGCAAGATTTTTGCTCTCACACGGAAATTATCGGGACAAGTTTGCGATAGGTCGATCAGAATGTAACTGAACGGCGTTCTACATGCGTCCGGATATATACGCGGTAGAACCTGCCCCCTGCTACCCCCAAAGAGCTGTCGGGATAGCACTTGGAGCTGATCGACAATCCTAACTGAACGGAATATAATTAAGGCCGAAGAATTTAGGCTTATTGTTCTAAAGTACGCGTCTTGGAGGAACATGTTCTGCGTGATGAAAATGACCGAAGCATTATAGTGATGAGCAGCTCCTATAAAATATTGTCAAATGTCTTTGAGCTTCGTTCGATTTGCGAGAAAGTCGTCGAATATGATCAGCGAGTCTCTTTCGGGGTCTAAATTTTGCGGGATCTCCTTGGTGAAAATGACCCCGCTCGTCTCCGAAAACCAGCTCTGGGGAAACACGTAGACGTAGTAGACGACGTAAAACTCTTTGTCGAACATTTCTCTTCTAAATCTCAACAATTTGCGAATATACGTGCTTTTGCCCGATTTAGAGGATCTAATCATCGTGATTGACGCCGGCGTTTGGAAACGAAATTTGTCCAGGCCCGAAGACATGACCATGCATGCTACGCTCGTAGCGAGTGAAAAGAAGGCATCGCAGACACGTTTCTAAGTACTCGCGCGAAGCACATTCCCGCGCGGCGGTAGACTCGCGCGGCTTTTGCTTCACGATAAATGCTCACACGCGTCGCAACAGTGCGGTTTATAGCGACGCCCGAACGTATACCCAAATCACAATGTTTACCCGAGTACGTACCTAACAGGAACAAGTCTAGACATGTTTGGACGTGTCTCGAGAGCTCGGAATGTGATTTTTTTATATGTAAATTAAGTATACGTTGTGTTGACAATCCGCTCGTTCGCTTTTGTTTTTCAGTCTCGTGTTTTTTTTTTTCTTTTCATATATAGTGACGCACGTGTTGATTCACGGCGAGTCGTCATTTCGCAATCCGCTTGGTATAAATGTCGAGGGTTCATCCGCTTGTCTCTGCTTCACTGCTTTCTCTCCGCGGAAGAAAAGGTAATGCGAGAAAAAGGTCTCGCAGGTCCGCCGTGTACTAACGAGATTATTTTCAGATCTGTCATCTCACCTCGAGCCATCGGCGCCGCCCTCCGGTCAACCCAAAATGGACGGGGTCCTGAACAAGCTGTCTTCACTGCGAGCGTCGTCGTCGTCTTTGTTTGTCAGCATGGGATCCATTCCGTGCAACGTCAAGATACCCGTGCTGGAGGTGAGGCGTATGGACACGCGATACGGGCCATCCGTTTGTGTGACTCTTCAGCTCGAGAGCGATGTGGTAAAAGTATTTTTACCGAAGCGGTTCGCCGTACTGAATGAGCAAGACATCCAGAGCATGAGGGCGATGAACGGACTCACGATGGAGAAAACCAGCGGTGACGAGCGGTCACCGGACAGTCGCGGTGGTGCTCGCGGGATCGCCATTGGCTCGCACGATTTTTGACTGGATGTGCAGGAAGCTTGATTTCAGATCGTAAAAGTGAGGTCCTAGAGACGGAAAGTGAAATTCTAAGACGGAAGTGGGTGTTGTCGTGGCGACCGGAAAGTATTCGATATATTCGGACTTTTCCAAAGCAAAAGACGTAGGCGGAAGAGAGAACAGATCGAGCTCTCCGCTGGTGCACAGACAGGAACGCTCGTGCAGGGTAAAAATATCGCCCGTCATTTTTTTAGGTATCGAAAAAGTCATGCACGACCTTTCGTTTCTTTTGTCGTTCAGAAACTGAACAGCACTGGCTGGACGCCTTTCTTTTATGCCCTCCGCCAGACTGCAGCTTTTGGAGAAACTCGTCTCTGGTGCTTCGATACGTGCGGCCAATTCCCTTCTTTACGGCGTCCTTCAGCGAGGAACCTGTCTCATTCGCTCTGCGATATCTCTACCCGTGGACACTAACTAGCTTTCCGACCCAGGTAAGGGGCCACTCGCTTTGTAAACACTGGCGATAGCCTCTGATAAATGTCCGATAGTAGTCCGCTCCCAACTTGGAACAGGGGCCCGGACACAAAATGCGTGAGCAGTCTTTCTCCGGAACCCGAGAAATGTTCTAAACAACACGGTGGGGACTTTACATGCATTTTCTAAAATGAAGAGTGGCTGCAACGCGACCCGATCCGTCCAGAAATGGGATGTAGCTTCCTCTCTCGCCAACAAGCTCGAGACAAATGGTGCTGACTTCTTTTACGATCACATTCTTATATTGTGGTAGATTGAAAGAATACGATATCATTTCGTTTCATTTTGACACTACGAATGGGATGACTCTCAAGAGAGGAGCTTTCACGTCGCCGACGTGCTTCGCTTCTATGATATCGCAATAGGTAAAAATGTAATTGCTGGGAAATAATATAACATCACGGTCTGCCACCGAGAAGGAAGTGTACACGCTTTTCTGGCCGAAGCCAAGCATGTGGGATAAGTGAGCATTGATTAAGATATACCCGCTGTGGTGCAACTGTAATTCTACGACTTTGATGTATGGATTATAACAAAGCAATATTTTCGAGGAATTGAGCTTAAGATGAGACTGGTAGGCGCTGTTTATCGCGTTAATGAGATCTTCTGGCGATTCGTAGAAGCCCTCGAGGATCTCAATTCGATCCTGAGTCATCAGGTGCTTTACCCTCGTCAGCTCTACCTCTACCTCACGATCGAATGTATCTTCCTCCACGGGGCTGCCTTCCACGGGCTGACCTGTTCCAAAAACGATCTCTGCAAATCCGAGTTTTTTCGACAATGTAGGTGACATGCGCAGTGCGTTGTTTCTCCGGAAGCTTATAGAGTAACATTTTCATTTCGCTCGAAGCTCGTCTTGGGACCAAAGAGCTCTCGCAAGGCACTTTTCGCCAGCGCCATAAAGTCTCGCTTTGGCTGTATTCGGAGCTGTTTGCTGCCTTCCACTTTCCCGACATCCGTAGGCCTGACCAAGTACAGCTCGTTAGATGGGCTCGTCACATTCTTGATGCTAAGTGGGAAGTTAAGTTCCTCTAGGGCTACCTCGTACGGTTCATTTAATATATAGGTTGTGACAATTGTACTTTTGAACTTGCTCAAACTATTGTCGTGAAAAATGTCCGACGAGGCATTTGAGAATAGATTCACGTAAAACTGATCCCTCATTTCGCTTCTTCGCGACCGATCTGTACGTAGGTCGATAGCAAACTGACCGGACCGCTATCAGGGTCCAGTCTTTAACAAGGCGACCAACCATAGGAGAGAGACACGCAGTCATCTTAGGGTTAGTTATTTTATTTCCACGAGTCTACGGTATCCACGGTGATGAGGCGATATCGAAGAACGTCGGTGGCCAGGCAATGGATGTAGGTGGCTTCGATGTGGTGCTTATATTGCATCGCGCGTTTGATGGTCTTCAGCGTATCCGCGATGAATTTCACCACGTCCGTCGTCTCCGATGCGGTCACCTTGGTCAACACCTTGCCCGACCAATGGGATAAGAGCACAAAGGGCTGCTCGTGCGATTACCACTCCTTGTCCCGCCCCTTGTAGCTCTCGTAGACGTGGGCTATTATCCTGAACACAACGGGGTCCACTTCATATGGAACGAACTTGCCAAAAATGACGAGGTCCACCAGCAGATCCAACGCAGACACAAAGAAGTTGTTGTTTGCTTTTCGATGTGCAGCGCAGGCTTCGACATCGCTCCATCGAGTGTGTTCTTCTTCGCAGCCATCGAGACGTTCACGCACGAGCATATTGTCAGATCGACCTCCGGCGCACAAGTGACGTTCCGAGCCCAACTGCGACAGCTGAATAAACAAAAGCGACCGAGCGGAGCGTCAAAACAATGTATTTCATTTGCATATGAAAAAAAAAAGAAAATAACATTCCGAGCTTTCCAGACATATCAAAACCTGTCTAGACTTCTTCCTGCATGACGGAATTGTATAGATAGGCTTCGTCACATGACCTGGAGCAATTACGCGTTCAAATTCCGTGGAGAGTTGTTTGTTTATTTTTTTAACCCAGATTACGAAAGCCATTCTCGAGGTGACGAGTCCGCGAGCACCGCTTGAATCGCGCGCGCGCGAAATCACGTGATAGGAAGACGAGCAACGTCACACGACCATGGTCACATGACCTGCGCGGGACATCACGTGATCTGAATGCACACACACACACACGAACAACTAACCCGACTTAAGCGGTCTCGGAAGCAATGTGCTCGTAGCTCAGGGGGTAGAGCGTTGGACTGGTGTGCTCGAAGTAGCGAGTTCGATTCCCAGCCGGCCGCGGAGCCCCTTTTATCGAATAAAAGGGGCAACCGCGCAGCGATTGAAAATCAAAACACGTGACCGCCCTCTGTTGTGACATCACGTGGTTCTTATCAGATGATGACCACAGCTGTCAACACCTGGTCAACCACGCTTGTGGTTTGAGGTCTGAGGTTTGAGGTCATGGTAAGTGACACGCTTCTGGCACGCACCTGACACGCGACGCGCACGTGACTTCACACCTATACCGAGCACGTGACTCGAGGGCGGGACCTCGCTGAGCTCCGAGTGGTCACTGGCTAATGCCCACTGCCTGCCATTGGTCACTGGGATTGAAGAGAGGGAAAGGGCCCCGCCCTCCTGGGCTTTCAGTGACAGCGGTGCAAACTGGTACATGTTTCCTACTATTTGAACCCATACAGTAGAGTAGGGAGCGTACCTGGACGTCTTCAGGCGCTTGTCCAAGCCCATAGTCGTCGTAGGGGTCTCGCCACATCGGCCAAGTCCCGTCGTTCGAAAAGTCGAACGCGTCCGGCTGCCGCAGATTGACGCCGACCCACTGCGGGCTGGATTCCTTGGACATGATTGTAGTGTCCTGAAGGCTAGCGTCGAGGCCGGTTCACCTCTGACGCCATGTTTGATGGATCGAGGGCCCGTACCGTGAGGACAGGGCGAAGCGAGCCAGGATGCTACCTACACGTTCCAGATGCTCGTCCGCTGCTCAAAATGTAAATTTCAGGAGAAATTTACATTTTTTGTAGCCAAAGCCATATGGCTTCTGTGAAGATGAGCACGAGCCGGGGGGGGGGGGGGGGGGGAGACATGGGCGGGAGTAGTTCTAGTCATGATGCTGGCTGATGCGTGGTGCTCCTTTCAAAAATGACGAAGGTCTTTGGAGTTACATTTAAAGTACGCTTGTCGGGCGTTTTCTTTGTGTTTAAATTTCCCCAGAAAGACAAACGAAAACATTTTTGGAGTGCTAGTTCACAAGAGAGTATGCTAATTACGCAGCAGCTTGACTTCGTATTTGTATTGTATGTTCGACTCAGGAACTAAAATATTTGCGTACGACAAATCCTTTCTTGGCATGAGCTCTAAAGAATTACTGCGCGTCTACTTAACCGCAAAGCACTCAAACTGTCAATCTCTGCGATGTACGAAGTCAGGACAGGGAATGATGAGGCGGAACATACGTTTAAACCTTAAAAATAAGTGTGCGCTGTTGCATTTCGCAATGCAAAGCCTCATGGTTGCATTGCTTAATGCCATAGCGCAGACTTAATTTTGAGGTCTAAACAGATGCTCCGCCTCATCATTCGCTGAGCTGATTTAGTATATCGCAGAGATTGGCTCTTTGAGTGTTTTGCGGGAAATTAAACGAGCAGTAATTTTTCAGAGTGTGTGCCGGCCCGGGTACCTGGTAGTTTTGACTCTGAACTGTAAAAATAGAGAATAATGCATAGAAAGCAATTCCTGAGGCAGTCCCTAGACATCGTGGTGATTACAAAATTGTAACCACTTAAATCTTTCGTATTATGTTAATGTTTCGGAGAGTGCTTTCTTTCTTGGTCCATCTGCGTGCGCCTGTATACTGTGTGTACACACATAAGCACACGGGCAGGGTGATTTTTGTTTTTAGGAACGCAAATATTTAAAACAAAAGCAATAATGAAAATAGATATGAGAATATTCTTGCAGGACTTCTTCCGCGTCGGAACACACCGTATACCACAATATGTTGCCTAAATCAGAAAACAATTTCTAACTAGCGCTTTAGCGATTTTCTAGTTATTAGTTGTTGAATAATACAAATTTATCAAGGGACACTCAGTTTTTTTTTTTTTTTTTTTTAATATCGAATAACTTATATGTCCTATATTGACGAGGGGCTACGAATCTTCTATAAATTATGCTAGCTTGAAAAGCCGTGAAAAAGTTAGTGAGCGAATATATTTAAGTAATCCACTCTTTTTTTTTTATGGATGAGGATGCCCTGAACGTTATTCTACTGGAATATAGATATATTTATTATTTTTATATTCGAAATTTTTCTTGTTTTGCATATAAACGCGTGCGAACAGCTGAGTCAGCAGCGTGCTCGACTCCCCCACCGCTGGCTGGTGTTTGATCCCCACCATCGCTTGTCCTCTTCCTCTTTTTTTAATATTTGCGTGACTGGAATGTTCCAGATGACTCGAGAATCTTCTTGCTTGTTCGAGCTCGGAAACTTCTAGATACCCACGCGCTTACAAAAGGAGCTTCGCATGGCTGCTTGAGTCAGTCGCCCTTCTGTCGCAGTCATAGGATGTACGGTTTTTTTCCACTTTATGTTTTACGGCACAAGTTCGCCGCATTACACGTGCATTTTAAGTTTTATTAATCAAGTTTATGTTTTAGCTCGAAGCTATATTTCTCAATTCAGAAAAAAAAAAGACCTCCAGACCTCTTATATGTAGAGTTATCAATGTAATATGTTTTCCATCCAAATATACATCAAAAACTTCCCAGCTAAATTAAGCGGTATATTTAAGCTTCCTCTGTTCGTAACGAATAAGACTCTCTAACACAAAAAAATAGCGCTATAACACATTCTGTATTGAAACCTGGAACTGATGTAAAATAAAAGGTCAACAAAAACGAAAACTAAAAAGAACGAACGGCACGCGGGCATCGTAGGTGCCGCGTCCGCACTAAGTAATGACCCAGTCCGCGGAATACTTATCACAAGTTACCGCTGGCGCGCGTCGTAGGAAAGGGAAGGCGATTTCCCGGCGTATGATAACGCTCGCGTTCGATCGAAGCACCGTCTCGGCAGCTTAGCGCGACAAAAATCGCCCCTCTCGGCAATTTTAAATCCTCGGCAAGGGTTTCGTCGACAAACAATTTCCAGACTAATGAGGCACTTTTCGGACCTTGCAGGTAGCGACATTCTTTGAGGCGCCAACTGACAGGACGGTGCGCGTTTTTTTTACTGTATCGCTCTTATTACGACCGCGGTCGCTCGCGACAGAGCTAATCAGGCAGCCGCCAAAAAACGTGTATCGTCACGGCTCTTCTCATCTTTGAGCGTTTGCCATCCCCGGCTGAACCGGCCGCCGGAGGCATAGACACTGCCGGCAAGCGCCTGGCTAGAAGTGCTGATTTTCAGCTTTGCCGCCGGAGACATAAACGCGGTCGGATCGTGTTTGGCTAGCAGTGCTGATTTCGAGCTTGGCCGCCGGGGTCATAAACACGGCCGGCAAGTGTTTGGCCAGAAGTACTGATTTTCAGCTTGGCCGCCGGGGACATAAACACGGCCGGGAAATGTTTGGCCAGAAGTGCTGATATGCAGATTGGCCATCGTGGACATAACCACGGCCGGCAAGTGTTTGGCCAGAAGTACTGATTTTCAGCTTGGCCGCCGGGGACATAAACACGGCCGGCAAGTGTTTTGGCCAGAAGTGCTGATTTTCAGCTTGGCAGCCGGGGACATAAACACGGCCGGGAAATGTTTGGCCAGAAGTGCTGATATTCAGATTGGCCATTGTGGACATAACCACCGCCGGCAAGTGTTTGGCCAGAAATGCTGATTTTCAGCTCGGCCGCCGGGACATAAACATGGTCAGCGAGCGTTCGGCCAGAAGCATGGGCGTACCAACCAGGGGGGGGGGGGGGGGCAAAGCATGTGCTTTGCCCCCCCCCCCCCCCTCCCCGAAACAGCCGCCACTGGGTAGGGCAAACTTTGGCCGGCGGCGCCCAACAGATACCAAGGGCACCAACCCCCGGCCCTGGGGGGGGGGGGGGGTGTCTGGTTTACCCCCCCACTCAGAAACAAGTTGGTACGCCACTGGCCAGAAGTGCTTATTTTCAGCTTGGCCGCCGAAGACATAAACACGGCCGGCAAATGTCTGGCTAGAAGTGTTGATTTTCAGTTTCGCCGCAGGGACACCCATAATCTAATCTTTTATCGCGTTGACGAAACTTTGGCGTGACGAAGGGCAGCGAGAGAAGCATCATGAGCGAGTGGTTGGCAGGATTGCAGTGCGTGCATCGCGCGAACACTGTTAGCGCAAGCAAACAATCACCGTTTTATTCAGTTTTTTTTTTCTTTAGATTTGAAAGGCTATTGCTTTAACTACCGCTGTCGTGTGATATGTTCATTTGGAATAATACCAGAAGTGGAAACATATTGCGCCCATCGTTGTTCTTTGAAAATAAAATACAAAAACAGCGCCGAAGTCATCTTCACGCTAACAATATCGCTCTGTCGCTGCGCGACACTCTTAGCGCGAATACCACATCCGCGATTTTTCTGTTAGTGCTCCACATATTTACTTCCCAACTGCACTCTAAGAAAAAGAAAGTTGTAGTCGGGTGCATCGGGCCCACATGCACCCCTTTCCTGGAAGACGCACCCTCCGTTACCGAGCCAGTGTACTTGTACACCGATCATAAGCACCCTCCTTTACCTTAAAAACCTCTAGGCGCATCAATGCACTTAGCTTAGTAAACCGCCACGCTAGCCACGCGCCCCGATCAGCTTGAGCTTGGATCGGATAAGATTGGCTCTTTCGGACTTTGTGTTTTGCTGGAGCCTAAACATGACGTCTCTCATATATTGATTAAACTTAAGCTAGACTCAGTATTGTTTTAATTAGGTGCTAGGAAAATTATTTTCTGAGCCAACGAAAGCTAATAGCTTCGGTTAAAACCGCAACCAAAACGTTCAAAATCGAACCACACGTAAAAGAATAAGAAAACTAATATTGCGACCTGTAGATGTGCAGAACGCCGGTTTTGTTAGCAACGTGTTTGTTGGCGGGTGGCGGAGAGCGCCGTGACGCTATTGACGCAATGGTGGTGATTGACGCCAGTGATTCTCGGTGTACTAGAGTGAGCAAAATGCTCGCATTCAAATCGCAACGTTGAACTGCCGGCGCTCGTAGACTGCCAACGGGCGCCACAAAAGATTGTACGGGCCGTTGCTGACAGGCGCTACTGCGTAGGGAACGCCTGGCACGAGAACGTTTTCGCGTTCGCACGGCAAAGGATTCTCAACGATAAAGCAGCGTCTTATACATCAACAGCAAGCTAACGCTGCTCGAGAGTGCCACGCCTAAAGTTTAGCAGAGCGAACGCGGTCAGTCAACGTAGTCGCGGTTAATTTTTTATTATATATAATAATGTGGGTTATAAGGCGTAATATATAGTATTTCAAGCTTCCCGTTTCTGGGGCCATTGTTAGGCTCGGGAATTCGGAAGTATGAAGCTGTCCTGTTTACTCGGTATTGACAGCAGAGAAGATGCTAAGCTTGTTTTAGGTCAATCGTTTCTCCGGGTAGGATCACGTGACTACACTCTCCGAGAGAGAGATTAGGTAGAGCACGGCACCTGCCCGAAGGCGAAGGCCATGGATAACATCTACTGCACTATCAACTTTGGGTCTAACTTTCAAGAGGATATAAGTCAAAAATCCTCTGGTTGTGTTCAATGTTGGGATGCCCCTGAATATAAGCCTTTGTGAGCGCAACTCTCTTTTGACCTTGAAGGAGCTGTTACTGGCCTACCCCTTCTCTTTTCCCCCCTCTCTTTATAAGCTGAAAGCGTGGAAGAAGGTGCGAACTCGCCGGACCAATGAACCGGAGGCTTTTTTATCACTCGACTCCGCTGTCTGGGCGCGGGTAACGTACGCCAGGAGCGTGATCACGTTGTAAAGGTTTCACGGATGACGTAGTAGCTTTTTCCTATCCCGGAATGCCTGCTTCATGGCCTAGTTTCTTCTGTGCTACGCTGCGACCTGCGGCGCTGCCGTAGATTTCGTCCGCGACAATGTATCCAAAGCTACCAGTATTTGAAAAGTCCAACGCGTATATCTGCAACACGCGATTTCTTCAAAGAAGCCCAAGAAATTCTTGTGACGCGTTTAGTGTTCGTTCCGCAAACGACAAGAAGAAAGGGGTCATTTAAGATTTGACACAATGTGGCAGACATCGTCATCCCGTTTTTGTGTGGTTGTTCCGCAGTGCCCGTATCAACACATATCTCGGATTACATCTTTCAAGTCCACTAAGTTTATGGTAAGTGCACTGAACCAGACTTGTTGGAAACGAGTGATCGCTGTTTTATGGGTACTCTTCAAGATTATCTATAGAATCAGGCACTGTCTATACTCCAGGCAGACGGGACAATAATTTCCCCGAAATTCTACCCGCAGTCGCCTCCCATTAGCTGGCTGAAATCATGCGACAACTACCGGAGAACAATGACTTTTTTGTTCGCCCAGCATTTCGTGGAAACACATTTCATAAGCAACTTTTCGTGAATACACGTTTCATGGACACGTCTAGTCAACACTAACATATCACCGGCCCTCGTTACGCGAATTACACGCTGCAGGGACATTTATTCGCGGGTGTGTAGATCACTGGCGGGCAGTCCCGTCCACGTAGCTTCGCTGCGACATTTTGCGACGGCTCCTCACAAAAACGTTCACTCACATAGCCCACTCTACAAGAAATTTGCGGCGACAATCTGAAGTAACTTGTTACCAAAAAAAAAAAGGCTAATCATAGCTGTTTGTAAAACAATCTGTAGATGAAATATTCTTCGATGAACTGATTGCCACCGCCAATGACAGGAGTCTTCAAATAGAATTCCGGACAAATTATTTTTCCAGCTGGCAGGGAGCATAGACATTATACCTAAGAATTGGCCTTGTCTTGTTTGCTTTGCAATCTTCTCAGCTGTATAAAAGCTTAGCCTTTCCGAAACCTTTCTACATTTCGCAGATGGCTTGCACGTTTGTACTTCTTTACGGAACATGCTGTGTGTAATAAACTTCTAGGAGATTTGAAAACAACCTTTTGAGTCTGTTTTCCTGCCGGTTTACAAACACCTGCGCGAGTAAATTTTTTTACGGGTTTCCTTCATGTTTTAAGTAGGTTAATTCAGTTCGGGACATCTTTAATAAGTTTGAGATATCCAACCTTTCAGATGGTGCCCAATTAGGGTTAATGAATAATTTGCCTGGGTGCCAGATGCTAGCTCGAGAGCGATTCATTTCAACAAGCGTTGGTCACGAAGGGACTGCCGCGACTATGCTTCTGCTAGAGCAAGTGAGCCAGCCCTGCCTTTCGTGGCTTGATCGCATCTGTTCACTTGCTTGTGCGTGATATATTCAGTTGCATAGTTCAGTAAGAACTGATAGTGCCAGTCATCCTTGACGTCACGACGACTTGGTTGAGGTTGCGGAAAACCTTCTAGTCTACCGTGAGCCAAGCTCTTCCGAACATCGCGATGCTACAGAAACAAATGAACTTATGTGGAGCCTTGGACGTCGTCAACTTACGTAGTAGAAAACTGGAGTCGTTGTTACAGTTGGACTACAAACAGTGCTCGAGAAAGACCGGCATGTGTGTTGCGTGCGGGCATACCTTTTTGCATAGGTAAACGAGACCTTGGGTAAGTGATTTTGAAGTACCACTAATAATTCAAGCAATTGCGTTCATTTTTGTTTTGCTTAAACGTTATTCAATAAAGGGAAAGCATGCAGCCGTTCATTCTAACATGACTTTTAACTTCTTGGTGCGCTAGGGGCTCTAATAATGACATTTTTACTGTAATAGCTTGTATTAACCTGTACCAGTTCATCTTGCTGCAAGCTGTACCACAAGACCTATGTTACATTCATGAAATATTTCAACAGGATTAGTAAAAAGAAATCAAGCTGTTTTGATTTAGTTAAGAATGAAGTGAACACTTTCTTAAGCGAAGTTTTTCTTGTTTCATTTTGGAACAGTACAAAGAAGTCAATGCACAGCTGTTCAGATTGACAAGCATGGAATGGAAATATTGAGGTTGAAAATTTGTCGCGCTCCTTCTATTTGGTTTTATTTTAACGCATCCGCTTCCACTACATTCCGGCAGTATCAGACTGCATACCAGAGGTACACAGTACAAGTGTTTACACCTTTGAGGGTGAAAAAAGGGTGCTGTGGCAACGTACACCCTTGGCTACACCCTTTTATCACCCTCAAATCTAGTAATACACCCTCATAATTTTACCAAAAGGGGTGCTCTTTCGGGTTACAACCTACATTTAGAGAAGGGTGTAAGAAGGGTGTAGAAGAGGGTGCTAAATAAATAATACGAAAAGGATTTGGAAAGCTAATATATGGCTCTCTCCATAATGTACAGGTTAGATTTCTGCTTGAGCTTCAACGGTTTTTAGCAGTCTAGTATTTATGATGTCATTTATAATGTCAGTTGTAATTCATGCAAACAACCGGTAATAAAGTGCCTCTTTTGCATAAAATTTTTGTTTGCAAACAAAATGATATATGTGAGTTCATATTAATTTTTTTACAAATTACTTCATGCTCAGAAATTCAAAACCAGAAAGAAATGCTCAATACTAGCATTTTTTACAAATATTATTGATAGAAGTGTACAGTAAGAAAATCAGTTATTCTCGAGTTTATATATGACAACACAACATGAAATAAAAATATAGTAAATATGTTTGACAAAAATTCATCACGTGCTGCTTGAACCTGTCACATGACCATGTCAACCTAGGTAAAATATTCATTTGAGAATATGTTGATATGCAGCATAACTCACACACATAAAGAGGCAGCACCCATAATAAACCAGTCCGAGACATCCCATACAGAAATGGTCTATGGTCGTCTATGAAAATTCAATGGCAGGCTATCACCCCCTATAGCCCTGTCTGGTCGGCCTTAGAAATCCATAAATACAGCTACAGCCAGCTATAGAAAAGTCTAGGGCCCTGTGTCTGAAGGCTGGGAACCAGTTAATTTTCTTTACCCGCCTATAGAAAATTCTATGGTCCTGAGTCTAAAGACTCGGGGCCATGCTTCAACAACAACAACAACAACAACAACAACAACAACAACAACAACAACAACAACAACAACAAGAATAAAAAAACTACAAAAACAACGACAGCAACAACAACAAAAACAACAACAATAGCAACAACAATAACAATAATAATAATAATATTAATAATAATCATAATGATAATAATAATAATAATAATAATAACTAAGTTCGTGTTTTAAGAGTGTCCAGGGACATCCAATCGGTTTTCTTACTGGCGCAGTTCAATAGAACGCACAAACAGACGCTAGTGCGCGCGCAGACACATACATACACGCGCGCACGCATATACACACGCATGCACACGCGCAAACGCACGCCCGCGCGCAGACGCACACGCACGGACAAACACAGACGCACACACGCATGCACGCGGACGCATCCGCACGCGCGCGCGCACACACACGCACGCGCATGCACGCTCACTCACGCACGCAAAAAAAAATACGACGGAGGAAACGTGGCTTGAGATAGTAGCGGTTTTACACAAAAAAGAAACAACCTAAACTGTAAATAAAACCTAAGATTTACTAAATTTTTGTTAATGTTTTACATTATTATTATAGTGACATTCTTATTGTTACTAATGTAATAATAATATGCTTCGTTTAATTTAAAAAAAAGGAAGAGAAAAAGTGACTTTTGAAGACTGTGCAAGACATCGCTACTGCAACCAGCTTCCGTTGGGCTGCCGTTGAATGGCCGTTGGTGTTTCAGAGGCTTCGGGAATCTCGATCCTTTCTTTTTCCGTTTTAGCCGTTTTAGTGGATATTTTAGATATCTTCCTTAAAAATACCGTGTTCAAGAATAGCAAGCGATGACTGAGAGCTGGGAGACGCTGCGTCTTGCCAAAGCCCGTAAATTCAGAAACGCCCATGGACGACTCGTGCAAACGCCGGTAAGAGTTTCTTTTGGTTTTGCGAAGTGGGCTGCTGTTTCAAACTTTGTCGTGTATCGTGTTCTTGCTAAGCTATGCTTCCTTCTAACTATGCTTCTGCCCTGTGTTATTTTGTTATTTGAAAAGAGCGTATCTTCCTCAAAACCTGTGGCTCGCTCCGCGGTGTGAGAAATTCGCATGCGGTGGAACCGTGCAAGGGCATGTTCTGGGCGCCGTCCTCCGCCGCTCCTCCGACGATGCTTTTGCGGAGCGTTCAAGCTCCGTCTGACGGCAGTTCACGCATTCAGTCGCCGTCCGAAAGTGTTAATCGCAGGTCATGATAGCTCTGACGACTTGTTCCAACAGCCGCTCGCCATCGATTTGTTTCATAAAGCGGGAGCGAGAAAAACGTTACAAGAGCGAGCAGCATGATTTTTGCCCAAGCTAATGACTGTGCCGTAAAGACGCGCGGTCTCTTCGCGTTCGCCGAACCGGCACATTTTCCAAGTTTACGAATGTGTGATGTAAAAAGAAAAAGTTTAGATGTCGTGTTTCTTAGTGGTGGCGAAACCCCTTACAAAAAGCAGAAACTTGAAAAAATGTGGAAACAAAAATGAATTTAGACGCCTAATGTCAAACCTGACTATTTGATAGACTTGAAAAACTGCCACCGTACCAACTCACCCGGTTATTATTTCTGTCAAAGAATAATAGCCAATAGTAAAAATAAGTAAATACCAAATATTAATTGGTTACAAATTCGTAACTGATGCAGTGCAACCCTACACTGCTCCACTGTTTTTATGATATCAGGTTATTTGTAAATGTATAGGACAGTTAATAGCAACCATTTATGTCCGACCCAATGTATTGAATCTTTTCTCTAAGAGCTCGAAGTTATATAAAGAAGTGCTCTTCATAAATTAAGCCGCACCATTGAATGTACAACAGCGTGTGACTTTTATGTATGTTCTCAGCAAAAGAAAAGGATGCATTCAAAAAGGGCGAATCATTTTGTTTCCTCTCTGTTAGAGCTCCTTTCAGGTACACGCAAAATATGAGTGTCTACTTCTAAAAGAGTGGAATTGACATTTCCTGCAGGGCTGGCAGGCCTAACTCAGTTTGGCTAGCAGCTTGAAACATACGGGAACCTGGGGAACTGCACCACAAGAGTGAGAGTGACGCCCGCCCTGCACTTCCTCAACGATGGCACCATGAGGAAGGGGGAGCTGCCCTAAAGTGAATGCAATGGCAGGTGGGTCGTTCCAGTGAACCCCTATACAGATGATACCAAACAGAGAATTATTAAAAATGTATTATTAAAAACATGGAGTGTGATTTGCGCGGACAAGAAGGAGGAGATCCACACATTGCTGTGTTGTGTTCGTATCCTCTGTTCCCATAGTTGCATGATTTCTTTTTAATAATTGGCTACAAACTGGTCCGATCATCGGCACTAATCAACAAACGTATGCTGCTATTTGTTAGTATGCAATAACACTGTGCTTAGAGTTGAATCCTAGTCATTTATTAATAAACGAAAACAAAAACGAGGGTGCGAGCTGGCTAAACAGGCTAAACACGAATAATTGATTCAAGACGTCGTCTCTGAAGGATGACGAAAACGCAGAAAAGGGTAAGACACAGCTGAGTTTTAATGAACAAAAAAATGAATTGGCGACCCAAAAGAAAAAACATAGGGGAAGATATGAAGTCACTCTTTACAATTTCTCTTCTGCTTACCGCCACTTTACAAAGGGAATGTCTTCCTGGACCTTACAGCGTTATACTGTTCACAACCCCTAACGTACCCAAGGGCTGTAAATGCAAGAAAGCAAACTACTAACATTTGGGTAAATGTGATTAAACAAACAACAAGGACTGCCCATGAGCTTTTAACCTAGGAAAAAAAATGCACAACATCAAGATTAAAGAAAAAACAGACGGACGTCACACCTGTTTCTAAAATAAATGTAGGCCAAGAAACGTCTTCCACTCTATGGCAAAACACAGGGAAGGCATTCAACAGATCTCTAGGTTTTATCATTGTTATTGATTCTTTCAGTATACACTTGTGGTCACTCTCTTTAGTCAAAATTATTTCAGTAGTATTATATAAAGACACACAATTATAACATTAGATCACGTGTTTTCACACAGCGGAATACAGATTTTTATTTTTCTGCAACATTTAAACTAAGTTCAATCGGTCGTTAATGCAGGGTTTTGTCGCATGAAGTGTTCTACTAGTCGAGAGAGAATTTCTAGAGGTCTTTGGGACATTTCGTGCTGTAGGCTTATGTATTACAGGCTTTTCTTTGTTACTTTATGGTATATGGTAAACTTTATTAAATTTATTGCATCTCCCAGCTGCACTAAGGGGTCGACTCACCGTCAAAGACCGCAAACAGCTCTCTTCAAGCCGCACAGAGTGTTCTATGAGGTGACCAATCATTTCTGGCGGCGTTTGGTACATGCCGTGCTGGGGGTTTATGTAAAACTAGCCTTGTCCAGTTTGATCCACTTTTATTTAAGCAAAAAGTGGCCCTCTATAGTGGGATGGTGCACGGCTGCATGCACATGCACCCGGTATTCATATATATTTATATGAACATACATACAAAGCTTTCTATTTTGATTAAAACAAAAAGGCGTGAGTGTTATTTGGATGCACCTTCACTGTTTGCTTGTGGGATGAAGGACATTACATATTGGGATAACCATCGCAGTATGTTAATCATAACTAATTAATCAAAATATTTAATCATATTTTTAATATTTGTTTTATGGGATATGTTGCAATTCTTGTTTTAAATGCAGTGAATATTAAAGACTAATCCAATTGCCACAAATTGCGAATGACAACAAGATTCGAGTTATTCAATGCTAAAAATCTGCCTTTTCGTTGCCCAATTCCAAAATCTTGCGCTCAGAAGGCCTCAGGATGTCGCGCGTACGTGCTTGCTTCGGACACACCTTCACTATCCTGGAAGCATGACACCGATGCATCCACCAAGGAGGCACTGTCGAGACAGTGACGACGTATCCGCTACTGACTATGTTCTACCCACCATTAACGGCACGAATTCTTGAGCTCAAGCTGAGCGCGGTTTTTGCATCCGACTTTAAAAACGCAAAAGTTGGACAATGAATATCTCGAAGCCGCTTGGCTTTTCGTGAATTGTTTAAATCGAGATAGCCTTTGATATTGACTGTCTTTTAACACTGCAGTTGCAACATGGTCCATGAAGCCATTTATTACAAAGCTTATAATTTTTGGTAATTAGTAAACATACTGTGACAATTACCCCCTTTACTAATGTATGCCGAGTCCCACGATCACGCAGTGAAGAAGACATCGACATAACTCTTACGGCCTTTTTAAAGATTCTGTTAGCTTTCAAATAGAATGCAGTGTACATGTAAAACGACTTGTAGAATGGAATCATGCATATAATTGTTACAAAGGTTTGCTGTTCATCGAACTAAGTATTGCATTTTTTATCACAACCTTCAGAACATAAGCAATGCATTCAGTTTGTTATTAAAAAGGTATTCTATTAGGCAATAAATCAACGGACAACTACCTGGTTCGCCTTTCTCTGCATACTGAAAATAATAGGCATGTGCGAATCATGGATTTTGGGCTTAAAGGTGATAATGATTTGAGCCTATTAACTTTTCAGTTGAATATCACATAGTGTCTGCGCCTCTCTCCAAGCCCGTGAATTCTGGGTCCGTTTACATCAAGTCATCCAGCAGCCTCAGGTTACCTTATGGGCCACCGAGATTGCTCTTCTCTTGACACAAACAGCTCATTGTATATTTTGTCAGAACACAATTGTCTCGCGAATTAGAGGGGTGCAGCGAGGTGCAAACACAACAATGTAGCATAGATAGCTGTAGAAATTTATTATCACGAGCTCTTTTCGATGTGTAATTACTCCCTCCACCGTTGAAAACTAGGGCTGGGCGTCGATTAAACATTTTAACCCGATTAATCGCCACCCTTTAATCGATTAATTAATCGATTAATCGGTTGCGTTGATTTTTATAATATATTAAAAAGAATGCAGCAACTTGTCTTGCTATTGAAGACTTATTTTACACTCTGGTACATGGCGCAAAGGTTCTTTGCAATTGATGATACATATAGTTCATCCTAGAGCCACCAAATGAGCTGCGCTTAGAGTATTGGCACTCCGTTCCCCGGCATTCTTATGGGCGCCGCCATTTAGGCTCGTATGCAGAGCAGACGCGAATGATTCAAAAGTGCGACTTCCTCAGCTTTAGATACGGTGTTAGGAAGGTCACGCAATATTGACTTGCTGTGTCACGAACTGTTTAAACAATTGTGGATGGCGGAAAGGCGTTTCCTGTGATTTCAGATAAAGCTTCAGATAACTGGAAACCATGATTTTAAGACACAATATGGCCAAGTGTCGTTACTTTTAGTTTGGGCAGGACGTCCTGCCCAAACGTTTTGTTTGGGCAGGTCGTCCAGGATAAAGCCGTGCGTGCGTCCAATCGACCTCTTTTTGGGTACCAATTAAAGAATCGATTAACCGGTTAAAAAAATTGATCGCGATTAAAGCCTTAATCGATTAATCGGAAGGTTAATCGATCAATTGCCCAGCCCTATATGAAAACCACAGCCGTCAACCTCGCCACTTTCGACACGCTGCATGGTGGATTTTCGTTGCACCGGTTGGTGTTCGGACGGGGGAGCTCATATGGCCTGGGACTGTGAATAAAATGTAGCTCGTGAAAATTAATATCTACAGCCACATGCGATACATTATTATGGTGCTGTGTTTTGTAACCTTCATCTTTGGGTTTTTCAGTGTAGAGGAGGAGGCAAAAAAATTAACACTGGCAAAGGGACAAATATCAGCATGTACCGTTATGGTCAGTCGGCAGCCCTATACGGTTCATAAATGCAGGGTGGCGAGTTGAGAAGGGTGTGTCCGTTTCAGACATAGATTGTAGCACATGAGCTCCCCGCCTTCCGTCGGAGTTTGTCCCTTTTTCTTTTTGAAACTTGCCTTCCCTTGGCTATGCTCGCTGATAACGATAAGAACCCATTATCGCACCCAATGAACGCTGGCGACCGATATCACCGCCTGACAAAGCGTGTCTGCCCAAACGTCTCTGCATTTTGCCTTCTGAATCTTTTGGACATATTGTTTCTCATCTGTGCATTTGTTGGTGTCCTCTTTCCCAAACAATAACCTCAAATGTACGCAGGAAGACTGCTGTCTGCAGAGAGAAAACCGCCCACTGTAAAAGCCAAATGTGGTAGCAAAGCAAAAAATCACTTATTGCGAAAACGAACCAGCGATCCGTCGCATTTTGGCGTGGCTTCTATTTTTTTATCTCCAAAATTGTCAGGTCTTTTCCAACAATAATTGTAACAAGATACATACGTCTAGCAGCCTATCGTAATACATCGCAAAAGTATTTTACTACTGAAATACAAATAGGTTTCGCAAATGCATCTTGGTACAGAAATAGAGATACTTAAAAGTGTCTCTATGATTATATGGCAATACTTTCATGTCGTGACGTTGCCCCGATTGTAATTCCTCATTAGTTTTGCATTGCTGCAGAAGCCGGTTACTTTTTCAGACATGTGCACTTTATGCCTGTGTGGAGGCTGGTGCTCATGGCCTTAACTGCCTCGAATAATAGCATGCAGTTGACGAGAACAAACACGTTTTCGCTTCTACGTAACAATATGTTGTGCTTTATCATTTTACCTAACGCAAGACGAAAACATCCACCGACACCATGTGTCCTCTACACCAAGCAAGAACTGGACAAAGCAGACTTTCTTCACCTTGTTGTGGATCGTGAGCTCTTGTTCTCCATTTTTAATGCAGAAGAGGGGCTATGCATGTTGTTGGCAGCATATTGGCTGTTCAGCATCCAATACGAATGCAAGGCCTCCAACACGCTGGTTGCTCTGGAGAGGCTTTTCCTTGGCTTGAGCGACACAACTCCAAGGACAGTCGTAATTAAATTTTAGAACAAGGTTTCCAGACAGGTTTGTGGTTGAAGAGATGTGTTGTGAGCCATTTTAAAAGTGTATAATGCACTTTTCTCGCCAGTATTATCAAGGTCATTTTTATTTTGCTTAAAGAACGAATGATAGAAGGTTTTATGAAGACATGTTTTCTTTTTCTCTCTTTAAATGTTGGCCACTTTCTGTGATTACTTATGCTGAACTCCTGCAGGCGACGTGCTTACAATTTAGCTGTACAAGTTTCTCATCCATAGTCGTCTTCCAGAACCTTATAATATTTTTTTATACGTGAGCAAGAGGATAGCTCCTCCCACTGAAACATTTCCTTTTTTTCCGTAGAGTGCAAGTTCATTCTGTGATATTTTTCATGACATGTTTGCAGATAGCATTCTTTATGTCATGGAATGGCATACATTGTATTTTTCATTTGTCTCTTAGAGTTCAATAAATGTTCACTTTAACACATTTTAATTGATGTAATAATGAGCTTCAATTACTGAAATTCTGCTGAGGTTCAGTCAAGGGCTAGACCACTTTCCTCTACCCTGCTTCCAATTAGTAAACAGATGCGCATAAGGAGACAAGTGTTAAGCGAAGCGTGTTCCCTGCAATCCTCTGAGACAAACAAAACATGTCACTTGATCTCCAAACAGGAAAGCTCCACATGCTTCGTTTGTGGCAGCGCCTGATGCTTGCAGTGGTTCAGCCTTGCAGTATGATGCTCGGGGCCACTGCTTGCTCACTTAGAGTACGAGAAAGAGGTGCGCCATAGCACTTCCCAATTGCCCACAGGGTTATGATGTATGTTGCAATGAGCTCTTTTGTGTTACTTCTTCATGAAGTGAGTTGTGTTCAGTGTAGCTCGTTATTTCTTTATTACGTGCCTCGTATGTGGTGATGTGGACAATCCCCCTAAGTGAAGAAGTGTAAATGTGCTCAGTAAACATGATAAGCTGTAAATCATATAATAATAATATAAGAATATGCAATATCATATATAATTTTCGTACAATTTACAAGTTCTGATATGTGTATTAGACACATTTGTATAAAATCTTTACTGGGGCCTATACTTCATTTCACCCTTCGTCCGAGCGCGGCGGACGCTACCAGCCATCCCAGCAAATCCAGCGCCGAGAGAGCGTCATGGGACCTTGAACTCCGCATAACCGAAAGGTCGCGTGATACTCTCCCGGCGCCGGATTGGCTGGGGTGGCGCAGCATCCACTGGGCCAACCCAGTGGGCGCTTTATTCTATACCAAGCACACTTTGCAAAGAGTGTTAGCAAGCACCCATTATGAGGGGTGCTTTCTTGAACACCACAAGGGTGTTAGCCCTGGGACAAACTGATTTACACCCTTAAGTGTGTAAAAACTTTTACTGTGTACTCAAGGCTTCTCTTTCCCATTAGTGACAGTAAGCTTCTGTAAAGTAAAAAAATATTGTAACTGAACGTCGTTGCACTGTTCCTTCACCTAAAGTTACATTTTTTTACTACTGCAATACCGGGGAACCTTAATGGTGGGACCACAGACCATCCGTGATCCCACGGACGACTGGAATAGTGGTCGCAACCAGCGTCGTAAGACGTAGTACTCAAAAAGTCCAATAAATATTAAGCAACCTTGCAGCAGTTTCACTTGTCATTAATATGTAAAAGTTTGTGTAGAGTTTGGGTCGAGTTGGGTTGAGTTCTCAAACTTGACCTCCCGAAATGTTTGACAGTCTGTGATAAGTTAAGTATAAAATGTATACAGCCACTTTCGGCCAGTGACTGGCCGAAAGTCAATGGCTAGTGACTGACCAAACGGGAATGGCCAGGGGCTGGTCAAAAGTTAATGGCCATTGGCTTGCCGAAAGTGACTGGCCAGTGGCTGGCCAAAATTGAATGGCCAGTGGCTGGTCAAAAGTGACTGGCCAGAAGTGACTGGCCAAAAGGGAGTGGTCAGTGACTGGCCAAAGGTGAATGGCCAGTCACTGGTGAAAGGTGAAGGGCCAGTCACTGGCGAAAAATCAATGGCCAGTCACTGGCCAAAGGTAAATGGCCGCTTGGGTCATCCAAACTCTGGCTGGCCATAGTACACTTGCCAGCGATGGCCCATTCACAACGTGCTGCTTGGGCAGCTAATAAAGCATTTCTGTGAAAAAACAAGCCAATTCATATATCTGTCTCATCCTACGATGAACTAAAGGCCAAAGCCACGGGCCGGCAGATCCAATCACGTTCCACGGTATACTATGACACACTTAATATTGGTTAGGGGTAGACGAATAATGTACGAATCCAAATCGCCGCATCATTTCTATAGCTTCGACGCTGCAGAGAGCCTATATGTCGTGGCTTTCTTTGCGTTGTAAAATTGTTGAGTCACACAGTGCTCTTCGAATCGAACCACTGTCCACCCGTCCCCTCATCAGTGATCCGAGACGCGGGCACCCATACGTGCTTCGAAGCGAAATACCGCACAATTTCTAAGTGGATCGTGATTGGATCTGGCGGTCCGTAGCTTTTGCCTTTAGTCCATCGTAGGGTGAGACGAAGTATAGCACAATTTCGCTAACAGATCAGTAGCTATGTACTTTCTTTTTACCATAAAAACATATAAAAGTAACATCAAAAGTAATTCGCTACTTTTTGCGGTAATTAGTAATTTTCTCAATTACTTCATGCTTGAGTAATTTCTACTCTACTCAAATTACTTTTGAGGTCAATACTTAGTAACTTAACTTAATTACGTAATTACGGCACTGAATAAAACAAATCCTGTACATCTATAGAGAAAGCGTAGCCAACAGAGCTGTTAATTCTTAATTCTTCAATTACTTCCAGAGAGTTCCTGGTCGCGAAGGGGTCATCCACACTCTAAGAAAAAAAGGGTGTAGTCGGGTGTATCAGGCGCACATGCACCCTTTTTCTGAAAGATGCACCCTCCGTTGCCCAGCCAGTGTACTTGTACACCGAAAAAGAGCATTCTCCTCTCCCTTAAAACCTCTAGGTGTATCAGTGCACCGCCACGCTAGCCACGCACCCTGATTACCTTGTGCTTGGATTCCCCCTTGGGGGTCACTTTTTGGGTTGGACAGTTTCTTAGAAAGTATGGAGCTGTCCTGTTCACTTTTTGGGTTGGACAGTAGAGTGGACGCTATGCTTGTTTTAGGCCAATCGGGTCTCCGGGTAGGATCACGCGACTATAGTCTCCAAGCTAGAGGTAAGGCAGTGCACGGCACCTGCCTGAAGGCCAAGGCCACGGGTAGCATCCACTGCACTTTTAACTTTGGGTCGACTTTTCAAGAGGAAATAAGGGACAAAACCTCTCGTTGTGTTCATTGTTGGGATAACCCTGAAGATAAGTCTTTGCGAGGACAGCCTCTTTTGGCCTTGAAGGAGCTGCTATTTTCGTATACTCCTCTCATTTCTTTCTCTCCCTAAGATGAAAGCCTGGAAGAAGCTGCGCAGTCGCCGGACCAATGAACCGGAGGCTTTTTTTTATCTCTTTAATCCGCTGACTGGGCGCGGGTAATGGCAGCTCTTTCCCATCCCGGAATGTCTGATTCCCGGCCTAGTTTCTTGTGTGCTGTGCTGCGACCAGCGGGTCTGCCGGAGATTTCGTCCGCGACAAGGTATTCGAGTGCACCAAGGCTTCCAGTGTTTGAAAAGTCCTACGCGTACATCACAAACAAGCGATTTCTTCAAAAAAGCCTCAGGAATTCATGTGATGCGTTTAGTGTTCGGTTTGGCAAATTACTGCTTCTGCCACATTGTGTTGAATCTTCAAAGACCCCTTTCTTTTCGTTTTTGTGTTTGTCTGGTTGTTCTGCAGTGAGCCCGTGTCGACATCTCGGATTACATACTGTATTTCAAGTCCGGTATTTTCATCGTAAGTGCGCTGCTACCTACTCCTTTGCAGCAATTGACCGTTCCGTTCCGGATTACCACTAAACTTAGGCAGTGTCTATTTCGTAGCAGCCAGCAGAATAATATCCCCGAAAGTCTATCGGAAGTCGCCTGCCATTAGCTGTCTACAATCAGGTGATAACTGCAGGTAGAATACGGACTTTCTGATTCTCCCGGCGTTTTGTGAAAACGCGTTGCATGGAGAACTTTTCGTTGATACACGTTTTGTACACACGTTTCGTCGACACTAACGTTTCATCGTCACTCGTTACGTGAAATGTACGCTGAAGGAACATTCCGTCGCGCGTGTGTCTCTGAGGCGCGTGCTTACCGACCCAGCCCACCCGTTCACGTCGCTTCGTGGCGACAGTCTGCGGCGGCTCATTACAAAAATTTTACCCCACCTGTGCCACCCGTACATGTCACTGCGCGCATATAGTGTAGGGCGGCTCATTAAAAAAAAGAGAAGCTAATATAGGAAAGCTAATCTAAGCTGTCAATGAAACATCGCGTGTCGATGAAACGGCGTTCGATGAAGTGATTGTATCACCAATGAGTGGCGACTGCCGGCACAATTTCGGGTAAATAATTCTGCCGGCTGCGGGGAGAATAGACACTACCTAAGAATCAACCCGGTCCTTGTTTGCACAGTAATCTTCTCAGTTGTGTAACAGCTTCGTTTTACATCTTCACATATCACGGATCGCTTGCACGTTTGTACTTGTTTTCGGAATAGGCTGTGTAATAAACTTCTAGGAGATTTGAAAACAATCCCTCGTGTCTGTTTACCTGCCTTTTTGCAACCACCTGGGCGCGTACATTTTTTACAGGTTTCCTTGAGATGGGTGCACAAAGAGGTGTAATGGTACACCATTGAATGAGGTGTATCTATGTTCCCTATGAGCGGGGTGGCTGTAGAAAACGGTGTAATAGTAAACTCTGTTGGCGGGTGTATCTCTGTTCCCTGTGAGCGGGGTGGGTGTAAACAATGGTGTAATAGTAAGCCCTGTTGGTGGGTGTATCTTTACTCCCAAAAGAATTTCGTGGGTGGAGAGAAGGGAATACTTGTACACCTCAAATTGGGGTGTACATGCACACTGAAACGACAGAGAGGGTGTAAGAAAGGAGTAATGAAACACCCCAATATGGGGCGTATCTGTGCACCCCCGAATGCTGGAGGTGTCTAAAAGGATGCACATATGCACCCTGAAAAAGGGTGTATGTATGCACCTCGTCTTGAAGTGTACTTGTACACCTTTATGGGTGTAGTATATGTGGCAGAACTTACACCCCCTGTGGGTGTACCGGCTACACCCTTTTTTAGAGTGCAGAGTAAGTCCATTCAGGTGTTTTAGAAAATATTTGCTGACCTCCTGTTGCCAAATACCTTTCTCGCTAACAATACGTCTGAACGGAAAACCGTCCTTATGCGTCTTTACATTAAAAAAGGGTTTTTAAAGTAACGTTTTTCGAATCGGAGACAGCTTTTGCCAGCTTTTGCAGCTCTAGGCTCTTACTCAAAAACAAAACAGCATTTCTCTTTACCTTTAGCGGTTTGACGTTAGCCAGGGCAAAGTTCTTCATGACGGCCTTTTCTGCACAGTCCTTGAAAATCGCAGTCGGCATGACGACGAAGCCGCCCTCTTTGTCCGCCTTTAAGAGTCGAAGATCTTTTTCCCTGAAAAAAGCCACCACACTGTCAGTCGATTCCCTGCCTCGGCGAGAACTTCTTGTCATAGTTGGCAGAAGACAGTCAGCACCATCAAGAAGACATCGTTCACGGTCTTCCTGCTCCGCCTTGTTGGACATCCGGCGATTAAGAGCAAGGAGCTCATGGGCTGGAATCTTTGGCTCGGTGCTGAATTTCGGTCCTTTCTTGGGGGCAGAAGATACTTGAGCTGGAATGCTGGTGTCACCCAGCACGAGCTAACTACCCGGGGCTGTTGCCTTCTTCTCGGCTGCCCTGGGCACTCGAAGAAGGATGCACTGCCACCAAAACTCAGTAGTCTGCTCGGCCAGACGTCGAAATGAACGAACGTTGCCCTCAGCCACACAGTCAGTGTAATACGTGTAGCACAGGACACGCAACAGGTCATAAAGGAGCCGGACTTGGCGCCAAAGTTCAGACCTCAGTATCTTAGAAATCCGCTTGACGTGGCCAAAGGACGGTCTGACGAATAAAAAAAAATGTAGATACTTCCGCTGGTACCAGTCCTTTCCTCAAGCAAAACGTGATGAGTCTTGCACGACAAGTAGCAATGGCGATATGGCTGACCAGACCCGAAGCTGATTCACCCATCGTAGAACATAAGAAAGGACCCACTGTAGAGGAAATATAGTTTAGTAGGGTACGTTGTTGGGCTAGTTGGTTAATCTTAGTAAAACATATAAAACAGCGCAAAAACGACAAGGACAAGAGTGTACAGAAAGAAAAAGGTCCCAACGAGGAAAGGAACAAAAAGGCCAGAAGTTATTCCGTACATCCACAAGGGTGCCCACAATCTGAAGAAAGTTGCAAGCAAGTACGATGTTCCAGTTGTGTTCTCTGCCCCAAAGAAGTTGGCTGGGTTGTGCTCCAGCATTTCTGATGAGAAGGGAAAAGCACCATGTGATAAGGAACACGTCACCCCTCACGTGGACTGCACAGTGGGTGTAGTCTACGAAATCCCACTGAGTTGTGGAGAGGTATACATTGGCTAGACGGGGCGGTGCATCAATGACCAAGCGCGGGAGCACGCATTATCAGTAAAAATTAAATATGGCTCGCATTTGCCTATACATTGCAACACATGTGGCTGTGTTCCGCGACTTCAGCAGATAAGGATACTGGGGAGAAGCTGAGAGACGGTCGCTCGAGAGCTATTGGAAGCATTCTTTATAAAAAAGGTGGGACGGCATGTGTCAGCGACACTTCTATTGTACTTCATTGTAATGAATTTCCGTTTTTAAATGATTGGGTAAAAAAGTAATCAACTTTTACGCGGTGCTTCTTCTTCCTGTCGTGTGTATATATATATATATGTTTGCTTTTCCTGAATAAAACCAGTTGAAAGTTAGCGCCTGTCATGTATACTTCCCATCCTTGTCTTTTTTGCGCTATTTTATATGTTTTACTAAGATGAACCAACCAGCCCAACAACGTACCCTACAAACCATCTCAACAACTTATTAGAATAGCTAATGTACGCATTAAAGGCTAAGGTAAAAAAATCTAGTTTTTTTTTACCCTGCTGAAAATACTTCAGTATTGTTGTTGTTGTTGTTGTTTTTTGTAGTATTTTATGCGCACATTAGCTATTTAGTACGTTTTATCCAAGAGCTATCAAACCGCTCGCAAAAGTTGGTATCGCCAGCTCGACGCCAGTGAACTGAACGGCCAAATCTAGTTTTGGGGTGTTACATTGGGACAAGGGGTGTACCCCCTACACCCCCATTTTTATGAGTGTAAGAAGTAAACGTCCATGCTGTATTTATCTGCGATATCCAATAAAACAACCCACACCACTGCGGTTCCTAGCAGTCATGTGTTTGCTTACCCTCAAAGCACGCCGTTGTACGGCGCGAGGGACGCCAGTCTTTCTATCTTAGTAGTAGTGTTCATTTTTTAGCTGTTCGTAAGTGGCGGCAGTGGTCGCCGTGAATTGACCTTTGTAAATAAGGTTTTCACTCGACAGCTGGTATAAATGTTTCACGGGCAAAAAAAAAAAAAAAACGCTTTTCGGCCAACACAAATGTGCCTAAAGCCACAATTCAAGGCAGGTGTTGTGTACGGTTAGCTGGGCTCTGGTGAGTTCCAAAGCAAGCGAATTGTGGGGATAACTTTCGTAGATAAGTGAGTATGTCACACCCTGTCATACATTGTCGGCGGAAGAGAGAAACACTACCCGGTTGTTGTGCCTAGTGGCTCTGCCGTATCCAGAGAGCGACATCGTTGACGCGAAGCTCTCGGTGTTCCGAACTCGTAACTTTCTGGCCTATGGACATTGCATTATTTTTACGGTAAGCTTTATAGGTTAAACTGTCATGAATTTGGTATCGACAAGAGGACTATAAATTGTACGTTAAAAATTGAACAACGCTATCAACCCGATTCAGCAATCCGGGGTTCAATTTGAATAAAATAAAATGCTCGAGCGTGGTCTTACTCCAAGAAATGGGCTGAACAGCCCGGGGTAGATAGAAACGTTTATAATTTAGCGTTGACGAGTAGATTCTGAGTCGGTTAAATACGAAGGCAAAAAAAAAAAAAAAAAACAAGAACAATGGCAGGAAGGTTTTGTAGGCTCGGCTACAAGCCGATTGTCGGCAGATAACTATTCGGCTATGAGAGTAAGCAGATTTTCCTAGCACAACATGGGTTCCTCTTTCTGATTTATTTAAAGTTAATATTGGAAACGGTAAATATACATACCTTTCTGTTATATTTCAAGCCTGTTTAGCCCTTCTCTGAGAGCCCAATCGCTCTCGAAAAGGGGAGATGAGGGCCTTGCAGACGACAGTTACATTGGTGACTGTACGCTACTTTTAAGATCTACGTTCCAACATGACTATCCGCAGGTCAATCGACTGCACCATTATCGCTCAAGCGGGTGGATTATCAAACGCCTTAATGTAAGGCAGAATGTCAACCTGCGACCGTACCCATAATCTCTCCTCACTGTTACTCCACTGGTACGCGAAACACGTGGTGACAACGACCAAGATTCCAGGCTTCGTTATGAACGCACAACACGGCCATGCCAATGTTGGTCACTCACTGAAATACAAAATCACGTTTTTCTTCTCATGGCATCCGGTAACAAGAAACAGACCCAAACGTATTGCAGAAGACGAGCAGGTAACCAGCAGGAAAACCTGCCTGACTTGGATTTAAAGTGAAGAAGATGGCCATTTTAGCCCAGTGAACTACGTAGCACTGCTGGCATTGATCTAGAACTTTGTTGTTTTTAACGGCTTTGTTTGCTCGTTTGAAAAAAATTAGCGCTAAATGCGCCAATGCAACCAAGTTGATCTGCGTTCGTAAACTGGGAGACTTATTTACAGGCAGCCGTCGTTGCCGCTGACGCTCGATCAGCTTCATGTCGTTTATTAAAAAAAATACGCAACCAAAAGAAGATGAGGTGGGAGGGAGGAGATTCACTCCCGACTTCCTATAGAAAGAGAAAACCATGTCGTTCCTTCTTTTTCTACTCCGCGTGGGGGAGAGTCAGTAGAAGGGAGGAAAACGCGCAGTTTCTAAGTTAGTTTTTTTTTTTTCTTTCTTAGAGTGTGTGCTTACAATGAGACTTGCACACTGAGCCGCACTGTTATCAAAAAAAGGACATGGGCATATATGCTTCGTATTTTTCTCAGACATATAAGTTACAAACACTAACATTTGCCTATTATGTTTTGTGCAGAATGAGTACATTCTCCAACAGTTGCAATATTTATAATTATGTGATTGTATAATTCATAAAAAAATTTTTGATCAGCGGTTTGCACTAACTATATTGAACTGTAATATTATCGTGACACTCTTATTTCTAATGAAGGATCACCGACTTTGCTCAATAAATACGCATATAAGGTCTGCCGCGTTTAGAGGAAAGAAGAATCCAAAAGCCCGCCTCTCCCCACCTTCGTGCCCAATGGCTAGACCTCTGTGTCGATCCTGAAGCACGCACTCAACAGTTTCTGTCTAAGCCGTCTAAGCACGTATGAACAGGACGTCGAACTACAGCCTTTTCTGTGAAAGGCTCTCACGTATCCGTGCTTTGCTCCGTTGTCATAATTGGTTCACGAAGAGCCGTAGATTCTGCACTTTCCGAACTTATGCTCAGACGGGGTTTAGCTTTGAATCTGAAGAAAAAAATTAGTATTGCATATATTATATTTTCCGGAACATCTTACGTTGGGCAGACCAACTCCAGCTTTCAAAACTACATGAGCTGGTAGTCCGCAAAGAGAAAGAGAACCCCGCACGGTGTCTCTGTTTGTGTAGGAGCGATATATAGCCGTAGGGTTGTTCGTTTTCGGGTTTTATATTTTTTTTTTAAACTCGGGGGGTAAAAATCGGGTGTTATTTTTCAAGCTGATAATCGGGGAGAAATCGGGTTTTTTGTGGACACATTCCGAAATTCGGGTTTTTTTTCGGGTTAAATTTACAAATGTACTCAATAATACATTCTTTTTTTTTTTGTTTTGTTTTTTTGGTCGGAGCGTATTACGAGCTTTTTAACTCTAACGCGCTAAGATTAGGGGTCTGTTTCATGCTGGTAATCGGGGGACATCAGGGTTTTCCGGCTCCGATTGCCGTCGGTCGCTTCAAAGGAAGCACCACCCGCAAAATCCTCCTCTCCCTCAGGTGTCAACAAAAACCCCGACCGTTCGAGGGACAGTTGTCTTCGATCAGATATTTCGCTATGGAATAAACCTGTTAAGCTTTCCCGATCTGTTTACGCGACTGACTGGCTCGGACGTTGTTCGTAAGAAAGGTTGGACGCCAGCGATATGCCCAAGCTACCCGAGAGACCTTACTGGGCGTCGACACCTCAGCGGTCGAAGGGGGATAGATAGTGCATTTCACAAGCTGCGTGTAGCAGGGCCAAAGCTACGTGGCGTGCCGAGGTGGTTCCACCTGCACAGCGGGGGGATGGAAATGTCCCTCCGAGGTCCCAACGCCTATTGTCGCTTTTCCTCAGCCGGCCTCCGTAAAATGTCACGGTGAGTTAGGCGCGCCCGTTGGGCGGTTGGTTGAGAGTCGTGTGGCATCCACAGTGCTGCACGCAGCTTGCGAAATGAACTATAGGTCACTGTTGTCCCCAGGTAGGGTAGCTAGCGTGTGTGCACCGCAAACTCCGTGCGGCGTAAAAATAAATAGGTTTGTTATGTGGTTTTGGAATTCGGTGAGAAATCGGGTTTAACCCGATTCTCCTGAAGCATGCTCGGGGTGTAAAAATCGGGTCAAATCGGGTTTTACCAAAAAATGAACAACCCAATATATAGGTAGTTTATTCGGTGCTGGTTAACGGCTAGAGACCCTTTTCGTGAGTACACCTGTTCTTAGACAGAAGATATAATATTGTCGTTGCAAAAGGCAGTCAAATAATATATTGCACAAAGTAACCAAGTGCGATAACTAGCCCACTAAATACCCTATAGTATGAATATTCCCCGCTGTGTAAAAACCCACAGAAATGCCTGGTGCTTCAGCTGTAGATAGGAAATTTAGCTAGTGCAGTACCAGTTCTAGCTTGGGACACTTAACGTGCATGCATCATGCAGTAGTGATTCGCGATCGCACTCTATAGTAGGTTACAAGTCAAGAAGGTAGCGGCAAATGCCCCTCAAAGGGAATCATATATCCCTCCGCCACCTCCGCATCCAATAGCATCCCATCGCTTCCGTGACGTTGCGGCCAACGCGCGAGGAGGGTCATGCCTTTCTGTACATATTTGCTTTATCTCTCGACTTTGACTTAGCATTGTGGAAGCTACGAGAGGGAGATTAAGTCTTCCCCCTTCCGATGGAAACAAAGACGACTTTCGGGGATTAGCTTCCCCCTCCGATTGATACAAAGGCTGCTTTCAGGGGCTCGGTTCCTTCTCCGATGAATACAAAGGTCGCTTTCTTAAAAAGTGGGGGTCGGAGATAAGTTGGCACCACTCTGTGGCCATTATCTATCCATTGAAGCGGAACAAGGAGCGTTTCCAGTGAACTCTTCTTTCGATTGCGGAGGGATTTGAAACCGGCGCACCACGCTTGTGGGAGGAGCTTCTCCTACCTTCTTAACTTGTAACCGACTATAGTACGATACTCATCCACACTAAAACGGGCAGGGGTAAAAATTGAACCTTGGATCCTTGGGTTCTGCGGCGCTAGTTGCCGCTCCACGCGCTCAGAGCTGCTGTGCCTTAACACACTAGGCCACCGTTCTCCCTATAGTGATGCCTCGACTCGCGGAAGTCTGCGAGCAATTCTCGGTGGATCGGTGGAGTGCTTCCGGTCACCGCTTCAATGCTCCGGCGTGTTTTCTGCGGGTGTCTTCGTAAGTGGATTTTCTTGTTTATCTATCAGTCCAAGGAAACCAAGTGTCCTCGCTTAGAGTTCCAACAAAATACAAAAGAATGGTTACCTCAAACCTTTACGGCACTCCAATAGCAAGCTTACATTAAGGTCAAAATAATACTTTTGACCTGGATTGTTTCGTTTCTACAGAATTTAAGGTTAGCCCTCGGTAGATGGTTCTCTCGCGCTCATATGTTGATTAAATGTCAGGCTGTGTATAGAGATTGAGGGTATTCCGCCAAAGGGAATGCAGAAGAAGCGCGCTATTTATTTATTTCACTCTTAGGGGTGCCCCCAAATGGCCCGTATGCCTACAGAAGGGTGCCCCTTTTGTCAGGAATGTGCATTCCAGCGTAAATAGAAAGCACATAAAAGCATGCAGCGTTGGTATTACAAATATTCTGTTGGAAACTAATCTGATGCCCGAGGTATTGATATAAAACTAAAACATTATGATACGTGGATATGGAAATATAAAACAAATATATGTAACATTGTTAAAAAAAAGAAAGCCAGAAAAAATATCGGAAACAGAAATACTGCTAAAACTGTATATTGAGCAAAAGAAAAAAAAAACAATTCATTCAAAGAACTTTTAGCAGTAATCGCTCTTTGACATTTTCCCGCGTAAAATATTGTCCTCAGACAAGCTCACCACTTTCGACCCATTCAAATTACATTGATTAGGTTGAAGGAGCCGCATGTTTTTTGGCTCAGAGCCACCGAATACACGAAGAGAACGAATAGTCCTATTTGGTACAGAAAAAAAAAAAAACATACGAAGTTAGTTTAGAGCAGTCAATATGACCTTGAGGACATTTATGTAAAAATAACCAAGCTGTGTCACTCTCCTTTCAGAGAGCTAATGAAGGCCTAACATCCCTAGCGGCCGCTCTTGGGTGAAACAAATGCGCCTCTTAAAATAACGAGAAGTTTCGTCTGCACATTTTCAAGTACTTTTTTACACTTTCAAAACACACATATGTATGGTGTTTTGTTTAGACAGTTCCATATAGTGCGGGAGAAGTCCAGCTAGTCCAGCTTCGAAAAAATTAGCGATATATAAATCTATGAAAATCTCTTTTTTTTTAATTTTCGAGTCACTCAGGTGATTAGGTTCGGAGCATGTGGAGCGAAAGGTCGCACTGCAGAATCCAGGTATCCTGGATTACACTCCCCAGCCCTTCCCCCCTCGATCCGGATGAACATCGTACCGGCGTGCGGTCGTGCATGACTCTTCCGTGGTGCACGTTAAAGACCGTAGGCTAGGGGTTGTACTGGACTGGCTAAATCGCTCATCTACAGCAGAGAGACAAGCCTCCCGTTGAGGCAGACTGATTTCAGGCTGTGGAAACACACACACACATTAATTATGGAACATGTTCAGGAAATGTTATTCCACTATCCAAAAATACGACGAGATTCTGTATTGCTGAGACGCGTTCAATCTCGCAGTTATTTAGAGTGTATCCAAAGGTGGCACAGAATTTGTTTTTTTTAAAAATGATATTAGCGATACTTTGGTCGCTTTTAAAAACAAGCTGTTGTTTTCTCACCAGTCTGAGAGTGCTGTAATATCTTGCTGCGATTCGTCGCAAGCAGCAAAATTAACAATCGCTGGAGAGAGCTTAGCATCATCTCCGAATGTGTCAAATCTCCTCTGATGAATGTATGCAATAATATCATCCACGAATATGGTGATGCACGGAGTTGATTTCTTAGATCCTTCGGGACGCCGGATACAAAGCATTATACTGCGTTGACCTGTAACCACCATATTTTACAACATTCCCTTCACCATACAAATCGCTTTCAAACCAATCCTAAAGTGCTCAGCTTTGAGATAATAATAACTTATAAATACATTCAAATACTGTATTCCCTGGAAAACCCCACGGGCCTTAAAACCCTTCTACGCAAACTTCTGCCTAGTTTCGGCAACGCATATCTAAGCAGTCCTATGACATGAGTTCCAAAACGGGCCATAAGGTCCACTGGCGTATTCGGCGACCGAGAGGACATAACATATCCTCTTCTATACATGGTTAAAGTCAGCGAATAACGTGAGGAAACTGTAGACGAATACAGGATACAGGATAGACTCTGAACTCACAACTCAATATCTCATCAAGAAGAGAAGAAAGGAGATGAAACAAAGCCAACAGACACGTGCTCATGGGACAAAAACCCTGGTGCGCGGGGCAATGGCTTCAGCGCATCGAATCTTTTAATGCGAAAGCATTAACTGTCCCAAGGAGCGAGCCGACATCATCAGCTTTGAAACCCCGCCAAACGGCAGCTAAACTCCCCTCTTCCAACAGAGCGAAGTGAAGCCGCGATCTGAAGGCTCCCAGCTTTGAAGCCGCGCCAAAAGCCACTCAAAACGGCAGCTAAATTCTCTTCTAATGGAGCTAACTGATGCAAAAATCTAATGGATAGGCTCCCATTGGCTGGCGCACGTTATAGTTTCAAGGAACGAGGCACCCACTGCCCGCTGCGCGTCAGTTTTAAGGAGCGCCACCCCATGGCGCTGCGGGCCCGAGCCGCCAGCGCACCACTAAAAGGAAGCGGCTGGCGGCGGGGCCTCCCAGAGCCCACTCGGGCAGACTCCAGAGGGGCAACACGGCCGATGTCAGCGCGGCGAGGCCACCTCACGAGAGCTTGCGCAAGAACGACATTCATGCTTTCGCGTTCACAACTCATAAGAAGTGCTTAGGTGTACCTCGAGCTTTTTAAAAACGAGACTTTCTTTTCAGATAGTGTAACAGAAGGAAGACTCATGCAGTGCTCCCCCAGAAATTGTATAATATACGCCTCGTAAATTTCTCTGGCGAGTTTTTTCCTTATAACGACCGATGATAGCGGTGGTCGACAAATTTGGATTACAATTACAGGCGTGATAGTGCAGAGGCAAGTGACCCCCCACGGTTGACCTCATAGAAAGGCTATGTTGACGACGCCTCTCATTAATACATCCTCCTGCCTGTCTTATAGATGTTCTACGACATGATAAAGAATCGGTGTATACCTTGTGCGAGGTAAAGGGTACAAACTGTATAGCAATTTTCTTTTTACGTTTCATTCGATATAATTTTTTTTAAATTTAAGTGCATCTTGAAACAAATCTTGTTCATGTGATGAGGCGCTGAAAAAATAACTAGAACTCTATATCTTTGGACTACTTGTTTTAAGTTGTGCAATACATTTTGCAAGTATGCAACCACTACCATTCGTTTCTTTCAGCAATATGCTAATTACTTTGTTCTTCTTTTACTTGTTTAGCCAAAGATCGCACAACTTTATTTAACACCAGCCACGGGAGCCCGAATCGCCGGAGCCTCTCAATATAAGCCCTGAAGCTATCAATAATGTTATGTAAACATGACTTTTTTAGGGCTGATCCCCGACATAAAAGAGTTATACCCCTCTTAAAAAGACACTGACAGGGTATTTATGCTCGCCGAGGTTTTTAGTTGTACGTGACATATGAGAGCCCAACTACCCAGAACACAATTTGCGGTTCGAAATTCGGTTTCTTTCCGCCCGAAAACCGCCGATCAAGAACTGGCCGGTTTCAGTCGCGCTCACTCTCTTTTCCGTGGTCACGGGCCGTTTTCTAAGGTTTCGACGCGACCACCAAATTTAATCAAAGTCGTGGGTCATTGAAGGCACACAGTCAATATTAAAATAGAAAAAAATATAGAACCCAATTTTTGTGGCTTTCAAAAAGCTGCAAATACGTTGATTGAAAAAACAAAATGTAGCACAGACAACCGGAAGCATTCTGTGCGTTCACTGAAAATTCTCAACATGGCGTCGTTTCGCGTATCGTGGGACTAGCGGATGGCAGCGGACGACGGGCGTTGGACCTCTACTTCAGAACTGTCGTTCACGGTACCGGCGAATTCTGTCTTCCTTCGAAAGAGAAATTTTGGACCGATCAAAAGAACTGATATTCATCCCGTACGACACACCCGACCAGCAAGCCGAGTGCACGAAGAGGTCGCCGAGCCGTCGTCCCTTGTCGTTGCTGAAGACATCGCTCGCTCAAACGTCAAGAGCGAAGTGCGTACTTCGAGTTGAATACGCACGCGTACGGTTTCCTTACGAGATGCGAATGTGGCCTCTGCGTGGAGCTGCCCGACTTCAAGCCGGAAGTGCATGTATTGAAGGGAAATCGGCAGCAAACTACCAACATACAGTCTACTGGCTCCATTAGTACGCACGGAAGAGTTTGTTCAGTAGCTCAGTGGAAAGACTTCCAATTTACACGCAGCGGGCACGGGTTCGCTCCCTGGTGTGGGTGTGCCATATTTTTTTTTTTTGGTCAAGCATTTTGCGATGTTTACAGTTCTTTTTTTTTAACAATTATCACTGAAAGAAAATAATTGTTGTGGACGATACGTCGCTGAACTAAATGGTATGGGATTCCATTTTTGATACCTGCGATCTCAATGTAGTCACTTTCCACAAAATGCAAGGAGCATATGAATCGGGTACCGTCCGCTTTCCGAGCTTCGCGTAACTGTTCTACAGGAATTGCAGCCAGCCATTGATCCCGACCCGTTGATCTTTCGGAAACTTGTGCACTCTGCCGCACAATGCACTTTCAGATGGAGGTCATGTGAGGCATTTGAGAAAACATGATGCGCTTTTAAGACAAGGACAATAGGAAGAACTGACACCACAGAGCGCTACCTTTCTCAAGTACCATACCAACTAGCCCAACAATCAGCACTTGTCATGTGAGGCAACTCTTCACGCAACATCTTGGGAGTATTCTTTTCGGAGTCGATCACGGGAATTCACCACGGCACTCGGGCACTCACTACTAATTGCCAACACTTTAATGAACAAAACAACTCATCTTGAAGTACAGAACAGCGAGCGGAACAAACATAACTACAAAGGAATCGCACGGCGAACTGAACGCATTTCGTCTGCTACGTGCGGAGAGAAAAGAAAAAAAAAAAAAAACCCGCACGGTTGGGTGTAGCCACGTGACTTCCGCCACTCACTCTATCATCTCCACTTCTCCGTGCGGTGCGGGAGTTTCGGTTTCGGTTTCAAGCAGTTGCGTTTTTTGGCTTTATTAAAACAATACGTGACTCTGTAGCAAAATATTAATCAGGTAGTATTCCGAAACCATAATGAATCGCCTGACAAAAAAGGAAAATACAAATTAGGGGTGTCAGTGTCTCGTTAACAAACTTTGAGTGCGCTGAGGAGTAATATAGTATACCATTTTTGAACGTGGGGAGAACCCTATTGGGAAATCTTGATGATGGAAATATTTTGGAAAAAGCCTCATACAAGCGTAACCGTAATATGGGACATCCTATACCAGCGAAAAAGCGGCCCCATTATAGTGAATTAAAGCGGAACGATACAGGTTGGCGGAACCATACAAGCGTGTCGTACTATGGGACATCCTATACCAGCGTAGTGGATCTTGTTGGAACTATGTAGGCGGATGGAACCATACAAGCATAACGTAATATGGAACATCCTATACCAGCGGAAGGCGATACCAAAATGGTGGAACCATATGGCTCCACCATGCTGGTATCGCCTTTTCACTGTTATTCAGGGCGATTTTTTAAGCTTTACATATTTGTTTAGAAAGGTTGTGAAAGCTACATTAATGCGGTTTGTGCAGGTGAGTTATAAGTCCAGGGGTACGTAGTATAGGGGCCTAATCGTAACAATTAGTCGGATAACTTAAATAAATTTTTTTAGTTACTTTTTAATTAGTGAAAATGAACATATGGTTTCCATTAGAAATTTGCCGAGTCATTGAAAATGACTAAATAAACTCTTTTTAGAAGGATATAATTCAGGGGTACCATTTTACGCATTCTGTAAAAACGCTTTATTTGGATCCGTTTCTAGGTTTCGGTTTCTTATCAGAGCGCATCTCTGCACCTACGGTCCTGCTCCCCAGGGGCTTAGTCACGCAACACACCTGCGCCCTGCTTCCCTCCATTCTACGAGGGAGGCGAGGAGGTGGCTTCGCATTGCAGCCACTGGTCAGCAGTATCGCAGGTGCAAAGATGCGCTCTGATAAAAAACCAAAATCTGGAAATGCGTCCAAATTAAGCCTTTTTTTAGAATGCCGCAAAATGCTGCTCCCGTCTTATATATTCATGAAAAGGGTTGATTTATTGTTTTTCGATGATGCTTAGCAACTTTCTAATTGGAATTATGGGTCTATTTTCACTAATTAAACATTTAACGAACATAATATACTTAAAGGGAAGCTAGAGTGGTTTTGTATTTGAGGAAACACATTTAAATCTTCTTCATTTGACCTCCAGAATCTCAAATATCAAAGTTATTTGGTAATTCGGTGAACCGAGGCTTCATAGAATAATTTTTAAAGTATCACTGGGGGCACTCTTTCCCGGAGAGCGACATCCCAAAAGGAGCTTTCGAAATCTCTGCTCATGCATCTTCAGCGCTAATCAAAGCTATGCATGCACACACTATTTTTTTTAAAAAAGGGAAAAAAAGACTTCACGACTGGTGCCAGTACGGGAGAGTACACCTAGAAAGCTTTCAATTGGACGTGCGGCCCTCAAGCGACACATGCTTGGCAGCTGAAAAATCCCCTTACGATGCCACTACTGGTCGGTTGTTTTTGTGTTTTCTCACGTTTTGTTATATCTTTGGAGAAAAACGAACGTGATATTCAGATTCACGGGATAAAACTACACTAGAATCAACCTCCATCTAGTTTTCTGAAAGTCTTGCACTTCCCTTTAATAAGCCGACTCATCATTACAATTACAATTACAATACAAAGGACACCCTATAGCATGTCCCCTAATACGATACGACTGTATGGTTCCTTCCCCGCTTGCATCCTTCGGGAGAGACTCGCAGACATCCAGCGTTGCATTGAAATGCTGGATGTCAGCGAGTCTCTACATCAGCATTGGTTTGAAACAAGCACGATGTTTGCACACAAATAAGCTCTTGTCCGAGGTTCTCGAGGAGCACTAATAGCAGTGGCGAAATGTAGTGACGTGGTAAATTCAGTAGCAAGTATTTATTTCTAGAAGAATTGCTAGCAGCAAAGCTGAACTTTGCTCAGAAGATGATAATTATAAATTCAATACTGAACAAAGGTGTCCCTTGAGCTGTCAGGAAAACTCCCACTCTTGCCACTCAGGAGTTCCTAGCTTGTGCGTAGAGAATCAGCACAACCAAGATTTGTGCTGCGGGTGAACCTGCCATATAAAAATTGAATAAACATGAGATTAAAAATAAAAGAAGTTTACAACTCTTTGTAATGCGAAATTAGAGCGAAGATCTTGAGGAGGAGGATGGGAGGGTATGCCACTCCTTCCCCTTCCCTCCTCCTCGTCTGCTCCCTCCCATTTAGCGGGAAATTTCCCTAAATTTAGCAGGAAAATTATCTCACTAAATTTAGCAGGGAAATTGATGTCACGTGACCTCAACACCAATTCAGTTTTCCCACTAAATGTAGCGGGGAAAATGACGTCACACGACTTTGCGTCACGTTAGCCAGAAACAATGAGTTTCTCCAATAGATTTAGCTGAAAAATTAATGTCAAATGATCTCTACACTAATTCAATTTCCTGCCAAGTTTAGTGGGGCAGTTATGCCGATGGCAACGCCGTGGAATGGGCACCTAAGACCTGCGCCCTAAAAAACTGAATGCCTCACACGAAATAAAGTGATAATTAGAGATAAGACAAAGAAAAGAGAATCTAAGATACCGCTTTAATATCATTCCTTTTGTCCGTTCTCGAATATTTTGATTTCAAGAAATGTTTATCTCTTTATTCATACCCAGAGAACCCCTCCCAGTTTCAGCATGAATGCAATAAATCAATGCAGACTAGACCTTGGAAACCGTAATGCACATGAAAATGAATATTTGCCACAAAGTCTTGCATGGGTCGGTGGCTCATATCTCTAAATACATTTGTAGTGAGGAACGTTCTTGAATAAAACTTAGGCTTTGAATTTGACAGTTTAAATATCCATGAGGAACAATATATATCACTGATATTTTGTGACATATCAGAAATGGTGCAGCACCGTCATCCTTGCATACCTAAAAGAGTTTGAATTTTTTAGCATGGCATGTGCTATTCTGATACCCATACAGCCCTCTTTAACAAACTTTTGTCTATAGAGCTCTTTCTCTGTTCTTAACTCACACGACAGATTCGGTTGCTTGAATTCTCACTCGGCATCAACACTTCTATATATTGATGTAATAGTGAAAGACAAAATGAATGCGCTTGAGTACGGCTCAACAAGCACAGATGTGTAGAAAAGTACTGTCGAAAACTCAAATGTCAAAATAAATATATTTGGTAGAATGTGGATACAATTATGGATATGGTCATAAATACAGTTAGCACATTCAATATGAAGAATATGTGTTAGACGTACACTCAAAGAAACCTGTTGCATATATATTCATGCAAATTACTTCGGAGAACCAAGCGCTACAGCCTCGAGAGGGAGTTCCGTGAATGAGTCTACCGAAAATGAGTGTAGACGGAAAAAGCAGATTGATCTGCGACAATGAGCGTTACATAAGCAGGTGACATGCCATTGTTACTGTTACAGTGCCGACTGTTTCAAACTGTCAGCCGCGTCATTCGGAGAGTTCCCTTCGTACATTACAGGGTTTGGGTCTCTCCAATGCTTTGCGAGAAAGCTGATGAACTGGAAATATCTACCGTAGTTCTAGAAAAACTATTTCCAGAATCTTATCTCAGCATCGTAAAGAATATAAAAAGTTTCTAGAGACAAGCTTAGTGGAAGAGTTCAATAAAATAGTTTGTTTTGCGAAACCATCTTGCTGTAGTAAACATTTAAAGTTCCCGTAGGTAGAGCTAGTCATTACGGATGATTGTGCCCACTGGACCACAAAAAAATTTAATTTGCGACCTACAATATTTAATGGCTCAACCAACTCTGAATAAGTGGAACACTTGACATTAAAGATTGGTCTCATCATGGCTCTCTGCAAACATCCACATAATAATTTCCATGAACCATTGTATTTCAAGAAAAGATTTGGTGCGAGCTGTTTAAAACATCATAACACTTTTTAACACTAAAAGAAAAGCCTGTAGTGGGCCACAACTTTAGCAAATTTCACTTCATTATGAAGAGCAATTACACATATGTGAACCTTCAATATAGACCTGCACTGAATTGTTTTCTTAAGTTGAACGTGCTATGCTCTGTTCACTATATAAATATTTACAAAGCTGACAATGTGCAAGTTCCTGTTTTCTTATATTTCACATCTCCCTACTGCTGAGCACGATAGGTACGTAAGATTGATGAAACCAACGTAACACAGTGATTATTTAAAATAATTGTTTGGGTATAGCACGAGCGAAGCCATTTGCGGGAAGTTATTTTTGTGACACCGTTGAACTTACATCAGCGGGCTTTAGGTTCACATGTTAATCATGTCTGCAGACTCCTTTTTGTAATTGGAACTCCATCCAACCCAAGATTTGAATATGTCTTTTGCATTTTTGGCTTAGTAGTGCTTTTGCTGTTTCACTCAAGGAACAGGTAAAAAGAATGCTTATTTCGAGTGGCATACCTAACACCTGGTGGCACGAAGACTCCCCTGTCGTGACGCTAATCAAGTCACAGGCAGGGAGATACTGCGATGCTCTTGTGGCTGGGATTACCTCCCCCCCGGGTCCTGGCCAGACGACAGAAGAAGATTGAGTTCAAGCTTGTGGCCACTAGGATCTCCAGACCTTGAGGCACCCAGGTACCTGAATACTGTAAAACCCTTAATGTTCGCGAGCCCTTCATTTTCGCGAATTTCGCGAATTGAAGAATTCGCGAAATTTAAGGGCACGCGAAAAATTCGAACCTTAAGAGTTTCAATGCAGGCGCCTGGATTTCGCGAAATTTAGTGGCCGCGATTATGTCCTCTGTGACCGATTCGCGAAAAACAGGGGCCGCGAAAATAAAGGGTTCTACAGTATATGAACAAATCACAATCAAGTACTTGGCAGAGATACATTACAATGAATGGCATATTCTTTTGTGATCAGCACATAGATCCTTTTATTTCTATACTTTGTACTTGTACTTACAAAAAAAACTGCTCCTTTACTACCACAGCCATAGTCTCCCCCGAGGACAAGGCCATGCAGGCCTTGAAATGATGGGTACCTAATTAAGGCAAATGATTAAACGCATTCGTTTAACCCTCTTCCATCCCAACCTGAAAGATTTCTGTCGAATATTCACATTCAATTGTAAAGACTACAAAAAAATACTACTACGTCAATGCACAGCCGTATACTGGGAGAGTTTTGACAGTCGGTGTGGCGACGAAGGCGCTCGAGAGGCGGAAAGGGAGGAGAGCGCCGAAGGAGCGAGAGAGAAAGAAGGCAGCGAAGCGACGACCGCCATTTTGACGCAACGCTGTCGGCGCGGAGCACTGTTGAGGCTACGCGTTGTCTGCTACGGGCTTATTTCTTTTTCGCCTGACTCAAGGTTTGCGGTCGAACGTGGAAGAACCAATTCGTTACCTTTTAAAGCCAACGAGGAATAACATTATATCATTTTGTTGCGAGAGCCTGACAAATAAAAGTGGAGGACCAAAATTTGTATGCCGATCCCATGCATTCCGCCAGGCGAATGAATGAAAATGGCTGCCCTCCCCCCTCAGCTGGCAACAGTCAAGAGTTCACGCGCGTGCGCTCATGCCTCTCGGTCTGCGCCGCGGGCTGATTGGCTCACTCGGGAGGGGGACGTTACGGCGGCGAGATCATAGACTGGCCAAACTCACCCCATATATGGCTCTCCTGGAATGGAAAGATTTTTCTACCCTCATGTTCAACGAGTGTCGACTGGGGATACCAGTTCATACACTAACTGAGAATGAGGGTAAAGTGTACCAGCAAAGGGCAGGCGTCTGGATAGAAAGATTTTAGTTGGCGCACCAAGAGGCTAACCGATAAAAATGGGTACTACTCTGAGCAAAATGCCAAAAAAGCACCAATCTCGACTTAGCACTGACAGCAGCACACAGTATCTATTATACTGACTAAAGGGTACTCAAACTAAATATTCTTCCCGCCTTGCATTTTAGGAAAATCTCTGAATTTACAAGAACTATTAAGACAACTGCTAAAAAAGCAATGGCAAAATCAACAATTGATTTTGCCTGCTCTCCAGTAGCACATCTATGGCAGGTAGACCTGCAGAATGAGCAAGCAGTCTAGAAAAACGGGGTATACCCTATGCATCTTTTTTTTTTTCGTGCTGCAGAGCAAGTGCTGAAAGGAGGTTTCACGGCATCTATTTTTCACAAACAAATTTCTTGCAATCAGTTGAGAACAAGTTTGAGCAGTGAACTTGTCCTTGACACTGGCATAATGTTTCAGTGTTGCCCGCGGAGACTCAAATAAATTTGTAAATAAAAACAAGGAAGACCAACTTTCATAAAAAAAATCTGTCACTTTAGCAAAGAAAAGTTATCTTGACACAAATATGTGGGATACAGTTTTACAGCGTCTATTCGTGTGCTTAACCGATGTTGAGGCAAATCGGCGACAATGAAAAGAAAACGCCCGAGTGGCATTAAGGGAAAGACAGAAAGGATGCATAGCTACAAAAAAAAAATTAGGACGACCACGGGCAGGAAGGTCTGGTGAGGCTCTCGGAGTGACTCCCTGTAATGGGCCTGCGCAGACCACAGAACAAGATCGGTCAGAGTTTGCAGTCATAAGGTGCTTCATACGATGAAATTCCAGAAGCAGCTGCAATTGAAAGCAAAGTGCATTTCATTTCTCTGCAGAACGGAAAGTTTAATAGATAGCATGCATTCATTAGGTGATACAGTCATGAATGCATCGACTTTTCAATGCAGCACTATATCACCGAATTGTTAACCGTGCCGGGCAACACTAAAAACCGGAAGCATTATTCCAAACTATCTCATCTTAAAGTTAACCACGGCAGAAGCTTCAAGCCATCCTTGCAAATTCAGTGCAGAAAGCAAGCCATGTGACTTTGTAGTTGGACTCCATGGTACGTCGAGCTTATAATCATGTGTCACGCTGTTTTTGCTGCAATGGCTTGTAGTGTCAAAAGTGGTCCACCTTAAAGAGATACAAAGTATAGACGTTTGTAAGTGGGACCCTGGCCTAGCCTTCACCTACATTGCGAGGTAGGACGTTCCAACCGGGATGTTTGCTGCCTGTAACCACACGACCAGCTTGTGCCTAGCGATTGTTCGAGCTGAGTATTTGTTCATACTGATATATTAACTAAATGCAAAACAATTACCTGGCAGGCATTATATTTTTAAACAGGCTGGGTCGACTCCTCATTTAGTCAACGAAGTCGATGCGTAATAGGACAATACGAACAAAATTATGTGTTAGAATTCCTTTTGCACCCCCAAAATGATGTGTTTTTGAATGTAAGATACACAAGGTACTTGATTTAGAAAGTGCCTCAGCTGTACAAATGCATACTGCACTAAGGGCACTCGCCAAGCCTATTCTCCTCAGCTGTGTCCAGGTTAAGCCGAGTTAGAGTATGGGAGTACACGCTCACTGACAAAATGAGAAAGGCAGGGAGAAGTCTTAGTTTTTCTGCCACCAGGCCCCCTGCTACCTTCGATGATGTTTCAGTGTCTCATGAGCCTCGAGTGAGCACGTCCGTTCAAAGCGGGGTGAAACGTAGAAGCGCGTGCTGGAGGACGCCCAGCCATTCTGTTTTTGTCATCGGCTATACTACATATTTTTAGTATGACATATTTTTAAGTGAGTAAATGTATTGCAAATATGCAGTCTACCTTTTACCATAATTCAGAATTCTGATAACGATAACAACAGTCTATGCGTATTGCCATCCACCACTTTCCAAAAAAGTGCTCCTGCCTATCGGAACATCTACACATTGGTGCGCGAGTGGGTTCAGGACTGAGAGGCTAGAAAACAAAGTGCTCGCAAGGCTTGCCTGGCCCTTTCAACCATGCGGGTACATTCGTCGCAAATCCCCGATTTCTAGCGAAATTTTTTTAGAATGAGCAAATCCTGTCCACGCCCGAGGTAGACCACTGAATCGTGATTCCCCCATATTGTGCGAATCCTCCTTTAAACTGCGGTACAACCTGCAAATGAACTCTGCTGTGCTGCGGCACGCGTCCATGCTGCCTGCTTCAGAGAAAAACCACTGTTTGTGTTGAAGACGACATCCCACAACGTACAGGCTACAACGTTTAACAAACCAAGATAAAATTCATATCATTCAATAGACACAGATAGGCTCACAAAGGGATGACACCATAATTGTTTTTGTTGGTTTTACTCTTGCATACGAACAAAAGTGACCTCCTCTTTTCTCCGATGTACAGCAAACCCCTTATTTTTGTGGCCCCTATTTCTTCTCAAATCGGTCACAGAGGACATAATCACGGCCACTAAATTACGCAAAATTAAAGGCTGCAAAAATTAAGGGCTCACAAACATTAAGGGGTTTACAGTACTTCCGTGTGTCACATGTTGTTAACATTTCAAGGACGCTGAAGGAATTGGTTTAAAAAAATTGGCCCTATGCAAAAAAAAAAATGCCCTTCTCCACGTTAGGCACGCGAGGTTCTTTTGCACTCCCTATAAGGTGGCAGATTTGTTTCGGCAGAGCTTTTGGTAAAACGCAGTCTCAAAACTAGATATACTTGGCGTCAACTATTTTGTGTTGCATTGTAAAGGCTAGAGTAGCTTCTAGAGTGCTTCAGCTCAACACTTCTGCGAGAACATGTGGTTTAGTGTTGCATCTCATTTGCATGGTCTAGAGAAACTAGAGCTGAAAGAGTTGGGAGCATTCCGGAATAACAAAACGCCGACTATAGAAGCATTGAGAGATGCGCACATGTGAACTGTGCATTTCTTAAAAGTAGATTCGAGCAAAGGTAAAAACAATATGTGTACTTACGGCGGCCATACTAGCCATACTTGCCTTCCTCAAGCATGATAACTTGTCCCTCGGTAGCACCATCCAGTAAGAAGCACCAGCAACACAACTCCTGGATTAAATGACGATCCCCCTCAGGTCTTGGACGGAGCTCCGAAACACTGCTTTAGGCCAGATGTTGTACCTGGCGGGGCAGGAGCTAAAAGTAGAAATTAACAAATTTATTTGAAGTGATACATTCCTATAGCATAAACTCTCCGAGAGCAGGATTTTCTAGGTCAGTGATGTGTTTTAATTAAACAAAGAAACAGTTGGTTTATATGAAGAACCAGCAGCCCCCGTTTTGCATAAGTGTAACGCAGTGTCTAGCGTTACGTCCGACGGAACCCGAAATAAAAATTAAAGTTACGCCCAACGTAACTTTACGTCAAGCATTCGAGTTACGTCCGACGTAACCCAAAATAAAAATTAAAGTTACCGTATTTATTTGAATATTAGTTGACCTCTTTTTTCTTGGAAATCGTGACCAAAGAATTTCGACCTACATTCGCGACCAAATTTTGCGACCCTACCGGGAGCATGGAGCTATCGAGTCACCGAGCCGGCGTTGCCGTAGAGCCGCGCCAGTTTCTTGTTTCAAAAAGCTTAAAACAACCCAAGCAGCAGAAGCCGACGGCCTGCCCGCAGCCCTCGGGCGTCGGGTTTCGCCATCGCGCCTGTAGCGTTCCCCTCGCTAGACAACGGGGAAGAGGGGGGAGAGGAACCGGAGGAACGCGATGCGCCATGCACTTTGCCCTCCATCCTCGCAAACGCGCACAAAAAAAATAAAAAGGTTACTTTTGTTTGTTCCTTGAGACGGCTCAGCTCGCTGCTCATGGCGACTCGCCTCGCGGCCCGGGGCGTTGCTCGCGTCTTTGTATTTTGTCTTACGTCGCTTCGCCCGTCTCTACCTTCTTTCGTTTCTTCTTGTCGTCATTTTACAACGGTGTCAGTGAGGTATTGTTGCGAATGTGCGAGGATGTCTACCAAGCTGACGAAGCTTCGGACGACGATGACATGTCCGGAAGTTCTGACGGTGATTACGTTTTTGGCATCGCCCCGAGATTTAGCTGAGAGTGCTGTAAATAAAGGTTTGTTTATTTCTTTCTTTTGCCCAACAATTCCCCTGTTCTTAAAAATAAAAAAGGTCGACCTATATTTGAATTATTTTTTTTATTATTCTCGGTGGGTTCAATAAATACGGGTCTATCTATTTTCGAGTAAATACGGTACGTCCCACGAAAACTTAAATAAAACTTAAAGTTACGTCCGACGTATCTTTACCCCAAGGTTTCAAGTTACGTCCGACATAACCCAATGTGAAAAGTTACGTCCGACGAAACTCGAGATAAAAAAAATAAAGTTACCCCCACCCGCTGCCCGTTTCGACTTGGATGTGTTTCGTACCGGCGTAGGTCGTGGTACCGGCACGCGTTCGTGTAATTATTATTACTACACGCGTTCGTGTAATTACACACGGTCCAACACTGATGTCTCAGGCTCGCAGCATGCGTGCTGAGAAGTTAACATCGTACATCGTTTTCAAGCATGGCTCCTCGTTCATCGGCTCGATTTACATTTTCGGTAAATGACAAACCGTGATGAAGCACAATTATTCTAGCTCAAAATTGTCGCGAACACTTGGCACGCATGCTTACACTGAAGCGCACCTAACTTAATTTAAAAGTAGAACAGAAAGGGGACGAGATTCGCTTACCGCTTCACGGAGAGACTGACACCTTCGGATCCTAGGCCTACCGGACGAACTTCGAAGTCGTCGACGGTCCGGGGATCGGACGAGGAAAGCCGGCCGCGCCGCGCTGACCCAGGCTGACCACACCTGGGTGAACTATAAGAGGCGCCGTCGAGTTGAGAATCAGAGTCGCAGCAGAAACGGACCGCCAAACATCTGTTCCGTACAACGTACGACGAGCCGACGTCCCCCACGCAGCTACGCCTCCGCCATCTTCTCCGCGACGACGGGAAGTGGGGAAGCCGAGCAGCGGAAGCGGAAGTCACTGGGCGGCCGCTTTTCGTTTCGCTTTTAGCCGACGCCGGCTTCGGTTGCGGAATGGTGGGGTTGTAGCTGGTTGCGACGAGAGGAGCCACTAAAAGGCGCCGAGTTGGCCGTGTACGAGTCACGGTACGAGCAACGGGCCGTTTGCCGCTGTCGCCCGGTGACGCAGTATCCTCGGCTTGGTGTCACGATCGGTTTGTTGCCGTGCACGTTGGCTTTGCTATGCGGTACGGTTGGTGCGGCTGTCGAATACTTGTGGTACACATTATTCGAGACAGTCGCCCCAAGACGTCGCCGTGAAGAGTTGACCGAAGAATTCGTGTGAGCTCAAGGTCGGTCTATATTCCGTTTCGACATGTATGGTATATGTAACGATACCGGTGGTAAATGATGGACGTTTCGATGGAAGATGGCGGTCGCCTTTCTGCATGTATGATTTGGTGATACTGGTGGTCTTGAGGTATAAACGTTGTGTTGGAAAGATTCCGTTCGCCTACGTCATCGGACGCAATATCATACCAGCCGCACCAAATTATATCGGCAAGCAAACTGGCTGCCAGTATAGACAGACGCGGAGCCATATCGGTGCCGGTATCTCCAGTTATGCAGAACGCCAAACCAAACTAGCTGCATTCATAATAACAAGAAATTATGGTGGCTTCATACCAGAACAGTACAAGCAGCAGGTATGTTTCTTGTACGTTTTTCCAATAGGGGAGGACCACCTAATTGGTTAGTGATAACTGAGAGCGATAGGTCCGAAAATTGTAAGACCTTCCTTGAGTTCACCCTAAGTAAATTTAAGAATGAATCTACACGTATAAAGAATTTCATAGCACTTGTGACTAGATCTTTTCCCAGGAGATTGCCATGCTGAAGTAGAAAGTCATCAAGATATCGGAACACTTTTCCCATGAGGTCCCAGAACATGTTCAATGACAAAATAAAATCAGACAGGAAAAAGGCTCGAGGGGCACTTAAGCACTTCTTATGAGTGTCGCGCGCTCTCGTGAAGTGGCTGCGCCGCGCTGACATCGGCCGTGCCGCCGCTCCGTAGTCTGCCCTAGCGGGCACTCGGAGGCCCCGGCCCCACAGACAGCCGCTTCCTTATACCGGCGAGCTGCGGCGCAGGCCCCCAGCACCATGGGGAGTCGTTCCTTGAAACTGACATGCGCCGGCCAATGTGAGTCTCGTTGCTTGAAACTGTGTCACGCGCCAGCCAATAGGAGCCTCTCCATCAGATTTCGGCTTTACTTCGCTCGTTTTAGAGACGTGAGTTTAGCTGCCGTTTTGCGTGGCGTTTTGCGCAGCTTCAAAGCTGGTAGGCTTCAGATCGCAGCTTCACTTTGCACAATCGGGAGAGAAGAGTTTAACTGCCGTATGGCGCGGCTTCAAAGCTGATGACGTCGGCTCACTCCATGGGACAGTTAATGCTTTCGCTTTAAATTATCAATGAGGATAGGCGCTAATGACGACCCAATGCAAAGTCTTGAGCTTTAAAAAAACTTCGCTATGCCATCCTATGATGGGAGAACACCTGTCCTCAGTGATATTTTTCTTGCCAGAGATGATTATGTCATTGAACATGTTCTGGGACCATTTGTAAAAACAAATGTTTCAATATGTCTATGACTTGATACGTATGCTTGACGATCACCTGGGACCTCATGTGAAAGATCTAGTCACCTAGGTTTTTGACATTTTTTATAAGTGTTGCTTTTGTCTTATATTCACCTATGAATATCCCAAGGAAAGTGTCTTACATTTCTGGACCTATCGCTCTCACTTCACACCAACCATTTTCGCTGGCCCTCCCCACGTTAAAAAAGGGGTTATTGCATTACTTTTCAGCGCACTCAAATTTTTTTAAAAGGATTATAGCTATTTCATGTTTAGGAACAGCCTTAAAGACGTCGTGTTTACATAATATTAATGACAGCTTCAAGGCTCTGATTGAGAAACTCCGGTCATCCGGGTTCGCACGGCTGGTGTTAATGAGGTTGTGCGATTCTTAATTAAAAAAAGTAAAAGGAGTATAGTAAGCGTAATGTTGAGTACAAACGGGTAGTATTGCTTCCATACTTCCAAAAGGTATCGCACAACTTAAAACAGATCACCCAAAGATATCAAGTTCCAGTTGTTTTTTAGCACCTACAAAATGGTCCAGATTTGTGCCAAGGTGCATTTAAACTTGGAAAAAGTAACCATGTTGGATTAATCTGAGACTGGGATAGAGAAGCATCGAAACGTAGAAGAGACAGAAAATATACAGGATGACGTCTCAAATTTCGAAGCTCTAAACGCGTTAGGCAAAGCAGAGGAGCATGTAGAAAGGTGGTGAATGGCTAGTTGGTAAGGATTATAGATGGTTAAAGTCAGCGAACAACGTGATAAAACTGTAGCAGAATGCAGGAGACAGGATAGACACTGAACTTGCATCTCAATATTTCATCCAGAAGAGAAGTATTGGGCAGGAGATCGAACTATAGGGGGCGCTCTGACCCCTTTGTTGTCCCCACCCTCGGTGTTTACTCAACACAATGACTGCGCACATGCCCACGGGCCTTATAGGCGTGTCCATGTCATCTTCTACAATAGAGCGCGGGGCACAGTTTAATGTAAAAAATACTAACAATCGACGAACCGACGTTAAGTGCCGGATCTATCCTCAGAGAATGCGAGCTTGACCCATTTCGGCTTTTGTGCGGAGCTGGGACCGTGCATGCTGCATTGTTCATGGAGGCCGGAGTGGAAACAAAAGAGCCCCTCCTCCCCCCCACCGGAGAACACGAACTCCAGCCGAACGCTGACGCCGCGTTCGGAATTATGTCGGCCGAACGCTGAATAATTGTATTTGTTGTCCCCATCCGTGTAGTTCTAAAGTTAACCGCTTGGGGCGTCACGGCCGCTTCTCCTCCCCAATATCCAGTGAAATGTAACGTGCTATACATTTTGGGCACTGTACCTTGCACGTGGTATACAGCATTCCCTTAACATGTGGTAAAACGTACGTGGGACGGACAGGAAGATGGTATAATAGAGAGTTTTAGGGAACCTTTTTTTCACATCCGATACGGTACGATGGGCCCTCCGGTACGAAGTGCGCATGCGCTTGTCTTCTGCGATGTTACCGTAATGCGCTGCTCGAACCGTAAGGCACGACCGGCACGACCAATGGCCGACATGGACGGTCTCGCTTGGTTAGCAAAACGGCTGTTTCGCTGGCGTAGAGAGCGTACTGTGGCTTCAAACATGAATGAGATAACTCGTGGTAGTGCCCGGCAGGAGCGCCATATGTGACAGCAAGTGCATAAAGTTGGAGTCAGCAAATAAAAAAGAAAATACAGATGAAAACGCAATAAGACATCCTCAATCGAAATAAATTAATGTTTAGTAGCAGCGAGAATCGTCTTCTCGGTGGCGCAGTGGTTTGGAGCGCCCATTTCCTCAGCTCGTAGAGGAGTGCTAGTGGAGAGTTCGAATCCGGCTGGGCCCATTCAAGTTTTTTTTTTTCATATTTTAATTTGTTTTTATTTTTTAAGCTTTTATATTTTAAGTTCTTTTATATTTTAAGTTTTTTATATTTTAAGCTTTTATATTTTAAGTTTTTTATATTTTAAGTTTTTATATTTTAAGTTTTTATATTTTAAGCTTTTTGATATTTTAAGTTTTTTATATTTTAAGTTTTTTTATATTTTAAGTTTTTTTTTCATATTTTAAGTTGTTTTTTCCATACAAACGTCGGGATGTGCATTTCGAGCTCTTATCACCCGTTTTTACAGCTGCTTTTTGACTGAGGGTTATCTGTAGTGTCAACAGAGTGAGCAACAGCCTTCTGGATCAAGGATCTGCATACTTTTTAGTTTAAAAATGTTGCATGAATTAAAAATTTGTGTTCTAATGCTAATCACATATATTCTATAAAACGAGCCCTTTAAATATTGGGTGATAGTTTTAATAAATGCACAGCAGTAAAGTTACAGGTTTTCCTTTATTAATTTTTTTTTTTTTCGTGGTAGTACCATACACGGCACAACGATCGGTTCGCGGGCGTCCGACCGTGATCGTCTGCTATCTTTACCGTAAGAGAACAACATGAGCGCCGTATCTACCTCCGTCCCTCCGCCTCGTCCTCGCAAGCGGGTTTCAGCGGAAGATGATATCTTCCTACTTCGGGAGGTGTTAGGCCCTAATCCTTTTTTTACTCCGGCCCTTTGGAATGACGTCCTTAAAGGCTTGAACACGGCGTCGAAAAAGAACTTCTCGTTGCGAGGAGCGAAGGAACGGATTGACCTCCTCGTAACTTTCTACAAGAAAAATGACCGCCTCAACTTGAGAAAGTGACTATATTTTTGTTATTTTTGTATTTTCTTCGCGATTTAATATTTGTAGTTTTATTTGCCCATAACTATCTTAATACTCGACCCTGCAGTGGGCCTCGAGGGAAAGACACAGGATCGCTGGCAAACGACTTCGAATGTTGATGATAAGCGCGCGCGAGCGTGTTCTTATTTGTGTGTCAAATCGAGTTTGCTGTCGGCAACTTTTCAGCATATCAGGACGTGGTTCCAGTAAACATCATATTTGGTTGATGTAAAACACCAAAGCTTGCTTACTGAGAACGTATGACTTACAAAACAAGTACCATGTACGATCAAGGAACTATTTTATTCCCCGAGGATATAAATCGGGTAAACTGAAAAAAACAAACAAAAAAACCCCAAATCACGGTGGCAAACGAGCCCCTGACACCAAGATTCAGCCGTTGGTTGTCAACGTCTCCGGCATGCGCAGCGCCGATCGGAGATGGGGCAGATCCTCCTTTGTGAACCTGAACTGCCGTACGACGTCCTCCTCGCCCATCGACGCCAAGTTGAACGTCCCATGCCTTGCCGCCAACAAGCGCCTTCTCTTAGTGCGCAGACAGATCGTACAAAAGAACGTTTTCTAAATTGCTTTCGCCGAATAGAGCCAACTCCAAGTCATCGTCAAAAAGATCGAGCGCCATTGTTGTCGGAAAGCTCGTCTGCTCCTTTAGCAGACACACATTTTAGAACTTCGCAGTGCCAGTGGCGACACGCCATGGAGCGCCAGGTTTTGTATTACGGAAGCGCATTCATTCGAGTAAAAAAACGAGACGAACTGTAAGTAGGTATATATTGTTTTAGGCTCTTTATATTTTTAGGATGCGATTTTTATTTACTTCAGTTTCTGCGATTTGTACAAACACACGCAAATATTTACATTCTCAACGAGGCCGATGCAGATTTCCGTTGCCAGGGGGCGCGACCTGTACCGATCGTCTGCTCTCGTCTGGAAATACGGTTCCCCCAAAGCCGTTTAGAGGCACACGATCGGTCGACTCGCCCGATCCAAGGTATCGATCGTTTTTGTTTATCGATCATATTTTGTTCCGGTTCCCTAAAACTCTCTAATGATAGGCTACGTGAACATAACCTGTCTAAGAGGTCAACGGTAGGGGGTCACTTGCCTCTGTACAGTCAAGCCTGTACATGTAATTCAAATCTGACAAGCACCGCCATCATCGGTCGATGTAAGGAAAACCTCCCCAGAGGAATTTACGATGCGTTTATTTTAAGGACTGGGTGAGCACTGCGTGAGTAATTCTGCTGTCTCAATATCTGAAAAGTTAGTTTCGTTTTTAAACTCTTCGATGCTCTAAGGCAATCGCCCCGCGCCCAGGAGTTCTCGTGCCATGAACATGTGTCAGTTAGCTATATGTCGTCTTCTTTCTTCTTCTCTTCTGGATGAAATATTGAGTTGTGAGTTCAGCGTCTATCCTGTCTCCTTTATTCTTCTACAGTTCCCTCACATTGCTCGCTGACTTTAACCAGGTATAATGCTTACCAACCAGCGCAATTCACCACATTTCTGCATGCTCCTCTGCTTTGCCTGACATGTATAGAGCTTCAAAAACGTTTATTTTTTGTGTGTTACGCAGAAGCACGTAACTGTCACGACATTTCAAACTTAGAATAAGTCAAAACATTAGCGGATACATTTTTGTACTCTTCTGTATTCTCTTTCCTGAAAACAGGGATTACTCAGAGCTTAATATTTGATACTCTACCATCCACAAGCTTTTCGATTGATTCCGGAGCTCACAGCGAGGTCACCGCAGTACCGCGATCCAGGAGTTCAATTTTTGTCATTACGAAAGCCAAAGGATGAACTAAGTTGCCCCTCACGGAGCGAGGTAGGATACAGTTTGGAAATAGTTTGTCTGGTAATGCCAGTAGAGAACGGGGATTTTCTACCAGAAAACGTCATTAGGAGACATGCCATTGAAGCATCATTAGCAGAGATGCCATAACAAAAACAGCCGTATGGAGTCTGCTAGTAAACTGAGCAAGCTGGATTGTCTGGTAAGAACCAAGTGCCTCGACCAACTGAGACCAGAAGCAGGCTTGCCTGCTTTTCTATTACAAGCGATAATCCGTGCTACTTTTTAAAATATACGGTTGTTCCTCTGCCATACGGAAGTTGGATCAACCAGTGGGCGAAGGACCACTCAGTACAAGTATGCATCAAAGGCAGTGAGACGTCTCTCATTATTCTTGTGTTGGTTAAAATATCTTACCAAAACACTGTCCGATTGTGACCTCGCAAACAGGTCAAACCTTTCCTTTGGGTCGATTACGCTCGCTCAGTCGAAAGCTGTGTCGCCGCGTTAAATAAGCAGCCGAAAACGTCCGGGCCTTCTTGACAAAAATCGGTCCTCTGAAACTGTGGCTGGGTTGACATCCCAGGAGCAAGACGTCCAAAGCTTGTTATCAATGTTATACTTTATGGCAAAACCGATGGCTCCATATTTAAGACATATATCTTCAACACTAAAATCACCATTGAATCTGCGGTGGTTTTTACAGTAACTGATTTTTCTCAACATTGGCTAAGCACAATAATAGATTCAACTGAACTAGTACTACATTTACAAGTCACAATTAATGTTTTATGGCGAAGTTATTGAATGTTTTAAATTCGGTCTGAGCGACTAAGAGGCTCTGATTGCAGCACTGAAAACTTGCTGTCAAATGTTTTAGTATGGGGTGAGTGCAGCTTATATTCGACGGGCTAAAATATGTTTGATGATGTGAAATTGATGCTGGCAAGGTTCACGCTGGGGAAACAAAGCAAACAACGAGCAAAATACTGCTTTTTTGACTGCCTGCTCAATTTACCAGTTATTAGATGAGAAATTTAGCCAGTACAAAATTTCTCATCTACAGCGAGTGACTCGTCGCAACCTTGAAATGGCTGACCAACTACACGCTGTCTAAATATCCACACAACCCCATTTAATTTACCCCTCACTGCTCGTATTTGTGGAGATTGATTGAGATTAGAGGCATTAAGTAGACGTAAATTTAAGTGTGGTTCATGAGTCGAAACAGAGTTGGAAGCTTTGGTATCATGCTTAGATGAAGTGTGATTTCGCTCCCTGGAAGCTCTGATGCTATGACGTGAGGGTGTGGAAGCTCTGATGCTATCACGTATCCGAATATTATTCCTGTTGTGCTTACTAATATTCGAACCGTCATAAATAAAAACGATCACTTATCTTCTAATATTGACTCATCTAACGCCGACGTTTTTGTTCTTACCGAGACCTTGTTGCAAGAAACGTAAGAGTGAGATTTTTAATTGTCAAACATTTTCATTTATATTGTCATTATAGGTTTAAAAGAAGTGGTGGTGGCGTGCTGATCGCGGTATCGAAAAATATATCGTTATCTCATATTAACGCTGTATCTAAATTGGAGCTAGTGTTCGTTGGTCTTAACAAAAAAACAAAATAAATTTAGGCACGTCTTATCGCCCTCTCCCTAGAAGTGAACCTCTTACTTCTAAACTTAATATGAAATCAATACAGTCATTGTTCGCTTTCCAAATGCTCCAGTCATACTTTTGGGCAATTTTAATTATACTTCCATGGTTTGGTCAGATGTTTCTACTCACATTAGTTGTTACTCTTTAGAGTGAAGGGAGTTCGTGAACTTGATTCTTCAAATTAATTTCTTACAAATGGTTACCCAAGCGACGCGTATTGCTGCTTCGAACTCTTCTTATTTAGGACTTGTCTTAACAACATCACTTGAGCTCATTTCTTTGTTAACTCACTTGATAGGTCTTAGTGGTTCTTCTTTATAGCATTTTTCCTTAGATCTACATATATATTTTAGGTCAATGAAAAATAAGCGATTTTTTTATTATGCTCCAGCTGATTTCGATTTTTTTAATAGGACTTTCTAAATTCCTTTTCCCCCCTTTTTCTAAATTGTTTAATGTATTAAAAAGCGCTTACTTGTGAATAACTGGTGATAATTTAAAGAAATATTTGCGTCCCGGTATAGCGTGTTCTTGAAAGGGCTAGAAAACACGAAAAAAACAAATATTTCGCGCTGCAAATCTATCAGAGAACGAACAGCGTTGGTCAGCGAACCATACTGCAGCTGGTGTATATAAAAAAGCAGTTGTACATGCAAAATCCCATTACTTTTATTTTACGTTGCCTCCTTTTTTGTTAAATCACCCGTGTCAATTTTGCAAGGTTATTAATCTATATTTCTCTTCCAATATAACGTTTAAAGATGCTAACTGATATGAATTATACAATTAACAGTGTTCTTTCGTTTTAAATAAAATATTACGTAAATCTTTTTCGATCTAGATAGTTCTTATCGCCCTGTATTTCCCTCGTGTGATATTTGGCAATGTATCGTGCTGTTGTAGATAGGGAAGGAATTGCTAAGATTATTGATAACATAAATGTGTCTTCTGCAGTAGGTACTGATAACTTCAGCTCTGAAGTTTTGAAAAATACTACAATTTATTCAAGCATTATCCTATCCGAGTTATTTTCTCAGGTACTTCATCATGGAGCCCTGACATTAGATTGGAAGGTGGAGAAGGTAGTTCCAATACACAAAGGTGGCGATAAACAAATTCCACTCAACCACCGTCCCATCTCCTTAACGTGCATACCATGCATAATTAATTCTTGAACAGGTTATTTACTCTCAACTTGCTAACTTTCTTTGTTCAAACTCTTTTCTTAACACGTCACAACATGGTTTTCGGACGTTCTACTTATGCGAAACCCAACTCCTTGCCTTTACTCATAATCTCCATGTCACACTTGACCAGGGTTCTAGAACTGGCTACATATTCCTTGATTTATTCAAAGCTTTTGACAAAGATCCTTACGCCCTTCTTTATAAAAGTAGTAGCCTTAACATATGCTCATTCGATCACGCTTGGATATAAGCCTTTCCACGAACCGTCTACAGTTTGTCATCGCCAACGGAACTAATTCTTTATACTCGGCTGTCAACTCCGGTGTCCTACAAAGTTCAGTACCAGGTCCACTGCTTTTTTTATATTAACGATCTCCTTACTCGTGTCTCCTCTTCTATTAAGATTTTAGCTAACGACCGTGTTATATTTGCAAAGAAATCGTCAACAGCTGACATCTCTGCTCTTCAGAACGATATCAACAATGTTACCCATTGGTGCAACGACTGGCTTATGGAACTTAATATCTCTAAACGTAAATCCATGAGTGTATCTCGTCAAATTAAAATTTGTCCTTTCCACTTCATCAATAACTCTACCCTCCATCCTGTGCCCTCCTATATGTACCTCGGTTTTCACATTTAAATGATCAGTCCTGAAATATTTATGTCGACTCTTTCACCAAAAACGCTAGTCAATTATTGGGTAACATAAAAAATGTTTCCCCTGTTTCAACAAAACGTCTTATTTATGATACCTACAATCGTCAATCTGGAACACCAGTATCAACCTTTGATCTGCCGTAGAATTCACTCAAACTCACTCCGCCCCTTTTATACTTTCTAACAATCAACCAACAGCTAGCAGTACTATAATAAAAGCATCTCTATCCTTGTTTATTCTTTCTCTTCCTCGAAAAATATCCCGTCTATGTTTGTTCCATAAATTTTATTACTCTAACCCTACTCTCTGCCAAGCGCCATTTTCTGAACCATTTTACATATCATCGCGCACCGATCGACAACGAAAAGTTGAGATCCGCCATTGCAGCACATTCACCTTTATTACATCTTTCTTTGCCTCAAACCTTGATTGACTGGAACCACCTTTCCGCGGCCATTGCCACATCTTAGCCTGGAATAGTTTTAAAAGTGCCATTTCTAACCTGTTAAATGATGTTTCGCAGTAATTTTGTGTATGCTTTGCCTTTTCGTTGCCATTTGCTTTATTTCTATATACGGTGCCAAACTCCTCTCTGTAATGCCTTCGGGCTCTGAGAGGTATAATAAATTAAATGAAATGAAATTCTTAGTGCCTCGCACTAAAGACGTAGCCGCTTCAACGCGGCCCCCATCATCGGACCCACTACGGCCGTAACGGTCCCCGCCGGAGGTGCTGACGTCGATCCGAAGACCGAGTCGGACCCAAGCTCGCTCATCTGCGTACAGCCAACCCCCCTTGACCCAGAAGGTAGGCCACCCCAAGAATTCATGGGCCGTCTTGAAAGGGGGGAGGGAGAGGTGTGGGAAACCGTGTGATACAAAGCATCGGACCAGGTTGCCACATGTTAGATCATCTGTGGTAATTTTCACCGCGATAAAAGGCTGGAGCAGTGTATGCGCGGAGTGTCTTTGGTTCACGGCACGTGTCGATAAGTCAACTAATGACTACGTGTTGTTGAACCAATGCGTCGTTTCTTCGATGCGGGTAGCAGCAAGGAAGGTCCTACAACATTTACGCAGTAGCCGTGCTGCAAAGGCGACATTGCGTTTCTAAAACAGTAACGAATCCGCGTTCTGATAGACGCATTCGCACTTTTCGTTATCGCACGCATAGCAAAAGGAACCGTTGTAAAATGCGAAATAAATGAATATATATTCAAGTGGATCGTATAGCTATCAACACAAAAAGTGGCATTAAAAAGAAATTCAAATTAATAAGGTTTTACTCGTTGAATTCCGTTTTTGTCCTAATTTTTATTCATTATTTTTATTTTTCTACTCCCCTGCGAAGAATAAAAAAATAGCCTTATTAAATATCTTCGCGTTCTACGTTCTTAGAATGTAGATATTCACGCATTTCCATGTTAATGATCCCGACTCGTTCAGGTATTAAGTTTGGAGCATACTTTCGTCTTTCGATTTAAGCTGTAATATATTCATCTTACTCAAAACAAATATCGTCCCAATCACAAAAAAAAAATAGTGTACTCTATTTTTATAGTAGCAGCTTAAATTTTAAAAACAGCAAACTGTCGTTGTAACCTGTAAAATATGGCCTTCCTAACTCCCTTTTTATTATTAGGTAATTCATAGAGTTTTATCTATTTTTATTTAGTTTCTTTTAAACAAAACAACTAGGATTAGCGGATTTCATTTTATTTTAAGGTTCAATAACATGGTCATAGATTATATATATATATTATATTATATAAGCATGATTTCCATAAGCCTATCTTTGCCAGAGAAATGTAAGTTTATAGATTTTCATAATTTCAATAAATTATTCAAACAGTAGAACTGGTGAAATCGTGGGAAGTGCTTTGACTATATATTGGCTTTTGAACATTTTTACCTTTAATACTCGCACCTTAGAAATAAATTTTAACGACCCATTTTTGATCGAATCGCGGCGTTGGAAGGAAAGTGAATCACACTAAACCTTCTGCGTAGTGTTCATCATCTGACCAACTTCTTGGAAGCTCCTCTAAGTTTTCACTATGACAACTAATACAGTCACTCCATGTTGGTTTACCTTCGAAACAATTATTCTTTCCCCGCCCTCGACGAATAATTACAGCAGAATTGTATTGTTAATACGGTAAAATATGCAGTCGAAATTACTGGAATGCAGACGGCATTAGTCAATCAGAAAGCTATATTACTTGACGATGCGCACATCACGTTTCACGGCTCCAGGTAGAAAAACAGAATGAGTTGATGAGTTGTATCTCGATCTTTACTTTCCATACTTCCTTAATCTTTTTCCACCTGTCTTCTGCTTGCTTGAACATTTCAGTCGCGTTTTGGTAGGATAAGACGTGAAAAAACCAGGATCGATTCAGAACCTCCTTCATATACTAGGTGTGATCAAAAGGTTCAGGGATTGATTCTGTAGCCTAAACATACAGAGCAGCGAAGTGATGCGCGCGCAGAAGTCGAAGGAAGGGATCTTCGTTTCTTGTTATACCCAAGGGCGTCACTCTGTGAATATATGTAACTGCGCTACACGAGTTTGTTTTACCCTATATGCACGACCGTATCGGCGATATCTTCATACACTGCAAACCAAACCGAAAGCGAACATCAATTTTACGTTTAACTCGGCAAATCTAAAGCAGATACTTCTGAAATTATTTAGAAGGCTTATGTCAAAAAGCAGTGATGCGTGCGAGGTGTTTTGGATGGCACTCGCACCTCAAGAACCCCAGAACGTCACTGTAGTCAATGAGAGGTCGGATGAGGTCATCCTACCGCTCTTTTGTCTAACAGCGATGTTCTCCCGTTCATGAAGCGCGAGTGCGACTTAAAACACTCTACAAAATTCACTGCTTTTTGACACAAACCTGCTGTACCATTTCAAAGGCCCCTGTTTTATACTTTCCGAGTTTGAAGCATAATTCGTGTTCGCTCTCTTTCTCGTTTGCAGTCTCTGATGAAATCAACATTCTGCTCGCGCACGTCATAAGAAACAAGTCGTCTAGCCCAGCTCCCAACTTTCACTGAGCGACACCCTTTGGCATACCGAGACACGAAAGTCCCTTCCTTGGATTGCTGCGCGCGCAGAACTGTGCTGCTCTCTCTTTTTACGCAACAAAATAAGAACCCGAATTTTTTTATCAGACTTGTATGTAACAACCAATGAGGTAGAGGGGCTTAGAGTGATAAACCGGAAGTTCGGAAGTGGCACCCCCCCCCCCCCCGGTTGCCGCCATGTTTTATGCAAATGTGACCACTCGTCACGTGACCTCACAAGAGCCGTGACGTCACCGGTAAGATGGCAGCGCCCAGAGCTGGCGGATGCGAGTTTGTTCGGTGCGCGGTAGCCGCGATGTGTAGCTGCTTTCCGACGACTTCGGTCTTCTTCGTGCTCGCTGACGCAGGTATAATGTGAAAATATGAAGGAATGAGATTTCATACCCATTTTCCGCAAGATCGCCCTGGATCATCTGGATATTAACACCCGTGAGACAGCATCAGCCGTATCGCCGCACTGGTGCTCGGATTCCCGGATGTGTTCGAGGATCGATAGACCTTTGAGTGCTTTTAGCATGAAATTTTCGCATTCTCTTAGCTTTGTTTGAACGTTGGAATGTCTGAGAATCGACGCAAAATGTATGCGTCGGACGTAGGGCCAAGGGGAATTCGTTTCAGCCCTAAGTAACTGCATAATCACAGCCAACTTTTAGCGAGGAAGCTCGTGCGATCTTTACGTTTTGTACTTGTAAACAATTTTACGATATAACTCCGAGCATAATATATTCGCATTTTTCTAGCTTCGTTTGAACGTCTGAGAATCGAAGCGAAAGGTATACGTCGCGTGACGGCCTAGGGGAAGTTGTTTCAGCCCTGCGTCACCGAATAACCATAGAAAAGTTTAGCGAGGAAGCTCCTGCGATCTTTAGCCTTTTATGCTAATCAACGATTCTACATTCGATCGCTTTTCTACCTTTTTTTGTGAGTGCGAATTGCACACTTATTTTCAGCTGCGAGGATGACGTTTTTATTGAGTGTGAAGATGAATAAATCGTTGCAGACCGTTTTGGTGTACGCATAGATTAACTGCACATTTTTGTCTTTCGTAGGATTTATTGCGGCAATAGTTTTTTTTTCATCAAGAGTGCATTTTATTAGTCGGTCAATTACTTACTTATTCTAGTTACCTGTACAAGATGATTCATATTTGTGCTCATCCCTTGCCCGAAAAGCAGTCTTTTTGAAAAATGTTGACTACCATTCCTTTCGGTCTCTTCAATAGACTTTTTTTCAAAAGTGTGGTCTGCCTATACTTCGTATCACCGTAACTTGGAAAAGGGCAACCGCCACAGCCCCCTTGTGCCAATCAGAGAGACGGAGTGAAGGCGTGTGACAAATCTGCGCTGACGAGCACTCTGATGATATGTTGTCATGTGCCTCCCTCCAACGTGCATATTGACTCACCGAGACTGTAGCCTTCGCCGCTTGCCAAATTGTGATGGAACGAATTACAGTAGTTACTACTCTAATTGCCCAAGGCCTTCAACTTTGGGCATTTGTTCGACAAGAATGTTATGTCCGCCATCACTGTGAACTCGGCTGAGCGCCTATTGGACTCTAATGCTGCATTAGCATTCGACGTGAACTGGGGTATATTCGTGTGCTTTACGCCGAAAAAAAAATGGCGACAGTCGTGTTGCTTGATGGGGTTTTGCAAAGGGTCTATTGTGTCATACGTATAAGAAGTTTCCTGCTACAAAACAATCCATCAACACATACTATTAAACGAGATGCTCAGAGGTGTGTTTGTTTCTGCAATTAACAAGTTACAACAGTGTGCTTTAATGTTATTATCATGTGTGTAGATTTAAGTATCCTCTCTGCAATGCCTACAAAGGCCCCTGGAGGGAATAAATTAATAAATAACATTTTCACATCACTGGAGTTGGTTTTCGGATGCGCCACATGTTAAGGAGAAGTGGAAAGAGTGCAGCCCAATGCAACCAGTCTGGTATGTCCCATTAATTAATATTTAGGGGTCAGAGATGCGAGTGTCCTCAAAAGGTCCAGCACGCGCGGTGAACACAATTCTTCGTGTAGAGACTCTGAAGGCGTTAAGGCGAGCAGAAATATGTTTATTTGGTTAGTGTATCAAATATGTTTATTTCCACTTGATTAAATAATTATTGGTTCTCTGCAACTGGTTCCATAACGAGTTCTTTCTACGACAGTCTTGTGTCAGGTGTTCAGTCGTAATACCTGTGGTCTTTGTTGTTGGATGACGCTCCTTGCACGTTGGTGTTCAGTTTGGTCGAGTGGCAACTTTGACCGACTAATGCCATCTTGTAATCACAAGTCATGTGCGGCCACTGACATCTGATGCACTGAAGCTGCAGGGCTGGCTTCTAATCCGCGAATTTTCCTGGTAGTTTTCTGCATCAATGCAACACGCTCGGACATGCATGAATGCTTCGGCGTTGGGGCGTCTCGTTGAATTGGCATTGAATAGTAACGAGTAGCCGATGGCGGTCGTCGTGACTTTGTGGCATAAGTCACCCTCGGTTCGTCAGATGCCGCTTCGCTCGAAAAAGTCTCCGGATGAATTTCCTGTCGAACTTGTCCTGAAACAATCTCAGCAATCAAAATAAAAGCCGGGCAACTGATGACAGGAAGTAGCTTTCTGGTCTTCTCCCGGACAACGTCGTGGATGTCGCTGATGCCTGGGAGGCTGGCGTCGAAGTTCCAGCTGGACGACTCGAGTGGCGAGAAGCTGTGGAGTTGTTGATAATGGCAGGCTTGGGCCTGCAGTGTACATTCAATGTTGGACGCCTCGGTGATATGAACCCTTCGACTGTTGTCGTTGTGTTGCGGACAAGGCTGCCGAAGGTGTTGTACCTCACATGAGGGACATAGGATTCTTAGCTTCTTGTCTTCTGTAACATCAGCGTTGGCGTGGGTGCTCGATCAGGCCCAAAACATCTTCCACGAAGGCGGTGACGCTCTCGTTGGGGCCGCATCCTGGACAGAATAAAAAATTAGGCTCTCTCTGGTCAATGTTGGCTGATGAACGTGCACTTCAGCTCGATCTTGCAAACTTCCCACGACGTTAAGGAGGATTTGTGGTTCTCAAACCAGTGTCTGGCAGTTTCTTTCACGAGAAGTATAGGTTCTGCAGGAGCTGGTTGTCTGTCTACCCACTGTGGCGGGCGACACGGCCATATATTTCAATCCAGCCCTCGACGTCTTCATACACCTTGCGTGAAAGGGCATCGGAGTGTGATGTGCGACGGGCGTGCAAACGATGGTGGGAGCGGACGCTGTTTGCTGCTACAGGTCTGTCAATGTTGGCTTAGTCAGCTTCGGTGTTCCTGCAAAAGATCGAATTCCGGTGATTCTTGCTGGTAGCAGCGACTGGCTCGGATTTCAGGTTCTTTGTGGTGTATTTCCGAGGTTCGTCCTTGTGGTACTCGCTTGTCTTGCGGTTTGTCTGCAGGGCCTGGGATAGGACTTGGTTCACGGCTCGCCGGGCGTTTAAGACGCGGGATAATCCGCCAACTGTGTCTTAATTGTTATCAGGCAACTCGGCTGAGGAGCCGCTAGGGTCCACACAGAGTGAAGGGCTATGGGTAAAGTGGGCAGCACCTCCACCAGAACATGAGATGACAGCTGAGCATGGCCTGGAACTTTCCAGAATAGTAAATATTGATAACATAGTACTGGAGCAAGCATCCGTGACGATATAACAAAACAGACAGAACAGAGTCTATCCTGACCACTAAAAAAGCTGCATTGCTTTAGTCACAATCTGTCCGAATAAATCCTCTCCTTCGGGGTTTGGTGCCTGCCGTGGACGAGCTGAATTGAAATGTATGTGGGACCACTTTTCTGGTAATGAGCCGCTGCAGACGGTCGTCGCAAAGCGGCGTGAACGGATGGACTGGGTAGGTTACACGCGCGATGAAATGTCCGTACAGCTTGAAATTCGCGCAACGAGTGTCGATGAAACTTTTGTGTCGACGAAACGTGCAACATACCAGCGGAATCAATACCAGCTGCAACACCTGTGCTCCGTGAAAGTGCACGTCCACGCCAGAACAATTTAGGAAGCAGCACAGCATCACCTAAAGCACCGCACAGGAACTACCAGCTTGAAGGCAGCTCTTCGGTGCGCCGCGCACCAGTGCTCCGTGAAAGTGCACGTCTACACCGGAACAATTTGGGAAGCAGCACAGTATCAATTAGCACGGCACGGGAACTACAAGCTTCAATGCAGCTCTCCGGTGCACCGCACAACAAAAGTGAACCTTCGGTCATTTGAACGAAGCGGCACCACGATTGCACTGTGCACACTGCCAAGCACGACTCACGCAATTTCCGTCGCTAAACTGTGTATCCAAATATATTGCACACGCTTCACTGCAGACCTCGAAGATCCCGATGGTCAACGAGAGCACAGAAACGTCACCTTAAAATTTATCCTAGCGGTATCCGAATCAATCCGAGGTCCGAGCAACGTAGGGCCGATTGTCTCTTTCGTGGCAATATTCCCCGTCGGTCACCAGCGAAATGCACACCGTTCCTCTGTATTTTCACGTTATACCTACGTCAGACACCACGCTGAGCTCTGAAGTCGCTTTCGAACGGCCTCATATGACGACTTCCGCGTCTGAAATCAACTCGCCGAGACGAACAACGAACAAAGCATCCGACACTGGGCGCTGCACTCTTAGAAAAAAGGGTATGGATAGTCCTCCCTTAAAGGAGGAACGGTCTTGTAACCTATGTTCCTACAGAAAGGGAGAAACCTTCGTCCCTGAAGCAGGGCAGCAACTAGTTCCTCCGTCGCCTGCATCTCATTATGGCGGCCCTGAATCGAGCAAATCGAGCTCAATAAGGCTCAACTAGGACGCTACGTCTCTTGTACGGGACAAAAGGAGCAGCAAATAAAAGCGTAACACGAGCTTTCCGCGAACTGTCTTTATTTCCGAAGCCAGGTTCCCCCCGCAGGTACAGAAACTTGCGTTTCGAAAGCAGCTACTTAGTCTTCTCGTCCCCATCACTGCGATGTTAAACGGAGACAACCGAGAACCAGTTACTTCGCGCACTTCACGTCTTACCTTTGCTGTTCCTCGAGTCACGTTTCTTTCGCCAACCGCACATCACGGAGGAATGGCAAACCAATCCGCGAAACCAAAATCCGCTCTCAAAAAAAACAAACTCGAAGCCCTCGAAGCCGCTGTTTACCGCGTAGCGTGAAAGAAGGTTAAATCGCTTGCCACCAGATGGCAGGGTCAAACAAAGTAAGCTACCGCCCGATCCAAAGGGCTCAGCCCAGAGCCGTTTATGGAGAGAGTTTGGCCATACATTGGTTTGAATAGGCGAGCATCTCGGGCCAACCACAGGCCGCGAAACAGCCCCTAGCGGTGGTCGCGTGCTCTAAATTTGTGCCACGACTATACTTCGTTTCACCTTATGTGCGAGCGAAGGCAAAACTGGAAGCGCGAGCACGGAAGCTCCGTGCGTTCAGGCTTTGCTCGAGCGCGCGAGCTGGGGAGAAATGCAAAAAGCGCTGGTCTCGCGCTTCTAGCTTTGGCTTCGCTAGCAGGTAAAGTGAAACGAAGTATAATTTAAGCCGTGCCGAGCGGAACTCCGCGTCTCAAGACGCTCGCGCACCCCACCCTTTGCACTGCTTTCTTTCAGCCAGTCTCAGGACGCTGTTCTAGCAGTGCAGACAAAGGCATGGGCACGAGCGCGTGGCTTTGGAAAGTGCCTCCTATGCACGAGGTCTCGTACAAACAATAGCGTTTCGCTGAGCTAGGCTCACGCGCCTGTGCCTTTGTCTTCACTGTCGACATTTGTGAGATGGAGTAGTGGTCTCCTGATTGGTCGACGCTGTGTCACAAATTTAGATTACGCTCTAAGCGTGGGGGGAATATTCGGCGCTGGCGGCGGCCTTTGCTCCGCCTATTGTCCAAACTCTCCTAATATACGGCTCTGGCTCAGCCGTATTCATCCATTGCAACCAGCATAGCTAGGCGGCTCTAGGTACCGTCCAATTCATGTTCTACAAAAAAATATATTTTTATTTTGCTCAGGCTATACTTGCGCTTTCGGATCCTCTACTATACACACATTACGCATACCACAAGCATCAGGTGAACATACTAGCATACACACACATGGCACATACAAATGTCAACAACGCGGCACACTAACCCGAACACTACACCCGAGCTCTGCGTTTCCGGCTTTTACACTGGTCGTTTTGAACGTACGGAATTTTTCGGTGACTCCTTAAGCAATACAAAATATTCCCAGCATGTTGATCTTTTCCCAGCAATTTAATACCACTGAGAATATTTCGAATGGCTCAGGGGATAAATCTCTTATTAAGAAGTAAACGCTCGATCATGCCGTAATTATTTAAAAGCCAATAAATCGCGCCGCTCCAATGCGGCTCGAAGCCATGAGTTTGTTTCCCCGCACGGCACGTCGTAGCCGGTATTTCTATTGTAGTTTGTTTTGCTATTTGTGCTGTTCGCGCACGGCTTCAATTGCCGTCTTGAATTAATCCCTGCAGTGCGGCTATTCACTCAGCTGGAAGTGATGCTTCACGGGCAGAGAAATCGCTTTTCGATCAACTTGAATGCAGTCAAAGCCGCGACTTGCGGCAGGTGTTAAGTGTACGGAGCTACACCGTGGCGAGCTTGAAAACTTCTAGCGCTCATCCCAGCGCGCCACTTGGAGGGCAGGTTCTCCAGGAACTGTAGTATATTTAACCAGCAAAATAAAGGGTAGCTTTTTTTCTTTTTCGATTTTACCTACTATTCTTGTTTAATGCTGAAATTCCACACTGTACGTATATATACGTGCTTTCAGTCATAATTTCGTACTTTTCAGTCCTTTCCAGAGCGCAATCGCTCTCGGGGAGGAGACAACCGACAGTCACATTTGCCACAGTACGATAGGAGCTTACTGTTCAGACCAGCGTTCCAACATGACTATCCGCACGTCGACCGATTGCACCTAATCCCTCAAGTGGTCTACACTCTTTAATGTAAAGCGGAATGTCAACCTGCGACACCCCGCCCCCTCCGATCACGGCTCGGCCAGCCGCATCAATGACCGACAGTTTACGTCATCTCATCTTGTTACACCACTGATACGCGAACACACGGTCACATCGGCGATAATTCCAGTCTTATGTTCACAACGTACAACACTGCCATCACGATGTTGCTGCTATGTTGCTGACACGCAGAAATACAAAGCCACGTTGATTGCCGGTTGGCACTCGGCATCGGAAAACAGAACCAAACTCAGCACGGAAGGCACCCAGGCAGCCAGCAGCAAAACCTGCCGGTCTTGGACGCAGTTCCTGCGATTTCCATAACGTCGAAAACGTCGACACAGATCCGCGTGGTTCCGCTACTGTAGTTCCGCGTGGGCTGGCGTGGGGTGGGCAGGGTAGGTTCCGCAATCTGGAGACGGCGGAGACGGCGACAACGGCGATCTTACCCAGTGTGCGTAGCTCTGCTGGCACTGCTCCGGAACTTCGCTGTTTTTAGCGGCTTCGTTTGCTTGTTTGCTAAAATTAGTAATAAAAACATCAATGCAACCGAAATGTTCTGCACGTTGTGACTAGAAGACGGAATTAACGGTGGCCTTCGTTGCCGCTGAAGCTCAATCAACTCAACAACTTTTCTTAAACAACGTGTGCGACGTGCTCGAAAAACGAAACCGAAAGAATATAAGTCAGGAGGGCGAAATCTTTCTCCCGTCTGCCTGGAGAAGGAGAAAAACGTTTTGTTCCTCCCTTTTTCTCGTGTCCGCTTGGGGGCGCGCCAGTAGAAGGGAGGAAGACGCGCCGTTGCTACCTTTTTCCTCCATTTTTTCTTTAGAGTGTGCCAATGCTCCGGCCCAGCTGGGGCCAGCCGCTGCCTGGGCGCTGCCATCTTTCCTGTGACGTCACGTATTTGGTTTGATCACGTGACGAGTGGTCAAATTTGCGTACAATGGCAGCAGCCTTATGGGGGTCACTTTCGAGTGCAGACAGGAACCCCGGTTTATCGCTCTAAGCCCCTCGACCTCGTTGGTAACAACTACAAAAGAGAGGACTCCTAAAACAAAATTAATTGTCATTCTAAAATAACTTATTTTGAGTAAATATGCTGATTGCAGACGGAGTTAACAAAACCGGAAAGATTGGTTTTCAATTCCGTCCAAATTTTTTGAATTACTCATGTTTATAGCTTGCGTGACGTTTTGTGTGGCGACTCCGAAGCTACAAGCACGAGCACGTCGCTCTGAGCGGTTTGCTTGGCAAGGACGCTGAAACCCCTGAGCTTGGTATTCTAGATTCCTCTTGCGTGCACTTGAAGTGAAGCAGGGTACAGCTAGAGCACTATATAGCTCCTTCGGAGCAGAGTAGCGCAATCTAGAACGCCGTATCTCCGCGACTAGCGGCGAACGATCGGAGGTTCCAACTCCGGTCAGAAATGCAAGGGGAACGCGAGAAAATCGTTGTTTCTTCAATATTGCGGAGATGTACGGAACGACAATAGTTTTTGACATAATAAAAGAACATTTTAGAATAATTTGCGCAGAGTTGTGTGCCAAATGAGGACGTAATTTTTTTTTAAAAATTGCATGAGTGGCATCATGCAGCAGACGACGCGGGGACGTCACGTGGACGTCACAGCGTTCACGTGACCCGCTCCGGCCAACCCAAAAAGCCCATCTCCGCTGCGTGCAAAAATCGTCTGCTTCAAACGCCATTGCCTTGGAAATGGCCTTCTCAAAATTTTCACACGCGTCCTATATTATTAAAACTTTGATAAGGAGTTTAGTGCTTTACCAACTTCACGACAGACTAGTTTCAAAAAGTGTGAACTAGGCGTTTATTTTTTTAAATAGCAGTGTTGCGTCGATCTCCATGTGTTCTCCATAGGGCGAGCCGCCTCCTGGAACCCTGAGTACCACGTGACTCGCGCCGAGCTGCTCTGTCGGCCATCTTGTCGGCGAAACACGCGGATCAAAGGATTGCGCTACTCTGCTCCGTCAGAGCCGTATATGTAGAGAGTTTGGCCATTCGTTGGGAAGTATAGGAGACAAATGAGGAGGCGCCATTGGCTGAAAGCGGGCTGGGCGTGTTCCAGGGCGTCTTCAGAAATTCGAATGTGACCAACCAGAAGCCGGAAATAATACCCTGGCGGTGGTCGCGAGAAACAAACCTGATAACTGCATTGGAGTAACTCTCGATGACTGAAAATATGGTACATGTGATGTTTCAATCACGCTCATCCAAAATGATGGTGGAGGAGTGCGACTAGCGGAACGATCGACATAATCCGTACGCCAAGCGCCGAGGGCCGGGAATCTGCCGTCCGAGCGGTCACACTCTGTCCGAGCAAAACAGAGTTGAGCGGCGCATTCGTTTCTTACATCTTTCTGCATGATCATGATCAAATCAACACGTGCACCCTATTTTCAACCACAAAGAGTTACTGCACTTCACTCTTACGCGCTTATTAAAACCATTTGCAAACATAGACCTTTGATCAGAACTGTTTCTCGCTACCGCCGCTAGGAGATTCTTTTCGGCTTCTGGTTGGTCGAGAGAGCATGCCAAGCCCTCTTTCCGAGTCTGCCGTGCGCCCTGGCTCTCCCTGCGCCTCCCATTGACCAAACTCTCTACATATACGGCTCTGTGCTCCGTAGGAGCTATATAGTGCTCTAGGTACAGCTTGAATCGCTTTAGTAAGCGGAAAATAAACGTAAGTCTATCAAGCACCTCTGACAAACCTACCAGAAGACGTATTTGATTAGGAGCGTGGGGTTGTTGTGCCATCTGGGGACAGTGAGCCGATATCCGCAGATGAAACCATTCAAGGTTGTCTTTTAATATCAGAGGTGGCAGCACCTTCGTCGGCTCCTCCGCGCTCCATTTTCCGCGCAAGGCACGAACCTGCAGTTCGGTGGAAGTTCGATCGGATTTAGACAGAATTCGGGAAATTTAAATATTCTGATTAATAAAAATTTTTTTTTTTGTTTGTCTACATTTCGAAAATGTGGCTCATTTTGCAGCCACATTGACTCAGTATTGCAGAATAAACGCGAAATATTCGTTAAACTTGCTTCCCAATCAGAACCTTGAAAATGCGGTCCCAAAGTAGACTGCGATTTTAATTATCTTATCTGAACGTGGGAAACGGATCTATAGCGTTAAGAGATGAATCCACACAGTATTAAACAAGCAATGCTAACAAAACGGATGCTTTCTAGAAAACACGTCATAGCAAGCAAAAACGTGCAATCAGAATTTTCTCTGTAGATGGTGGAGCGTGTTGGTATCTAATTTACGATAAGGAAGGAGGGACATTGAAGACAAACAGACAAAACAGGATTTTCTCATTTTCTTCTCCGAGCCGTAGCGGTGTAATCAAGCATACTAGTGCACTAAGATGTTTTTACTTGCCGTTACAGCTGAGGCGGTCAAATTGTCTTGTTCAACACTGATCTTGTACACTAAAGTGTCAAACGCACGGAGATTGTCTTGGCGCTAAGCGTATCGCGCGGTTTAAATTTCGCTCCTTCTGGACGAGTTCTAAATCACTGATCTGGGTATTTGTTGCCTTGTATACTTAGAGCAACCACAGGAGAGTCAATGTAGTAATAAATGAACCGCAACTGGACACTCCCTCTATCGCTGGTAAAATTAAAGATAGTAACCAGAGTTCAATACCAGCTGGATTGTTGGTGCGACATCAACAACGAAATTGGCCAAGCAGCCTGCATATACATGTGGAGGTATCGAATTCAGCACCACATGCAAGCAACGTCAAACCTGAAAACACTTTGTTTTACTTTAAAGAGAAACGCAATTTATGGTTCTTTATGCGCATATTTGTGTCGCTTATTAGAATTAGCGAAGTCTACAAAAATGAAATATTTAAATAATTTTCTCTACAGCTGAAATTCCTGAGTAAATCACTTCGATAAATATGTTTCTCTCGTCCATCATGATAAATATTACAATTAAGAGTAAACGTTAAGTGTAATGCACATGAAGGGCCTTTCATGAATAGCAATTAATAGGAAAAATCCGAGGGAGGCCGTACAGGCGTTACCTACATTGGCGTTTGGAACAACTCAATTATTGTTATCGGCATTGCGTTTGTTTCTTTCAGAAACGTTCCACAATAAGCTTGGGGCCCTCAAAGATAATGCGACGTTTCTCTCAGAAAGCGCGCGCCCAATGGACACTACCTACAATAATAAAAGCCTACGCCCAAGAGTTTCGATGTCCTTACAGCGAGATCGAGTGAAGACACAGATTGGACACAAGTGCTGCGTCAACACTCGGCTGATCCTCGTGTCCAATCAACGCGTCGCAGGACGCTCGGCATCGAGCTCGGGTTCAAGTGCTGAGTTGGCGCGATCCGCCTGTGATAATGCTTCATTAATAGAGAAGAGGGCAGGCTTTGGTTATTCTGAACTCCGTCGATCAAGCAGCACCAGTCTTGTACGTGTTACTCGGAGCACAAATTATAATAATTCTCACTCAAAAAAGGATTCAATTAGTATTCAATCAACAAAAAGTAATTGGCCGTAATATGAAGAAGTAACCGTTACTACTCCGTTTAATTCAGATTTTCAAAATGACAGAGTTTTCTGCCGGTTTTAAAACGAGTGTTTCGTACGGTCAATAATACAATTAGAATCCCCGAATTATGAGCTTCTTATCTTCTTAATTCATCCATTTTGGTAAACCATACTCCTGTGGGATAATTGGCTCGCGGATGTCGTGGTATGAAACTTTTATGGACGCAGGACCCCATTAGAATATGAAGGGAGAAAATAACAGTTACAAGTAATTGAGATGCTTCCAATAGTAATTAAATTACACGTGTGATTGCATTTCTAATAAACGTAACAATGTGATTACAAAGTTACTTCAAAAAGTAATCGATTACAAGTAATTTGATTGCTTTCAATGACTCTGTACAAGCCTGAACAGCACCTTCAGTGCTGCGATGACGTCCACTCTGAAGGGACTAACAAGACGACGCAAGACGCACGGAAGGAACGGCGCGAGAGAATTGGGGAGGAGCAGCCAGCGACCGAAAACGAGGCAAGTGCGCTCGGGTAAACGGCCCGAGCCAGGACTGGGTTGCGAGCCACAGGCAACCAGGTAAACCGCCGGAACATGTCGTAGTATCCAAGGGAGTGGACCAGAGAAACATCTGTTCCGGGAAAGCCCGAGAGTCGCCGACACAGCCGACCGTCGGTTCTTCCTCCGTTCAAACTGAAGTCGTACAAAAAATCCAGAACACCCGACGTTGAACCGTGAGCCTCCAACCTTCATCTCTTCTGCGGCGAACAGAAACACGCTGACAGATGGTCGAACAAAAACACTTCCGCCGAAAAAAAAAAAAAACAAAAAAAAAAACCGAACTGAACACTGCTGCCTCGGCCGAAAATATTTTGCCTTTATTTATATCATGTTATGTTCTATGATTAGCGGCTTTTTATCTTGATTACAAGTAGTTAATATTCTATTGAGTCTCGTTTTTTATTATTTACCATCTTAATTTAACGCGAAATAACGTTTCAGTGCAAATTGTCGAGGCGCCGGTCGTTTTTGTATGCTTGATATCCCCGGCTGAACCAACCACGCACGGCAAATGCCCAATCATTAATGCGCGGTTTTTCTACGAATGATTCGTTTGGTCAGTGATACCAAACGAACAAAGAACATGAGCGCCGTAACAATGCAATTTCCCCGCTTCTTGATTGGATCCACCGGATTCTAGCATCGGCTGCGGTTGGACTTAAAGGTAAACGGAGTGTAGTTATGCAGGTGACCCCGTTACAGAACACAGAGTCAGCTATATCACCCTTGCGTGTGAGGCTGCGCTTGTTGCGCACAGCAATCGTAAACGTCCGGAGCAGCAACCACCTCTTGGGTGCACCACTTTGCATCGAAACGCTAGCCAGTGTGGGGATCGCCGAACTCGCAATACCTCTAAGGCAAACTAAAAGTAAAGGTTAATAAAATGAAAAGTGAGTGGTGAGCCGAATCATTTTTTGATACTGTTCAAGCCGCCTTTCCCTCGCCCGTATTGTTTTTGTTTTGTCTTGGTGGGGTGAGGGGGGGGGGGGGGGGTAACAGTATTTAAAAAAAAAAACATAAAGACACCTCTTCCTCCTTACGCTACTTGTATCATAATCTCTTTCTCTTTAGTCGGTGACCGGTTAAAAGTTCAGTGCAAGTTCCTCCTACCTCTTTCCACTTTAGCAAAGCGAACGCATGTGGAGTACACTCTAAAAAAAATCCGTTCTTGAAAGGTTCTTCGCCAGCCCCAAGAACTCTTTCACCTCGTGAAGAACTGCTTTCGCTCAAACAGTGTCGCCCCCTGGCGCACCAGAAAGGCGACCGGGCGATGAAGAACGTTTGCTTGGAAAAAAGTTCTTCATAACGTTTTTTTTTTGTTTTTTTTTAGAAGAAGCAGTTGCGCGCGAAGGAGTGCCGGTGGTGCCGCTGCGCCGCGCCGTTTGCCTGCGTGAGATTCTGTAAAGGCGAAAGTAACGGCGGCCAACAATTCGGGGTTCGGTGTTTACTGTTTCGACCTGGTTCTGTCGGCGGCATTCAATGGATGTGGTCACGGTGCGAGAATATGCAGATGTGTCTAGATGGAAGCTCCAGGGCGTGTCAGATTGGTTGACAAAGCAAAACCTTGGAGACTTCGCCCAGAGATTCGAAGGTAAGCAGAATGCTCCGTTCTCTTTGTTTGTGTTGGTTGACGGCGTCGGTTTCGTCTCGCGTTTTCAGTTTCCAAGTTGAGTGCCGGTAACACCGGTAATGGTGGCTGATCGGGGTCTCGATGGCGCTAACCTTCCATACTTCCATGTGCACGCGAATATTTTTTATGAAACTTGTAGTGCAGTGTGGATATTTGGACATGTTTTGTGAGCGAGGAAGTGCTTCCGGGTCTTTCGGCGATTGGTGAGATTTGTCGTCGTTTGTGCGATTTCAGCATGAGCGGATACGAGTGTTCAAAGTTTTTGCGGTGCTACCACATCGGGAGTCATCTGATAAATCATGTCCAGATAGCTCATGGTGACCCGGACTTTTATTCTGTTTGCAAGTTGGGTGAGGGCTCGCCGTCTGGGCGATATTTTATTGCACTTGAGAGCTTCAGGAAGCATATGAAACGTAAACATGTCGAGGGAGGATCTGCGGAGCCAGAAAATGGAAGCAGTGTGAGGGTGATGCGTGCCACTGCTCCACGGTTATCCCCCCCCCTCCCCCCATCTTCACTCTCTTTATACTATATTTGTGTACACCATCAGAATAAAAAGGTAGAGAAATGTGGTAAAACTTCTGTCATTAACATATATGTGTGATATATACTGTATGTGCAATATTTTATCTCTTTTTATGCAGAAGAGGTTGATGGGGAGACGTTACTAAACTTGTCAGTGTGGATGATTGAGCAGTTTCTCCCTGCTATGAAACTGCGAGTCAAACTGCTATAAACTGATTTAACAGCTAAAAGGAGACATAAAAGAAAGGTAGGGCACATTACCCAATTGGAAATTTGCGTTGCATTTGTGAAATTTAAGATGCACTAATCACATTGTTATCTTTCAGCTTGCCTGGACCCTCCAATGTGCCTCGTGCTAGTAACACAGCAGCCTCAGTTTGGTCTACTGAGGTTGTGAGGAATGTATGGCCACAGAGATATACTCGCCCAGAATTTCCCCCACTACTGTTACAGAGGCTGTGTGAAAAGAGTGAACTGTTCCTTCAACCACAGTGAAATGAAGCACAAACAAAGTTGGTCGCTGCGTTGGCAGACGACATTCTGAGCAAAACTCCGAAAGCAGCAGCATTTGAAGTCCTCACTTATATATCTTAAAATAGAGGCTAACATTCGTTGTTTTTTGTTTCCAGAACGCCAATTCGGTCTTAGCTAGATGATGTCATGCGTGCCCTCCAAGCGGCATACCCCTTCCTGGCCGACTCCACTGGACGCTGCATAAGTTTTACAAGAACTTGTTTTCATTCTGACAATTGAAATGCTTGTATCGAAGTTCATTATCTGCATTGTAACAGGCTTGCTACTCATCAGTCTCACTGTAGGATTCGCTGCGACACAGCCTTATTAACAAAATGAAAAAAGAAAGGTTGCTTCTTATGCATCTGCCAGAAGTTCAGCAAAACAAGGAAAACTATGGGAAAGGTGGTGGGCGAAAGCGGAAGGAAGAACGCCAACGCAGTGACTGTATTCAAAAATACAAAAGGACCATGGTAAGTTTGTTGTAACCTGGTTCTGATACAATTAAAAGAAATAAAACTAAACTGGCAGTGGGAACTGTTTTTAAATAGTTATTCAACTAAATGTAGTTATGTAATTGCTTCACCATATGCTTCAAAGTGCTTAGCCTGTTACAGTTTGCCAAAATGAGAGGAATCTTTATACAGTTTCAGTTGCCCGTCCAGAGGAATGGTTAGAAGCTTGTGAATGACCTTACCGAATTCGGCTTGATTGTTTTTAAAAGGCATATTTATTGTTCGCATGCAGATTCTTGTTATGAAGTCTTAAATATACGACATTGATATTCACAATCAAATGACGAAATCTTTGTTTTATTATAACCTTTAGAACTGTAACAAAACATCACTTTGAGTACTCAAAATGTTTTTATTTTTACATTATTTTATTTTAGTAGTACATACTGTTTGCTTTACTTTTGATTCCGTACCTAAAACAACCATTCACAGCAGTTCATACTATCCATCATCACTCAGACTGTTGTTGCCATGTCTGGTGCTTCTATGTACAATTAAGCAGATAGTGCTTTGTTCGAGAGAATCAAACTTGTCAAGCAATTGATGTTAAAAAGTTGCACAGGAGTGGGAGGGCAAAGTAGATATAGTGTTTTAGTTGAGCATGGCAACACATTAACCGTATGATAATATTCACAGTGGTAAGAATAAAGATGAAGTTTGTGCTTACATGCCAATACATCTTTTAGCTGCTCCTAAACATACCTTTGGCTCCTCCTAAATGGACTTTTGACTACTGCAACAGGTGCTCCAAAGTGACTCGAACGAATCACATTGCTGTAAATTTAATCTGTAAAAGTCACAGTTGCATGGCTTGTCAGATATATCAAATACTCTTTACATAACATAAAATAAGGCTTGCTGGAGTTCATCTGCTACACAACTTTATTTTTCAAATCTCATATTGTGTGCATGGCACTAACTTTTTTTTCAGGTTCCACATCATGACGTAGGAGAAGGTACCTACAACTTTGCAGACCACGTAGAGATTATGGCTGCCGAATGCTCCAAGGCTGCACCAGATGTGAAGCTCTTACTTCAAATGATGGCACAAACGTCACAGGCAAGGAGGGTAGACATCGCTGGCAAGACCACCACTTATGTTATTTAGCTGTACCCGGCCCTCTGCATTCCCGAAGTGGTAATTTCAACGCCTTTTCTACTAAACTTTCAAAGCAATAGACAGCCTGAATGGTGCATCAGTTTTGTCTGGTTTTGAGTTACTTCAAACCCAGAAAGGGTACTAAGAGACTTAAGCACTGTCTAAATTCAGCTAACAACCTGGTTTGCAGCTGCCTACTTCAGTGCCGTTGTGCTCTTTGTCTGGGTTTAACACCTGTTTGTGCCATGCGCACTCGCAGTGTGTGGTTGGAGGGGGGCATCATGAGAAGGAAGGGAGCAGAAGTCTTGTTTTGCCGCAATTCCCTTTTTCCTGCTTCCACACCTGAGTGGTTGACTCGTCCACCTCGTCTCCAAGATAACATTTTTATCCATAAAGCATACCTCAACAAGAAAGGGTTATGAAGTTTTTCAAGTCAGTTTTTGTTTTCTTTTGTTAGTGGTCAAATAATAGATCTGAGCTCGCTAATGTGCCACATATGAAATCAGACATCTAGAACGTTGTCTCCATTTTCTCAAGGCCAAAATTTCAGTGTCTCATAGAAGTCCTCTAGGGGATTCACAAGAAGTTGAATATATTTGATCTCATCAAAGCTATACCTTGATGGGCTTTTAAACTAACGTTTGTAATATTTTCCACAGTAGGGTTTAACTTTAATGCCGGTTGGCCTTAATTAAATAATAACGCCTGCTCTGTTAACCAAACCGAGAAAAATTTACCTTCCAGCTACAACAGGAGCTGGATCTCATGAAGGGGACCAGCAGCATTTCAAGTGCACAAGCAAAAATGGAACAGGCAACGAATGGCCTACTTTAGCGGATAATGAAGTTTCACTCTTCTTCTGACTACATTCGACAACTGAAGGGGTTTGAAGAAACCTGTCCAGGGAGTGGCAAGCTGCAACTCTTTTCTTAAGGTTAAAACTGACCAATTTCAGAAATGCCTGAAAGTGATTCATGAGGTTTTTGTGTATATTTTATTTCTATGTATTGTTTGCTGGCGTATATATTCCACTAACTTGATAATACATTTTTCTTTGCAAGTTAGCGCTGTTTGCTGTTCATTCTCCAGTGTTTTTCCTTGTGTGCACTATTCCCACCGTTTAAGCTGTGAGAATTTCTCGAATAACTATTTACCGAGGCAGGGTTATAAAGCAGAAACTGCCCCCCCCCCCCCCCAAATCGTGCTTGAGAAAAAAGCTCTCGGTAAATATCTTATTTTTTCTTCCTCCAGGGTCTGACGGTGGCCATCTTGAAAAATTAGGTTTTGGTGTTCATTTGCTTATAGATATATGAGAGGTACGAAAAAGTGGCTAATTGGCAACAAATTATAGTTTTCAAAGACTAAAAGCAAAATTCTGCTTTGAAAGGAGGTCCTAGATCTTTAGGAATGTTCCTACCCCAGTGCTCAAGAATTCTGGTTGTATGAATAGTTTTGTTTCCGTTACATTTTGCAGACAGTCATTGCAGACTGTTTGAAAGTTCTCGGAGTTACATTTTGCACACTCATTGCACACTCTTTGAAAGCCTTCGGAGTTCCAGGAAAGGTTCATTAAAGAGTTTTTCAGTATGTGTAATGAATCTGTGAATTATGACGTTCCACTAGGCCGTGTTTTATTTTATCTATATGTTAGGCAGAGAAGCATTCTACTCATGTGCTAAGTTTCAATCTAGTCATGTTCAATAAACGTCAGTATGTTTTTTTTTGTGGATCGCTGTATCTTGTCTTCATTTCACCATTGACAGGTTGGACATTGCAGGGCATCTCTTTTGTTTCTTCTACCTCTATTCCCTACACCTCATACTTGGTCTTGACAAGAGTATCAACGACTACCCATCCAAGCCAGCGGCCTTGAATACCCATCCAAGCCAGCGGTTCTGCAGTCGATGTAGTGCCCCAGAAAAGGAGCCTTGTCGTTCAAAGCCTGTTTTGAACTTCTGTTGACGTTTACAAAACGTCTAGGTGATGTATATTGCCTCTTTGAACAGTTCGAGACAGTCGATAAAGAGCGGTTTACTAAAGAGCTACTGTACACCTAAATTGCTGCCCAAGTCGCTTTTTGCGAATAAGTTATTCAAGTTAACCCGAAAGTGGTCTTTGCAAAAAACCTTTAATAGAAAAGGTTCATAATAGAAAGCTCGCTCGGTGAAACAAATAACTTAAAAGTTAGGGGTGAGCAAGTAGTGGTTGAAATGGAATGTCCTTCGTAGTTTTTTTTAGTTCTCTCTCGGATGGAACGGTTTATCATCAAATACCTTTGGAAGCTTCTTATAAGCTCTTTCAATTGACCAGTTAATCGTGAAAAACCTTTATTGAATCTTTTAGGGTCTAAGGAAATAACAGTTCTAATTAATAACCTTTCAAGGGAACTTTATTGTTGGGGTGTGCGAATACCCCTCAAATCAAAAGCGCAGCGATATTTCTGGGTTCAAGTCCACTATACACAATTACTTTCATTGCAGTGTTGAACCTGGAAATATCGCTGCGCTATTTGAACCGAGGGGGTATTCGCACACTCAACATAAAAATTCCCTTGAAAGGTTATTTAGAACTTATTTTCTTAGACCCTAAAAGAACTCAATAAAGGTTCTTCATATTATTAACAGGTTAATTAAAAAAGAGCTTATAAGAACCTTCCAAAGGTACAATCGTTTCATCCGAGAGAGAACTAAAAAGAACTGTTTCAGCGACAGAAGGGCTGAAAAGAACTTTTTAAAAGTTCCTCACGAAGAACTGTTTCATTGAAAAGAGAACTTAAAAGAACTCCTTATAGGTTCTTCATGAAGAACTTTTTTATAAGGTGCTTAAAAGAACCTTTTAGGGTGCAAAATATAGACAAGCCGAAGAACTCCAAAAAGTTCTTTTTCGAACTGATCTTTTTTAGAGTGTTGGTGACCTTCCCATTTGCGTTCGCTCTGCCAAAGTGCGAAGAGGTGGGAGGAGCTACCCCTGAACTATTAACCTGTCACCGACTATACAGGGTGCTCAGAAGTAAATAAAAACAAACATGGTCAAACTTCCGCGGGAAGTATGTTGATTCCGATTTGCTATTCTTTTTGCTTGTTTTTGAGCTCCCGTAGTGTGTAGCGCGTACTTTAAAGGTCTCACCCCCAAGAATATTTTCTTTATCAAAGGAATCACGAAACTTCCGAAGGTATTTGAACGCTTCTTCACGAATACCTATTCGAGCCGCCTGCTACCTAAGAACGACATATGTATACCCTCCCATAACTCAGCGGACTCTTGTACACCACGCCTATCGCACATTACAAATATCGTTTTTTCTGTGTTTCACAGCGTAATGGTTTTTACTCCTCCATTTATCTGTGATTCTAGGGTAACGTTGTGGCAACTTTCGAGGTGCCGAGGACTCAATGGGTACCTCAAATGACGCTGCTATTTCTTTTCAGCTGTGAGAAATTCTGTGTTTGTAGGGGATCCCTTGCGATTCTCTTGCTTAGTGTCTCCCTTCTCTGATGAGGGCTTCCCTTGATCTTTTTTAGAACGCCTCCATTTCTCCCGTTTTTGTTATTTTGTGCGCTGCTTTACCTATTGCTTAAACAACAACCAACTCGCCTACATCAGCATCCTACAAAAGCTTAAACGCGTTTAAATACCTCGTAAATGACGAGGCATCGGTAATAGGCACCCACCTCCTCCAGGCCCGAACATTTGCGCCGAGCTCCTCCATCGGGGTCGCCGAGTCGAGTTTCTGTTTTAGCAGGCAATCTTCCTAAATAAGACTGGTTTGAGCTAGTTGGTTTATAATAAATTAAAGGTTAAAAACGCAAAACAACAAGGATGACGAAGAAAACACACATGACACAGACAGGCGCAGATACGACATAGACAGGCTGTCGCCTGTCTGTGTCGTGTGTGTTTTTTTCTTCGCCCGTGTTGTTTGGCGTCTTTAACCTTTTAAATCTTACGAAAGTTTTTATTCAGCTTTCTTCAGCGCGACGCGGGTCTATCTAATGCACAAAAGTCTATTGGTTTGATATGCTTGCTTTGGTATTCAAGGTTTCTTTCCCAGAGAACCGTGTCACCTTGCATCTATGTAATGGTCATGTTGGCGTTTATCGTTGTACGCAGATGATCAGTTGAAGCGCCGCCTGCGCCGCAGCCTCGTGTTTTTCGCGTTGCGCCATCTGTGGGATGCACATAGAACTAGGCTCTGTTCATGCTACCGTGCTGCCTTCCTGCAATCACCCAGGCCCGGCAACTTCGGTGGAGTCCCTCGTCTCGGGATAATAGGAAGAACTTCACTTTTGGCATTTTGTTCGTGCCGGCGCACATTGGTCACTCAGAATCACGACACAGGGACATTTCTATAGTTAAACATATAAAAGGGCTCAAAAAGACAAAGACAAAAAGTATAGACCTTTCCAGCGGCAGTCTCGAACGAAGCGATTTACAGCGCGCGTCCCTGGTTTTGAGAGGGTACGTCAGTGTGGCCCGACTGCGCTGAGCTGTGGAGTTTCTCGTCAATGTGCTGTGGCAGCCTGCGTAGGCGCACTTCCGGACGCTGGTGGAGGCTAAATTGCCGCGTTCTATTTTTTCTTTTGTGTTCTATGGCGAATATAAATTCTCAGCGTTTTTAAGAATGCATTTTACTCTTTTTGGGAACAAAAACAAAGAAATGAAAGCTGTTTTGGTGAGTCCGTGCGCGACAGAACAAATGCAACGGGAATGTTTGTTTCATTTTATGATCATCTTTTTACGGCACCATACACTCAGCCGTGTCAATCTACAAATGTCTTAACCGTCGAAAATATTTGACCACACAGGATATCCGAACTGCATGGATATTCCCCGCCCACAACATGAAATTCAAATAGTCTTAAAAATCGAACAACATATAATATTGTACGTACCCCACGGTGCCGCGTTATCCGAACAGGATTTGAGAAAGGTCTCAAATAACACAGCATATCCAATATACAGTGTCGACGATAGTTACTTCGCGACAATCAAACGGAATCTGGCGTGTTTTGGAGCACATGTAGAAGAGAGCTGCTTTTTTGCACAGCTTCAAAGCAGATGAACGAACGTGTCTATCCCGTCCCCACACCCCGGACCCGACCCTATCAGCTATTTTTTGCGAAGACCCTGAACACAAGCCGGGAAGGCTTTTTGGAGATTATCTCAACGGAAATAATCCTCCAAGAACGTAAAACTGCCGGCGTCGCGGGCAGCTTGACGTTCGCTCTCTTCGGTCGTTTCCTGCGAAGGCCGAGCAGGCTACGAGCCCTGGTATTCCATGGATCTTACAGTGGAGGATAACACACAAAGGGTAAGCATCCTGAACAGGCAAATAGAGTAAAAACTTCCAAGAAAAGCCGGCGAACTCCGAATGCAGAATGCAGCTGGGGAGTCACGGTGACCGGGTTTCCACAGCTCAGGCGGGTGGCAAACATTTCTGGCTGATAGGGGTCGCTCGGTTCGCAAAACGGCGGCGGCCAGAGAACTCTTTTTGCAAAGGTCTATACAGGACAAGCGCTAACTTTCCACTAGTTTTACTCAGGAAAAGCAAGCATATATGCACACGACAAGCGAAGATGCACCACATAAACGTTGATTAATTTTGTACCCGATTATTCAAAAATCTGAAATGCATTACTATGAAGCACAATAGAAGTATCGCGGACACATGCTGTCCCGCCTTTTTTTATAAAGAATGCTTAAAATAGCTCAGGAGCGACCGTCTCTCGGCTTCTCCCCAGAATCTTTATCTGCTGAAGTCGCAGAAGAGAGCCAAACCTGTTGCAATAAATAGACAAATGCGAGCCATATTTATTTTATGCGTGCTCCCGTGCTCGGTCATTGATGTACCGCCCTGTCTGGCCGATGTATACCTTTCCTCTTTTCTCCGTGGTCATTTGGCGCTTGCCGCCCTCGCAGCACCTTGTGTCCACACTCCTCCTTCTGGAGTAGCCCGACGCAACCTTCTTCCTGGACGTCGTTCTGCGACGCACTCTAAACAGCACCCACAAATATGGCGTCCAGTGAATTCTCCCTATTGCTAAATTACCCAAGCATCAAGGAGAATGCCGGGGATGGCGATCCACGCGCCGCACGTGCCGGCGTCTGCAACAGAAACTGTTGTAATCAAAAGCCTTTAACAAGTGGCACCTGGCACGTGCCTTCGTCAACGCTTTATTTGGTTATTTACTTCGACTCATTTATACGGAAAGGTGTGCGCGTGCGGCACGTGTGGTGGTGCGAGCGTATACAGTTTTTGGTCGCGCACACGAAAAGTCCACGGAACCGTAGCCACAAACAGCTTCGGTGTAGAATGAACGTTCCTAACCTGGCTTCTGCTTCCTTCGAATATCCGGTCGTTTCTTTTCTCGTTCTCCTTCTCAGGAATACGAATGTCAGCCCATACGAGTTTACACACCCCAGTCTCGCCTCCACCCCTCTCCCTAGTTCACGCGAGGTAGGAGCTTTTGAACCGTCACAGCCACGGGAAAAACAACCGACGCGACTGAATGGATCCCATTCGACTTACCGCGCCGCGCATGCGCACCGCCGAGTGAAAGGAATAGGTGCAGCGCATTCCTGTTCACTTCCGGCAAGGTTCCTCAATTTCGATGGAGGAGCTTCGGCTTTGTTGGAAGCACTTCACGGGTCGGGCGCTGCCACAAATCTACGTGCGCGTGATGACCAACTTGAGTCGGATCTTCGATCTAAAGATGCGCACTCAAACATTTGGGAGCGGAAGTAACTATTAGTCGAAACGACTGCATGCGCCACCGCCTCGGGATTTCTGGCCGCGCATTTGGTAGGGGTGGCTGGCGCCATCTGTCGCAGAGGGGGGGGGGGGGGGGGGGGGGGTGCTTCTTAAAGGCCAATTAAGGCAGCGGTCTCGGCTGTCTAGGCAAAAATTCCGTTTCACTTTAAGTTCGACCGCAGCCGACACTACTGTCCAAGGAATCAATCAAGTAGCACCAAACATGCATCGTCAGGACGCTCACTGTGCGCATTGCTATCGCCGACTGAACCATTCATTAACAGCATAGCCTCGTCTATACTCACAAAGCCTGGAAGTTCTACGACGGAGCCATAAAGTGCCCGGTCTCAGATTTGGACCTCGAGGATCTGGTAGCAGAGAGCATTTCTCGGGGAACCTGGTATTCAGCGCTCAGCTTCTGCATGCAGTGGCGAGGACCCGAAACATGGTTTTTAAACCCGACGAGAAAAGAAGTGGTAGCGCGAGGAACGCGAGGAGCACGAGCGGAAATTCCATCGCTCGGGACAAGTGTGTTTCGGCGTCTCGCCGCAACGGGGCGCCCGTTACATGGCTCTCCTCTCATCCGTTGTCTGCCGCTCTACCTTTTCACTTATGGCGACCACGTCTCGTGGCGATCTGCCAGGCTTTGTCAGTATAGAGGAGGCTGTGTTGACAGTGAAGGCGCCCCAATCATGCATTCTATTTTTGCTCGGGGTTGGTTTGATTGGTGATAGCAAACTTACTAAAACAACGAGAGTGTGAGGATGCACTTTTTGTTCTGCTTTAGTGGCTCGACAGGATTGTAGCATCCGCTGTGGTCGGAATTCACGTGAAACGGCGTATATACTGTCTGGTGTATCGGAAGTTAAAACTGGCGCTCGGAAGCGCGCACGCACGGGAAGGGAGGGGACTGCGCGGTGCGCATGTGGTCTCCGACGCAGGAGATCCATACCACTAGCTAGAATTTGGAGTAGGAGGCGTGCTATCTGCAGCAAATCAGCAAAGTTTAATGTATTATTCCTAGTGTGGTATTTTCTGAAATTGAGAGATAAAGAGGGAGAGAGACGAAGAGAGGGAGAACGCTAGGCAACGTTTCAAACCCGCGAATTTGGTGCAATGGTCGCGTACGGTTCTTACCCTTTGTTTGTTCTTGTCTTTGCCAACTATATGCATCTTTTTATTAAAAAATGCGACTTTTAACTGGCGAAGTACGCGTATGTTTACAGTGTCTAATACAACACACAAATAGTGTTTTTAACATTAAAACTAACGACACGTGCATTTCTTTTTTTTATGCAATAAGAGCAATACGCTTTTTTTTTTAGCAACGGTAAATGTCTCCCGCAGATCGGCTAGTGTTAACGTGCAGCTTTCTGTGCCCCTGACGAGTTAATGCTCCTTTTTAGGTGCAGACCTTATATTGGGGTAAATTACGTAACGAAAAGCCGCGTTTACATTTATGAGCCGCCTGCTTAATAAATCATAAATGCGAGAGCTCCGTGCTCGGTGATGTCGACGGGTACCGCAATTTTTATAATGTAATTGACATCACGTGTCAGAGGGCTGAGCATATCTGTTCAGCATAACCTTCCACCTTGAAATGAACATGAAACAAAGAACTAGAGGTTCATGAACTTTCGAAAAAATGTCAAATTGACGATATTTTCGAAGGATTCCCGACTGAGATATAATTCGTTGCTCGTGGTTATGTTGTTTTTGTTCGGTTTCTATCGAAATTATATCCCCGGAACAAACATAGTTGAGTTATGATCTGCTTTAGATTTTTGATGGGAGCGCGATTGGAAATCAGGTCGGAGAGCCAAAGCAGCTGCGTGCATACCACTGTACGTTCCGGATTGTAGTGCGAGAACTACGCGTGTTTAAATAATTATATTCAACGCTGTGCCAACTGTATAAATTCGCGGACTATACGTCTTCTTTTTAAATCTACATCGGTTTGAGTCCGGTTGTCGTCCGGAGTGGTGGTGGATATCACATTTATTATTGTTTCACCCTCTACATTATTTCTCTAACAGAACTGAGGGTGTTAATGTGTCGCTTTTGCCGTCACTTCTCCAGGGGGTGACGCGCAATGTAACTTAATCTTGGTGTCGTAAACATTCATTGCTTGCAGTATTAAAATTCCTATAACACGAAAACAATAGACACAGTCATCACACGCTCATCAAATACACTCATCAAATAACAGAGCACTAACGCTCATTATTGCATACTTGAATACAATACGAACTATTAAAAATATTGCGATTATTGAAACGAAGTCATATTCATATTTGTATTGTTTCCATAGCCAACGAAGAGTTCTATTTGTGTCGAAAAACAAACGACGTACCGTAATATTTCTAAAACAAGTAAGATATGGATGAAAACATGCCTATAATCACTGGCAGAATTAGAACGGCAGGGCGTATATGTTTCGAACGTCCTGCCACCAGACCCCACGTCCCATGCCTTCCGCAGTGCTTTGGTTGCGCGCGCGATCGAGGTGCACGAGATATCGAAGCCTTGTCTAAGGTAGAAAGCCCGCACTGGAGATGAGACAAATGAACCTCCTTCTTGCTTTCTCAACTTGTCAGTAACTATTGTGCGAACTATCTAAGAACAAACTTTTTTTTTTTTTTCAGCGAACATTTGCCAAAGCGGTTTAATGACCATGCGCGAATATAGTCTAAAAAATACGGTGCTCACCAAGGCAAAAAGAAATCAACTAAATAGTTATTTGCTGATTATTTTCGATAGAAGCTTCCAGAAGGAGATGAATCAGGATTGAAGGAAGAATAATAGTGAGACAAGTAAAAAACAGCCACTTCTTTCTTCAATCCTGACACTCACCAACATGCTATTCGTCCATCATTATAAAGTGAAACCGCTCATGTACCGTTATGAATGCGAATATAGAACTAAGTATCAGCTGGTGGGACAGGATTATACCAAACGTTATATACGAGAGCAAAAATGCGCCAAGGTTTTTTTAGATGTCGCCATATGCTATCAGACCGCGTTCCACTTCTCCAAGAAACGACCAATACCATCCGCAAAAAAAAACAAGAAAAAAAAACTAGGGTTGCCTTTAGAAATATTTTATCGCCGCAGCCATGACGTTCACATCAATGTAGCGCCTAGTCAGATCACTGTTTTGTTCCATTTACATTTGCCACCATACACAGCGTGGATTTCGCGATGACTGTCGACTATACTCCTTTCACCCCTAGTCTACGCGCTTGCTGAACCAATCAACCGCCTCCCTTTGATCACGTGACACAGCTCTTTGAGGGTGGGTAGAGGCGACAGCGTGAGCACGTGGAGAACGAGAGACGCATGACTAGGCTAACGAGCGCATAGCGTCCACTGCACTGTCAGATCAGGGGTAAACGGAATATAGACGACGCACTTCCACTGTCAGGAATTCAATTACCGCTCCCATCTCCACCTTGAACGGATTCCCACTGATATCAGCTGTGTTGTCAACGGCGTCCAACACGCGCGCATAAGAATGATTGCTTGTTTGTGCTTTGGTCTGCGCCTACCACACTTACTTTAACGCCATCTGGCTCCTCCTGTGCCGGTCTATACGTCACGTGGCACCAGGGCAAATAAGATCATGATTTTTTTTTTTTAAGAAATGAATTAAATCAGAATTATTTGATTTAAATCCAATGTATTTTATTTGTAAAGGTTTCTTTGATTCAAATCAGATTGATATTTGATTTGATTTACTGTAGTCAAAAATAATAATTCCTCATCATTATATAGCATTTTAAAACATTGCAGATTGATTTATCAATCTGTCAGATGATTTAAAACATTGCGAAAGAAACCCCTAATGTAAATTAGTTTTATACTGTTCAATTAACACATTTTTAATAATGTAAATGCCGACGTACTACAATAAAAGCAGCTTCATTTTTCTAAACAAAACAGTTTTTTTTTTTTTTTTAAGAACGTTTAACCTTACTTGCAATTGAACATTTCGTAACTCGCGAGTGAAGTCAAGGGTAAAAAAGTAGCTAAGTACCCTGACTCGCTGAGAAGAGCACCACTTTTTGTTCATGTTGTTCTTTTTGTCTTTCTTGCTTAATGATTCTTTAGGTTCAAATACAAAACAAATGCAAATAGAAAGCACGAAAGGGTAAACAAACGGTGAGTACAAAGTATTTTTGGAATTATTCTTGACGAAAAAAGTTTATTTAAATCATTATATTAAAACCGGTGTGATGTAAATCCCGATTTAAATAATCTTGATTCGGCCATACTTTTCGTTTCTTGAGTACGATTACGTCTGCACTGAAAAAGGTCATCGATTTCGAAACCCGATGACACTAAATTTAAACTGTTTACGCGCTTTTTTCTTCATTTCACGCACTTTTGTGGCCCGGCCACTCCGCTACCTAAGCTTCACGGATCAACCACACAATAAAATATTCTGCTCGTAAAACAACTTTTGGAATTTTTTCGGTTTGTTCATATTTTCTATTCTAAAACGCTACTTTAAGCACCCCATAAATGTTTTGGTTTTTTTCTGAAAAACCTATAAGGCTATTTTTTAAGCGCCTTTATTTATGCAAATGAGTTCTTCATCGCCCACTTTCCTTTCTACTGCGCCAGAGTGGGACAGTTCTTGAAGCGAAACAGTTCTTCAGGAGCTGAAGGAGTTCTCCAGGTATCGAAGAAGCTTTCAAGAACAGAGTTTTCTTAAAGTGCAAGCGTAGACCGCGCCTGGGCTAGGCCTAGCCGCATCCGGGTTCCGGCTTGGCAAGGACCCCGTCCCAGACTCCATCAATTCCTTATGGCCATGGCGACACCGCAACATACCGATGTCGCCACCACGTCGATGGCACAACCAGGCCCAACACCCGTGTTCACTTGAATCATTCAACCAGTATCTGAGGCTAATCCAAGTCTCAACCCTGGCGCCCCCCCCCCCCCCCCCCCCTTCCCGGGGCCGCTTTAACTCCCCCAAGGCACCTTCCGCTGTCACGACCCGAGAAACAAAGAAACGACGCATAAAATGCAGTCACTCCGCTGACTTGATCACAGAGTCGACAACTTCTAACTCCACCATGACGATCATGGACTGGGCGCAACCGTCACCGAAGTGCTTAACTTGACTTCACACCGAATGGATCCTCTCTAGAGTCACTGAATATTCCCACAGAACTTAAACTCCCAGCTAGAGGCGCCAAGATGGCGGCTCCATTTTTTTTTTATTACTTTGGTCGCCATGAGCGTTTAGAAAACATATTTTCACGAAAAAACAAACGAAAAAAAGCTCTTTTACTAGAAAATGTATTTGGAGAATAGTAGTGAATGACAAGAGACTTATGTTTAAAAAAAAGTATAGTTTGTAAGGTTTTACGGCACAATTTATATAGTTTTTATACAACCAGGCTTCACAGGTGATTTCAGAGAGCGCGTACCGACGTCGGCGCGTCCAAACTTCGGGGGTAATTCGCCGCCACGGAAGACTGGCAGACGCCACGTCCGACGCGTAACTCTAAGTGAACCCCAACTTGTCCGAACCCCAAGATCTCGATGAACCAACCGCCAACTCATGATACTTCCCCTATACCACCGAAGAAGACGACGCCCATGATCGTCGTAGTCATTCGCGCTCGCACTCAAACCAACGAGTTCAACATACCTCGCCCAATCCTTTAAGCAAACATTGGCTCCACCGTCGGTAAAACCGCTGCAACCCAGCACATCGCCAACCCCATCCAATCTGTCACGAACACCAAAGTGGTGAGTTTATAAAACCAGCAAAACCTCCGCGTCTTTCTCGAAGTTGGACGAATCAGTACCTCTGAAGGCACGCAACCCGTGCAGGTGTTCCAGTAAATAGGTGACGGCGTTATCAGAGGAGTAATTTACTAAATACACAAGAACGAATCTACGGAATCACACCAGGGAGCTAGCTATTTGTCGATCTGTTGAGTGACCCATGAGATGAGTGCAGGCCCGTCCCATGAGGAAGAAGGGTGTATGCCTCGTCACGTTTCGAGGCAAGAAGCTTTCCAGCTTCATTAGATACCGCGGGATGATTTCAAGAGTACACGCTTACAACCCAATCTCAGTGGTTTTCTCGCTTTGCCACGTTTTTGGGCGACAGGGTGACATATTCACGCGTATACCTAACGCCGCAGCTGATGCGGTGGTGACCACCCGGTCGATCCATCTAATCCGACATGCCCCTCCGACGACACGAAACTTTGCAAGAACTGAGAACAGGAAGGTCGTCTGGCGACTGATTCTACCTGTCCCAATCACTAAAACGCAACCGAGAGGTCGCAAGAACGCTTCAAACACACTAGAAGACGCACGAACCGAGCGCACCACGGTAAAGCAAGCCGACGCACCCGTTCATTCTCAGTGCACCGCACAGCTTCGTTGTCAATCCCGACTCCCGATGAGTACGCCTCCTTCAGCCTCACGAATGACCTATGCAGCCGTTGCACAACGGTACTACCCGACGTGATTCAACAGCCAAGCCAAAATACAGCAAGAAGTCTACAAATCCTGGACATTCGAATTTGTCCTTGTCCAAAGTAGATCGGATAGCTGAGATTGATCGCGAGATCGAACATCGCAAGGAGCAACACTGACAAGACATTGCCGAATACGAATTTCAAGTTCGATTCCTCAGCGAACGGCGATACAACTTACAGCGCATCATTTATGCGCGGCCACAGACCGAACAAAATTTACTCCCCAACACCCAGTCGGAGTGGCCGGAGTTATCGGCTCACAATACGGTTTTACCTAGTGCTTGCACCCTCAACATGTGTCCTCGAAGCAGTTCATTGCATAACTCCAGCAATTTATGCAACAGCAGTAACCTGCACATAGCACGAAAACAGACGTAACAACATAATTGTTTTCGCACAACTCCAGAAACCTTTTACGCAACTCAACATGGAAGGCGCTAAGCCAAACCCAGTCCATGATAGTACTAAAATATATTTAATTTCATTTAATTTATTATTCCCATCAGGGCCCAAAGGCATTAGAGAGGGGAGTGGGCTGTTACTCAAAACACATAAAAGTAACATAGTTAAAGAAGCAAAAAAAAAAAAAAACAAGCGCTACGCAACAACATTGTTAACAACATTGTTAAAATCAACAGTGTTAGTTATTGAGAGTATATATGCGAGAAGGCGATTCCAATCAATTGAGGCCTGGGGTCTGGGGTAGAATCTGGAGCGGTCTGGACCTGAGAACAAACGAACCTGACCAAGAGTTCAAGAAGGATTTGCCTCACTTTCTTCTACTTCGACAGACGCACAGCACGAACAACAATGAAGGTCACTTTCAAGTTTGAACCAGCGATTCAGCACGCTCTACGGGGTCGTGAGGACAGTGTCGTAAACGGACAAGCTGCTGTTTACGTTCGTAGCAACGTCCCGCACACGAAAATAGGCACTTTGAGCTGGTGCATGCTTATCCAAGAAGTAATTGCTTTACGGGTCGATATCAACGTCAAATGCCTAACGTTCACCACTGCCTACTACGGACCGGAGACAAAAAGAAGCACAAAGATTCATTTTCAGGAGATCACGAGCATTCAAAGCTCCCGGGACCAATTCTCGATCGGCGATTATTTAAAGAGCACTGACACCTCTAAGATCGCATATTTGTTTTTGTCCTAAAACGATGTAAGTTGTAGTCATAGACAAACAAAAATACCACAAATACTACAAAATGTCTCCCACGCGCGTGCCCGTAAAAAAAAAAAAAAAAACATTCCAACGCTTGCGCGTTTTTTTTTTTGTGCCCTTCTTTTTTTATCTTCTCGCTTTTTTATATTCTGACGTCAAAGATGATAAAATGTAGAACCTTTGTAAGCGACATATCTATAATAGTTAATAATGGAATTAGTGAAACATGTTTTTTAACGCAATTGAGGACGCATTACCGCCCTTTTTTTGAAATATCGAAAATCGGATTCCGGAGTGATGTCGCCTCCCGGCTTTTTATCTTCCCTCGGAAAACATGACGGCGCTGCCGACACTTGGTACATGTAAAACTGATGATGATCGGTGAGTCGGGCAATCGGACTAACTTCTGTTTTATAGGTGCCCGACGACCTCTCAGACTTCGAAAAGGAAATCGTTAAACGGTCAAAACAACTGTGTTTGGTGTCTGTGTATCGTAGTTTCGGATGTGACTCCGCCGGGGTGGCCTTTCACGCAGAACCGGCGCACCGTGGCCCCCCACGTCTCTCAGAAAAGTCCACTGCGCGTTCTCTTCGACCTCACACCGTTTCAAAGAATTTGAGATTGCTTAACGGTCCCTAAAAGAACTTTAAACTTTAAAGTGCAGCGCCGTCTGCTCACAGCGATAGGCGGCAGGCACGGAGAAGACCGTGTGATCGCGGGACGCGGGCGAACACGACACTTAGGGTCGGTATATGGTTCGGAGACGTGAGAGAAACTCGAGTTCCAGGACGACTTAACCATTGACGTCAAAGTACTTGCGCGGATCTCACAGGAACTTCAAATTCGGCTCTGGGAAACTGTTGTTTTTTTTTTTTTACTTAAAAAAAAACTGAGTTCCCAAGTTCCTTATTTTTAGGGTAATGTACAGGCATCGTTTTCAATCGTTTCGGATTGACCCTTTAACGCCCCACCACGAGGCGTGGGGCTACTCCAGAGACACTCCACGTGGCAGGGCCTTGCCCGCTCACATCACAGACAGGGACCTGGTACTACTCAACGACCTTGATATACCCAGTCCTACGGTCTTCTCGGCCTCCAGAGCGACACAAGTCCGGATATGATTTTGGCCTCACCCTAACTCGATCCGACGTGGCGTGGTGCCCTGCCGGACTGAGCGGGGCAGCGACCACCATTCAATCAGCATTGTACTGCCTGTCCCCAGCATCAAATTCAAGAAACGCCGGGCTCACACGGTCCACTGGGACTCATTTCAAAAATATGTCGGCGAGCGCTGCCGAGGCAAATCGATCGACTTCAACGCGTTCAACTTGAAGTTTCAGTGGAGACCGAGGTTTTCGAAGACTTGCCGTGCTACGAACGGAACCGCTTCAAGCAGCCAGAGGAACTCTCCCAAGTAAACCAACTCGCCGCAGCTGCACGCCGCCATGTGTAGCTGCTCTCGAACACTTCGTGGTTCGAACACTGAAACCTTTGACAAAAAGACAAGCCCACACAAAGTTTGGTAATATACAACTCCTTCGAAGGGAAAAATATAATTGCTTGGCAACTCATAACATCGCTCTCATACAAGACAAGACGGTCGACCCATAGAGTTATTATAATGTACGCTAGAGGCTCAACTGGCGCTAGTGTCTATGCGACGTCCGTGACGCAAATTGAAGCAGACAGCAACCAGTCTACTTTTGCGCTGCTCCTGTGTATTTCTATGGGAAAACGCGCCTGCATTTTGTCTCTTCGCCGAAAAATAAAACGGAACACTTTGGTTATTTGGGTCGTACCGAATAGTATGTACCTTGATTAACACTGTAAAAGTGTAATTGCTTTAGTTAGCGCATTTTTCTTTATCAGTTAACAATGTTTAACTTCGTTACATTTCTGTCCCAAACTTGTGTTCCGCAGCAGGTGTGTCAAAACAAGCGACGATTCAAAGCAGAATTACAAACAATCGAAAGAAATATACAGTGTGTTTAAGGCTTGCCATGCATTTCGGTGACGCTTATGTATTGATAATATACCAGTCCTGTCACTATATGAAAATGACCCCGTCGTGCATGAGCGCATACAAACATTCAAAACGCTAGAGAATTAAGTCCGCGGGCGATGAAAGGTGTCTGATATTTCTCTGCCTGGCAGCTTTTATCGGGCACTTGTTCTCAAAGATTTCGAGCGTGCGGGTGATATTTTGAACGTAGAACAAGCAGCTTCGCTCAGAGCAAAAAGAATATAGCAGTACTTACTTATTTAGAATCGGAATAGATTACCTGGCCTTCAATTTATTTTGATCGTACATGCACGGGGTAGTTACTGATCCAGTGTTACTGCGTAATTCTTGCCGTCTCCCTTAATCTTCAGATGTTCTTGATTCGTTTGGCACGTATATCCCTCATGCTGAAAAGCGCCGACGTCGTGTTCGCGCTAACAGTGTCCGACAGTGCACATAAATGCACGTACGAAGCCGTTTTAGAACCGTTTTTAATGCGATGAATTTGAAAGAAAAACGCCGTAACTGACCAATTATTTCGTCGGCCTGACTGAGAAATGTTCCAAGCTACCTAGTACGTACGAATTATTTGGGATATTTGCTCTTATGATCGAGCGCAGGGAGAAAATGCACATCAATTTTTCCCATAGAAATGCATTACCGGAAGTCAGTTTTCGACTGGTTGCTGTCTGCTTCAATTTGCGTCAGCACACTAGCGCCACTTGAACCTCTAGCGTACATTATAATAACTCTATTGGTCGACCCTCAGATGGACGAGGCGGATGAGACTTCCGTCCCTCCTCCAGCCAAGCCACCCGACCATTCGACGCACTAACCAGAACCCATCGAGTAGAATGTATCCACCGAGGGGCCCCTTTGCATTTGCGAGCTGGAAACGGCGCTGAGCTTTGGAAACTTCCTGAGTGCTTCTGGATATGAAGGTATTCCTTTCAGCGCAAAGTGCAACGTTCCCGGTAAGCGTGCACTTCTCCAATTAATCAAAGAAATCTGGTTCAAGGGAGAGCTACCCGAGGAGTGAAACCTCTCATGGGTGACTCCCATACCGAAGTCGGGGAAATCCTCTACGGTTCCCGAAATCATGCGCCCGGTATCGCTCACCTCGACGCTCTGCAAACAGACGTGGAACATGACTCTCGCGCTTATAGAATGGCTACTTGAGACTATCCAGATCTTCCATCCCACGCTGACCTGGTTTCACAACCATCTTGGAACTAAAGACAGACTGTTTTTAATTTACTCTTTGGTGCTCGACATCCGTCCCAAAACAAAGACTTCCCGAAGCATCATGGCAGTGGGCATACACAAATCGCATGACACCGCCCCGCGTAAAACGGTAGTTCGCAGTGCCACAGAAAACGGCGTTCACGGCCGGCTACTCAAGGTTATCAAGTAGTGCTGCTCAACAAACATTTCCTGTCAAAATTGGCAACCACTTTCACAACCCCAAACCCGACGCCCAGGGTGTGCCCCAGAGAGCGATCTTATCGCGACTGCTTTTTAACCTGGCGATGGCCCCGCTGCCCTGGAAGCTCCAACGCGGCTCAGGTGTGCACTTCACGATGTACGCAAATGGCGTGAACATTTAGAGGACAAGGGGCAGGGCGGGAGATTAGCGACGCACGCTGCATGACGGCGTCGACGTCTTAGACGCACACCTTCAAGCAACGGGCATGCTGCTTTCGCCCGAGCACACTCACCCCATCGTTGTGGGGATGCACGCGGCGGACGCTTTGCTCCCGCTGACGTTCCGAGGAACACCAATCGCCAAGGTGGAAACTCAACGCATACTGGGTGTTCTTACGATCATGACGGCCGACGGACGTCATGGCTCCAACAACTCTCAAAGACGTGGCGGCAGACTCTACACCTAATTCGACACAACCCGCGACGCTCGGGCGGCGCATCCGTACGCGTAGCGAAGACGCTCGTGCACTCACTGCTTGTTTCCAAGGTCATGTACTTAGTAAACTTTTATCGCCTGACAATGGCCCACAGAGGAAGCTTGAAACGCTCCTCCACGAAGCTCTCTAAATAATATGCGTTCTCCTGTTACACGCGCGAGGAGCAGAACTGGTATCTGTACTGGGTTTGATATGGTTGAAGGTACATGGCCCATGCAGCTCGAACGACGTGATCTCACGGTTTCCGAAAAAGCCCTCCTGGCGCACGTGGGAAGGATGTTACTCAACATCGGCCCATACCGAGCGCCCTTCCCCCTTGGGAGGAAAAACAACTCACGAACCCACTAGCCAGAGCGTCGCAACATGTGCCCAACCCAACCATAACGTAGAGCTTACCACAATCGCCTGCATGAACGCACGAAGGCGAGTGAACCGAACCTTCACAGCCCACGGTGGCGTATATACACGCATCAACAACCGAACACGGAGAAGCAGCGGAGGCCATACGCTTTCCCCAGTACGACGAGACGCGGGCAATCCGCCTGCTGCACTGCACGAGCGCCAAAGACTCTGAACTTGCAGCAATTCTACTCGCCGTCGTGCTCTACCGATCCCACCTTCCGAGGACGGATATTCTTCACGTGTACGTATACTTCCAGGCAGCACTCCGCGAATGCAAACGGCGGCACACCGGCCGGCAAAGAGTACGTCCTATTAAACGCCAGGCCCGCTTGATCAAAAGGAAGCAAGAAACAACGCTCCGTATTCATTGGATTTCCGGAAAACTCGGAAACGAAGAATCAAACCGAGCCGCACGCTAGATCCTCTCTTCCCGCAAGTCGGCAGCCCTGTCGCATTTAGCCCAGAGCCATCAAGACTAACATTATGACCCGGACGAGATGATCCAAAGAGGCTTCCTCACACGGCGCACACACCTTGGCGTCTCTACAGGTCCCCGACCCCGATCCGCTTCAGAAGCGTTTAAAGGGATACGAAACAGACCGCCGTCGCATACGCACGGCAGGAGCCGTCACTCCCGACGTGGCAGAACGCTGGCGCTACTACCAACAGTGCCACACTGCCACGATACCGCGGGACGACGACGAAGCCGTCGACCGGATACCATCGAACCTGACGCGTGCCCCAGAGCCAAATTGACGTAAGATGACGACACGGGGTCAAGGTGCCACGTGGCTTGATGCCACTAATTGTGATCACGTGCCTTTACGTCAAACTGTTCCCTAAGTCGCGTGACACCTTGACATAAAAGCGTGGTCAAGGGACGTAAAGTTTTCCGCTTAACTTTGAGGGAGATTAACGTCATTCCAGTCGTGGTGTCAGGTCACCTCAGGTCACGTGTGACGTAACGTCAGGTATCTTTGATGTCACGTTACCTGACGTGACACCAGGGTACGTGAAATCAACGGTACGTGAGATCCTGATACTACGGTCTCAAGTTGTGCGATAACGCGACACCATGACAGCCCGTTACGTCAATTTCCCCGCCAAATGTAACGGGGATATTCACGGACGGGCAAACAAATGAACACATTTTAGGAAATGTTTTGTGCCTTATTAAAAAAAAAATGAAAGCGCCGTGAGTGGTAACGGGTATTATATTCATGTACTATTTTCCCTTACCCACGGGTTTTTATGCGCATCATTGAAAGAAAAAATCGAAAAAAGTACCGGATGCCGGCCAAGACTTCGGGTTTCTGTAAATGGTGCTCTGCCGCAATTACACTCGTTGAGCGAGGAAGCGCTTGCGCGTGAGTGAGCCTGTAATTTGCTGTGAAGAAGTTCCTAAAGCGGAAGGTTTGTCGGACCCCAAGAATCGTCTGATGTCTCCGCTGTAAATTAGAGATTTAGCCAGTGTAGTACGAGCGCCATCGTTAGAGTTAAAAGAGGGCACGGGAAGGAGGGAGCCCGTTTGAATGGTGATGTAAAGACAAGAAATAACACGACTTTAAACAAGACAAAAAAAAAATATTTTCTGAACTTTTTAATTAACAGCAGTTTTAATAATGCTCACCAGACTGTCTTCTTTCCCAGAATGAGCGGACGTCTAAAAATATTAAATTCAAAAGAAAAAATAAAAGGAAATGAAGATTTGTCTGTTCTTTTCATGGGACGGAATGGGCTTATGTATAGCTGGGACATCATTAAAACTGTCGGAGCTAATTGAAAGCTCCCTGCGTGCATGGTTTTCTTCCCTTAAGTTGTAAGTATTTTTTTAAGCTTTGTCACTGAAACAGGACATGCTGACAAAGACGTAGTTGGATGCTTCTGCTATGGTGACTGGGCAAAATTCGAGCTACAACCCTTTCATCTATTTATTTTTTCAAAATGCTAATACTATTTCAGGGGTTCGGGGAAATGCGTTTTCACGTGTTCTTGGTTTAGAAGAGCTGCACATATATTTGTGCGTAACGTCGGCGAGCTCCTACGCGCTTCTGTTTACCACGTTTTCTTGATCTCTACAAACGAGACAAGGCTGACGATGGCTCTCAAACCTCAGTTTCTTTGAGCGTGGATAGCCATTATTGTTTTTTACGAACTGGAAATATTTTCTCTTTTAAGGGGGACGCTTGTTTTGTATGACACTACCGCTTTACATTAGGTGTCTTCAACAGTACTCTTTAATGGTGACCACGTTTCACGAAAACTACATTAACTAATCTACGCTCACACTGCGTAAATCTCCTCACATTACGTTCACGCATGAAAACGTCCGTCGAGTTCACCAATAAACAACCAAACGAGAATACAAGATTATAGAGATTCCCATTTTGCACATAATTTCTCCTGACACCAAAAAGTATGGGAAGTGATTTAGATGTACCACACACTGTGGGCAAGAATAATAATACAATTTTTTTATCATCCCCTTAATTATTAAACCATCGTCCCCGATCAATGAGTACTCAAATTAAATATCAGCCGAGCGGCAGACATTTTTATATTCTACCCTCAGAATAATCATAAACAGTAAAAAGACAAAACTAATCAATACAGATTAGACCCTTATGAGTGCATCCTTTTAAATCCTAGGCCCGAAAAAAAGAAAAAAAAAACTTTGCAAGATCTTGCTTTCTGCCACCAGAATAAACAGCTGTAATATTACGTAGGATACTAATAGTACCGGTCTCATTGAACGCATCAATGTAATTTTTTGTTGAAACAAAATCTCCTTATTCTCTCGAAAACAAGTTATATATCGCAATCTTGCATATTATTACAGTCGCATGAATGTTTAAGATTATATTTAATGGCGTTTAGAGGCAGACAAATCTGAATAAATTACTTGGACACGGTGATACTGTAGGAGCCAAACAAGTGATAAGACACTTGTAAAAGCAGTACACTATAAGTACACTTTTTTGTTTACATAGAGCATGTACTAAAACATTTATTCCGCAATTTTACAAAACAAAAATGTATGCTCTCAGTATACTAAGAGTAGCATATTGGAAGCATGCTAAAATTGCACTCTTAGCACACAAAAAAATACAGCCAATAAGTTGAAGCGTTTTAAAAGCACACTTTTAGTATATACGAAGTATTTTAAAAGTTATACTTTACGCGTACTTAACGTACGTCAAAAGTATACTTTTCTTTCTGACGGCTGATCACCGGTAAGTTGGGGCTCTCCAGCGGTCAGTAGGAAGATAGACAAATCCACTTTCTCGCGTTCCAGCGGGGCTGCGAGCTCAAGAGAGCACGACGAACTTGAGTGCGAGGCATGAAAGACCAGCAGAACCCTTTCCTCTCAACTCTGAGTCTCGTCGCTTTTCGTCTGTTCATCCGGTGTGGCATGTTAATAAATAAACAGCCCGGTGTGCCTCATATTCATAGCCCAGCAAGTGCGTATTTTTTGTTTCGAAAAGTGAGAACACTGTATGCCGTACAGAAGACGACTAAAAGCAGCATTTCTGAAAATCCCTTCACATTCTCCGGCATCGCTAAATGAGTGAGTGCGTGTGCATAGCTCTGATGTACACGAATATAAATATTTGTCGTTACGCGGTCAAAGCTGCGGGCGCCCAGGTACCCACCGTTTAATTTTGTTAGTACGATGCTGAAAAAAGCTGTTGGCGAGTGTGTGTGTTTTCATTTATTGTTTTACATGCACGCGCTCGAGGCTCTATAATCTTGACAGCGTTTTACATAGAGTGTGAAACGAAGTACTCACTTATATTCTGAACGCAGAGCAGATTAATACATGCACGTGTTCCTCTCACTCCGAAAACATGCACTGCAGCGCCAGTAACTAGAACAGCATACGGTTAGCGATTACGACTGTTTAGAACTCGTACAACAATCCCCCCGAAAATTAATTAAACGCGATACTAAGCTATCTCGAGACGAGCACTAGGAATCAAAGAGCTTGTGCTTGCAGCTTTTCCAAAATGTTAAGGCGAGAAGCAGCGTCAAAACGGGGTGATGACAATACACAGAGTAAAGCTCTCTGTTGTCATTACTCTGGCGACCGCATTCCAGTATTTTGCCGTCAACCTTGAAAGCTCCAGTTTCAGATACCTTCATCATGTCAAAAAGTTCCGAAGTGCCACCTACATTTGCACATACAACGCCAACAGGCAAGGAGAAATGGTCGCAATAAGAATAGATTCAATCACAACTAGATGGTCATTACCAGTGTTGGCTGTAACGCGTTTGAAGTAATGGCGCAACAGGTTTTCCCTACTTTCTACGCTACTTTCCCAAACCAATAGCGGGTAACGTACTCACGTTACTCGTTACACTTTTTTCCCAAGACTTGAAAAAAGTACACTTACATTGTTTTCGTGTTTCTATACTTTGTTTTACCTTACGTTCAGACAAAGGTGACGCTACAAGCTGATGGGACCGATGAGATAACGTCAAAAGCGAACCATCGTGGTTTTCTTCAAGTTTTTCTACGTATTCTGTCACCGCTGGACCAATCATAAACAAAAAGGCGCAGTGACTTGCTCTTTTGAAGCTGCTTGATCGGTTGATTACATCGTAGCGTCGCCTGGGTCTGGACTTAAGCTGAACAGAAGTATCATTGGTTATTTGTCAGTGTAGCCCACGCTCTACTGCAGTGCCTTGCTTTTAATATTTTTGAGCCTCCAAGTCATGCATTATTGTGCTCATTCCACATGCCTATAACATTTTGCCTCTCCCTCTGCGCAAAACGTGCCACTTTAAGAACAAACCAACGCCCACGCCCTTTGTCCCAGTGCCGGAAGAAGCTGTTTTCAAAGGAAAACAACGCGGTTACCATCAATTTATAAATAAATGGTAAGGCAAAAGCAACGTGCGTTGCTTTTTATCAGTAACGGTGACGGGAAGGCGTAACCTTTTTTTAGGTAACTTAGGTCGGTAACGCGTTGTTTTATTTTGCAAGTAACTTTCGAGTAACGTATTTCGTTACTTTGGTCGGTAGCGCTGTTATTACATTCATAATACAAGTACGAACACAGAACTGCTGCGTGAAGAAAGAACTTTCATCGACAACTACATCATTTGTATTCGCCGCCAGCGAGAGATTATACTGACAGAAAAAAAAGGGAGCAGCCAAGCCTAGTCCGTCGTGAACAGTAGAGGTTAGATCTGAATTGTTACCGGAGGCGTGAAAAACGAACTGAAGCGCGCTCGTCTTCTCACCAAAATATCGCTCTCGCAAAGTGTGTGTGCTCACGATTAAGCTGATCGGACTCCAAAGGCATATTCCACAATCCAGTGCGCGACACGGAGATAGCACAAGGAGGGAAATCGGGTAAAAAAGTGTGGATGGTAAAATTAGCCGCGAAGAAACGGACTACGTAGCCCGTTTCTTCGCGGCTAATTTCACCATCGACCATGCAAAATAGCATGTATGCTATTTTGCAAACAACGCACTCGCTTTATTTCCGAAAATTACCCTTGAAACCATCCTCTATCCAAAATTTCAAAACTCTCCAATCACGGCCAAAGACTGACAATCTGTCGAGCCTCTTTTTCCGAGCACTAATACATATAAGTATTTTTCCCCCAACATGATTCGTGATTGGAATGGATTACCTGCCGCAACTATTCAAGGTGACGATACCTTTCTGAAGTGTATTTTCGCGCCATAAGGTGCACTGTTATCTACTTTCTAAATGCGCTAGGTATCAAAACTTTATTTTTCTGGATTTGTGTGTGGTACATGTGATGTCAATGCTTATGTCTCTGTTTCTATCTTAGAGCGCAGCGCTTAGGCGCCCGTTTCCGCGTTTGGCGGCGTCGCCGTCGCCGTCGGCGTTACCGCCCCGCTAAGTTTAGTGGGCAATTGAATTGGTGTTGAGGTCACGTGCCGCCAATTTTCTCACCAAATCTAGCGGAGAAACTTCATATATTTGTTCATGGGTGACGTGAGTAGAAGTCATGTGACGTTAACCCGCTAAATTTAGCTGCGAAATTGTCCCGCTATATTTAGCGTTGAAAATTTCCCGCTATATTTAGCGGAAAAATGTCCCCACGAAAAATTTTCCCGCTAAAGTTAGCGGTCAAATTTTCCCGTTAAATTTACCCGAAACATTTCCCTGCTAAAATTAGCCTAACATTTTCCCACTAAATTTAGCGGAAAAATTTCCCCGCAAAATCTAGCGGAAAAATTTACCCGCTTTATTTAGCGGACAAACTTTTTCCAGTAAATTTAGCTGGAAAATTTCCCCGCTTAGTTTAGCAGAAAAATTTACCCCCTAAATTTAATGGTAAATTTGCCCCGCTAAGTTTAGCGGTTTAAGGAGGAGGAGTGGAGGGTACGGAGGGGCGTACCCTCCCCTCCGTACCCTGCCCTTCTGCTTCTCAAGAGCTGCAATCTAATTTTGCGTTGCAGAGATTTGTACTCATCTTTCAATTTTTTTAGATAGAAGGTTGCTTTGTCATATTTGCAATTTCTACACTTTTGCATATATTGGTGTGTCTCATTTTTTATTTTCAGTTTTACAGCGGAGCTGTTAAGGGCTTGTTTCCCCAGTTTTGTGTCTGTGGACAAATAAATTTCGACACAACGCTCTGGACAGCTACCGCCATCTATGAGCGACGGCGGCAACCAGAGAACCGGCCTGCCGGTTGTCTGGTTGCCGCCGTCGTTTATAGATGGCGGCCCATAGTACAGCTCCGCTGATCTTCCTTCTACACAAGAGTGTAAAGGCTGAAAGTTTTCTTTTTACACAGGTGCATAAAGAGTATTGTTTGCTTTATTGATTATATACCCCTCCTGCTTGAACCGCCGTTGTCTCCAGAATTGTTAGATAAACATACGAAGAAGTGTTGTTTATCGCGATAGATCTGGCCAACTTTTCACGAGTTTCTTCAAAACACAATGTTGCTGGACAAGAGTTGATAAATATCGTAAATGAGAAGTTTCTTCACTGAAAAAGCACGCTTGTCAAAACTACATCACTCCCAAGCCACGCCAACTAAACAACATACACACACGCACGTCCACACACACATACACACACAAGCTCGCGCGCACATACACACATACGAAGTATCACAAGGCTATACATTTTGTGTCCGTTTTCAATATGCTTCAAACACTATCTTAGAAACTATTTCAGTGATATGTTTAAAAAAAACTCACTTCAAGGACGGGTTTCTAAGAGATATATTTATTTGTTCGGTTGTGTATCATCACCGAAGACCGTTCGTGGGTCTCGTGTAGGAATAAACAAACAAAGTCAAGCTCTCCTGCTCGCACCGCAGCTGCCGCTTCCGGAATTCGCTTAGGAGGTCGTGTCGCAGAAAAGCCGGCGTCATTGGTGTGACGCGAAAATCCTGATTGGTCGATAGGGTCATGACGTCACAGCCGCATGACCTCGAGCGGGAATTTCAAACAATCCACAACGCTCGCGTTGTGGGTTGTTTCTACAAAACATGACATGTAATGCGAATTAAATGTCTCCGCATGTCTCAAATGATTTTTTTATAAAGTAATTCAATTGCATTGAAGAAATAAAACAAAGTTTAACAGGATTCGAACCCACGACCCTTCGGTTGCGAGCCAGTCACGGTACTGACTAAACCACGCAAGGCTTTGTTTCTTCTTTAATACTAAACCACGCAAAACGTTTTTTTTTTTTTTTATGTGACAATTTACACATATACAAGGCTCAAATCGGCCAACCTGACTTAGGTTGACAGGAAAAGTCAAAACACTTTTAAAATTGCCATTTTGTCCAAGACAGGCAGCCACTACACTCTAAAAAAAGCCCGTGAGTCTGCAAGCAATGCCAGCGTGACGTTTTGCATTGCTTAATGTCACAACTCAGACTGCGTTTTTTGGTCTAAACATATGTTTCGGCATCGTCATTCGCTTAGCTGCCTCCGTAAGTTGCGGTGATTGGCTCTCCGAGTGTTGTGCGGGAAAGGAGACGCACGGGCGTTTTTTAGAGTGTACAGTTCAGAAAAGTGCACCCACAAACCTATTTCAACTAAGCACATACTTCGGACGCAATGCCTTTCAACTGGCTGCGCTACAATATCGGTTTGCCGTACCGCCATGCGACACCGACGTATGGCATACAGACCCAACAACATTATCGTATCGTACGGTAAACCGCTATCGCTCCCAATGGGCAAGAATCGGATACCATGGACTATCAGAGGAAGGTCTTTCTGCACGATTCGCTGAAGGACATCCCCCAAAAATATGGCGTCTAAGCAAGCCATAAAAAGTGAAAGCCGTTTACAACTCCCTGTAACGCCGAATTAGAGCGCACCTCTTGAGGAGGAGGGAAGGGTATTGGGGCGGGGGGGTCAAGTGACATCGGGGGGAGGGGGGGTCACGTGACCTGGGGGGGTCACGTGACCTGGGGATTGTCACGAGACGATGCGGATGCCGATCACGTAATCAGTGACGTCACCGCTGACGTCATCAGTATATGATGACGATGACGATGACGATGCCGATGACGTCATCAGTGACGTCACGCGTCCTATAATGCACCGCGCGGTTACGCCGACGGCGACGGCGACGCCGACGCCGCTCAAGCCGGAAATGGGCGCCTAAGAGCTGCGCTTTAAAGCGTGGTTTACAGCGTCTGGTTGGTTGCACAAAAGACAGTTCGCAGATCAAGCGACAAACAATTGCCCCTCTTTTTCATCGACGTTTCCACCGAAAGTTTCCCCGTGTGAAGTTTGAAGAAAAACGTCGTCACAGGCGCCTGGACGACGATCTTTTTAACACTGGAAAAAATATCGTGCCCGGGCCTTCTTTATACAAGATAGTGTAGAGCGGCACATGAAAAAACAATTATTTTATATGCTTCTTTAAACATTTGCGTGAAACTGTCGACAAATATTCACAAGAAAATCGCGTACTTAAAAATATAACACACTTCACGACTTCTTTGAGATACCTGCTAGCAACATAGCAGCCATCATCAATCGTAGAAACCACGAACTCTGGTAGCTTGTGCGGCAACACAACTTGGAGAAATGTTCGCAAAAAATGATCCGCTGCATTCTCGAAGAAACAGAAAACGATTGACAATCTGTCGTAAAAAGACGTGGGACAGACCGACTCCCCCTGAGCGAACAGAACAGAAAAGCAGGGTTGAAAGTTGGGCTAGTTGGTAGCAGTTCATGATACCAACTAGTCCAACTTCATCATGATTTTTCATGACTTTTTGCCCTTGTTTTTTGCGCATTTTCTCTTTTATCATGAGAACAAAAAAGGCAACTTCTACTAGTTTGCTCCCACGTTGAGCTCCACACAAACACGGCAAAAACACGGTGCATTGTTTGGACCTGTACTCGCGAACAATGAAACACTTGCATCACATACCAAAATTTACGCAAGGAAGAATAAGTTAAAAACTCTTGCTCTAGCAAACAGGAATCTGTGCGGACGCCCACTAACCATGCCCAAAAACCATAGCAAGTTTCCAGGTTTACCGAGCTGCTGGTTGTGGCACAAAACTCCTTGGATATCGCTATCTTTGCTCACGTTCTCCTTGTCCATACAAAAAAAGCAAACAGCCACATCATCGGCGTATGTCAGAAGTGTTACTTCACTTGAGTGCAACCTAAACTGACGTACTTTATCAGTATCAAAGATGTTTAAACAAAAATACTCTAGAAAGATACAAAAAATAAGCGTAGACAGGAAACAACACTGTCCACCAGACGGCGAAACCGGAATTGGTTCACTTACACATTTGTTTACAATAAACTGCGTCGAGCAATTTCGATATGCCATAAACACGGTGCCTATGTTTACTCTCTGCAGGCCACTTACTGGACACTTGCACGGCGAATAAGAAGGCGATGCGAACGGGGCCCGATAACGCTATCGCGTTCTACTCTTAGGGAACGCCGCTTAGCGCAAATCGGAGCTTAGCCTGAAACCTAAGTTGAGTTTTAATTTCGTTTCGTGTCACCGAAATCGCCTAAATTGCTTATCGCTAAACCTACCACAAAACCACTCCTATGGTAAGCGCTCAACATAAGGCGTTTTTCTCCTGGTTGTTTTTTAATCCCGGATTTAAAACATGGCGATTGGTTCGTGGTGGTCTACGCAGTAGACGGATGTGGTTGCGAAAAGTGTTTTAGGCTACAACAACGTGAGAATCTCAAAAGGATGACCTTCGATAGTGAGAAGGATGCAAAATATTGTCGTGTGAAGCGATCATGGACCCCTGTATTCAAGTTGGCTCTCCACTCTGAGTGCTTGTTAGCCCTAACCGGGAATGGTACGGAGCGACGCCGCTGTGAGCAGCTGTGCGAGCTTCAGTTCCCTTCAGTCTTACCGTTGGTTTTTCTGTCAACGTGCTTATTCGTATGGACATACTTATTTCCGCATAGCTGTAACGTATTACCATTCACAACCGTGTTTACTCTTACTTGCAACGCATATCCTGCATTGCGATTGGCGCATTGAATAGCGGCAGTGCATGATATCGGCGATCAGCTGATTTTCGACACTTTTGCCGTTCGCATGAGATTGCGATTAATGACTCTATGAAATATTGTCACGGGTGGTGACCAAAAGAACAATAAATAAACAGGAAGAAAGAAACGTTTAATGTGGCGAACTTGTGCCAAAAATGAAAGGGTACAGAAAATAATAACAGAGCGTCGCGGGCGTCGAAGTCGGCGTAGAGCAGAGTCGAACGCTGGGGCGAGACTGACCCCAGCTTGCCACGCAGAGCCGCTTTTATACACGCGTGGGCTTCTGGAGCATTCGGCGTAGTAGGTTCGGTGCCTAGAACATTCTAACCTCGAATCAGCAAGACGGTTCTCGAATTTACCAGAACGTCACATTACAGTGTCAACAAAAATGTGTAGCCGCGGCCAGGAATCGAACCCTGGCTTTTCGCGTGGGAGACAAGCGCGATAACCGTTCGACCACGCGCGCACTGCCTACTTGGCAAGCTGCGCGCGCGGCAATATTAAAAAAGCGGAAATGCAATTTCTTTCATTTTTAGAGTTATGAGACAATCTTCAGTGAAGTTTTCTTGTCTCTTGAGTAGAATCTTAGCCCAAAAACTGAAAGACGTTTACAATCCTCTGTAATGCCGAATTAAGGCGCAGCACTTGAGAAGGAGGAGGGAAGGGTAAGGAGGGGAGTGAGGGATACGGAGGGCAATTGACCGGGAAATTGTGGGATAATTTCCCGGAAAATGTTCCCGCCACATTTTGCGAAAAGATTCCCCATTAAGTTCAGAGATAAAAAAATGTTCCCGCTAAATTACCCTGTTACCCCTAAATTTAGCGGAAAAAAATGGCGAAGAAATTTCGCGCTAAATTTAGCATAAAAAATTGCCCACAAAACTTAGCGGACAAATTTCCTACTAAATTTAGGCGCTGTGTGACGTCACCTTTGTGACGTCCACGTGACGTCACCTTTGTGACTTCACGTGACGTCATGTGTGACGTCATTCTTGGAAACGTCCCACAGTGCAATGCACGGTTACGCCGACGCGACGGCGTCGCCGCTTAAGCCGGAAGCCGGAAACTCGAACATAAACGCTGCCATTTTGGACGCTTCTCCCTCTCCTCGCGCCCAACTCGCCCAAACTCCCGTAGGTCGGAGCCGGCAAGTTTTTCCTATCTGCGGCGGCTTCTGCCACGTCACAATGTCGTCACAGCATCTCGCCGCGAGTTCCGACCACCTCAAACTAACACCTCCTAGAAGCTTCAGGCCTGCGTGCGCTATCGGTGACGTCATGTCCGGAAGGCGGATGCTCCCGCCGTCGTCCCACAGCCCAGTTCCGAGCGCACCGAGGGCATACAGCGCAGAAAGCTCTTCCACATGCCTTCGGTTTCCTTTTTTTTAGCTTAATGATTTTATTTTGCTGTCGGACAAGCGTTAGCTGATTTCTCTGAATGGTTTCAACTCTGCGCTAGATTATACGCTGGAGCTCACAGCCAGAAAATCAGAGCGAGCAACGCCTACCCAAACAGTACGGCGCGAGTAACTGCCACGGAAAAACTGGAGAAATCAAAAGCAATACTGCAGTAGCATTGGAAACTTTTAGAACTTAGGTCAACTCAGTGTCCATCTCCACAACTGCAGCTTTCCTGTAGGTAATCCTACCAGAACTAAAGAAAACATGATACTTCTAACTAGTAGATGCAACCAAATATTTTATTTAGCTTAGAAATAAAGAGCAAAACCAGCATTTTTCACAAGCTTCAAAAGTTCGTGTTGTTATATAGCTATGTGCCTTGGGACGCACAGATTCAATTTTATGCAAAAAGAAGAGCACTCTGATCGCAAGTTTATTAGGAAATGATGTTGATGAAGTATAAGGAAGCACTGTCGGATAACAAATGCAGCACTAGAGGACAAAAACCACTGGTAAAATGAGTACTGGGGAGCTATGTAGATGACAGTCATGTTGGCACTAAATGAGAAATTAAATATCACAAGACAGAACTAACAAGCCAATAGCATAGTACACGAATACAAAAAAATAAACCGATGAAAAAGTGCTCGTATTATCACTTGCAAGCTAGCACAGGGCAAGCAATCTCGATATGAACAGAAAAAAACGTAAAAAAAAAAACCTGAGTCAACATGCTACATATGGCAATTACGAAGACATGAAACCAAAAGACATTCAGCAGATGAACAAAATGCAAGCTTACGGAACGATAAGTCACGGTTGAAACAAAACATTACGCATCGCATTAGCAAGGTGCAAGCACAATTCTTAAAAGACAAGCTCCATTCATCGACCTCGGGAAGAGAGCGCTCAACTGATTTCTTAAATACAAATTCAGACATGCTCACTGCTGCACACATGAGAACAGCAAGCACTGTTGAGACAACTCAGCTTGTGGAAAAAACGGTTAGTTTTCTTTTCTTCGCCTTTGAAGCTGCAGAAGTTGCAGAAAGTAAGTCATTCTTCCTTTTGCACGCATTATTTAAGAGAATGTTTGCCGCTGAATTCAACAGTATACTCATAACAAGCTCAGGACCGTGCCCGTTCAAACATGTGTCAAGATCATCGAAGTCTGGCAAGACTGCAACTGTAAGCTGCTTAAGTACAGCTCGTTGATCTTCTATTTGCAAATATTTCACACTGTGCTCTGGAGAGAGAAGCATTTCTGTGACAAACTCCATGTGCATCACTGCACTTACAACAACTGGTGCAGGAAAACAAAGACCACCTCGATTCAGTGCATCCACAAGATTATCTTCTTCAGTGGTTTGTTCCGCACTCCTTTCGAGGACAAGGTTTCTCTTGCAATCGTCGCACTTTAGTGTTTTCGTTGCAGCGTGAGCACAATAACCAGCCACATATGTCATCACTGAAATGCTGGAGGACAATGTTTCAAAATCGAGTCTGTAATATCAATGTCGAAGGCTTCAACAAGGTTTTGCTTTTGTCGCACACTTTCCTGTGGAAGCCTGAAGTGTTCTGTTGGTAGCACTGGCAGTGAATTCTGTAAACGCAGCCTTGTTTTACACTCGTACACCTGCCGATTTGAGACATGGAACTGGCCACCAGCAAGTTGCCTGTACTGACCGAACTTTGCCTCAAGGGGATCAGTCTGTACTTTCCCGAGAAGCACGTATTTCAGCTTAAGCTCCTCAAGGCAGTAGCGGCAAAGCTCTACGAGTCCAGATGATGTGAGGCGCAAGGCACCGATTGTTTCCCGTGTTAAGACCCCATTGTCAAACCTCAGTGAGATCCAGGCATCCAATCAGTCAGCAAACTTCTCAAGAAACTCAATTCTTGGGTCGTTTTCCATTGCTTGAACTGGTTCTTGAAAGAGGTCACGCTTGTGAAATCCTTTTGATAGTGTCTTAACATTCACTACGGACCACCAGCGGATAATAATCTTGATGAAGTTTGCTGTCTCCTCGGCACAATCAAGGTTGCCGGCATGTGCTAAAAGCCCTTCCGCTGTGAACTGGTTAAACACTTGCAGCACAATCTTGACGTTCTGCCGCTCCACGTTGGATGGATTCAGAGCTTTTGAAGTGAGCTGGTAGCCGTACTTTAGCAGACGCCCGGCTTCCAGCTTGTGCAGTCTGCGCAGTGCCTCAAAGGAAGCCCACATAATACAGCTCTTGTCAATCAAATAGCTGCTCATGTCAAACTTTGGGTAATAAAAATGCGTGCCATGGTTCTTCTGGTTTATCCAATTGTTCCGCACACATTTTAGCAGGTGCACAGTGTCCGCAATGTAGAAAAGGGGTCGTGTTACATCACAAGGATATGAATAGACGAATTGAAGCCTTGGAGGGCTGCAGAAGTTCTACATCGTCTTCCTGTTGATTGCATTATTGTCAGTGACAACGCAGATCACTCTGTACCCGACTGACTCCAGGCCAGTCAACACTTTTCTAGTGACATTGTGCAGTATAGCAGCATCAATGCTTTTGACGGGAAGGATGTGAGCCACGTCTTTGAACGAAGAAGCCAGACTTTGCACCATAAAAACGTGGGCAGTCGTGGCAGCCTCAGAGGTATTATGTGCTGCACCACAAACATTGCCTCCCTTGTAGTCAAAAAATGCCTTCAAGTGAATTTCGTCAAGCATCAATGTCACAACTTTCTCGTTCGGCTGGAGGTGCTTGGCGCGTTTCTTCATGTAGGACAAGAAGTTCTCCTCTGTCTCTCCTTGCGGTGACAGCTCACATGAGGAACATAGCTTTCTGATTGTTGCAGGGTGAGGCAGTGTAACGGTACCCGCATGTCGCAAAAATTTGTACGCGTGGGGAGAGATCGTGAATAAAAGACTTGCAACAACCATTAGATGTGGCGAGTATCTGGGGCTCTTTATTGAAATTAATTCCAGCTGTTCTTGTATTGCCTTAAGCGTACTCCTGCTTTCCATGGGCAGCTGCTTTCTTCAAAACATTGAGTAGGGAGTGAATAGCTGCGAGCACATATTTTGGTACAGCTGAGTCGGCTTCAAAATGTGAAAGTTTGTCTAGGATTTCCAGAAGGCACCTGACATCCTAAACTTTGGTTGGAATTCGGTACTCGTCTATATTTGTCAATCTAACCTTGTTGTGGCATGCTGTTACGTCCAGACTGTCTTCAATCACGACAGAAGCATCAAGTGTCGGAGTGCCGCCTCCTGTTATCAGCAAGAACATAACACTGGAAGAGTGTGAAGCACTGACCACTTCTCTGGTACCAGTGCCGACTTCAAACACGCTTTGAGTTCCTTCAATGTCTGAAACTGGTTCTTGCTGGTCTCCTCAGTGTATGAAATCAATGAATCTGCCACGGCCTGTGCAAGTTGAGAAGACTCCAGGTGCTCTAGACGTTGCTGCGGTTCTTCCCTGGCTTTGGTGCACTCAGGCTGGACAAATACGACGGGCACTCTTTGAAGATCGATGGCACGGCAGCAGGGTCCAAACGCGGAACGGGCAAGACTGTCTCGATTGTCTTCCCATTACGGGGGTCACGATAGATCGACTTCCGTACGATGAAGCTGTCGTGGAAGTGCAATGCACATACCTGCAAGAACAGAAACCCATGCCATGCGTTACAACAGCACGACAGACTCCAAAACGCCGTTGAAACGCTTTCTCAGGTCAGCCCATCAGGCTGTCTATTCACTGCTGGCATGCTTCTTCCAAAAGTAAATAAGCAGTTGTTGCTGCAATGAACGCGAGCCCTTAGACAACCGATCCAGCTTCAAAGGCGGTCGCGCGGTGGGAGATTACGTTTGCACGTCAATAAAGTGTTTGCAGAACTTGATGGCTGTGTGCAGAGCATAGCATAAAGAAGAAAACGAATTCTACGTACCCTTGAGGAACTGGTGACTTCGTAGTCTTGGCGTGGTATTGCACGAAGCCATTTTTGGCGCAGGTTTTCATCCCTCGGGAAGGAGAACACTTGAACCTAGCTGCCTTCGTCGTAATTTCCTCGGCACTTTGGAACACAGCACTTGTACGGCATGGCGAGCTTCACATTTTATGTCTCAGAGAGCCACTATGTTCAGTAATCCACCGGAGAAACACGGAAAAAAAGCGAACCCCGCGGGAACCACGCCGGCCAAATTCACCGCCTCCCTAAGCCTCACATAACTCGGCCGAGCCACCGCTACGTAACCGGCGCGGCGTGTTGGCCGAGCCGCCGCTACGTAACCGGCGCAGCGGTGTATCGCCTACCGGAAGTGACGCGCCTGATGCCGACGCGGCGCGCGCGCAGGCCTGGAGTTTCTAAGAGGTATTGCTCAAACCCTCCGTTCTGACGTCACGACCTAGGAAGTGACGGCGCCTGTCGTCATGCACGGCGCCGACCAATCGCGGCGGGCGGCGAGTTCGGCGGAGAACTCGCCTTGATCTCTCCGTGCCGAGCTTAGCCCCCCTGGCGCGCGCTAGCCCACTCGGCCACCGATACCCTTAATAAAGACACGTCAAAAAAATTAATCGTTTACAATTCTCTAATGCTGAATTGGAGCGCTGCTTTTGAGGAGGAGGAGGGAAAGGTACGAAGGGGAGGGTATGCCAGCTGCTCCCCCTCCGTACCCTCCCATCCTCCTCTCCTGCTCCCTCCCGTTTTAGTGGAAAATTTTCGCGACATTTTCCGCTAAATTTAGTGGGGAACTTTTCCCGCAAAATTGACGTGTGACGTCACATAATGCGTTACGTTAAATTTCACGTGTGACGTCACACGTGAAATTTACATGCTGAACGTGCCGTCACGAGGGTAAAATTTTACCGCTAAATTTAGCGAAAATATTTCCCGCCAAACTTAGCGAAACTTTTTCCAGACAAATTTAGCGGTAAATTTTACCTTCGCGATGTCAAACGTGACGACACACGTGAAGTCACGTGTGACGTCATTTTGGGAAACATCCCATTATGCAACGCGCGGTTGCGCCAACGCCGACGCCGCTCAACCCGGACACGGGTGCCTAGGAGCTGCGCTCTAAAGCAACGTTACATTAATGAACGATTTTTACGCCAGTTGGAAGATTCTGATCGATCATCGCAAGGCAAGATAAAGAAAGAAGCATATCCAACTTTGGCGTTCCGCTTCCTCCCATGGAAGTCGACGAGGATGCCCTGACACTGCCTAATTAGATCATTATTATCGTGCTGTCTTGAATAGTTCCATGCTGAAATATAGGTAGGCTCTATCCTTCTCTACTAACCAAGATAGCCTTCGAATGACTGACTCTGTCGTCGTCTTTTATAAATTCACCGCGGTGCTAATCTTGGTACAGATCAGCCTTAAAGGGACCATGAAATGACCTTTTTACTTTTGCCAGATAACTTTTACATTAAACCTTCAACGTTCACTGAATGCCGAACAGGCATCCGTTTTCGTCTCGGTTCATTAATTTCTACACAAAAAAATAATGAAATATCGACTTTTTCTTTCTCTCCAACTGACCGCAAAACAAGTTGCGGCGTAATTTTGACGGTCGTGACATACGCTGGGACAGGAACCGGAAGTTCTCTCGGCAGTAGGAGAGTGGGAGCGTTAGCGGCGGCGAGTTGGGGGTGCGCCGGTAGGTTTTACTGCGCTGATGTCACCGACGTATTTTCTGAATCGACGCCTCTCATCACCGCGATAGCCATGGACACATCGCAGCTGTGCGAAATTCAATGAGATATGTTGCGCTACAGCGACAGCATGGGACTAGTCTCATACGCCGGTATGCCTGTTGGGAAGTGCGGCGAGTCTTCCGGTGAAGACTCCAGAAGTCAACCCAGCTATCATTGTTGGTAAATGGCGGCCCGTGTCAGTCGTTTGCAAAGCGACGTAGATGGAAACAAATCGCCGCGGCGTTTTTCACGGCCTCGGAGATGCAGGAGCGAGCCGACGCTAAAAAAGATACGTTTGAACTACGACAGTGTCAGCAAGAGCCACGTAAATACCTGTTCACACTCTGAGCGGACGCGCGCTTTTGATGGAAGTGCTGTATTCGCGCTGTTGGTGAGCGCTTCGGGACCGATCTTTTACGATTGCAACTCAATACTGACGCGGCACTCGGCAAAGGAAGGTTAGCCCGGCATTGCACGTAGCTCCCACAAACTTTTTTAGCTCGACAGTGACGTGCAGTCGTGTCAGAATAAAAATGGCATACTAATAACAAAGTGTACATACCGTGGTACGAAGGTAATCCATACGGCGTTTATTCGAGCTCTATATCACACAAAACAAGAAGATTGAATCGACGAGAGTTCTTTTTCGACGACAGTGTTCGTCAACACTGCCTCGGAAAACAAGGAGATGACAAGGGGAAGAGATTGACCTCACCTGGGGGGCTATGTTGCGCTTTTTGGACTCCCAGGAGACTAGGGAGAGGGAAGTGACGTCAACAACGCAGCAAATGCAGATTGGATGTTGATTTTGTTTTCTTCTGTCAACATCCAATCTGCGTTTGCTCTAGTCGTTGACGTCACTTTCTCCTTCCAAGTCTCCTGGGAGTCCAAAAAGCGCAACATAGCACCCCTGTTAATCTAAAATTGAGGTCAGCGATCAAACTATAATACGGGAAGGGTCCACAAGGGTCGCGCGGGCATATTCCATTCAGCACGCCAGCCGGTCGTGGGCAGACTGTCTTGGCCAAGTACCGTCGAAGCAACGCTGCGCCGAGTCGGAGTGCCTGCTAGGCCTATATTCTGCGCAGCTCGCTTGGTCGGAGTCGGTGGATTCGTGACCGCCGTAGCTCTTCTCGGGTGTTCGTGGATCCAGCGTTCTTGTTCGTCGTGGTCTGTTTCAAGTACTTTTTTCTTGCTGCTTGAAGTCGGGACGCGCGAGAAGAACACGTAGAAAAATAAACGGTCGTTGGTCGTCGCGACCAAGCGACGCTGTCGGCCATGCTGATTTGATCGTAAAAAGTGCGTAAATACTGAACTCCATGGAACGAATTATGTGACGAATAACTGGCGAACGCCGCCCGACGGCACAGTCGCTTTGCGCGCGACGTAGCAGGCACTGTGCTGATTCCACGCGCAGAGCAAAAGCCGCCGGGAAAAATTCGTCGGTTATTCGCAACACATTCGTCCCATGGAGTTCCTCAGGAGCTGGCTCTCAGCTTCGTTTACCACACGATAGATGGCGCTTGGCTCTCAGCATTATCCAATTTTGCAATTTTTGCCACACATCTCTAATTATGCTACAAAATGTGGATCTGAATATTATTTAACAAAACTTTTAGGAAACATTTGCCGGCTATTTATTGTTTATGATCGCGGTGCTGGTGAGGTAGGCGCTTACCCAATAGGCGACGTGGATTCGGCTGACGTGCTGCAGTTCCGCGGATGCATAGCAGTGAAAAGTCAGAGAGCTTTCGAAGGAAAGAAGGCGCAAAAGAGTCCAGTTTTCTTTTAAAAGTTCTATAGCAAAGAAGTTTTTTTTGTCTTTCTATTTTTGTGTTTTTGTGTTTCTTTTCACACCTTTTACGGCGTCCGGTGGATGAAATTCGATTTCAGAATCGTTTCATGGTCCCTTTAACTGGGGGGATCGGTGGCCGAGTGGTCTATACTTCGTTTCACATTATCTCCGAGCGAAGCCAAAGCTAGAATTGCGAGACCAGCGCTTTTTGCGTTTCTCCCCAGCTTGCGCGCACGAGCAAAGCCTGAACGCACGAAACTTTCGCGCTCGCGCTTCCAGCTTTGCCTTGCTCGGAAATAAGGTGAAACGAAGTATTGCGCACATGAGCACGTGGAGCGGAAGCTCGCGCTGCAGAACCCAGGGATCCTGGGTTCAATCCCCACCCTTGCCCGTTTCGAACTGGATGAGCATCGTACCGGCGTGCGGTCGTGTTACTGGGTAAATTTCTCATCTGCAGCAGAGACACCAGACGCCCACTGGGGCAGACTAACTTCCGGCTATATAAACATACACACAACAATTTCCTTGCAGCCTAAACTCCAAGTCCGCCCCACTATTTCTTTTTGACAATGCCACTCTTCTCTGTCCTCTCTTTCACGAATTTCTTTTTTTTTATATAAAATACAATTTACGCCACGTTTTTGCTGACTGTGTTGTTATGTTTTACTGTTGAAACACAGCTATCGACGCCACGCACTCGATCGAGTGAAGTGAGTTCGTCAATCTCACTCGAAGCCAAGTGTGTTCCTCAGAAGAAGCCGTGTGGCTTCTTCCTGAGGCTTCTTCCTGAAATGACACTAAAGGCGAAGTGCACTTGGTTGAAGTGCACTAAATTCACCCGTCTGACATGGGTATAACTCAACGCTTTATTATGGTTATTTACTTCGAATATTTCATACGGAGAAGGCAACTGCGTGAGGCGGGGTGACTTGTAGTTTCAGTATTCTCCTTGATGCTTGGGTACTTTAGCAATAGGGCTATTGTCGTCATTGTAGCGATTGGACGCGAGCTACTACCCGAATGTGATTGATTATTGCAAGCCCAAAAGCAGGGTTCACGCGATGCCAGGGTTCAACCAGCGAGCCGCATTCAAATCCCTCATCACTGGGGGGACTATGCCGACGCAGCGAACTCCAAACGACGTCATCAAGTTATGCGAAGGAGAGATTGAAAGAAAACGCGTGCTTTTGTTTTCTAAATTACACCGCAACAAAAAGATGTCTGGTTCAGTGACGTTCAGTGCGAGCGTACTTGGGTCGCGCTAAAACCAATAAGTTCGCGTAAACTGAAAAAAAAAAAATTCAATAGACCCATTTCAACAGTTACTTTTAGCACGCCACCGCTGTCGCCAAGCATCGTGGGTTCTGTAGTCTTTCTGCACGCGCGATAACGCCGCTGGAGGTCCGCAGAAGCAGAGCGCTAGACAGCACGAGCTGTCTCGCGCACGGGCACCGACTTCTTGTGAACTACAGCTATCGCGGCTTCACGCATGCGTGAATAGTTAGTGAGATAAGCGTATTAAATATCGTCGCAATGCTCCTTTAAAGGGGCGATGCAAAAAAAAAGTGCTTTCAAGAAATACATATTGGAATTATTTATTGATATGTATGACCTATGAAACACATCTTGCTTTTCCTCTTTACGCAACAGCAATCGCAAAACAAAACAAAAAAAAACCGCATCTCCACGTGGTGAATGATGTTGATTGGGGCGAAGCTCTGGTGGTGCTGATGATACTGATTTTATTGTTCATAGGTAGTGCTGATGGTGCTGATTTGTTTTATTGCTCGTAGCTAGTGCTGAGTCCTGGGTTGAGTTTCGACTTCATTATTACTGCTTTATGGTCGGTGAAATGCAGAGCCAGTGGTTCTTCTAGCGGATCAGCTTGGATCCGCTAGAGGCCATGGGAACCCATTTTCACCACTTAAGCCAACGGTCCATGTCAGAAAGAGAATGTGTGGTATGGAACGTGGTTATATACGCATTTGAGCATTTGACCGCAGCGCCCTCTCGTCTATAAACGTTGAGCCAATGCATGCAAAGTTTAACGCGATTATATACGCATTTGACCGCAGCGCCCTCTCCTGTATAGACGTTGAGCGGCTGCATGCAACGTTTCATCCATGACATCCCCAGCTCTTGACTTACTAACACGTCTCAGAGCCCCCTACTCGTCCCGCAGTCGTGGCCGAGTGGTAAAGGCGATGGACTAGAAATCCATTGGGGTCTCCCAGCACAGGTTCGAATCCTGTCGGATGGCAATCGATGTGAGCACGGACGGACGGTCGGACGGACGGTCGGACGGACGGACGGACGGACGGACAAAGCTAGACCCTAAGGAGCTTCGCCCCTAAAAAATTGACTAAAACGATGAATATTTATTCCCTCAACTCGAAGGCATAAAAACCGGTCATGTGATATGGGGTCGATTATACGCCGCCAATCGTTTTAATGTGGCCACGCGCTGAGGCTGGTAGAGAACAGGGCGCGCGCTACGTTCCACGCATTGTGAAGGTTCGGCTATTCCCGTGATGCCAGCGATTGGGCACGAGCCACTGCCCGAAATCAAGTCGAGTCAATGATTGTCAGGAGCTAAAATCGAATGCCTACGCAGACTTTGCGTCGACTGAATGAGCAGCATTTAAACACCGCCACAGCAGGGATCGCAAAGCTTGATGACGCACTCCTGGAGATAGCATTGTTGGCGTTGTCCTCGGAGCTCCGAAATCATAATTTACGAAGGCGAGACTGAAATGGACGATAATTTTTTCCTTGGTCTACCGCGACGTAGAAGCTTCTTCGTAAGTAGCATTGAGTTCGAGTATTCTTGGTTCCCACTGGTAGCAGTTAGCTGGCGTAAAGTGAGAAACGTTCCTAACGAATATCGTGACACATCCCCTTTAAGTCCGTGCCTCCCGGATTGATAGCCTATTTTACAGTTGAGGGGATAGCAGTTTGTGTCCTTCTTGATCTTCATTTATAAACGAGAGAGCACAGCCAATTTAGCCGGCCGGTTCTGTTAAATACTGAACAAAAAAGGGCACAGGCTTAACACGATACAACATTAGCTTTAGGAAAAACATGCCATGAGAGTAAGTGAGGTACTGCTCCACGTGCGGGCGTCTGCAGTATGAACTGTTATAAAGCAAAAGCGTATAGCAACTTTTATCTTCCACGCCACTAAGTCAACGCCTTATTTCGGGTGTTTACTTCGAATATTTCATACGCAGAAGGCAAGTTTGTGCGGCGGGTAGAATTACATTCCCAGTATTCTCCTTGATGACTGGGTAATTTAGCAATATGCCTATTGCCGTCATTGTAGCGATCGGACACGATCTATAAGGAGTATTCACTGGACGCCATATTTGTGGGGGTGTTTAGAGCGCATGCTCAGAACGAACTCGCATTAAGAGGTTGCTAAGACCGGCACTCTTGATGGTGTGGAATGCACGTGGAAAAAGAACTGTGGAAGCTCGCCATCAGCACGCGCTCAGCAGTCGCGCACACGGCTATGGCCGCCAGTGAATACTCCCTATTACCATGCAGGACGCGCGGTGAAGTGCGTCCTGCAAGAGCACGCGGAGTACGAGACGCTCTCGTGTCGCTCGCGCTAGGTAACGACACCGCAGTGCACAAGGAGTACCGAGGAGACGTTTCACGCCACGCCACTTCGAGCAGAAATGAACCGGGACCTAAAGTACCTCAATAAAACTCGAAATCACGTCGAGGCGCAATACAGGGACCCTGACCACAGCGCCACGTTTTTCGTCATCAAGCAGCGGTACGTGGAACGACCCAAAAACGCAGAACGCTCGGTACACGCACACTAGCGAGTTTTAGTACTGCGTATACGAGCAAACGCAAGCCCTGTGTGTTTTCGTTAGCGTTGCGTGTTCCACACTGCGCGTGCGCGGAGCGCAAACTGCGGCCTTGGATTGGCGCATGGCAACTTCGCGCATGCGAAGCGTGGAACGCGCAATGCTAAAGCAAACGCATTGCGCTCGCGTTTGCTCGTACACGCAATACTAAAACTCACTACTATTAGCGATTGCGCGGCACAAAGTGTCGCTACATGTAGTCGAAGTTTGCGATTGGTTGAACCATAGCTTCCTGTATGCTGATAATGTTTGCCCAATCGCGTGCTGATGGGGAGGGAAATCCTGCCAATCAGAGCGAGGTAGAGGTAGATATTGCCAATCAGGACAAGGCAAATTCTGTCCGTGACGTTACGGAGGGAAGCCATGAGAGGGCGCCACTGAAACATCTCGGAGCTAATAGCCAGGCCTCCATGGCGCGCACTTGCCTTTTGCCGTGCTCTTGCGTCGCCTGCAAGCTGAAATCTCAGGAGAGGCGAAGGCGGTATCGAAGGTAAAAATAAATAAAATGTACACCGCTTCTAATTCGCCAGCCGTCCGTTTCACAGCCCATTATAAAAAAAAAAAGATTCCTTTTTTTATGAGTCGCTGGTTCAAATCACGCGCGACGGACATGAATTTTGTTTCTTATAAATTAAGCGGCAGAGGCGGCGGCTATGACCGATCATGTGATTGATGAGTTCACCGGATGTTCTCGCGAAGGACGACCATGCAATTTCTCAGGAAGCTCCGACTATCAGCTATCCCTAAGAAAACAGGAAGCGAAAGCAATATTCTACGGAGAGCAAATCTGGCAATATAACGAGGAAAGAAGGTCAAATTTCAGCGAGCAAGCAATGTAATTTCGGTATGAAGGGTTTACGAGACCCGGATATGACTGGGCCCGTAACCTGGGCAGCTTTGGAAGTTCCAAGCTGCGAGTAATATTCCCGGGGGAAATTTCGTTAACTTAAAAAATAAAAGATGTAAATCAAGAATTCGGCTTCCCTCGGGGATGTGGAAATGGATTGACGATTCGGAAATGCACTCTGCTTAGGCCGAAATCAGTACATTAATAATTTACGTTTTCAGCATCAATAATCTATAGAAATGTATATAACAAAAATTGATTTTTTGTTTTGTTTATTGAGATGCGGAGATATTTTGAGCTGTGTTGTAAGATCGCATTATTTCGAATAGTTGTGACATTCTGTCTCAGCGTGGTCGATGCAGATTCCGAAGAGTACGCAGACAGGTAGCTATAGTTACGGAAAGGGCGTGACTAGCGATGAACGCGCGTCTCGCCTTTTGTATCGTACTTCGGCCTTCTTATAACGTGACGTCACATCCTGTAGGCGTCTGAGCGATAAGAATGTTCTCAACGAAGGCCATGCCTTGCGTTTTCTTTTAACTGTCAGTTACTATAGTTTTTTTTTTTAAATCTACAGGAGCGAATCAGGGGAATCACGCAAAAAGCAACAAAGTTCCGGCAAAAACAAATTCAATCGTATGTTTGCGCAAAAGGTTGTAAAGCAATTTATATGCCATCTTCTCGGGGGAATTGTACGTAAACATGGCACGAAAACGCACTTTTCGTGCAGTGTGGAATCGAAGGAAAATAAAAAAGCCCGCAATGTAAAGATCAAGCGAATTTTCTTAAGAAAAAAAAAATTATGTTTTATTTGTCTTCTCTTGCTTCCTTTGTCCCCCGGAATGCAGCGCCATCAGAAGACAGGCACCAGTAGGGGTAGAAACAGAATAGAATATAAGTCGATTATTTGCATAAACAGCTAATATTTTAACTCAAATGCGAAACGCGTATAGTAGAACGCTACACTACATATTCATAGAACGCTACCCCACGTTTTCTAAACCGTGTGGGTGTTGTGCTCACATTCTTAGGCGTTGACGGAGTCCCCCCGATTAACATTCCTCCTGCCTGCTGCTGCCGCTACTCCATACATCTGATTTTCTTAAGCTTGACTTAGTCTGCCTTGTTATTACAATATTCGTTACTACATTTTTTTTTTGTTATACCAGTGAAGGTAATTAGGACGATCAGGCGAAGCAGACTCGCACAATGAAAGATGTGTAATTCTCATCGTTGGTGTATCGGCGTCAAAGCGATAGCTTGCGTTTGCTCGGCCCCCGCGATTGATGATCACCTTGGTTTGACGAGCAGGATATCTGGTGACGGCGATAACGTGATTAATAAGGTTCTAATTATATTCTTCAAATTATATATTTTCTTTTGAAAGGACCCTATCATAATTATGAACGTCGTCAAAAGGGTGCTCTTCGTTGATAAGGGTGTATTGCACACTCTGAGGTGGTCGCAGTTATCTATAGGGGGGAGCTTGGGGAGTGAGGAATCTAAAAAACCTGTCTAGACCTAGAAGCACGGTCTGCGCAGTGACAATGAGCACGGTAAAACATTATCCTCAGTGTCACGTAGCGCAGCCTCTATTTTAGATCTAAACATATGTTGAACCTCGTCATTTACCACGCTCCCTCTGCAGATTGCTACTACTTGCTCTGCACAAGTGCTTCTCAGGAATGTAGACCCTTGAGGTTCCTTAGAAGGTGGTTTTCAAAGAGAGCACCTGTGGTCGACGTGTTGTTGCGTCCTCCCGCAAGAGTGAGTTTACTCTTCCCATCTCGCTATTTCCGCCTGAGTTGTTACTAATTAAGGTGGGGAGTATCCGTACTCACTCAAGAAAATATATAAGATGTAGTATACGTTATAATAAAGAAGCCACCAAAGTCGCCAATCTAAAATTGGTTCTAACGTTGAGAATGAGGGCGGCTTGTTGTTAATAGTTTGCGGCAGGTTAATTACACTCTGGAAGCTTCGTCTTTAGCAGGCGCTTGTTAGCGATCGTTGCGATTTGCTGAACGTGCGCCCAAGTGTTATGGATATTAGAAGCTCGCACTAGAGGAGAGGAGGGGGGGGGGTTATGTTAGGAATGCAACTGAAAGCCTTTTGGAGTTACCTTAGAAAAACACGAAAAGAAAGAACAGGCATTCCGAGTATTACAAATACTGGTAGAGTCATAACAGATGATACAACTAAAGCTAATTGTTTCAATGATTATTTTCAGTCAATATTTCTCAAAAACGGTGACTACGAACATTTGCCGATTTTTACAGATAGAGTGGAAAATGCTATGCCTCCCGTCATAATCACGCTAGAGGGAATAAGAAATTGCTTAAACTCTTTAAAAGAAGACAAGGCCGTCGGTCCAGACGAGATGTCCCCCAAGGTATTAAGAGCCTGCTCGTGTATAGTTTCACAATACGTTTATGTAATTTTTTGTAAATCTATTGAAAGCGGATTGCTTCCTAAAGAATGGAAACAAACGTATGTTGTACCAATTCATAAAAATGGTCCAAAATCAATTGTTGACAATTACAGGCCGATTTCCTTGAGCTGTATATCATGTAAGATATTTGAACATATTGTCTATAGTAGTATAATTATGCACCTAGAAGATAATAACTTTTTTTGCCCTAACCAACACGGTTTTCGTAGAGGTGTCTCCTGTAGTACCCAATTAATTGAGCTCTATCATGATTTAGTTAGTGCGGCTGAAAACAGACTGCGAACGAATGCCATTTTTATGGATTTCCGAAAAGCGTTCGATTCTGTTTCGCATCAATTGTTATTACACAAAATGAGTGCTTTAAATATTGACCGTAATGTGCTCCGGTGGATAAAAGACTACCTGAGTGGGAGGAAACAGTGCGTCGTCCTGGGAGGTAAAAGATCAGAATACGTAGATGTAACTTCGGGGGTACCTCAAGGGTCAGTGCTGGGACCACTTTTATTTTTAATCTACATTAATGACATAGCGTCTTCCATCTCTTCTAATATCAGATTATTCGCGGACGATTGTGTAATATACAGAACAATAAGGAACGTTAACGATGTCTCTTCTTTGCAAGAGGATTTGAACCGGGTTAGTTTATGGTGCGGGACCTGGGAACTGGGGTTAAACACAAGCAAATGTTTTCACGTAGCCTTTAGTAAAAAGAAACATAATATTGATTCGGCTTATGCTATTGGTCGAGACTCGTTGCGGAAAGTGTCTGAAATTAAATATCTTGGTGTCATTCTTTCAGAAAACCTTTCGTTCAATCAGCACATAGATATGATCATGAAAAAGGCTGGCAGGGTTCTTAGCTTAGTCATCCGCAATCTTCGCTCTGCTCCACAAATCTTGAAAGAAACAGCGTATCGTAATAGTTAGACCACATCTAGAATATGCGAGTGCCGTATGGGACCCGCACCAAAAATATCTCATAGATAAGATAGAAGGCATTCAAAATCGCGCTGTGAGGTTTATTCTGAATAAGTATTCTCGAGCAGAGAGTGTGACACAAATGAAAGTTTGTATGGGTATCGAGCCTAAAAGACGTAAGAAAAATAGACTTAAACTTATTTACGCTATCAACAATGATTTAACTGGAATAGACAAATCTACTTATCTAGAAATGCCCCACTATATATCGAGTAGGAGGGACCACGTAAAAAAAATACGCGAAATAAAATGTCGAACTAACTATATGATGTTTTCTTTTTTTCCGAGAACTATATCGGAATGGAATGAACTGCCGTCTGATATTGTATCAGCTAACAGTGACTCTTTTATTAGCCTTATTAATGCAATGTAGGTTTCTGTGTTAAGTACATCATTGTTTTTTTCGAAATATTGCTATTGTATGCTGGTGTGAATCATGTTTATTGATGTTGTTGGAAATTGCTGATGTGTGCTGTTATGTGACTTTCCAATTTATAATGATATATGTGAATCATGTAACCCACTCCTCTGCTGTAATGCTCCGGCGCTGCAGAGAATAAATAAATAATAAAATAATAATAATAAGTTCTTTAATTTCATTCGTAACCTACTACCGACTATTGTTTTGCCTTGATATTAGTAATCTCTTCTTCGTGGTCAGTGAATTGAAGAGGTGAAAGGTTCTTTGTTCAGACGTCGTTGGTGGCGTGGCAACAATATATCCACAATACTCATCCTTGCGATTGGTGAGCGCAGATGTGTGCGACGGAAAAATTCCCTCTAACAAAAATAAAAATAAAACATTAGAGACTCGATGTATACGAAAGTACAGTAAGACCCACAAAGGTGAAAAACAATAGACACAATACAAATACTCTGGAAATAAAAAACGACTTACTTAACTGGAACATAGTTATAGGAAGCCACGACAACGAGAGGTTTCCAGAATTGGGAACTGCCATGTGCACAAATTTCCCGTCTTCCAGCAAAATTATCATTGTGCACCCTACCCGACACGTTCTTCTGACGCGCGGGAGATCGGCGGTTGAATTGTTTTTATGTGTATGTTTATACAACCTGAAGTTAATCTGCCTCGACTGGTGACTTGTCTCTCAGCTGTACACCCGCCGGAATTATGAAGGTGAACACCTTACCTAGTTTCTTGTCTGTTTTACGGCTCCCTAAAGCTGTATTAACTCTCAACGTCTCAAATGGTACGTGGCTTGGGAATCTAAACTTTTCCTTCTAGCCCTCTTCTGGAACAGAGCTTGTTCCAAAACTTGCAGGAGCGTCAAAAACAGGAAGAGGGCTGTTCACCTTCATATTGCCCACGGGTGTACATGAGCAATTTAGCCTGGAGTCTTTAACGTGCACCACGCAGTAGTGATACACGACTACACGACGGTAACCCAAAGATCCTCGGATTGAACCCAGGATTTTGGGGTTCTGCAGCGCAAGTTTTCGCTTCACGTGCTTTGAGCTGGTGTGCCCAAGCCCACTCGTCCAGTGATGTCCCTGGGCCCGTTTTCTCGAAGCCGGCTAACATTAACCTTGGTAAAACGTTAACTGCCTTTCCCTACTACGTACCTACAAGTACGTAGTCAAGTTAGACTTGGGCTGGATGAGCGATAGCTCCGTGTTTTATTATGGGGTGGTAGCTGGTGTCACCTGCAGGGTGTCGCGAATATAAGTGGCTTTCGTGTAAAAGTTCCCGAAAAGGGGGGACTTAAGAACGCGCGCTACCGGGCTTTCGCGACCCAGGGCAGCATAAATTTGATCTTAAGAAAACCTTTTTGTTGTTCGTAGTACAGATATTGGGTAAGGTAAGACTAAACTAACCCATGTAGGTAAATTTTTCAAATGTTCGGCTGTCTTAAGTGAAGACAAGCCAATGTCAAATTTTCTTCCAAGTTCGAAAAAAGACGAATTTCAGCACTAGAAACCATCCTAGAAACGATTAGGTAGAAGTGTGCAGTGAAAGGTGGGCGGTGCACCGGCAGCATGTTTGGTCAGCCTGTAAGAACTGTATATAATACCCAATTCACACGGCAGCGTAAAGGTACCTTTAGATTAGATACCTTAGTTGAAGGTACCTGTTGTAAACGGCGTTTTTGATCATACGATAAATAAACGGAGCACTTTAAGTTGACGTCAATTGTATTCCTGCTAAACCGCGAGAGAAGCACGTGATAAACAAATATTCCTCGAGGTCGGTTTGACGCGCAGTTTGTTTTATTATTATGTGTGAAATATCACATTTGAATTCTAAATATTACTTGTGTTTTCTTTGGCGGCACGTTATTTTTTTTCTTCTCTAAGTCCGAGGGCGCACCTAAATGAGTCTTACTTTGAAACGTCCGACCCGTCTGGCCACACTTTTCCTATATCATCAGCGTTTACGAGTTTCCATTACGAGGTGGGCGACCTTCTTCTGTTTAGCAGCTCCATTTTCCCGCAAAGTTCTCACTAAAGTAGACAAATAGTGCCCGGCAGAGACGAACTACATCGGAGTCTCACGGTTACGCCATTCACGCCATCGAAAGGGATAAACGACGACAAGGATAAAAGGTCCTGGGCGGGAGAGTCGGATGACTCGTCTACAATTTCGGAAAAGAGCTCGCAGCTCGCAATGGTCCATCGCGTTCATGTTCGTAGCACACATTGTTTCCCACGTACCGTTGCTGTTACCTGCTACCTGGAGTAAGCGTTCCTCGATTATATATTATTCCATCATATTTGTGTTTACAATCATTTCATAATTTGTTACTTATATATATTCAATTTGTTATAATGCATTAAACAATATATATTTATATATATGTGATATTTGTTTTGAGTTCGTGGGTTCGAGGCTACTCCCTGTAACTGTAAAGGGAGCTTGGCGAGCTCGGTTTAACACAGGACCTCCCTTAGCGAAAGGGACCTTTATGCGCCGTGTAATCACGATCTCCAGCTCCTTTTACCACAGGTACCTGTGCTAAAGGTACCTTTACGCTGCCGTGTGAATAGGGTATTACACCACCATAAATTGAAAACCGTGTAATTCAGCTTTAGAAAAAATGGTCTTATTACTAAATTGCCCAAGCATCGAGCAGAATGCTGAAAGTGTAATTCTGCGCTCCGCTCCCGCTGGCCTTCCCCGTATAAAAGATTCGAAGAAAATAATTTTAATAAGGTTTGACGCACGCGCGTGCAAGGCAATATTTGTTTTAGGTTTTTTGCTTTAAAACTGCTACTACTGCCATAGCCTCCTCTATACTCACAAAGCCTGCCAGTTTGACGACGGAGCCATAGAGTGCCCCGTCGCAGATTTTGAGCGCGAGGATTTGGTAGCACAAAGCATCAAAACCCATTTCTCGAGAACATGGACGTCAGCGCTCAGCTTTTGCAGCGGCGAGGACCCGAAACACACTTGTTCGTTCGGGAGATTGTTTCGGCGTTTCGCTGTACCGTGTGTTTTGGCGCCTCGCCGCAGCGAGGCGCCAGTCACTTGGCTCTCCTTCATCTCGACGGCCGCTTCTCGTGGCGATCTGCCAGGCTTTGTCAGTATATAGGAGGCTATGCTACTGCACACGCAAGCACGTGCAGATCGTGTAACTACACTCGTAGCATGCACCTTAATGCTTGGGAAATTTAGCTAGACGTCTATTGGGACGCTGTCTGCTTCTGCGCGCTATCTATACCCGGACGATAGAGTCAAGGCAATCCACTATAGTGTTCCAAAGACGTTGCCATGCCGACAATTGTCGCGTTCATTTAGGCTTAAGAATGGCCACAATCAAAAGGCTATCTAAAAATGCGGCGAGGTCATTGTTATATTCTGCGCCGACGCGGCGGTGCTCTAAAGCCTGGCTACATTGGACGCAAGCGCCGGTGACTCACGTTCGACGTAGCCAGGAAACTACATGCCCGAGCGGACCTGGACGGTCGCCGGAGCGAGAAGAAAGGACAACCAACGGATTCAGGAGCGGGGCGAACACTGGCCGATGAGGCCGCCGATCACGCGCGGCTCATGCCGTCGCGTGCTGTCCCTTTTATTCTTTTGCATGGATGCACGAGATGGCTACTTTAAAAAGGAGATGTCAAGTAGCGTCATCTCGTGCAAATCAAAATACTACATTCTCCCTCCCTTAAAAGAAATAAGAAAATTGTGGGAGGAAGACTTACGTTATACATTCGTTATGCGAAAAAAAAAATACGAAAACCAAAGCACTTCACCACCCGAAAATTGCGTTATTTCACTGGAAATATTGGTTTTGAAATTGTTCGTTGTAACACAAAAAAATATGAAATTCGCAAAAGATTGTTCATAGACGTTCTTTGTGTGCACGACACAGAAAGTTCAACAAAATCCTAAACAAGTCATCCGAACAAAACGGGTTTTCACTGAGAGTTCAGGTTGCATCATACTAGTCACGTGACGATCAAAATTTCATTTCAAGAGTCATATTTCAACTTAGAGCACTCTCATCTCTCCTCCTCCTGGGAGGAAAATGAAACATCCAACAATACCTATTTGAGTATATTTGTATTACTATGATTTGTATTTCTCTTTCCGTTTTTAATGTCCATGACACATTGTAGTGTTGACTGTTAGTTTGTTAGTTTGGTTATTGTTTAGGATATTGTGTTTGTCATAGACATTTTTACCTTGGCCAAGGTTTTGCTATAAAAGGTATATGCTTTTAATGTTCTATATCTACCCAAAGTTTATACCAAAATGACCTTTTACGAAAACATAACTACAAAAGTCTTAGTCACTGTACTCCGAATCTGACTGAAAACTATCATCGCCAAGTGCAAGAATATAGTCTTTGAACTTCAGCGGAAGTCTTCTCTGGCGTATTGGGCGACCTTGCCTCGCTGGTGGTAGAGGAGCTGTAGATGGCTCGGAGATCGTGGGTGGTGTGTGGAACTCGGTCGTGAGTTCTTCCACTGAATCCTCAAGTGGAGGCATAGATGGCGTACTCGTTCCCGAAGACTCCAGAGGCGTACTCGTTTCTGGCGACGGCAAAACGAGCAGTTCTGCTCGTGTGTCTGGGCAAACTGCCAGATCGGAGACCGGTAGTTGCTCTGCAACCACGGACTCTGGTGATGACCCTGGCACAACGTCCGGAGCAGCAACAACCACGGGCCCAGGAAGAGGTCGTCAGTGCTGTGTGAGGCACGCTGAGACGCCAGGCTAACAGTGAAACTCGACTGGCTGCAGTTCTCATTTACAGGGTGTAAAATTCTCGCTATGCACGAATATTCTGAGATCACGCTCACTAAATACGGACATCTAATTTCTGCCTGCTTTTACTAACGCCCGTGCGGACACACATCAACTTAATTTGGCTTGCATAGTTGAGCACAGTAAAAGTAGACGCGTTATATTATGGGATTTAAAACATTACGTAGTGGGCAAGCGCTTACTTTGGGTTCACGGAGTGGGACCAACTACACGACCAAGCTCGGCGTTGGTCGACTAGTTCTTGTGCTGCTCTCTTCATAGTGTTAACAAAAAAGCTAATCTTCACCAACCCTTCTTTCTTTAAAATAAATGGGGTGTGTGTATGTTTATACAGTCTTAAAGTTAGTCTGCCTTCAACGAGCGACTTGTCTATCGGCTGTAAATGAGCAATTTAGCCAGTGCAGTACAACCGCTAGCCTGTTGTCTTTAACTTCCACCACGGAGAAGTGATACGCGACCGCATGCCTGGACGATGCTCATCCAGATCGAAACGGACATGCGTTGGGATGGAACTCGGGATCCTGGGTTCTGCAGCTCGAGCTATCGCTCCAAGAGCTGGTGTGCACGAGACCACTCGGCCGCCGATCCCCCTCCTCTTTCTCCTAGGGTGTGGCTGATAGCGATTGTACTGCAACTCAGGGGCAGCTCCGCAGAGTAATTGAGAGCGCATTTTAAATAACACTTATGGAACAATTTTTACCGTTTGTTACAAGTATGACCTTCTTCGAGCACTAACATTATATTCGTATAAGCAATTTTGATGTCTATAATATATGTTACTCTCAGTCTGTATATCTACGAAAAAACGCTTTTCGTTGTGAATTAAATAAAAAAAAAACACTTTATAAAATACTATGAGTCAATATTACTCTTGTGTAGTATAGCAATACTCTAACTTGCTACTTTTCTTGTAACTTTTAACTGTAATTCGATAAAAAAAAGCATCTGTAACGATAACTTATAAACTTTTTTTTTTAAAGTATCTCAAAAGTATGTTAAAAAGTAAGTAAACTTTTCGTGAAAAAACATTACCCTTGAACACTACATAGCGGGCTTGACCATGTGCGGAGGTTGGGCCCCATATTATACGCGACAAAATAAAACAAGAACCTCAAACTTTTTTCGTCGGAGCAAAGTGCCGGAGCAGGAGGCAGACGTTTTGCATCTGTCTTTCCTATTTCATCGCGCGGAAAAGACGCATTGAGCATTTGCTTTATTTCAACCTCGTGCTTGGCTCTCTCGCCCCTTTCTTCACCCTTTCCGGCCTCATCAATTACCCCCTATTCTTCAGCAAAGCGACAGAGCCACCTCGCGGTAACACGCTACGCGTGGACACCTAATGCTTTACTGTTTAACGCCGAACGAGAGTCTCTTCCGTCGGCGTCGCAACAGTCACGCCGATAGCTTTCTTTGCGAAAGCAAGTCACCGCCAGTAGACACTGTCTGACCGGGGCAACAGACGATATTTCTACTGATCGACTTGCCCTTTCCCAGAGGGCGTGAACCTGTGATCCACGGACGAGACTTTGTTTGGCGTTACACAGAAGAAATTAAAAAGAAAATGGGAACGCATTCCGATAGGACCTTGTTTCGTTTGTTCACTCCTTTCTTTACATTGTTCGATACTAACGGTCTTTCTCACTTCATTCAATTCCAAATGGTTTAGCCTTGCCTACCGGAAATCCCAGTATACTTTTCGCTATCTAGATTATGTAACTGGAGATCTACGTGAATTCTATCTGAGTTTCATGCCTTTAAAAATTATTCGTTTGTCCGCATTCTGGATTTCGGGTTTCCAGAAACAGATTTCCAGTTCCATAATCCAGATAGTGAAAAGTTATACTTGGCTTTCCGGTGGGATTCTGGCACCTCTCCATTCTTGTAATGTACCCGTATGTTCGTAGCTATCTCCCTCTCCTGTTACATGAGAAAGGGGAATAAGAGAGTTCTTAAGAGGAGCAGAAAGGAAGAAAAAGCGTGGCATGAAAGAAGTAAAATAGTTTGATAGTAATTAACCCTCATCGCTCAGACGAGAGGCTGTCGTGAATGACGAACGGCAGGTGTTTCCGTGGCCCGGCTATGAACTGCACTGTGACCTTGTCAAACATAGCGGCGATAACTTCACTGCTTGCTGCAAGCACTGCAAAAAAGTATACGCAACCGAGAGGTTCTCTTCCTCCAACCGTCGTAGGCACCTCGGAGTGAGTTTAGACATTTATTTCGAGTACTTCCGGTAGACATGAAGACGGAACGACGGAAGGTTGAAACCGCTACAGCACTTTCTAGCGTCAACGACTTTCCACCATTAGGAAAGTGTTTTTCTACGCCTGAATACTGCACTGCCGTCCAGCACATCCGTTGAGCGCCTCTTTAGCAAGGAAAAGGATGTGCATCAAAAGGGGAAGTTAAGTAATGGTAACCGAAAAGCAGTTGCTGCTGCGTTACATGAACTAAATAATTTAATATTTAGCCCATCTTGTATCAAAGCAGGAAGTGCTTTGATTCGACAGAGTCGTGCGGCGGTAATAATACATATTTTATAAAGTGAATCGAGAGTTTTCTGGGAGTTCCAAATAAATATAAATGTTAGTCCTTGTGCCTGGTCATCAATGTCTTTATAATTAAAAGAAAAGAAAGTATCTTGAAAATGATTAAGTTAGTATCACGAAGTGACTGTAGCTGTAGTCCGTTACGTTTGTTTTTAGGTAACTGTAACGTAAATACATTTTTTACAAAATATCTGTAACTGAACGAATTACTTTTTAAAAGTAACCTGTCCATGACTGGTCAATCTTTCTCACTCAAGTGCGGAGCCGCGGCCGGCGCTATCGAGCAGTGGCGTAGCCAGGAAGTTTTTTCCGGGGGGGGGGGGGGGGGGGGGTTCGGGTGGCTGGGATGTCCATAACTTGGGGGTACGAAGAGGGGGAGGGGGGTAAAAATGCATGTGTATATAATAGGGTCGGCTGGATTTCGGGGGGGGGGGGGGGGGGGCTGAAGCTTTTAGCTCCCCATCTGGCTACGCCCCTGCTATCGAGGACGCCTTCTGTTCTGTTCTTCTCATTAACTCAAAAGCAGCAGGTTCCATCAACACCAGCCCGACCGACAGAGAAAAGGGAAACGTGGTTGGAATGAACAGGCGCTCAAATAAGATACAGACATACGGAAAAAGCTAGATGGAAAAAACAACAAGAAATAGAAAACTAGTTAGATAGCACATAAAATATTCAATGTTGTGAAAACACCATTAGCCATGCACTCGTATATCCAAGACTGCGGCCATGACCAACAGAAAAGTTTCCCAACACGCAGCGTACAACCGCAGGGCGGAACAAGATAAACACAAGAAGAAAGGGGATTTGAGAGCCCAGTATTAACGCGTCTGTGGAAAATAGCGCATAGAAATATTCACTAGGGCGCAAAAAAAAAAAAAAAATAACACGCATGCACGCCATCCGGATGTAAAACAGAGAAATGTCCAGAAAATTTCATCAACAATAGGCGAGAAAAGAAAACTAACGGGTGCCAAGAAAAGCTTTGCAGGACGAGAACGAACGGCGGTATTTTGCCGCCCTACACCACGATTCCGCAACCGCGTGTGCGCTTTCCTTCACTGTCCACGGTGATCCCAGTTTTCGCCTCCCTCCCCTTTAACAAACACCAGGCCGAGCATCAGGTGAGCACAGCGCAGCCTCGTTCGCCGCGCAGCGCTGGGCGCGGCCCTAGTGGTGGCGACGGCGGTGGCGCCGACAGCCTCCACGCGAAACCAACACTGGCGGCGCTCCCAACGTCGCCCAGAGCCGCTCCCGTTTTCTCGAACCCCGAGCCAAAGCGCCGGGAGCCAGCTCCCGCGATGCACGCCGCCGTCTGGTCTCAGCCGGGACGGCGAGCCAAACTCACCACCGGCCGCTCCGTGTCCGTCGAGCCCCAGGCGACGCCGGGCAAAGCGCTACTCGCCATCTCCGTCTTCCTGGCCATTTCTGGAGGATTCTTGGCCGCTCTGGGACTGACTGGATGCTTCGTGCGCGGACAGCACAAGATCCACCTGGGATGGGGCATCCCCGCCGGCGTGTCGGCCGTGCTCAGCGGTATCGCCGGCTCCAGAATGGCAAGTCATCGGTGCACCGAGTCGTGCTACGTCCTGCTCTGCGTGGCAGCTTGCGCTGGTTCCCTGGCCATGGTCGTTCTTGGGGCCATGGCACTAAGAGACGAGGCGTCGTCGCTCATCTCGGTGCTTGCGGCGACAGAGACGGGACTCGGAGCCATCGCCGCCGGATTGTGCATTCTGGCCGTGACGTTCGCTGTGCTGGCCAACCGACGCTATCCGTCGCCACCAAGGGTGCAGTCGAGGAACGTGATGCCGCAGTCGCCCTGAGTGCGAGTTTTCCGGTCTGTGTGACGAATTCGACGGCGGAAAACACCGGATAACATCCATGATCATCTTCAACTTGTCTGGATCATACCGGCAAGTGGATGGACATGAGGGATGGATGATCTTGAGAATACCGTTGAAATATGAGCGGCACCAGGGTGGCGGAAAACAAATGTGCAGCCCATTGGGTTCATTGCGCTGGCAGTGTGGATATTGTCTAGGTGTCAAAGTGATTGTTTCGCAAGGATAATCCTATGAAGGAGCTTGATGTTTAGATCCATTAGACGAAAATCGCCGTGGTGCGAATGATAGATCTTCTCAAAGACCGGAGGATGCAAAATTTGCGGGAAGACATGAGCACCGTTGCTTTTTACAAACGACAATTTAAGTGTGATGATGAACAATATATTGGGCAGACGCATTAATCTAGAGGTCTTGCTACCAAAGCAATAGGAAGTGCCATATTTTTTTTCCAAGTACGGTGGTAACTCATAATTGGTCAATGATCTGGACTATCTTAGCTTATGTCAATATGCCATCGTTGGAATCAAGTTATGTCAGAAATGAAGACATAATTTAACAGCCTGGTAACAAGTAACAATATACAGAAAGACTTTGAATCTTGGGAAATTCATATAATATACGTTGAGTTAGGTTAGTTTCAAACTAGCGGAAAAATGAAGAGATTGTGGATGTCAATTGACCATAAAAGTACGGCGACTATGGACGGTAATTGTCTCATACACACATTGAATAGGAAGTACTGAGCAATTTGTGCCGTTTTTTGTTCTATCATTCAGCAAGCACAATCGTTTTAAGACTACCGTTTACAGCATCGATTGGATGACTAGCTCACCACACATGTGAAGAGCTTTGCTTTTGTAACCATTTTGAACGGTCCGCAGAGCGATTGAGGTCTGACATTTTCTCGTGCTAAAATCTCTATTGTCATTATTAGCATCGGCTTAATAGTACTTGAAATCTTCTATAGTTGGACAGTGGCAGCTGTACTGTTTCTGTGGTAACATAGTGTGCTCGTCCATAAGAAAAAAAGGAACGAAATCATCGTCCTGGATGTGTTTGCAGTGAGAGTCTGCGAGAGACATGTTATTTGCCGCAAGCACCTGTCAACCCGACGAAGCAAATGTGACGTGCAGTGAGGAAATACCGTGCACTTTACAACAAATCAAAACGTCCATCTTTTCATGAGTGTGCGGTAACGTACTCTTAAAAAACTGAACGTTAAAACCTTCCAAACGTAGTGCTGTTACAAAATTCAAACATGAACGCCGGATGCCCAAAACTTCTTTCCTCAACCATGAAGTCCGCGTTTCGAGTGATAAAGTAGAAGTGGCCTACAACAAAACGCGAGATTTTAAAAGAGAGCGTAAGTTAAAGAGTGCTAAAAAGTATTACAGCATAAAAAAATGCAGTAGCAGGATCAAAAGCTTTCTTACCTCTGTGAGTGACGACACGTTTTGTGGATGTTTCTTCGTGCGAAAGAAGCTGGCTCATCTGCGTCCTTGTGGAAGGGACCAATATAACTTTCTTTCTTGAAAGTGTAAACTTCGACGTTGCGCAGTATGGTTAGTGTTTTTTTGTTCATTATCTCACATACTCCCTCATGCGTTAAATTACAAAAGGATACATAGGACAGGAGGTATCATTCTGAATAGTTTAATCATCAAGGACAATATAGAATACGACTAGAATGAAACAAACAGAAAATGGTTAAGACAACCGTCTTTTTCAGTGTTCATTAATTCATATTTAATGAGGTAAATGTAATTTTTATTTCCAAGGGGAATCTGTATTGTTTAATCTCGGTTTTCAAACAAACTAAGGAAGAATCACTTCAAAATCAAGCAACTCTTTCATTTTGTCCAAATACAATGACGCGAACTATAATTGTGAATTGGAGTTGTATTTTTAAATCAAAAGAGTGAAGCACATTTTTTTAAATGATTATTCTTTAAAAAAGTGATTTCTAAAAGGTCATATTACGAAAATGAATAGCTATAACTCATTCATCAAATCCATTGCTCTCTCTCTCTCACTCACTTTCTTGTTTTATATATTGTCGATTTCAGTACCAATGCGACGGAATTTCATGAGAAGTTCAGGCGAAATGGGCTAGTGAAACCAGTTGTGTGTTGCCCAGCGATTTGAGCATGTGTCATTTACTCTTAAATGCATCCGCGTGTGAGACTGCGATGTTAATTAATTTTAAGTGAGCTCACTCCTGGAATGTAAGGTTTAGCACAGTTTTCCATGTCAATTCTTCCCTACCTCGGCTCGTAAAAAAAGTGTTTATAACGTATTTCGTGAATGTGAAACTGTGCAGTTGTGCCTGTTTGACTAAAGTTTCTTTGTACGCTGTAGTTTATATATCACTGTAATTTTTGATATCTGTAAAATGCCGTGGTGTTAAAAAATGGTACCCAGTAAAACGTTGCGTGTTTTCTTTTGTATTTGTGGCCAGCTTGGAGGGGGAAAAGTAGACCAAAAGGTAAAGGTCACTCGATAAAAGACTAGAGAAGCTTTTATCAAGTATTATAAGATATAACAAACGTCATTACGTACCTAATGTATAATAAATCAAGCAAGCCAGTGCTCGCTTTATTTGAATCACTGGTCGTGACCACCTAATAAATAAAATGTAAATGTATCACTTGCGACAATATTCTTGAGCATTCAGCGGCTAGGACAGCACGGTGATGTAGAGAAAACGGTGAAATTGATATTGACAAATAACGTAACCCCATTTAATGCGATTGGCATAAATTGAATTGCAATATAAAAGAAGCTCTTGTGAAGAAGTTACAGTTTAATCTTGAAACAATTATCAGGTTAAAGGTTTGGTCTAAATAGTTCTGTTAATAAATGTTTATCCCCAATACTTCAGTAACCTTGTTCAAAACTCTCTATATCTTTTAAGTTAAAAATTATCAATGAGAGCGAGGCCCAGTTTGTATCACGATGTGGTCTTTGAGGAGTAATTCCACAAGCTTCCCGGAGAATAGCTCGTCGTCTGTCCGAAGGGGTGGCATTGAAGTGGTAGAATTTAAAGAACACAAAACGCTGTCTTATGTTGTTAAAGCAATATTTTTACGAGGGTTTGTTACCTGCGGAAGATAAATTTAAGGGTGAGGCAAGGGCCTAAATTCGAGCTTCTAATGATGTACTGAGACATTGTTATAAAAACAAAGTTTACATTCTGACTTCGTTTTATCTGGGCGTAGGAACATTACGTACACCTTCAGACTTACTGCTTTGTATTGTTCGCAAGAGCTTTTATAAATAACCCCTAGAGATGTTCATAGTCGGACAATGGCATATAAGACAATTTTGTTTTTACAACTGTCGTCATATTTCATCATGGGGAAGCATGCGTTTGACGGAACTCTGTATATACACTGTAAGGTATGCAAAGAAAGCAATAATAAAATGTTCGGGCGACCAATCCACGGGTGGCGAAAATTAGAACTGCCACAATCGCATTTGGGCTGGAGCGGTTCAAAAACATCCAGTGGCTCCAGGTGCGTTAAGATGTTAAAAAAGTAAGTTGGAGTCGAGTTTCACATCTGTTTCACATTGTGGCAGTAGGTACCATGGCCCATGATACCAGATGCACCCTATCAGGTTTTGGTGACTAAATGAATCCTTTGATGTGAAATGGTTCCTGATCCTAGGTAATTGAACATAATGCTTGCATGATACCGCGCCAGCCCATAATGTCACTCACCATACAGCGCTCCCAAGGCTTAACTCCGCAGCGCGAGCGCAGGACATATGTGGACTGTTGTCTCAGCACCAGACTGATTGCCCAAGCGTCTTTTGGCTGTTTACTCATATAAAGTACCCAAGCTGCAAATAATAAATTAAGCTTTCTTTCAAAGGCATTCCACATGCGTCATTCTAGGAAAGGGGACGCTGGGAAAAATGCGAAGATGCTTTATACCATTTTAGCGATAGTGCAGGAAGTCACTCTAATCCTCTCGTGCTTTGCACCTTGATAGTTGCTGATGAATTAGCTATACTCTGTTACAAACAACAGGGGTGTGGGGTGGAATAAATAATAATTCAAGGAGGAGCACCCCACGGATTTGCATAATGGGACATATTACACAGCATAATAGCCAGCCAGCAACTGCCAGGTGGCGCCGGCAGAGTGAGAGCCCAGGGTTATACTCTATCTCGTTGTAACTTGGCAAAGGGGGAACGATAAGCCCAATACTGCATGCCGACGAGCACATATTGGAGCATGACGCAGCGAAAAGCCCGATACTTTGCCGTAAAAGAGCACTTCGGTGATACGTAGTAACGTTCCGATCGGACCGCCAGGGCCGTAGCTTCCGCCGTACTTGCATGTTATACGATCACGGCTTCCTGGTCTACCCAGTATTTCTTGCCTCAGGCACTAGGCTAAGCGGCGCCACCGTAGTAATAGCTCACGTTCGAACAATGCAGCCGCGACTCCCGGGCATACCCAATATTTCTTGCTTCAGTTCCTAAATAGCGCCATATCAAACAGCATTGTAGGTTGCCTATAGAGAACTTCTTCTGGCAGCTATATATAGTTGAAGAAAATGGCTATAATAATAAGATAACAAATTTCTCGTTCAAGAAATCACAGGAGCATGTGCCATTCAGATCAAAAGCAGTGATGTTCATGACCAGCTGTCGATATGGTGGGGTAGACATACTTTATCATCTTGTGTTTTTTTTTGGAGGGGAGGGGGGGGAGGGAAAGGGGGGGACGTGGCCTCTGCAAATGTCCAATCTCCTACAGCGGTCACAAACGCTTTGAAGAACAAAAAGAAATAAACAATATTTTATTTTTGATCTAAGCGCGCAAACGGCGCTTAATAAAAGTGTTGAGCTTAGTTTTGTTTTTGGTGATTTTGATACTTTATATCTCATATAGGTCAAGGAGAAAACACGTACTTTAGCATCCATGGCAAAGACTGAGATTACCCCCTTGATAGCTTAATCCATACTATCAAAAGAAAATATGACGCGCTATTTTGTGAACTCCTCATATGCTAAATCTCCAAGATTCAGACAAATAAAACACCCGAAGAGAACATTTCGCTTAATAAAATATTTTTTTTTTAAAGCAAACACTAGTGTATATTTATACTTTATATCAAAGGAACATTCGGGTTCTGTACAGAGGTCAAATTATTTCCTCACCCAACTGTACTTAAACAGCCGTTCAGTCTGAAAGCAAAAAGTCTATTTAGTTTTCATTTCTCATATCTCATTATAACCGGAGAACTCGTCGCCTCGAGTGGTGGTCATGATTGACCGGCGCAGCCCTTGACCCTGGCACCGGCCAATCACGGTGGTCAAATGCCTCGCCGACTTTGTTTGCCACGCGTAGAGATTATAGACCTATCACAGAAGTTGTCTCTCCTTCCTTTGATACTTCGTCTCAGGTACCCTACAACGTACTATCGCCAAAGCTATGGCCCGCCCAGTACGTCCAAATGCAATGCAGGTAGAAACCACGTGTAATATTTCTTTGACGATGCGCAGGTCGGAGAAAGAGAGACGTAACAAAAAAGACTAAAGAGGACACTTAAGACTGCTGGCGTGTAGGAATGCTTTTGCATTCCTACACGTCACGCATTCCTACAAGTAGCACGCCACGTCTTCCTTTTTCACACGGCGCTCTGGCGGTGACATCACGCTCCAAAATTGCGCACGCATGGCGAACCCCGCCGACACCACGGCTTCCGTGGCGATGCATCTGCGTTGTTGTGCTTCTGTTTGTGTTTTATTATTTCTGAGGCGCGTCCGCTTTGACCACGAGTGGCCTCGCCGACTTCCGTGACGAAGCATCAGCGTTGCTGTGTTTTCGCCAATGGAAATTTAACTGCCGTTTCGCTGGCCAATGGGAATTCAACTGCCGTTTCGCTGCTACAGATGGTTACAAACAACGGCGGCTTCGCTCCATGGGACTGTTAATGCTTTCGCATTAAAAAATTCGCAGCGACCTTTACGTTTAAAGGAGCTGTGCAACAATTTCAGGGCTTTGCTTAAATAATTGTGGAAGTTGATGCCTGACACTTCTGAAGTGAACTACAGAAAACAGATTTTGCCTGGATACCCTAGTTTTTATTTAAAAAATGAAAAAGATCCAAATTTTTGCCACCTCTCGACTCGTACATCGTCTTCCGGGTCACGTGCGCAGTGACGTCGATGGGGTAGGCGTGGGGTGCCGGTAAAGTTCTCTCTCTAGAGCCATCAGTGAGCAGCGAGAACTCAACCGCTCGCGACCGCGTGACCACATGCTGCCGGGCGCAGCCAAGACCTCCTAGAGAAGAAGGCCGTAGCGCTCTTCTCGTGAAGTCACAAAGGAAGGCCATCGGGGGCGCGCGTCGAAGCGAAGGCAGCGCGCGTGGATCGACCGTCGTAAGGCGTTTTTAGTCACATGCGCGTGTCATATTAGCTAAAATGAAAGCTGCAGATAGCAACGTGTCTAGAAAACATTTTATTACACGAGCAAAGGATTACACCACTAAATAATTGGTACGAAATGGCACGAGGTATGCGTATAAGACGTCTATAGAAAAATGTGATTGCTTTAAGTTGAAAACATTGAGTCACGCAATTATTGCTGTAGGGATGCATATTTTATACAGAAATACTTCGACGAAATGGCGAGACACGCAGTGATTGGAAACAGCAAAACAGATCAGTTAAACGTCAGGTAGACGTAGTCAACGCGGACAAGGCAAGACAAGCGTCACTTACAATCATGTAAGCGACGTTATCGCGTGCAGTCACTGAATTCTTGCATCATACCCCGGCCGCATGGCAAAATTAATGTAATTTCGATCGAATGACATTATGGGGTCGACAGATCCGCTGGCGGCACTCGTATAATCACTCAAGACCGCGACCTTATTAAATCCTATATCACTGAATGAAAATATATTAACTTTTCCGTGTGACAGGGGTACTAAACGTACTACTTAGTCAACTAATTTACTTCTCCCTATGGGCTCGAGCTGCCTTAGAACAAAATATAACTTATTTTGTATATAATACTACTATTACCTTAATACAGTTAAGATTCTAGTATAAACGCGGTAAAGGCAATAAAATAACATTAGTATAAATAAACACAGAACCACAAACAACGCACTTTCAATAATCACACAAACTTGTTTTTCACCTTCCAGTGAAAACTAGATAACCGAACGTAATTACAAATGTCGACGTAACTGCACACGATTAACGACAAAGAACAAAATTCCAATTTATCACGCGATTAAAAAACAAAAACGATTGCAGCATTTTACTTGCGTCCTACATGGCCAAGAAAGCCCGTAAGTAAGTTGTTTCTCACCTGTCGATCGTATCCATACGTCCCAGAATATCCGTGACGAAAACATTTGAACACGAACTCCAAGAAGCCTCTGTCTGTCGAGAGAGAGAGGTCTATCGATTAATCGACCAGAGTTATCATTGGCTAGTTGTCACACATGTCACTCAAACCGTAGCAGGAATTGTTTCACGAATCCACGTAAATGCCGTAGTATCAAGCGAACACAAAAAAAAACTACCCGAGACTACGGTGATGACAGAAATACGACGGGAAACAAGTATCAAAACAGTACCACACACGAGAGCAGCGGCGACGAAAGGCTTAACGTTGTCGACCCATCTCTTGCTCGTGTGCGTTCCCTGCGACAATGACTGGATTTTTTTTTTTCGGTTTCCTTCCCTTCTGAAATGTCTCAGCGTTCCTTTTCAGAGAGTCAGCAGCTCACACACAATGTAAATTTACCAGAATCGGAGCCCAAATGAGGAAGATGTGGCATCAGGAGGATCGGAGTTGGTTCTTTTGAAAAGTCTGGGGAGTTGCGGGACTGCACGTAGTCCCGCGGTTACGGGGATACTCATAAATATAAATTTGGTACTCTCAACCTTGGTATCGCGTTGTATCGTTTATATTATATATATAATAAATTGTACAAGACTGCTACTTTGAAACGTATATTAATGTCGGATAAACGCGCACGAACACCACCGCGCCGCTTAACAAAAAACATTTTTTCATGTCGATAGCATCAATAGCACATATTTTCTCACGTAGTTGCGCCATGGCCTTCCTTCCTCCGACATTGTGATGTAACCTCTCAGAGCGCTATGGCCTTCTTCTCTAGGAGGTGTTGGCGCAGCGCGAACAATATGGTGAAAGGAGGAAAGTCTCATCCGGGTCCGGCCATACCCGTCCGGCCCTGTCTCCCTCCACCTCCGGCTTCTGGAGGCTGTTCGCGGTAGCAGATAGACCTGACGGTTTTGTGGACCTAGGATAGATGGCGCCACTAAAACTCCGTATGATAAAAGTTTTGTCGATGATACCAGGTTTTTGACGCATTTATATTTATGTTGCAACGATAAGATTTATAGAAATGTTACCTTTTATCGAGCAGGTATTAGCACAACTTGCTATCTTTCTACAAGAACCCCATTGACGTCATGCCGCGTGTTTCTCATGGCCGCCGCTCGAGGCTGCAAGTCGGGGAATATTCTAATTTTCGCCTCGCTATTACGCGGCGGAATTGCAACATTTCGATGAAAGGAGGTGTGCTTTCTGTCATTTGTGACAAGGTGAACAATTTCAAAAGTAGAAGATGCCCATTATTTCTACGTTAAAATCGTTGCACAGATCCTTTAAGGTTCTAGAATGCACGAAATTTAGTGTTTAAGAAGTGATCATTCTAATTTGTTTCTAAGACATTATACAGTCTCTTAGTGTACATGTGACGTGCAAATATATATATATATATATATATATATATATATATATATATATATATATATATATATATATATATATATATATATATATATATATATAAAACTGAGAAAAAAGAAAACCCTTGGTGAAAGCAGCAACAACAGACGGTTGGTTCTTCGACGTTTCGGCCGGAGTCCGGCCTGCGTCAGGAAGCTATATATTCTCGTGGAAATGGAGCGTGCTGGTTAAGTTACGGTGTTTGTGGAGAATAACATAGAGGACGAAAACCGGACAACTCGTTTCTCCATGTGTGCCGTTTCTCCGTGTCGTCCGTTTTTCGTCCTCTATGTTATTCTCCACAAACACCGAAGCTATATATATATATATATATATATATGTATACTGTAAAAAAACTTTAATTTTCGCGAGTTTTGTGAATTGAAAGATTCGCGAAAAATATGGGCCGCGAATATTAAGAAATTTGCAGTATATATAAGTATAAAGTAAAGGTCCGATTACGTGGACTTACGTGATGTCAATTTTTCCGCTAAATTTAGAGGGGAAACTACATACCTGTAGAAGTCACGTGACATCAATTTTTTCGCTAAATTCAGTGGAAAATGCCTTGACGGATGGACGCAAAAGCTTTGGGACTGTGGGATGGCGCTAAAAGGCATTTCACGCTTTTCCTATTGAAAATATTCTAAAGGGCCCATCAGCCTTGAACGATTATGGGACCTCACAGACCTTCGAAACCCTTCAAAAATACCGTGCAGGAATACCGTTCAGGTATACCCCGCAGAAAAACCCTCCAGCCCCACAGCCCTTCAACCCGTCAGCCCAAACCCCTTAGCCCATCAACCCTTTAGACGCCCAAATGACCGTGAACCATACACAAAAATGCAGTTCAAAACGTTATTGGAAATTTATTGCGGACATTGCGTTTTACATGCATAGTAATACTCAAAAAGACGATAAAAACCAACGCTTGTTCAAACCCGGGCGCAAGCAGCTGTAGACGAAAGAGATCATAGCAAATAGGAACAACTCTCTTCTTTATCACAACGAAAAATATCTTTCAAAGTACTCAAAATGCCGCTGGGTAGTCACGGTTTCGTCCATTATGCCGTCGGGGCGGCGTCTTCGGCGTATTTGTCGCTTGCTGGACGCTTCTGAAGCCGGACGGACGAAGAGGCGCAAGGAACAAGGCGGGACAGCGGCCGTCATCCACCGTCTCAGGACCCACAGTGCCATGATCCCGGTGCGCAGGCACTACGTGGGGTGAAACGCTGATCCCTCCTGCCAGGCTTGCGGCGAGTAGGCCGACACCGGCCACCATATCCTTGAATGCGCTGAACACGATGGGGCTCGAGCGGTGCTGAAGGCGGCCAACGCTGAACTAGGGTTCACCTGCGGAACCAAGAAACAAACTGCACGGATCAAAACAGACCAATGGGCGAACCCTCAAAGCCATGCTCAGTTTTCTGGAGGAAACCGGTCCGTTCCAGATATCCACGGCGGTAAGAAGCAAACCGCCCACGAGTGGAAAGAAAATGGCTATAGCGGCCTCTATGCTTCTTCACACCACTCTCTCCCGCCGACCACTGGAGACGCGTGTTTCCCGGCCCTGGTGACTCTGCACCCTCTCCCCATTGCCAGGCGGAGAGAAGCGCAGTGTGTGTGTGTGTAAGCGTTGTAAAAAACGGGGGTGGGGGGACAATTTGAGTTGCCTGTTCGTGTTTTTGACGCGACGACGAAAAAGAGATAACGCCCGACTCTGGTGAAAAGCAAAATGGTTCTGTTTATTTTCTTCTTTTTGGGGACCGTCCCCCGCGAAAGAACCGGTCCCCGAGACGAGTCGCTGCCGCTTCGCCTTCGCAATCTCCCCCGCGTCCCTGTTTTTGGGCAACGCGCTGCTCTCGGCTTGCCCTTTTTATTATTATTTGTGCAACAAGCAAAGCTTGTTTGCCTCAAAACGCCGCTCGGCCAACAGCACTCGGCCCGCGCCTCGTCAATTCTCCACATGGGACGATCGCCAACAGTGGCCTCCTTAGCGACAGAACACCCGACCAATGACAGACGGGTCCACGAGCCCACTCGTGTTTGATAGAAGAGCAGTAATAAAAATCTGACCGTACACACATACGATCGACATTCTCCAAATACTTATTTTTTTCTCCTTCGCGAACAATACGTAGCTATGTTCTAATTCTGCGAAATGTCTTTTCTCCGCCTAAGCCGTGGCCCCACAGACATCTCAAGAAGCCTGAAGGTTTTCCCGACCCCATTAGAAAAGCTCTTGGAAAGGTTTCAGACATTTCAAGGAATTGTAAAGGGCACTTCAGACATTTCAAGAGAGCCTCTGACGGGGCTGTTCGAGGCGGGGTTTAAGCCGCACGTCCGGAGGCCTCCTGGCTCGTGACGACGACCATTCCCCGAAGTGAAGAACCCAGGGGTCCAGTGGAGGTGGGAGAATTGGTAACGTAACGAACGGTTTAATTACATGGTTGCGATACAGTCGTCAAATCCGAGAGAACCACCGGAGCAGCCTCACGCTCCGCCTTATATAGGGTCCGTTTTCTCCCTCACTCTCCGCCAGGGCAGCAGGTGCGAGTAGCAAACCGCCGCCAAGTGCGTTGCAGCAAAGACCGCCGCGTCGTAGCCAGAAGTGCGTCGTAGCCATGGTTCTCCGCAGTTAGGTCATGGCTCTCTCCCCTTCCGGAGCGCACGAACCCACACGCACACATACACACGTCCCGTTGACGTCACGGACGCGTTGAGACTCGTTTCGGGCGGACCACGACAGGTGGGCGACGGTCCTGAACACGTCGGGACTCGTTTCCGCAGCGTTGAAACTCGGAAGAAGGTCGCCGAAGGTTCCATTCTTAACAGCCCCTCCGGGGCCAGGGAAACCTCGAATGGCCGGTGGTACAATCGCTGGCCTGAAGAGGTGGGCTTGGAGTAGGCCTTGAGAAGACACTGCAAGCACTAAACAAACTCCCAAACCTCTTACAACGGAGGCATTAGCGGAAACGTTCCCCACAACACCACGCCACACTGCAGTCAAACGCTCGGAATTCGCCAAAGACCCGCCAGACTGCATTACGACTCGTTTCCGCAGCGTTGAAACTCGGAAGAAGGTCGCCGAAGGTTCCATTCTTAACAGGGCCAACGAACCCACCAGAAAATATCGGTGCCCCCTTCAAACATCTCAGAAATTCCTGAAGCCCCCTCAGAGCAATTTTCAATAGGGTTAATATACGACGATTGTGGAGACGTTGGGCAGCATTAAAATGGCTCCGGCTCTTTCGTCGTCCAAGTAATAGATGACATCGTTTTTGACAGGCACGTGGTTAAGCATGGTGGTCCGTGGTTTTCTCTCTATGCCATCGAAGGGTGAGACGAGGTATTCATAAGTCAGGAGGACGGAACGCACCCAACCGAGAAGACAGTGAACAAGAGAGATTCACCGCCGCCCCGAATGTACAGCGAAAACTAAGGCAGCCTCCTGGGCCTGATGTAAACTAAAAGAAGGGGGACTAAACGTAGGCCTTTAGATCTCCGAATAGGGAAAGTAATTGTCACACTTATTTTCTATAATTAATAAAGTTTCAACTCATCAAAAAAAGAAGGTACAAAAAAAATCGTTGGTCTTTTGGTTTTTCTTAATGAACAATAATTTCTGCACACATGCCAAGTGATTGGAGACGCCTGAAGTCCACCACAAAAGTTATATGTGACATTCATAAAAATAAATTGCACTTATAAATATTGCTTCAAAAGGAAACTTGATCGCTGAACCGTATTTTCTTGTAAAATGAGAGGTCGTTGCCGCCTTTCTTAAAGACAGATGAGCGGCATCTATGATCAAAGAAGGTTTTACTACCCAATCAGAATTATAGCGAGTCCTAAGAAGGACACTATATATATCTTGCTATCTATCTATCTATCTATATATATATATATATTGGTGAGAACACACCAAGTGCTCAAAGTGACGTCTGTCAGCCAAACTACTGGTTTAGAATGTACAGAAGAAAAGGTTATCGCTTGGTTGGAGGTTTTGGGCGAAATAAAATCTCTCATGAGGCTAACCTAAAGGAAGCAGCCGGTGATAAATTTCTGCTTCTGATAAAGCCTCTTCATAACAATATTTTCTTCTCATTATTATTTTTATTATTACGCAGTTTTCAGGAAGGGGTTTAAAAATAGTGACAGTGATTGATAATAAAAGGGAAGTCACAATCGTGACCTGCTTGCATCCCAGCTTTGCGGGAGGCGGAAAGACAAGCAAGCCAAAATCAGGTATTTTCATTTTTCTCAAGTTTTTTTTTTCAATAAAAAGTTACAGAACTGCAAGAAATAACTTTCTGGAAAATAACTTTCTGGAAACATTTTTTTATAACGTTCATCATGTTGAACAAATAAGTTCTAGCTTTAATCAATCTAGTCTCAAGTTATGGAAACATCTTTTCAAAATCCGTCGAAACCTGTCTGCTGAAACAATACAGCTTCGAATGGGGTCATCGTGGCTTAGCACAAGTATAGTAGAAAGCAGAAACCAACGCACATTACGCACAAAATAGAACCAGAATTTGTGGGACCTGTGCAATCTTCAGAATGACAATTAATGCATACCAAGTTTGTTTCTGCAGGCCATTGACGCTCCACCGTCAGAAATTTTTTGAGTGAGGTATTTCGTATTTGTGAGGTTCAATGCAAAATGAAATTAATATTTTGCTACTTTTTTGGGTGCCAGTGTTTGTTGAAATGCACTGATGTTCCATCTTGGATGTTATTCTTGTTTATTATTTTGTATCTGAAGACTCTTAACGTTGTATGCACCCTTTTTATAAAATATCTTAAATTTTTCTGAACGTTCGAGTTTCGAATTCGTATGAAATAGTGATTGACCGAAAAATGAAGGTGTGTAAGTTTCAGTGTAAGACATTTCAGCTTAAATTGAATACTAATTGTGTAGTGCCGAACAGTGGCTAAAAGTTCATTGTCAAATCATATATCGGAATTCAAAATTTTATTCGTAATGCAATAGTAATAAAGACGGTTTAGATAAAAGAAACGCCGAACTAAACGAAGACTGGGTGACATATGATAACAACAATTTGAGAAGCAGTTAAATATTTTTTTTTTTTTACATATCCACGCGTAGGTACACAGGAGGCCTAATGAATGAAGAGATACAGATTTCCTATTTGAGTCGGTTCACGTGTCTTTAGACACCTAGCCTCGACAACTAGCTCGACGACGCAGGAAGCCACGGGTTTGAGGACTAAGCCGGTTAAATTATAGATGTTACTTTTTATATAGATAAATGAGTGTCATATAATGGGCGTTTCAACGTGTAATAGGTTGATAGCCCTAAGGGCTGCAAGGTGGTGCCACTGATCTCTACTATAGGGGGCTGGATGACGCATAGCTGTTCTCCAAGCCTGGCGCCAGTGAAGTCACCGCAAGTTCCATGATTTGTCCCGGAAATCGGGCGGGTGCTGGGCTTCCTTTTGCATTCCGCTGATAATTTGGTTCATGCTTTTTTCTGTCTTTGAATGGGTTTGAATACTCCCGTTCTGAATTAAATCCTGAAAATAAGGTATTTGAACGGTGAGACATTCGCACACTTGATCAACTAGAATCTCAAAGTTTTCACATCGAATGGCTTCCCAGGAGACTTCTAGGGTCCGCATGCGGTGTTACTCCGCAACGAGCAGGCTCTCTTGGGATGGCAAGAAAAAATCCAGCGCCCTGAGCGCTGTTCGATCCAGCACTCGGAAGAGTTGAAAAGCCTGTCAAGCGCTTACTTCCGGGACAAGCGGCTTACTTCCGATGGCTTCATACCTGTCTGCTCAATGCGTCATCCAGCCCCATATAGTGGAGATCAGTAGGTTGGTGCTGCCAGAAATTTAAATTAAAAATGTTATTGTGGGTTGTGTGCGGTTTTTGTGTGGAGCGCGTCTAAGAAGTAGGAGAGTGACAGGTTCTTTCGATGAATACATTAAACGAAATGCTTTATTTCTAAATGTCTAGTCATTCAAGGTTTTTAAGTGCAGGGTTCATTTTATCAAGCAGAGGTCCGCGACGGCTATGTCTCCGCATAAACAGAATTCTGGATTTTGTCGAGCTCAACTGATTGATATTTATTCATTCCGGTTATTTATTCGAAACTTCGTTTAGCAGAGATCTGAAAGTCAAACAAACTTATTCGGTGAAGTAATTATTTTATTAAACTTTTAAAGTCGAACATTGGTGCGCCTATACCGAATAATTTATTTTATACCATGAGGGGTCTTCATGATACAATTAAATGAAAAGAATACATCCGTTTTTGAAGGGCCCACAAAGGACACATATTCTGTTTTTATGTTTATTAATGAACATTTTTTAGTAATATTTACTGCCGTTAGACGCAGTTTAAATGAAGGGACCCTGCTCTAGGCCCCGCCAGGTGTTTAGAAAGCTAAGCACCTTTTTCGGCCCTTTATGGTTAGAGAGTTGATTTACGTGAGGAATGTCGGTTGTAAAATTCTGTCTGCGTGTCATAATAGTATTTTAATCGACGTTGTTTTATGATTGAGAAACAAATATTCCAGATAGAGTCAATATTGTTTTCAGAAGTATCCCAAGATTTCCTTTTCCGCATTGGTGTGAAACGATAACAAATATGACTGCCCGCGTCTGCGGGGTGCCCAATGAGCCCAGTTGGTCGATCTCGTCTATTTTAAGCAAAACGTCTTGCCTGCCCCATTACACGAAAAGCCGGCGGCGTTGAACCCGAAGATAAAAAGAAATACGTCATAAAGTACGTCGTCAGAAATGAAGGACAAAGAAAAGCACAGCGACGCGGATGCTTCGTCATGGAAGCCGTGGAGCCAGCAAGAGCGACGTGCCTGCGCAGTGGGGGAGCTTGATGTCACCGCCGGACGACAGCTGAAGCAAAAACAAGACGCACACACACACGCACCGAATACAATACAGGCAGAAACATCTTTAATACGTGTAAGAACATTACTCGAAAATATTTCACCCGCGGGACTGCAAGGCTTTCGCATTCCTACACGCAGCAATCTTAAGTGTTTCCGGCAAATTTATGAGCGCGACGCGTTTGGCGTTCTCCGACGTGTTTAGACGAAGATCTCCTCAACTGAGGTAGTTTTTTGCCACAAACAACTGTTGCTGAGTACGACACCTTCGGAAAGCGCTGTGTGGGTTCTTGTTTTCATAGCGGGACTGGCCGAATCCGTTCCACGTCATCTAGGTTACTTGATCTGGCATGATGTGTTTGTTTGCGCGTGTTGATGCTGAATAAAGATGTTGGTTCTCATAAAAGCGGCCCCGCTGCTTCATGAATTTTGCAACCGTCGTGGATTAGACCCTGTTAAGGATTTTCGAGCCATTTGGCGGGAGTCAATCGAAAGTTCGGCTCGCATCAAGTTTGTCCAGGTTTGTTCTCGTCCTTATGCTTCGAAGGGAAAGAAGCTCTCAAGTTGTGCGGTGCACCTGGTCTGCCAAAGCGAATATTTATAGGTCGTGCTTTACCTGCGCGTCATGACGAACACCCACCTCGTGCATGTCATGCGAAAACAAAATATACAGAAATAGAAAACCTCGAAAGATGTATATATTAATTAAAGAACTTTATTTTCCATTTTGATACATAAATGGAGGAAACAAGGGGAAAAAGCTGTGAGAACAGCTTGACAGAGCCCCTTGCTCCCTTCTAGTGGTATATACAGAAGTCAAAACAAAAGCAACAGCAACGCGGATGCGTCGCTGTTGCTTTTGCTTCATGCTCCTATTATTATTTTTTTTAGTCCTTTTGGTCGCTTTGTAGCGCATATGGACAGGCGCTGACAGACGGTGGTACTGCACCGTGGCTCGTGCATGAGGGAACGCTAATTAACGTCTCTTTCATGGTCGCGTCTTGAGAGCGTTGGAGAAGTTTTTATACGGGGGCGGAAAATAGTAGCAGACGAACGAAGGCGAATTTTTACGAGTTTCAGTGAATTGAAGAATTTGCAAAAATGAAGGGCACGCGAAAATGTCGGTCCTTGAAGTTTCAATGCAGGCGTCTGGAATTCGAGAAATTTAGTGGCCGCCATTAGTCCTCTGACGGATTAGCGAAAAATAGACAGTAAATATATATATATATATATAAAGCAAAGGTCCAATTTGGGGGCTCACGTCACGTCAATTTCCCCGCTAAATTTAGAAGGGAAACTGAATTCCTGTATAAGTCACGTAACATCAATTTCCTCACTAAATTTAGCGGAAAATGCCTTGACGGACGGACGGACGGACGCAAAAAGCTTTGGGACTGTGGCGTTCCACTAAAAGGCAATTCGTGCTTTAAAATACGACGATTGTAGAGACGTTGGGCGACATTAAAATGGCTCCGGCTCATTCATCCTCCAAGCAATAGATGACATCGTTTTTGAAAGGCACGTGGTTAATCATGGTGATCCGTGGTTTTCTTTCTATGCCATCGAAGGGTGAGACGAGGTATTCATAAGTCAGGAGGACGGAACGCACCCAACCAAGACGACGTGAAGAGGAGGGATTCACCGCCGACCCAAATGTACAGCGAAAACTAAGGTAGCCTCCTGGGCCTGATGTAAACTAAAAGAAGGGGGTTAAATGTGGGCCTTTGGATTTGCGAATAGAGAAAGTAATTGTCACGCTTATTTTCCGTAATGAATAAAAGGTCAACTCATCAAAAAGAGAAGCAACAAAAAAAGGAACCTCGTTGGTATTTTGGTTTTTCTTTATGAACACTAATTTCTGCAGGCACGACAACTGATTGAAGACGCCTTGAGTCAATCAGAAACGTTGTACGTGACAAGAATAAAAATAAATTGCATTATAAATTTTTACTTCAAAACGACAATTGATCGCTGAACCATATTTTGCTTGTAAACTCAGAGGTCGGTGCCGCCTTTCTTGACGACAGAAGAGCGGTATCTATAATCAAAGAAGGTTTTACTACCCTATCAGATTTAGAGCGAGTCCTAAAAAGCATAAAATGTTTATATATATATCTGGGCGAGAACACACCAAGTGCTCACAGTGACGTCCGTCAGCCAAACAACAGGTTTAGAATATACAAAATAAAAGGCTATCGCTCGGTTGGAGGTTTTGGGCGAAATGCAATCTCTCCCCAGGCTAACCTATTGAAAGCTGCTGGTGATAAATTGCCGCTTCTTGTAAAGACTCTTCAGAAGTATATTTTATTCTTTTTTTTTATTTCGCAGTTTACAGGAAGGGGATTAAAATATTGACAGTGATCGATAATAAAAGGAGACTCACAATCGTGACCTGCTTGCATCCCAGCTTTGCGAGTGGCGGAAAAACAAGTAAGCCAAAATCAGGTATATATATTTTAGTCAATCTTTGTTTTAATAGAAAGTTTTAGAACTGCAAAAAGTAACTTTCTGGAAACATTTATTATAACGTTCATCATGTTGAACAAATCAGTTCTTGCTTTAATTAATCTAGGCTCAGGTTATGGAAACATCTTTTTAAAATCCGTCCAAGCCTGTCTGCCCAAAACAATACCGCTTCAAATGGGGTCGTTGTGGCTTAGCACGAGTATAGTAGAAAGCAGAAGCCAACACACACACAACGCACAAATTAAAACCAGAATTTGTGGGACCTAAGCAATCTTCAGATCGACAACAATAACTATAACTAACTTCAATAACTATAGACCTATATCTGTATTTTCTCTTTTTCAAAGGTTGCGGAAAAAGTTATTAACTCAAAATTGTATAACTACTGTGCAAGCAATAAACTGATAACTGACCACCAGTTTGGTTTTCAGAAGGGAAAATCAAGTGAATCTGCCCTGATACAGATTAAAGACAAAATAATTTCAAATATAGAAAACAATGATTATACAATTGGAACATTCTTAGATTCCAAGAAGGCGTATGATTCAATTAAGCACCAAATTCTATTACAAAAATTGGAGTCATTTGGAATCATAGGGAATGCGCTGGAAATAATTCGTAGTTATTTATCTTCCCGATTTCAATATACAATACTGCATGGTTTTAAGTCAGAGTTGGCACCCAGTAGATACGGTGTTCCACAAGGCTCTATTCTTGGGCCATTATTATTCATTTTATATATAAACGACATTGTGATTATACTTCAATCGCGCGATATTATTTTATATGTTGATAATTCGAATGTCTTTTTTTCAAGTAGAGACCTGCTTCCCCTCGAACAAGTCTCCAATACTGGCTTGAAAATGTATCTGTGTGGTTAAAAAGTAATCAATTGCTTCTAAACGCTAGTAAAACAATTTATATTATTTTTAGATAAAAAAAATGAACCAGTTTCCTACATGATGTAGAAAACCCGAGACTGTGGTAAAAGTAGGGAAACTTGGTCGAAGAAGAAAGACAGGGCAAACGAACGTCTTTTGAGACGTTCGTTTCCCCTGCCTTTCTTCTTCGACCAGACGTTCGTTTGCCCTGTCTTTCTTCTTCGACCAAGTTTCCCTACTTTTACCACAGTCTCGGGTTTTCTACATCATGATCAACATCCACCAGCTCGCCTGCGCAATCACTGTTTTTTCAGTTTCCTACGACTTAAACATTTGTTTTGAAGGACTAAAAATTGAACGCGTTAGAACACACACATTTTTAGGTGTCCTGTTCAAAGAAACCCTCAGTTGGACTCCCAACATTGAGAAAATGAGAATCTGTATATCAAGAGCAATAGGGTCATTAAATAAACTCCGAAAATATTTACCTAAGTGGTTAAGTTACAACTGTACTATACATTTATTTATTCACGACTGCAATATTTTATATTAGTATGAAGTACAACTACAACAAACAAATATCAGAAAATTACTAATACTGCAAAAAAAGGCCGTTCGATGTATTGGAAACCTTCAGAAATATGATCACTCAAATGCCACTTTTTCGGGAGTAAAAAATATTGACTGTAGAGCAAATTATGACCCTAAAAATATCAATCAATATTTTTAACAATATCAGACAGAATCAATCACTATTTCTTAACACGTATCCTAAAAACCCTGGAAACTACAGTCTACAATGTAGTCATTATGTAAAAGCAAAGCTCGTACAAATTATGGCTTCCAGCAACTTTCATATATAATTCCAGGCACACTGAATACACACCCTACCATAGCTCAAATGGTGCAAAACAATGGTTCCTTTCGGACATTCAAAGATAACTTGTAAAATATATTTGAAGTCTCTCATGATCTGCAGTTCCGTATCCTGGCTTTTTAGTTGCATTCATTTTTACTTTCTACACATGCCCGTTGGCAATGAAATTCCTTTCAGTGTTTGTTTTGTTTTGTGCTGAGTGCTGTCAAAAAAAAAAAAAAAACTAGGGGCTGGGGTCCCGTCAGAAGACAAGTTTCTCTTCTTTTATCCTAGCCCCCCAGACTTCTCTTTCGTCTGAAATAAAGACTACATACATACATACTACATACAATTAATGCATACCAAGTTTGTCTGCTGCAGGCCATTGACGCTCCACCGTCAGAAATGTTTGGAGTGAGGTGAATTTCGTATTCGTCAGGTTCAATCCAAAATTAAATTAATAATTTGCTACTTTTTGGGTGCCTGTGTTTGTTGAAATGCACTCATGTTTTAATCTTCGATGTTATTTTGTTTATTATTTTGCTATCTGAAGACTCCTAACGTTGTATGACCCTTTTCATGAATTATCGTTAACTTATTCTGAACGTTCGAGCTTTGAATTCGTATGAAATTGTTAATGATCGAAAAATGAAGGTGTGTAAGTTTCAGTGTAAGTCCATTTCAGCTTAAACTGAATACGAATTATATAGTGCCGAATAGTGGCTAAAAGTTCATTGTCAAATCCTTTATCGAATATCCAAAGTTTTATTCGTTATGCAAAGATAATAAAGACGGTTTAGATAAAAGAAACGCGGAGCTAGACGAAGACTGGGTGACATATGATAACGACAACTTGAGAAGCAGTTAAATATTGTCACGAATGACGAGGTGAAACGAAGAGTAACTGGGGAAAACTGAAACGTTTAATGGGGGCGAACTTGTGCCCAAAAATAAAAAGGAAACAGAAGATAACCGCAGAGCGTCGCGGGCGTCGAAGTCGGCGAAAGAGCAGAGTCGAACGCTGGGGTGAAAACTGACTCGACAAGGTCGCGGGTAGATGCTTATCTACAACGCGTCACTATCTCGAAAGTTCGGCAAAGAAGGCTTGAGCGTCGCGCGCTCGGGCGAGAATGACCTGGCACTTTCGAGAACAACAAAGCAGGTAGAAAGCTACGTCTGGTGCGAGAATGAACGCGAAGCTTCTAGAAGTTGGTGACCGAGCGTTGCTTTCTCGGCACTGCGGGCGGCATTATCCCCCGCTTTTAAAAGTGCATCGTCCCGATGCAACGTGAAAGGAAAACAGAAATGGCTAAAAAAATTAACGGTGAAACGAAATAAACATGCAGTGTCTCAATCCTAGCGCGCGTAGAACGGCTTGAGTCGAACTACGTGGACGACTTCGGGTCGTGGCCGGCGGCGTCCTGATGGTCGGGTTCCGTCGGGGAGCACCTCGTAGTTCAAGTCCCCGAGGCGGCGGATGACCTTGTAGGGTCCGAAGTAGCGTTTTAACAGTTTCTCGCTGAGGCCGCGGCGGCGAATAGGCGTCCACACCCACACCCTGTCTCCGTGCTGGAACTCCACGTCGCGGCGGCGAAGGTTGTACCGGCGAGCGTCGACACGCTGTTCATCGTGAATTCGAAGGCGGGCTAGCTGGCGTGCTTCTTCTGCTCTCTGGCTGACCACATGGGCATCGTCGCATCCGTCATCCACAGGCTCATGGGGCAGCATCGCGTCCAGCATGGTCGTCACTTTTCTTCCATGCATCAGCTCGAATGGTGTAAACCCGGTTGTTTCTTGAGCTGCGGTGTTGTAGGAAAACGTGATGTATGGTAATACCTCGTCCCATGTCTTGTGCACTACGTCGACGTACATGGAGATCATGTCGGCGATCGTCTTGTTGAGCGGCTCCGTTAGTCGGTTGGTCTGCGGGTGGTACGCGGTGGTCCGACGATGGCTGGTGTGGCTGAGCCGAAGGATCTCGTGCGTGAGCTGGGCCAAGAACGATGACCCTCGGTCGGTTATCAAGACTTCGGTGTCACTATGTCGAAGGAGAATAGACTCGACAAAAAACTTGGCGACTTCCACCGCTGTTTCCGACGGAAGGGCTTTCGTCTCTGCGTTCCGGGTAAGGTAATCCGTGGCAACGATTATCCAGCGGTTCCCCGACGTCGATGGCGGGAAGGGCCCAAGCAAATCCATTCCAATTTGTTGGAAAGGCGTAGTTGGGGTCGATATCGGTTGCAGGAATCCCGCAGGTCTCGTCGGAGGTTTCTTACGCCGTTGGCACTCGTGACATGACCATGTGTACAGATGAAAATTCTTCGGGAGTTTTGGCCAGTAGTACTTGTCACGAATCCGGGCAAGGGTCCTGCTGTAGCCGAGATGTCCGGCCGTTGGGTCGTCGTGGCACGCTTGAACATTTTCTTCTCGGAGGCTGGTAGGGACAACCAGTAGCCAGGGAGTTTCGCTGGTTCCGAAATTCTTTCTGTATAGTACGCCTCGCCGCAGGACAAAGCTCGGTAGGTCCCGAGAAACGACCCGTGGGACAGAGCCTCCTCGACCTTCGAGGTGGTCGATCACGGAGCGAAGTTCCGTGTCGTCGCGTTGCAGTGCCCTCATGTCGGTAGCGCTCACTGCGCCTAGAAAACGGGCGTCGTCATCATCGTCGGCGCCGGAAATTTGAGGTTCGACTGGAGCCCTGGACAAACAGTCAGCGTCATTATGCTTGCGGCCGGATTTATGCACAATGGTTACGTCGAATTCTTGTAGTCGAAGGCTCCAGCGAGGCGTCCTGAAGGATCCTTGAGGTTGGCGAGCCAGCAGAGGGCGTGGTGTTCTGTGACCACGCGGAACGGGATCCCGTACAAGTACGGACAGAACTTGGTTATTGCCCAGACGACTGCAAGACATTCCTTGTTGGTCGTTGAATAATTTTGTTCTGCCTTAGACAGTGCCCGGCTTGCGTAAGCGATTACTCTCTCTGTTCCTTCTTGTTGCTGAACGAGTACCGCACCAAGACCGGTATTGCTGGCGTCCGTGTGGATTTCTGTCTCCACAGACTGATCAAAGTGCCCGAAGATAGGGGGCGACTGGCGCCTTTGCTTGAGTTCGTCGAACGCTTGTTCTTGCTCCTTTCCCCACTGAAACTGCACGTCGTCCTTCGTCAGATGCGTCAGCGGTGCAGACATTTGTGCAAAGTCACGAACGAAACGTCTTTAGTAGGCGCACAGCCCTAGGAACCTTCGGACGGCCTTCTTGTTTGATGGCTTCGGGAATTCGGCGACAGCAGACGTCTTTGCAGGATCAGGGCTTGCACCCTGAGCGCTCACAACGTGTCCCAAGAATTTCAGCTCACCATAGGCGAACCGACACTTCGAAGGCTTGAGTGTCAGCCCAGCAGCCTTGATAGCATGTAGCACAGATCGCAATCGTCTCAGGTGCTCGTCGAATTCGCTTGCGAACACCACAACGTCGTCGAGGTACACGAGACAACTCTGCCATTTCAAGCCGGAAAGGACTGTGTTCATAACGCGCTGGAAGGTTGGCGGCGCTGTGCACAGTCCGAACGGCATTACTTTAAATTCATACAGACCGTCCGGCGTGACGAAGGCCGTCTTCTTGCGATCTCGTTCGTCGACCTCTATCTGCCAGTACCCGCTCTTCAAGTCCATCGACGAAAATTAACGGGCGTGGCGCAGCCGATCCAGGGTGTCGTCGATGCGGGGCAGCGGATAGACGTCCTTTTTTGTTACCGCGTTCAGCCGGCGATAGTCCACGCAGAACCTCAGGGTTCCGTCTTTCTTCTTCACCAAGACTACTGGGGAAGCCCACGGACTGTTAGAAGGCTGGACGATGTCGTCATCAAGCATTTCCTGAACTTGCTTCTGGATGATTTCCCTTTCGTTCACGGAAACTCGGTACGGTGGTCGATGCACAGGAAGTGCGCTGTCATCAGTTACAATTTGATGTTTCGCAATCGGTGTTTTGGCGCACCTTTAATAAAAAGGAAACAGAAGATAACAGCAGAGCGTCGCGGGCGTCGAAGTCGGCGAAAGAGCAGAGTCGAACGCTGGGGCGAACACTGACTCGACAAGGTCGCGGGTAGCTGCTTATCTACAACGCGTCACTATCTCGAAAGTTCGGCAAAGAATGCTTAAGCGTAGCGCGCTCGGGCGAGAAGGACCTGGTACTTTCGAGAACAACAAAGCAGGTGGAAAGCACGTGGAACGCTCGGGCGAGAATGACCTGGCACTTTGGTAGTTGCATTCTATGGCCATGGACCGTACCCCTCCGAAAACACGCCGGCCAAGTGACGTGCTCAGCCCCGGGAGCACGTCACTTCGCCCTTCGCAGAAGACCAGACCAAGGCCCGGTCAAGTCGCCGTAACCAAGGCCTACACTCTAAGAAAAAAAGGAGGAGAAAGGTAGCAAAAGTGATTGTTCCTCCTTGTATTGGACACGCCCCCCTGAGAAGGGAGGAACGGAATGTAAGACGAACGGAACAGCGTGAGTTCCTTCTTGTACAGTTGGTGCAGGGGTAGAACATCGCGCTACTGATCAAGCGGTCGAGGGTTCGATCACTGAAAAGAGGTGATGTTTTTTTTTTTTTTTTTTGTTTCTTGCTTTATTAGTTTTTTTTTAATTGATCAAAACAACAATAAACAAAACCCAGACCGATGGAAGGAAAATTAAAGTCCTTATTATCCAGTGACGCCAAGGAAAACTATATAAATATCATTGCTACAAGCTTCATCAGCACGCTGTTTGATAAACAGGATTTGGGCACCCAGGTTGGAGCTAAGGCCCGCTTCAGACGGAGCAACTTTCTCAGCAATTTTGGTGTTGCTGGCGGGTTGTTCCCTAGCTTTCCCTAGATGGACACGAATTGCTGAGATCGGGTCCGGCTCGAAACAAGCGAGCAACTCGGAGCGCTCGGAGCAATTCGGAGACGTTTGAAGTGGCTGCAGCCAATCAGGGACGCGATATTTTCACGTGATACATTGTACCGGTGATGATGAAAACTAAAGACTTAGTTCTGGTTTGAAATTGATCGTTTTTGGAAATAAACCGTTTCAGAAAGATGAGTTAGTGTTCTCAACGAAATTTAAACGCGGAAAAACACAATTATACTGCGTATTTGTGTGTCTAAATAGTGCAAGAAAAATAAAATTTCATGATGATGATAGCGAATTGCAGCAATAGGTTGCTGCGTGTGAACGCGGGCGGCCCGTGTTGCTGGTGTTGCGACGTCAAGTTGCTGGGCGAAATTGCCCCGTCTGAAGCGGGCCTAAGCCATTGACGCAGGGGCCAAGACGACGAGGTCGGTCCTTCAGTCGTTTCTTTTCAGGCAGAGTTTTCGACATTCATAAAGAAAAATGCGCACTCTAAGAAAAAATGTAGGAAAAAGGTAGCAACGGCGCGTCTGCCTCCCCTTCTACTGACGTGCCTCCAAGCGGACATGAGAAGAAGAAAGGAACGAGACGTTTTCCTCCTTCTCCAGGCAGACGGGAGAAAGCTTTCGCCCTCCCAACTCATCTTCTTTCGGTTTCGTTTTTCGAGCACGTCGCGCGCGTTGTTTATTAAATGTTGTTAAGTTGATTGAGCTTCAGTGGCAGTGAAGGCCGCCTGTAATTCCGTCTTCTAGTCCAAACGTGTAGAACATTTCGGTTGCATTGACGTTTTCACCACTAATTTTATCAAACGAGCACACGAAGCCGCTAGAAACAGCGAAGTTCCGGAGCAGTGCCAGCAGCGCTACGTACACTGGTTAAGATGGCCGTTTCTGGATTGCCACGCGGAACTAGTGCTACAGTAGCGGAACCACGCGGAACTGTGTCGACGTTTTCGACGTTATGGAAATCGCAGGAACTGCGTTCAAGGCAGGCAGGTTTTCCTGCTGGCTGCCTGGGTGCCTTCCGTGCTGAATTCGGTTCTGTTTTCCCGTGCAGAGTCCCAACCGGCGTTCAACGTGGTTCTGTATTTCTGCGTGTCAGCAACATAGCAGCAACATCGTGATGGCAGTGTTGTGCGTAGTCTGCGTAGTGAACAGAAGACTGGAATTATTGCCGATGTGACCGTGTGTTCGCGTATCTGTGGTGTAACAACAAGATGAGATGACGTAAACTGTCGGGCATTGATGCCGCTGGTCGGGCCTTGATTGGAGGGGGCGGGGTGTCGCAGGTTGACATTCCGCTTTACATTAAAGAGTTTCAGACCACTTGAGGAATTAGGCACAGTCGATCGGCGTGCGGACAGTCATGTTGGAACGCTGGTCTGAACGGTAAGCTCCTATCGTACAGTGGCCAATGTGACTGTTGGTCCCCGGGAGAGGAAAGACTGGACAGTACGAAATTATGAAAGAAAGTTCGTATATTTACAATGGAATTTTAGCATTAAAAATAAGAAAAAACAAGTAAAATCGAAAACAAAAAAGCTATCCTTTATTTTGCTGTTTAAATATACTACGGTTTCTGGAGAAACTGCCCTCCAAGTGGCGCGCTGGAATGAGCGCTAGAAGTTTTCGAGCTCGCCACGGCGTAGCTGGCGTAGCTCCGTACACTTGCCGCAAGTCGCGGCTTTGACTGCATTCAAGTTGATCGACAAGCGATATCTCTGCCCGTGAAGCATCACTTCCAGCTGGGTTAATATCTGCTCTACAGAGATTAATTCAAGACGGCAATTGCAGCCGTGCGCGAAAAGCACAAGTAGAAAAACAAACACTACAAATAGTGGCTACGAAGTGCCGTGCGGGGAAACGAACTCGTGGCTTGGAACCGCATTGGAGCGGCTCGATTTATTGGCTTTCAAATAATTACGGCATGATCGAGCGTTTTCTTTTTAATAAGAGATTCATCCCCTGAGCCATTAAAAATACTCTCAGATGTATGACATTGCTGGAAAAAAATCAACATGCTGTGAATATTTTTTTATTGCTTCGGGAGTCACCGAAAAATTCCGTACGTTCAAAACGACCAGTATAAAAGACTGAAACGCAGAGCTCGGGATTAGTGATCGGGTTAGTGTACTGTTGTATTGATGTTTGGTATGTGCGATGCATGTGTATGCGCTCTATGTATGTTCAGCTGATGCTTGTGTATGCATAATGTGTCTACGTGTGTGTATAATAGGGGCTCCCAAAGATCCCGAAGCGCTATGGTTGTTGCGTGAGAAAGTAAAATATTTTTTGTAGAACATGAATTGGGCGGTACCTAGCGCCCCCTAGCCTAGCTACTTGCAATTACTCTGCTTGACCCTGCCATCTGGTGGCAAGTGATTTAACCTCCTTTTAGCTACGCGGCTACGCCATAATTTCGTATTACCGTGCTGAAATGAGCCAAGAGGCTGCTTCGGATTTGCTTTTTTTAAGAGCGGCGTTTAGTTTCGCGGGCGAATGGTTTATCACTCCTCCGTGATGTGCGGTTGACGCAACGATTAACGAAGGAATTGTGGCTCGAGGAATAGCAAAGGTAAGACGTAAAGTGCGCGAACTGGGTGCCGGTTGTCTCCGTTTAACATCGCAGTGCTGACGATGAGAAAACTGAGTGACTGCACGCTTTCGAAACGTAAGTTTCTTTACCTGCAGGGGGAAGCCGGCTTCGGAAATAAATACAGTTCGCGGAAAGCTCGTGTTACGTTTTGATTTGCTGCTCTTCTCGCCCCGTACAATAGACGTAGTGTTCTCGTTAAGCCTTATTGAGCTCGATTTGCTCGATTCGTGGCCGCCATAATGAGATGCAGGCGACGGAGGAACTTTTGCCACCTGCTTTAGGGACGAACGTTTCTCCCTTTCTGAAGGAACATATGTATCAAGAGCGTTCCTCCCTTTAGGGAGGACTATACTGACCCTTTTTTCTAAGAGTGTACCCCCGGAACTAGGACCCCTGCCGCAAAAATCAAAGAAGCGGACCGCAACGATGACTACCCCGCGCCTCCACCAAAATGTCACAAATGACGAGGTGAAACGAAGAGTAACTGGGGAAAACTGAAACGTTTAATGGGGGCGAACTTGTGCCCAAAAATAAAAAGGAAACTGAAGATAACAGCAGAGCGTCGCGGGCGTCGAAGTCGGCGAAAGAGCAGAGTCGAACGCTGGGGCGAAAACTGACTCGACAAGGTCGCGGGTAGCTGCTTATCTACAACGCGTCAGTATCTCGAATGTTCGGCAAAGAAGGCTTGAGCGTCGCGCGCTCGGGCGAGAATGACCTGGCACTTTCGAGAACAACAAAGCAGGTGGAAAGCTACGTCTGGTGCGAGAATGAACGCGAAGCTTCTAGAAGTCGGTGACCGAGCGTTGCTTTCTCGGCACTGCGGGCGGCAATATTTTGTTGACATTTCCACGCGTGGATACACATGATGCTGAAAGAATGAAGAGATACATTTTTACCATTTAAATCGGTCCACATTTCTTGAGGCACCTAGCCTCGAGAACTAGCTTGATGAGGCGGGAAGCGACGGGTTTGAGGACTAAGCCGGTTAAATTATGGATGTTACTTTTTTATATAGAGAATTGAGTGTCATATTATGGACGCTTTAACTTGTAATAGGTTGGTAGCCCTAAGGGCTCGAACGTTCGTGCTGCCAGAAGTTAGAATTAAAAATGTTATTGTGGGTAGTGTGCGGTTTTTGTGTGGAGCGCGTCGAAGAAGTACGAGAGCGACAGGTTCTTTTGATGAACACATTAAACGAAATACTCCATTTCCAAATGTCTAGACATTCAAGGTTTCTAAATGCAGGGTTCATTTATATCAAGCAGAGGTCCGCGACGGCTATGTCTCCGCATAAACAGAATTCTGGATTTTGTCGAGCACAACTGATAGATATTTATTCAATCTGGTTATTTATTCGAAACCTCGATTTACAGAGATCTGAAAGTCATACAAACATTATTCGATGAAGTAATTATTTGATTAAAATTTTAAAGTCGAACATTGCTGCGCCTATACCCAATAATTAAATTTCATACCATCAGGAGTCTTAATCAGACAATGAAATGAAAAGAAAACATCCGTTTTTAGAAGGGCGTACAAAGTACACATAGTCTGTTTTCATGTTTATCCACAAACGTTTTTAGCGATATTTACGCCATTAGACGCAATTTCAATGAAGGGGGCCTTGCTCTAGGCCCCGTCCGGTGTTTAAAAAACTAACCACCTTTTTTCGGATCTTTTTGGTTGGAGAGTTGATTTACGTGTGAAATGTCGTCTGTCAAATTGTGTCTGCGTGCCATAATAGTATTTCAATCGACATTGATTGTTTTTTGTTTGAGAAACAAATATTCCAGAGTCAATATTGTTTTCAGAAGTATACCAAGATTTCCTTTTCCGCATTGGTGTGAAACGTTAACAAATATGACTGCCAGCATCTGCGGGGTGCCCAACGAGCCCGGCTGGTCCAGCTCGTCTATTTTAAAGAAAAATTCTTACCTGCCCCATTACGCGAAAAGCCGGTGGCGTTGTACCCGAAGAAAAAAAAATGGAAGCCTTTTACAACTCCCTGTAACACCAAATTCTAGCGCAGCTCTTGAGGAGGAGGAGGGAAGGGTACTGAGGGGAGGGTATACCCCTCCTCCCTCCTCTTCGCCTCGTCATCCTGCGTGCTAGTCCTCCTCCCCCTCCTTCTCCTTCACCTCCTCCTCCTGTCCTCATTCTTCAACCTCCTCCCCTCGTCTCCTCCTCCTCCTCCCTACTCCCCCTCCTCCTTGAGGGGGGGAAGGTCACATGACCTTAGGGCGGGGTCACGTGACCTCGGGGGGGGGGGGGGGGGGGTAACGTGACTTCGCGGTTACGCCGACGCCGACGCTGCTCAAGCCGGAAACGGGCGCCTAAAGGCTGAACTCCATGGAACGAATTATGTGACGAATAACTGCCGAACGCCGCCCAACGGCACGCTCGTTTTGCGCGCGACGTAGCAGCCACTGTGTTGATTCCACGCGCAGAGCAAAAGCCGCCGTCCAAAATTCGTCGGTTATTCGCAGCATATTCGTCCCATGGAGTTCAGCCTTAAGACCTGCGCTCTGAAAAAACGTCATCAAGTACGTCGTCAGAAATGAAACACAAAGAAAAGCACAGCAACGCAGATGCTTCGTCATGGTAGTCGGCGGGGCGCTCAAGGTCAACTCTGACGCGCCCAAAACTAAAGCACAAATAAAAGCACTGCAACACAAATGCTTCGTCATGGAAGCCATGGAGCCAGCAAGGGCGCCGTGCCTCCGCAGTGGGGGAGCGTGATGTCACCACAAAACGACAACTCAAGCAAAAAAAGACACACACACCGAATAGACCGACACGCGGCGCGGCTCTGTTTAACAACACTGTCGGATGTCCGCGTATACGCAGAAGCAATGTGGGCTAAAGCGTCCAGGCTCTGTGTTTTCGTCATTGCGCTGTGTGGCGTGCGGTCGTTGTTGACGTTGTAGAGACGCTTTTAGCTTGATTTGTGCGTCGTAATTCTTGTCAACGTATGTCGCATGTTATGCCCGACTATTTGAGCTCGCTACCCGAACCTGAACGGCAGCGGTATCGAGAAAAACTTTGCGTGGACGGCTTTGCCTTCAACGATCCGTATGCCGTAAACAAGGACTGCTGGAGTTCCGATATGAAGTTGCTGCCACCGACGTCGATAGCTCACGTCGTCGTTTATTTAGTTGTCTCGCGAAGCCTGTTCACGCTCGACACCTTTGCAGGCGTACAGGTCACTCGAGGCCTACAATTATTTCGAGCCGCTTTCCGCGCTGCCACCGGGATCAGCACCGTGGATCAGCAGACTGTGAGTCTGCGGAAGTGTATTTATTCATCGATTTTATACATACAGCCTCCTTCAAGTCAAGGTATTTCTTACCCTCATGATCACAAGACACGACAAACGGTAACAATTTTTCCGTTCTTCCGCCGGTCTCTTTCTGCTTGGTAGCACGGGTGTAGCGAGCAGTGTTCTAGTCGTTACCGAAAAAAAGTAACGGAATACGTTACTCGTTACTTGCAAATCAAAAAACGCGTCACCAACCTACGTTACCTCAAAATAAAACGAAAGCGTTACCGTTAAAAGGCAACGCACGTTACTTTTGCATTAACTGTTTATTTATAAATTAACGATAACAGTGTTTTTTTTTTTTTTGCGACAGCGTTTTTCGACACTAGGACAAAAGGTGTAGGCGTTGGGTTTTTTCAGAAGTGACACTTTTTTCATAAGAAAACGTCAACAAAATGTTTGAAGGAAGGTGGAATGTAGTGCAATAATTTATGACTTGACGCCTATACTTGGTTTCAGCTTAAGTCCAGGCGCTGCGGAAGCTACGATCTTGGGACCAATCACGTAGCGTCAAAAGAGTGAGTCACTGAGTCTTTCTTGTTTATGATGGGTTCAGCGATGGTAGAACACATACAGAAACATGACGGACACCATGATTGTGTGTTTTTGACGTTGTCGATGTGTCCCATCAGCTCGTAGTGTCGGCTGCGTCTTGTTTGAAGGTAAGACAAAGTATAAAAGCACGAAAAAAATTACTTTCTCCAGGTCTTGGGAAGAGAATATATGTAAAGAGTACCGTGACTACTAGTACGCGTTATTTGAAATAAGTAGCGTAAGTACGTTCCTCGTTACTGTCTTGAAATGTAACGAGTACGTTATTACGTCACAGAAAAAAGTAACGTGTTATCGGCAACGCCGTTACCTGCAACGCGTTACCGCCAACACTGTACTCTTAGAAAAAAGGGTCAGCTCAGTCCTCCTTAAATAGAGGAACGAGTCTGACACATATGTTCCTTCAGAAATGGAGCAACTTTGCCCCCTTCAAAAAGGGAGGAAAGTTTCTCCTCCGTCGAATCAGAGATGCATTTCAAAATGGCGGCTCCAAATCGAGCGTCTATTGTAGGTCCTTCCGGCACGCCATCCACGTTCCACCAGTTCCACCGCAACACAGAGTTCCGAGAGTCACCGGACAGGCAAATGCCTCCCGCTCACTGGCGGTCTGCCACTGCTTGGTCGGCAACACTCGACAGAAAAGCACCGCGTTGACCGCCTAGCAGCGACCAAGCCCCAAGCCCACAAAAAAATCGAGCCGACAGTTCCAGGGCACGATGAGCACCTAATGACCACAGAACACGAGCTTTGCACGTCGTATATTTATTGGCAAATCCGGCTGCCCGTGCCGGTGAGGAAATCAGCGCCCCGAATCATATTTCGCGTCGTGAGTAAAAAAAAAAAAAAAAGAAATCAATTTTCCGAAACGCATCGAGCCACAATGGACAGTCAATTTCGCGTCACTTACCCGTGCTTGTTCTTATATCGCAATTACTACGTCGCAAATTCCACACAACGGATAGGAGTTCTAGGACCGATACGTAATCCCACCCAACCGATACGGTGCGCCGAAGGATCCTCTATAACTCGCCAAAAATATGCTACCGGCTGATGCAAACCTCAGGTGCCTCAAGCGAAAGAAAATGCGAAGACAGTTGCACCGTCCACGACCAGATGGCGCGCGCAAGCAAACTCTAAAAGCACTGGATATCCAAATATTATTCAGCGTTTAAAGCAAACTACTCCAGGTGGCGCTGTTACCGTCCAATTCAATATTTTTTTTAAAGAAAAAACAATGTCTTACTCTAGTGGTGTTAGTGGTATTACAACATACTCAAAGTTCACGTTCACTGAACTTTGACGTTCCCCATCGATTCGCACTAGAAGTCTTATCGTACATACACAGTACGCACACAATGCACTGAACAACATAGACAAATACATGGCAACGTTACAACAACGTACACATACATAGTATACAACACAACCCCTCATCACTGACACTGTTGGTTGCCTCAGCGGTATATATACCGTGTGAATTTAAGGCACCTATTTCCGCCATGTCTGCCCAAGAAGAAATAATATTGCAATAAAAATTACTGCTTTCGCACGAAAGTCTGCTGATAAGAATGTTTTTAAACGTTCAAAGGCATACGTCTCCAAGTAGAATGTAAGCTTAAACAAGGTAATTATTTGTTGTAGTCGATAAAACAACCCCACCCGCCTGCACCAAAAAAAAACGAAAAAAAAAAAAGAATACGCGCTTATGGATGAGCGCTGGAGCGCGCTGACGTGTCCGCTTCCTGCGTAGCAGCTCCGACCGCCCAAATATGCGTTCAGAAAGTTCAGAACGACGCGAGCCATGCTTGTTTTCTGGTGCTAGTCGAGAGAAAAACAAGAATAAAGGCTGAACCGCATGTAAGCGATTAAGCAAGCGACGGTGACAGCGACGAGAGTCGGCGACGAGCGACGGAGATTTCCCACGGTCGCTCGTCGCGCGGTCGCTCGTCGCGTCGCTCGGTTTTTGGATTTCTCGAAGTCGTCGCTCATCGCCTTGGTTGCTCGCTCCCGTCGCTTTCATGCGGTTTGCCTCGTCGCGCGACTGACCAAGCGACAGCGAAGCGGGTCGCCATCGCTTGTCTCGTCGCTCGCCGAATCGCTTGCATGTGGTTGATACTTGAGAAATCCCCGTCGCTCGTCGCCGACTCTCGTCGCTTGTGCCATCGCTCGCTAAATCGCTTACATGCCGTTGATAAATGAAGTACGAGCGCGCGGATAGCTTTGATCGGTACTCATCGTGCGTGAGAGCTCGAGTTTCTTTACCTCTAAAAAGTCGTGTGGCGTTATGGTGACGTGTCGACGATCGCTGCAATACTTTTGCGCGAAGCTCAGCAGGAAAAGTGGGTACCGCAGGTTCTCACGTCGTAATTTTTTTCGGGGTTTCTGATAATAGCATTTCTGAAGGGAAATTCAGGTAAGGAAGCTAGAGGCAGAAATATTCGAAATGTGCCATTAGGTTTTCATAACGCTTCTGGGAGCTAGAAAAAACCCAAACAAGGGCAGCGAACCCCCAGCTCAAGGTCTGCTGCACTGCATGATAGTCCTGGCAGCCGGGCATCCTCCAGCTACGACTCTTGCGCTAGATTTAAAATTGCCCGGTACACTCTAAAAAAAAAAAGGGAGTAGTACTTCCTCCGTTAAAGGAGAAACTCGCGTGTCCAATATATTGCCACATAGGCACGAAATTTCCTCCTACAAAACGGGCAGGAAATTTGCTCCCTTAAGAAGGGAGGAAAGTTGCCACCTATTTTTGCTTGTGGAGAAAAAGTTCGTCAAAAAAGGAAAATTGTCACCTTTTTTCTCTCAATGGAGGAAACTTTCTCCCCTCGTGTAATTAATAGAGCTTTCACCAGATGGCGCTCAAAACGGCAAAAAAAAATCGAAGAAGCGCTAGTTTGTTTTTAAGCTCCCCGACTTTTTAACGCTACATGGTAGATCACTGAACACGCATAATACACGGAAATTTTCTGGAGGAGAATGACATACTCTCGCAGTCCCAGCACGGTTTCCAGTCAAATTGCAGCTACGAGACTGCCTTTGCCATGGTTTTGCATTACATAAGTGACAGTATTGTTGTCGTGTGGCGTATAGACCGACACGCTGTTTACAAACAAGCCCGCGTTTGCCCACACCAGGTGTGGGCACTGCGCGTGCGCAGAAACCGAATTCGAGTGAAGTGAAGCGTCTGCGCATGCGCAATGCCGTCGACAGCGCCACCGCAGCTGCATGACGTCAGGGACGCGTGTTGGCCTATACAGTGCGCCAGCACTCATCATCATGGTGTCTTGAATTTAAAAAGTGCGCTGCGCTGAAAGTTTCTTAGGTTTATGAGGTTTGTTTTTTAACATAAATATCGCCAGATGATCAGTGATATCTCTGCTAATAGCGTTAGCGGTGATGCGGGACGCATCGTGTTTGCTAACCAAACCATCAATGAGTGTAGACGTTGTGCATGCAGTTCTTGTTGCTCCGGTTGCCATAATTTAAACCATTAACGGCAATGACTGAATTAAGTGCTTGTTTTTAAGTTGTATTTTGAAGCATGTTAATATTCAAGTCTTCGCCAAGAAAAAGAATATGTTTGTTTTCTACTACAGAACAGAGCCATCAAAGAAGTTTATAAAATTTGCCACGACTCCAAATGGTGCACGATATACCACAGCAAGTATATATCTTACTAGAATGGAAAGTTGGGCGAGTTGGTATGAATCCATATTTGAAAAACAGCGCGAATAACACACGGACAAGAAGGGAAGAGAACACACAGGACGAAGCGCTTCGTCCTGTGTGTTCTCTTCCCTTCTTGTCCGTGTGTTATTCGCGCTGTTTTTCAAATATGAGTATATATCTGCCACATCGCCAACACAGAAACTCAAAATCACACGTAACATGAGTAAATTCCGATCAAGTTCGCATGTGTAGTCATCTTGTACAAGTAATAACACGCCATCATCTCTTTCGTAATCACGACGAAGTGAGTGATGCTGATATTCTGGCAAAGCGAAAATGCAAGATTCATCAATATATCAAGTTTGCGAAAACATAATAACCAAAAAAGAAAAAAAAAAAGAACGATGTTTACAAATCTCTGTAACGCAAAATTAGAGCGCAGCTCTTGAGGAGGAGGAGGGGAGGGTACGGAGGGGAGGGTATGCCCCTCCTCGTTCCCCGTACAATTCAGATTGGTGTTGAGGTCCCGTGACGTGTATTTTCCCGCTAAATCTAGTGGAGAAACTGAATTTGTTGATGGGTGATGTCACACAAAGTCATGTGACGTCGTTTTCCCGCCACATTTTAGTGGGAAAACTGAATTGGGGTTGTGGTCACGTGGCGTCAAATTTCCCGCTAAATCTAGCGGATAAATTGAATTTATTCATGGGTGACGTGACCGAGTCATGTGGCATCTGTTTCCCTGCTAAATTTAGCGGGAAAATTGACGTAACATGGCCTCAACACCAATTCAGTTTCCTCGTCAAATTTAGCGGGGAAACTGAATTGGTGTTAAGGTCACATGATGTCAGTGTTCCCTCTAAATGTAGCGAATAAACTGAATTTGTTCATCGGTTTCGTGACATGAAGTCATGTGACATCGTTTTGCCCGCTAAAGTTTTGCGGGGAAACTGAATTGGTGTTTATGTCATGGGCCGTCAATCTCCCGCTAAATGTAGCGGAGAAATTGAATTTGTTCATGGTTGACGTGACACAAAGTTATGTGACGTCGTTTTCCCCCCTAAATTTAGCGAGAAAATTGACGTCACGTGACTTCAACATCAATTTAATATCCCGCTAAATTTAGTGGGGCGGTTACGACGATGCCGCGAAACCCGGAAAGGGGCGCCAAAGAGCTGCGCTCTGAAACCAAGACGTACCGATCAAACAGTAGATGCACACTGTCTTTTTTTTCTTTGGCTGACCGTACATTCAAGTGAAAAAAAAGATACACAAACGGGTTGTTTGATGCAATATAACATGAAAAGTCAAGCGGAGCAATAGTAACTTGGGGCTGAGACACAAGGCGTCCAGTTATTGAAGCCGAAATTGTCACGAATGACAGTGGATGAGGCGATGATAACTGAAGAAACTGAAACGTTTAATGGGGCGAACTTGTGCCCAAAAATGAAAGAAAAAAGAAACAGAACAAAGCAGAGCGCCGCGAGCGTCAAAGTCGGCGTAACTGCAGAGTCGAACGCTGGGGCGAGACTGGCCCCGGCTCGTCACGTGGAGCACCTGTTGTACCCGCGTGTTTCTCTAGAACATTCGGCCTAGAACGTTGGGCTCGTAGAACATTCGCAACTGAATTGGACGGGAAGGCTCCCGACTTGACGAGAACTTCAAATAGAGAGAAGAAATAAAAGAAAATTCGGCTCCCTGGAACCGAACCCGGATCCTTCGTGCGACAGCCAAGCACGCTAACCAGTCGGCCAGGCACGCACTCGCTCGGCAACGCGCGTGGCAATATATCCTTCCAGTAGCATATATAAAGATAAGCAATGTGGTATTTTATCTTGTCTCGCGGCCAGCCTGTGAACAGACATGATATCGTTCTGTGTTAGTTCGGGGACTTCGGGTTTGTTAGCAACTAGGGTTAATGAGACCATCAGGTCCTCGCCCTGTATCGTAGGGATCCCTTAGATTTCGAGATTCAGTCACCTACTCCGGAATTGCAGTTCATTTACTTCCAGCAGGAGCTGATCTTGCATTACCCTGTACGTTTCATCTTTTTCTTTAGTTCAGTTACTCTTTTTGAGTTCTTTAGTATCTGTTTTTGGACGTTTGATCTAGTTCTCGAAGTCATCGAACTGCTTCGACGTGTACTGAATGGAATGTTGCACGCTCTCTACTTTTGCGTTTAGAATTGGCAGACTGTTCAGCCTCTGGTTGATAGACGCTAGAACATACGCTATACAAAGTTCAGCCTTGTTGTCCTCACTGCAGCTCGCACACGAAGAACCGCACCTACATGTTGGACACCAACATATCCTTTTTGCGCCTTATGTTTTTTTCTTTTGTAAGATTTTTCAGTGATGACCGCACATTTTCCAAAATGATACGTTCTCGCACATTTCGTACACTCAATGGACCCGTTCTCCTCCTCCATGACGGGTGACTAACATGCCAAACATGTACTGGACATTTTTACAAATCACGGAAACACGGCACAAACACTGTGGCAGTGGGAGTGGCAGTGGCAGTGGCGGCAGTGGCGGCAGCGGCAACATGGGTTACATCAGACTAATAAAGTAATGTCCACCAACCTACAACTGTCGATTTGCTCAGATTAATGAGGTTCTCCAGTTGCCGCCGCCGCTGCTAAATAACCGCCGCAATGGAACCACTCAGATTATTTGCTTTTGATGCTCAGAACTGCGCCTGCGCCAAAAGAGTCCGTTATAGTTTCAAAGTTTGCTGAGCAGCACACTAGGCTAGCTGACGAAAAAGCAGCATAACGTTGGCGAGAGCATTCGTCACAGCACCGGCAGCTTGGTTGAAGGTGCGCACCCTCAAGCGAGAGGGGAGACACGGGCATGCCACGCGCAGAACCCCCGTCGGCGGCGACTTCCTTACGCCGCGCTTGTAGATGGCAGCAGTGGAGCCCGCGCTTACGGTCGCTGCTTCAAACTCCGACCGGCGTGCCGAAGAAGCTAGCCGGGAGACACGGGCACTCCACGCACAAAACCCCTGTCGACGGCGTCTCCCTTACGCGGCGCTTGTAGATGGCAGACAGTGGCAGCTTCAAACTCCGACCGACGTGGCGAAGGATTATCAAGCAAGCCATCCAGGAGCAGGAAATGACAACCAAGTTTGTCCCTTGCACCCCGCATTACGTCTTCGATGGGTGCTTCTTCGATCAGCGCAGTTCTTAAAGAACGTGATTGACGTTGTTGTAGAGCGCAGCTCTTAGGCGCCCGTTTCCGGCTTGAGCGGCGTCGGCGTCGGCGTCGGCGTAACCGCTCGTAACCCTCGTAACCCTAGTGAGGGTTACGAGGGTTACTCTCACGAGGGCTATGAAGGTAACCCTCGTGATTTTTGTGATGGTAACAACCCTGGTAACCCTCGTAACCCCCACGAGGGTTACGATGGTTACTCTCACGAGGGTTACGAAGGTTACCCTCACGAGGGTCACGAGGGTTGCCCTCACGAGGGCCACGAAGGTTACGAGGGTTACTCTCACGAGGGTTACGAGGGTAACCCTCGTGATCCTCCTGAGGGTAACAACCCTCGTAACCCTCACGAGGGTTACGAGGGTTACTCTCACGAGGGCTGCGAGGGTTACGCCTCACCAGGGTCACGAGGGTTTCCTGGACGAGGGCCACGAGGGTTATGAGAGTTACCCTCACGAGGGTCACGAGGGTTCCCTAGTGAAAAATACACCAGGCCGAGGGCTGGTGTGACTTGATGTTACACCAGACTTTTTCACAGATGTGATTTGGGACATTTCCTGGTGTTCTGGTGTGACACCAGAAATCTGGTGTGTTGGTGTGACACCAGAAATCTGGTGTTCTGATGTGACACCAGCAATCTGGTGTTCTGGTGGGACATCAGGTTTTGTTGTAGTGTGATACCAGAGCACCTGTTGACTGGGTGTTGCTTTACTCACAAAAAAGGGTACAATGATAAGTTTGACAACAACGCTGCTGTCATATTACTTTATTAAAAAAAGAAAAAAAAGCACAGCAGTAAAACTTCGGAAGCTTTACTGTTGTAGGGAGTTGGCCGCGATCAACTGGGGTTTGTCCGGAGCCACTGCCCTGCGTCGAAGAACCGGACGCCCTGTCGTTCTGCAATTATTGGCCTTTCAGCTTGCGGTTGACTCGTGTCTTAGTTACGCTGATCCGTTCCGCGTACCCCTCCGCGCCCGAAATCTCCTCTTCGAAGGCATCACATTCGACAGATGGCTCGATTTCCTTGTCCAGCTCTTTCAGGGAAGCTTCCTTAAGTAGAAGAATATCAAATGTTTATTCGAGCTCACCGATGTCGGTTGGATCCGTGGCCAGCAGGACGCCAATCTCGTTGATGATCTTTGTTGTGGCGGCTCACAGGGTAATCCTCTTTCGCTTCAGGCGGTCGACGCCCTCCTCGCTCGTAGTAGGCATGATCTGGCCGTTAATTCCCGGTTTTCGGCACCAAAAACTGTAATAATTACTAGCTTTCTCTGTTGAATTATTAGCGCTCTCTGTTGTTTTGTTACCAAACCAAGCTCGTCGGAAGTCAGGAAAGCGCACCAACACACATCTTTTCGGCTTCGACTCACTAAGAAGACTTCTTTATTTTCTCAAACTTAAACAAGAATACCGGCGGAAAGGAAAAGAGAAACCCTCGAAGAGGCGAGCCGGCGAGCGCCCCAAGCTGCTCAAGGTCACCCGGGAAAGTACTCGGGACGAGGGGGACACTTCTAGAGCACAAAGGAGCCCGCCGCGGGGTCTCCGGCGACCACCAAGACGGGAGGAAACAAGGCACCCCGTCGGGGGACGGGGCGGCACACAAACTAATAGAAAACACGCTCGCGGACGGGGGAAAATGTCAACAAAAACACAACTCTGGTGTCACATCAAACTGCGTGGTGTGCACACCAAGCTGCCTGGTGGGCACATGAGCCCTTGTGGTGTGACACCAGACTCTCTTGGTGTACCCATCAGGCTGATGTGCGGGTGCACCAGCATTTCTGGTGGGCACATCAGGCTGGTGTGCTCGATACACCAGCATTGCTGGTGATCACACCAGATATTCTGGTGTCACACCAGTATTCTCTGATGTCTCACCAGGATTGCCTGGTGTATTTTTCATTAGGGTTACCCTCACAAGGGTTATGAGAGTTACCCTCACGAGGGTTACGAGGGTTACCCTCATGAGGGTCACGAGGTTTACCCTCACGACGGTCATGAGGGTGACTCCCCCTGAGGTCACATGACCCCCCCTGAGATCACGTGACCCCCCTGAGGTCACGCGACTCCCCTGAGGTAACGTAACCTCACTGTGGTAACGTGACAACCCTTAGGTCACGTGACCCTCTGAGGTCACATGACCCCCCCCCCCCCCCCCTTAGGTCACACATCCTCCTCTTCAAGAGCTGCGCTCTAATCCGGCGTTACGGGGAGTTGTAAACGGCTTTCATTTTTTTTTTAGAAATAACTGCTGCCCAATGTCGGAAGCCTGGATCGGAATGCATTGGTATAAAAATGTGTGGGCCACAAGGAGAGAAGACTTAAGGTGCTTTTTTGTACGAGCTCCGGGCGAAAGATACGCTGCATACAAGCCACAATCTGTGCAAAGGATGCGGTGTGGGAACTTAATCACCCACAGCCCACTGCATCTAGGAAGCAGGATCTCTGAAGGCCGTGACTTATTTCGTTCTGACACGCTATAACTTGTTTTCATACTCGCAACGAACCAGCGTCTGCGTGGGCAGCGCATGCGCAAACGATGTTTTGAAAATCGTGGATATCTCGTCGATAAAACAGAATGAAGCACGAAAAAAAAAAAACAAATAGCGGCTTCCAATCGAATTTAACAATATTGCCTCCTCCTCCCCCACTCCCCCCCCCCCCCCGGTGCCCCCCGAAAAAAAACAAAAAACTCCAAGGGCAACATGAAATTGCTGACTATAAACTTGCACTGCACCAACGACGTTCTAACTCATGGAAACAAGGCCGCTTGTTAATCGGGTAGGGGTTTTCTCTTTTGTATCGTAATCCTTTTTTTTTTTTCTAGTTGGAGTCCATCGCTAAGCCGCCGTGTGCTTAATGGAGCAGGAATAGGGCTCTGGGGAAGGGGACAAAGGGGGAGGAGGAAACATGCAACGGTGGAAAGGGTAGAACGATGGAGAGGAGGAAGCGAGGTAAGAGTGGAAAGCACAACCTGATCGTGGGGGATTCATCCACGATATATTTGCAGCCTTTTCCTCTTAGGTGGCGCAGAAATTTAGCCGGAACAAAAGAGTTGCAAGCTTGCAGCTGCGCATGCAGCTCGGGCGATTGTGGTGAGCTGGGGCCATGGCCTGTTCGCGCCGATCACCTTTGCAAGTGGGATCCAGGCGTAACGTCGAACCGCGCGCCTAGGTGAAGCGGACCTACTACTCTTCTGACAGGATGTTCACTGCTTGTCATACAATGTTGCCAAGCTTCTCTTGTTGTACCATAGACCACTGAGCGCAAGAAGAAATAAAAAAATATATATAAAATATACAGATGTCTTCGACCGCGAACGAGCACAAACAACTAAATGGAATACCTAAACCCGTAACAAATCGAAAAGTATGCAAAATATCTAAGGTTTCAAGGTGGTCATCAGAATGCGCTAGAAGCCGCATGGCCATTGCATCAACAATGGCTGCATTCGCGGCAGCACTGGCTTCCACTACGCGCTGGAACAGAGGCTGCGGTCGCTATAAAGTCAGCTCCAACTTTTAAATTCGTGGAAATAAAGCGGGCTAGTGAAATTACGGTGTTATATCAGAATAACATAACGCGTCATCCGGTTGTCGTCCTCTATGTTATTCTCCTCTGACACCGCAACTCTTAAACCTACAATATTTCATGCTACAATTATGTGTGTATACGTCCTCCTGCGTTTCGAAACAGTAAGTGTGTCGCTAACGATCTCCTTCTGCGATACACCAAACGCCGCCATCTTGTCATCGCGCACCCCAGTGACGTGCTCCTGGCGCACCCCAGGATGGCAGAAACGTTGCGCGTAGCCAGCATCACTCAAAATGGCAGCGCACAGCAGCCTGCGTTTCAAACGTGTATAGGCGAGCTAGATTTTGTTTGTCTGGCTTCCGCCACAACCGAAAGGGGCCAACGGCCGGCGCGGGGCACGAGCAATATACACTCTAGAAATGCCTGCGCGTCTACTTACCCGCAAAACACTCGAAGATCCGATCTGTGTGATCTACGAAATAAGTTCTGCAAATGATGAGGCGGAACAACTGTTTAGACCTCAAAATTAAGTCTGCGCTGTGGCCACAGCGCAGACTTCATTTTTTGGTCTTAACGGATGTTCCGCCTTATCATTTGCTGAGCTGATTTCGTAGATCACAGAGATTGGCTCTTTGAGTGTTGTGCGGGTAAGTAGACGCGCAGCCATTTCTTACAGTGTTTCACTCTAAGTAAAAGGTGGTCTCAAAGGTCTAACGGCAGCATTTGGTCCTCTGAACCCCCGTTTGCTCCCCGAAGAGACCATCTGGTTCGAGCTAGTTACCGTGCGCAAATGCTCAGTACTAACTGCACTCGACCGGGACTAACCGAAAATCGCGCGGGATCAAAAGCGTGGGAGCAAAAGCAGCGAAAGGCGCGCGGGAGCAAGAGCGCGGGCGCAAAAGACGCGCGGACAAGATGGCAGCGTCTGCTGCATCGCCGATGGCCAGCGTTAGCGACGCACTTACTGTTTCGGAACGCAGGGGGAGGTACCCACAGACAATCGTAGCATTATAAATTGCAGGAGGGGATATGTTTAAAGTTTGAAGCTGACTTTATATAACGATCACAGCCTCTGTACCAGCACGTCGTGGAAGCCGGCACTAACTGAAGCGCCACCATTGTTGATGCACTGGCCATGCTGCTTTTGACCATTGCCCTGGAGTCCTTCCCCTTTGCATTCTTTTGAACGTGCTTTGAAAGCGTTTATATTTTCTTTTTCATTTAACTGGGATGAAATTAGCCACGTAGAACGTGGCAAACACGTTTCTAACGACACAAAAAATTCATTCTGGTTTAGTTTCTTTTTGTATTCTTTACAATCTATGTGTTGCTTTTTTCTTCTTTATCTTTGCAAGAGACGATGCGGTTGCCATGGAGACGCGCTTGCTCAAAGTAGGGCAGTCCATGCGGGGAGGCGAGAACAGTGGCTGCTGGGAGCCCTATGGGGACGCTGTTTTATGGACTGTCACAAATAATTACTGTGTGTACCGTTACTTCTTAGTAAGAGATACACTCCTTGGAAAGTGTAGTAACAATATTGGAGAAAAATGTCAGGTGCGAAAGCAGCACCAGGTTTGTAACACCGTTCACGGTTGAGATGGTCACTGACAAAATGACTCCTTTCATATGATCAGTATAAAAGGCTCATGGGTAGGCTTTGGGTTGGCGATTGAAGTAGCATGTCGTCGCTTCTGTGTCGTCGCGTGTGTGTTGTGTGCGTGTCATCTGTGTTCTAACTCCTTGTCTATGTTAAAATGTGTAATACGCGTGCAAATGTAAAATAAGCGTTGTTCATATGTGAATGTAATGAGCGTTAAAATGATCTACCCCAGCGATACCATATTTTTTACCAATTTTGAATTTGACGTTGACTAACGCCACCTGGGTGCGTAAGGGCGCAATTTGGTAATAAATAAGGTAAGGGCGCTACCTTTAGTCGCAGTGGCCTAAATGCAAGGGTGCAAAAGTTAGTCCAGGGGTTCAACTTTGAGGGACTAACGGTAGGGGAGCAAGGGTTGCTCCCGTTACCGTCGCTCCCCAAGGGGACCAATGGTTGTGTCAGCGCATTTGTTGCCTTGAGGGAGCAAGTCACGCTCCCTTTCATCTTAGAGTGTAGTGAAAAAAAAGGCTCTGCTTTCTGACTGGCTCCAAATATGAAACACGTTCGAACCCTTCAAAACGTAACATATTGTGAGCACTTCTATTTGTTGATGTTGTTGGGCGTTGGTAGTGCGCTCGAGGTTTCAGCATTTGCAAGTGCGTCATTTCTATGGAGATGAAGTCGGTCACGCAACTGACGCCTTTACATCATGTACTGGCCTTGGCGGCGTTCGTCGCCTGTTTGTTGCATGTAATTTGGTTTTCAACGAATGGGCAGCGATGTGTTGTAATAAATATTGCAGAGCGTATTTTGCTGTTATATTTCTCTCCAATGAGTTCAACCTTTAGATGCGAGCTGTTTATAAGTATCGTAAGATTATGCACGAATCACGGTTGTAGGAATAAAAGAGCTTCTGTCCGAGGTGCCATCTTCAGCGCTTGTACGTAGGGCGTGTGCTATGCTCACTATAGGAATCGGCGAGCACGTGCATGTTTACCTGTGTGAAAGACAGAGACAATGAACTTCATTAAAAAGAACACAAATTAAGCGTTCTAGATGTCCACAAAGATCGCATGCTGTGCGGTGCGATCTTCACAGCCCAGCTTTTTGTGAACGTTGAGCTTCCAGCCGGTGCAATCCTCAGCGTTCGTGCGTAAGTCTGATGCACTGCTCACTTTTCGAAACGACAAAAGAATCATAGCAGTTTGGGTTGTGATTTTGAAAACAAACGGTTTACAAGCATCATTCAGCATATGTTCACCAGCGCTAAACAGCGTAAAAAGAAACATAGTACAACACATTTAGCGTTTATTCAAGAGCGGAGAGCTCATCCTTTTTCCTTGTCACTGAGAAACGTTTTCTGACTGACTGATCAAAACGATAACAATGATTTTCTTTCGGCTATTTTTGTAATTCACAGTTTTTATTTCGCGTTTATTGTTCGCGTGCAACATGATCGAGCGTGATAAAGGCGCGGGGAATTTCTGAAGAAGTAATGAGCGCGCGTGTACAGCTTTGAGTACAGTTCCTTGATATGCTCCCCCGAAGTGGGTAGCAGAGTTGCGCATTTGTTTTCCCCGCGCCGCCACGCCTGCTATTAGCCAAGATCGATCACATGAATAGCAAACAAATCCTATGTCTTGCAGGAAAGTTACGAATACGGTCGCTTCACCGACGTAGTACGCGCCCCGGCGTATGTTCCTCTGCTTTCGCCTCCTTCTCCTCCTTTTCTGTTTCCATGCGTGGCGGCGTGCGCGGCGCCGCTATTCGCCGAATCGAGTTACGTGACGAGCAAAGCATTCAGGGTTGTGCAGGAAAGCCGGCGCTACTGCCACCTGCCGAGGCTGAAAGCGTAACTCTGCAACCGTAGGTAGCTATATTACAGGAACTCTAGCTTTGAGCTGTGTTCAAAGTTGCGCGACTGCACGGGCGCCTATAGCATTGGCGTCATAGCCAGGGGAAATTGCTCTACATTTGTGCCAACTAAAGGGGGTACAGCACGCGCTGTGCCCTATTTGCCGGATAGCTGCAAGCGTTTCTAATAATTGGGGTTGTGGGGATATTTAGACAGCGTGTAGTTGGTCAGTCCATTTCAAAGATACGACAAGTCAGTCGCTGTAGATGAGAAATCTAGCCAGTGCAGTACGACCTCTAGCCTAGGGTCTTTAACGTGCACCACGCAGTAGTGCTACACGACCGCACGCCGGTACGATATGTGGTTCTGGGCCAATACTGCGTGGTACACTTTTCTTGCCGCTTAGAAAATGGGTCTGAATAAATCCACCTAAAATTATCAAAGCAGGTGAATTAGAGTTTTTATGTCATCACAATGAGATCAAGCGCAGACACAAATTGGACACAAGCACAGCAGCGTAAATGTCTGGCCAGAAGTCGTGTCCAGCCAACGCGTCGAGAGGCGCCCAGTGTCGGAGCCGGGTCCAATAGACGCTTTTCAAAAGTCCGCACCAACGCCTGTTCGGCTTCGCTTGCTTACACACTCTGAGCATGTATTGGAGACAAGGCGAGTACCATCGTTCGGCGTGAACTCGGCTGAGCTTGTACTGAACACGAGCACTGTGTCAGCGTTAGGCGTGACTCCGAGCCAATCACGCCCTTCGTGAACAAGCAACTGTGACCGCCAATGCTGCTTGAGGGATTTTGAAACGAGTCAATTAGTGAATTGGCACCTTCCAAGTGTGATGACGTACCGTTGAAGAAGACGAAGTTGTTCAAGGGCTTGTCTGAGACGATGAAACGAAGCATGTATTACGTAGTGAGGCCGTGGCAACGCGCAATGTCTCATCGCCGCGCCTCCATTCTACTTTCAAAACCAATGCAGCGAGCAACGCAGTCAGCGATTCGAGCAGAGTGACCCAGGGCTCCAATCTACAAAGGAACCCCCCCGGCTACAGCGCGCCAGTGGGCATGGAAAATTTACAGCGACGAGGTGGCTAACGTTTTTCGTCTTGCCGCAGGTTAGTAGGCGTAAACCTTGCCACTGTTCTCGGTCGACTTATGTTTGCCTAGTTGTGCTTCCATGCCCCGGAGCTTGTATTGAAGCTTTTAAAGCGTGTATTGAATCGTTTAGAGCTTTGTTGCTTTTTATGTCTGGGGATGTAGAGAAAAGCCCAGGCCCTATGAGCAAGCAACAAGAGGATGAATTCCTTGTGCTTGTGCAGACAGTCGCGAAGCTTCAGAGTAGCCTTGCTCTGCTGCAACAAGAAGGTAAACCTACTAACACAGAAAAATATAGAAAGTGAAAGGTCTGCTTCCGCGCTAGAAGAACGCGTTAACAACCTAACAACTGAATTCGACTTACTAAAGTAGAAGGAAATCGGTAGCGTCACACCTACCGAACCTCAGCTTACTACAGCTCTAAACGAACTTTCGCAGCTGAAAACTCGTTGTGACGACGCGGAGGGAAGGTCCCGCACAACATCCTTCTATTTTTTGGCGTCACTGATACCGATAGGGAAACGTGTTCTCAGTCCGAAGGTTTGGTAACTGGCCTGTGTAACAGAAACCTAGGCGTGAATGTCGACTCAAGTAAAGTTGAAAGAGCGCACCGCTTGGGAGCGTTCAATTCACAGAAATGTCGCCCTACAATTGTGAAGTTTTCATTATTTCAGGATAAAGAGGGTATTCTTTCGTCGGCATTTAAGCTCAAAGGTACACGTGTAGCTATCAGTGAAGATTTTTTTAATTGCTGTCCGACTTGCACGCCGTCATCTTCTTGATTTTGCAAAGCCTAAAAGCCCGACTTACAAGCTGCGTCACGATAAGCTGTTTATAGACAATAAGTGTTACGTATTTGAAGCCGCTCTTGGTGCCGTGAAGAAAAAAAGTGCTAAGCAATGAGAGCGTTCATTTCGTTTTTCGTCACCCAATCAACCTGCGAAACAAAAAGTCATGGTCCGGCGAAGTCGATCCCGCCGCTGCCATCCAGTTGTTGGGACCAAGCGGTTGTCCGGGCACTTTGGTTGCGGCAGGGAGCCGAGCCAGGGCAGGAACTCATGTGGTAGCCGGAATCGGGAAGGACCAGGGAGCAGGAGGGGTGTCTCGTATAACTCTTTATATATACATATGAACAAGTTTACAACATCAACGGGAGAACACTGTCGAGAACACAAAGTAGCAGCCACCTGCTGCTGCTTTTATAACGTCACTTTTCCCCACATCCCTAGTAGGGAATCCATATCGTCCCTGCCTTGACCGAAACAGCGTGGTCAGTGTTCGTTACGTTCACGCACGCCCCTTCCCTCTTCCTCACACACTGGCACACGCGTCACGCACTCCGTGGGCCAGACGTCCTTGGCCGCGGTGTGGCCAGTCAATCTCGGCGGACAATGGTGCCATCGAACTCGAGGAAGGCGGAAGACATCCATGATTGCAGGCGTCCAGGCTTCCGTGGGTTAGGGGATAATCCCATGGGCGATCTAAGCTGGGGAAATTGAGTAAAGACCCCTTCTCTGTCGAGGACGTCCCAAGGCTGTCGGGTCGCCGTGCGTCGAGGTCAGACAGCAGAAGCCAGGAGAGGGGCCTGACGGCAAAGTCGGCCAGAAGACACTGGCGTGGGTCAACCCGATGATCCTTTACGAGAAGGTCACGTCGTCCCCGAGTACCAAGGTGCGTTGGCGGCTCCAATGCGCCTCTCGCTCTGTCTCTGGGCGCAGCTGACCATAGCCACCTGGCGACGATGCTCCAGGGCGTTCACCTGTGCCGGTCGGTTTGGAGGAGCAAGGTCGTCTCCTGGGGCCTTTCGCAACACTCGGGATGAGCAAAGCTAGGGCGAGGCTGACGTCGTCAGGATGCCCTAACCTTTTCAGCCACCGTAGCAGTCGAAGCACGCCAGCGATCGGCCCTCCGCAACCGCAAAGCTGCTTTTGTACGAATTTTGATTGACGGGTTAATCTTCTTTAATTTTGTAGAAGTACAATAGCGCCATCTGCGACACACAAGATATAGTCCCAGTGAGATGGGTTTTCCTCCTTCCCCTCTTCTTTCGTGCCGGCTGGAGAGCTTGCGAGATAACGTCAGCGTCAAGGCACAGGCATCGTGACTACCTGTCAGTGTTTAGAGGCTTTAGCGACACCCACCAGCTGCTTTTTGCCTATCGTTTAATTCGTTTTGAAATTCCTTTTCGTATCTTTACTAACAAAATATTGGTGTGTGCGATGTAATACTTCTCCTTTGAACACGTAAATACCAAAAAATAAGCGCCGAAATTTCGTTATAGTACCCCTTTAAATGGACACTTCAACAAAACTTGAAATATTCCCGTCATGTTCAGATATAGGCGGAATATGATCCACAATATACGTAAATGACAACAGCACGTTTGTATTTTGAGCATGAGGGGTGTATTTCTCGTTATTAACGGCCCACTCTGGCAAGCGCTCGGAGAGCAGCCAGCGGAGAGCCCGTCACATCCGGCGCAATCGGGACGTACTCTGTTTCGGGATGAGCAAAGCTGCGGCGAGGTTGACGTCGTCAGGATGCCCTAGCCGTTCCAGCCTCCGAAGCGATCGAAGCCCGCCAGTAATCGGGCCGCTGCAACTAACCGCGAAGCTGCTTTTGTGTGAATTTTGAGTGACGGGTTAATCTTCTATAATCTCGTAGAGGGAGAATAGCGACGTCTGGGACACACAACAGAGACTCCCGTTCAGTCTAGAGTTCCTCCCTTTGCTCTTCTATTGTGCTGGCCGTAGGGCCGTCGGGATGACGCCAGGTTCAAAGCATGTATCGTTCTTGGCGAGACAGTTATCGTCACTACCTGTCAAGGTTCCTAGACGGGCATTACAAACGAGGCTTTAGCGACATCCACCATGTTCTCATTGCTAATCGTTTAATTCGTTCTAAAAATGTTTTCGTGTCGTTTTAACAAGATATTGGTGTGTCCGATGTGATACTGCTGCTTTGAGCACCTATAGACCAAAAAACAAACGCCGGCATTTTTGTTGTGGTATCTCTTTGACAAAAGCGTCTGCTTCACGGGATGCGCACAAAAACTGCTGATTTTTCGCATGCGTAGTTTCAGAAGACTAAGGAACTTTGAGAGTTTTCTTGTGGTCTCTCCGCATCATACGGAAAACTACTAAACCTTGTTTTATATTATGAAAAATCACGCACTTCTTAAACAAAATTTATATCCGCATTACATGGGACGGTTTTGGCGGTTTTGCACAGGCAGGTGAAGTGATCTAGAGCACTTCACCTGCCACTTAAGAGGAAACTGAAGCGCGGTTTTGTGATTGAGGAAAAACACTTAAGTCGTCTTCATTCAGCCTCCAATTTTACAAGGGTCTAGATTTTTTTTTTTTTTTCAGTTGGATCATTTTCAAAGTACCACTGAAGCCTCTCCTTCCCGGAGCTTGATGTCATATCCTGAGTTTTCGGAATCTCCGCTCTCGCGCATCTTTAGCGCAAAACAGAGCTATGAACACGCGCTTTTGCTATTTTTTGAAAAGGTAAGTAAAAGACGTCAACCCTAGTGTCAGGACGAGGAAATTTACCTTGTAAAACTGAAGTTGTACGAACTGCCCACATGAGGGACACGCGCTTGGCAGCTTAAAGATCTGGGTATGACGTGTACCGACTAGATGGGCGTTTTTCGTGTTTTCTCGCGTTTAGTTACCAAGAAACGTAAATGTATTGTGTGTATGTCTAGACAGCGGGTATTCAGCCAGCCCCAAAGAGTGTAGTGTCTTCGCTGTAGATGCGAATTTACCCAGTGCAGTACAACTGCAAGCCTGGGGTCTTTAACGTGTCTCACGCAGTAGTAATTTACGACGACACCGGTACGAAGCCCATCTAGATCGCTACGCGCAGTAGTGAGGATTGAGCCAAGGATAACTGGTTTCTACTGCACGAGGGTTTGCTCCGCGGGCTCCAAAATGAAGGGCGTTGAAACACCATGCCAGCGATTCCTTGTCAAAAACGAAGTCCATTTTCGGAGTTTATAGAGGAAATACTTTACACGTATGTATAGTATACCGTACGTATTTAGTACAAAGAGTATACTATACATCGGATCACCTATACAAATGAAAATATCTCTGCTCCATTTTTGTTTTCATCACACGGTACACAGAATGAAAAGGTGTTTGAAGTTGGGTGAAAGATGTCGACTATTTGTACATTCCCAAAATGAGGTATCTAAAATACTTTAGCCCGGTTTCTGCTGCTCTGCGTCGTTGTGCGTTTGGGCTTGCTCGCTCCATTAGTAGGTCATAATCAGAGATGCCCAAATTACTTTCAAAAAGTAATTAAACTACATTACTAATTACTTTTCTGAAAACCGCAAAAATGTAATTAATTTGCAATACAAATTACCGCAAACTAAAGGTAATGACATTACATTACAATTACTTTCCAAAAGTAATGAAATTACTTTGACATTACTTTTGAATACCTTGAGGAAGTAATTCGCGCTCATTTTATTTACCGTATACACCAACACAGTGTTTACAAAACAAGCCCTCGTTTGCCCACACAGCGCGTGTGCAGGAACCAGATCTGGGAGAAGCGAGGCGCTGCGCATGCGCTGTGCCGACAGCAGCGCCACCGCAGTGATGTCACGTCAAAGAGCTGACTTGGTCTATATTTACAAAAACTCAGATCTTCCTGTTTACACCGTAACAACCTTATGTGCCTCAAAGTGAACTGTGCTGAACAGTGGTTTTGCTGGCGAACACGACACAAGTGTTACCGTGATGAATACATTCTTTAGATGTGACTCAGAAAGACAGTCGACTCACCGGTTTCGCTGTTCATTCAACGGTGAAGGTTCTTACTAAAAGGGTGATACGTTTCCGTCTTCCTGATTTAGGAGTTGTTGTCCGTGTCAGTTTGTTAAGTCGGGCAATGGCAGCTCGTTCTTACAAGGAGTCGTCACGTGAAATGTTTCCCTTCCGCCTGGGACGCAACCTAATCCTATTCTCCCAAGAGCACTATACTCGGCGATAACTTTTTTTGCCAATGCAGAGGAGAAGAGGAGAGCCCGCGCACTGCTTTATTCAGCGCTCAAAATGGGAGAGGGAACGCGTGCCTGTACCCTCCACTGCATTGCCAAGAAAGGTTGTCGCCGAGTGTAGTTGACCTATTCTCAGTCATTCCTTTCGATGACGATTTTTCCAAAACACCCGAAGAGTCGAAGCTTTTGCGCATTGTCACACAAAGGGCCCGGATAATTGCTAAGGAGAAGCGTCGCCTGTTGGGGAATGACGCGAGCTTCCTAAATTGTGTACTTTCCCAACAAAAGGGGGGCGATATCTGCTTGTAGGCTTATTCCCGAATGAACTTCCCAAGGGAAGGCAGCAAAGCATACCGCGAGCGGCACCTGCTTTGCACGAGGACGCACGAAACGTCCTGGGGCTTTGACGAGGCATTTGGAATTAACCATTTATCCCTGTCGTTTATTGTTTACAATGATCGAAGCTTATGGATTGACCTTGCCTGACGAAATCACAAGGTTGTGGACCTGTTTGTCCTGTCCTCTCAGGTTTTAAATTATGTTTAACTCACTGGTGATGTGCCCGTCGCCTAGTAGCCTATGAACTCTTATTCCCCAAGCTGACAGTGCGGTGGAAGCTACGTCCTTGTTGAAACAGTCACGCGTCTTTTGTTTGCCACGTAACCACGCTCTCGTTCATTAGCGGCGAGATGTTTTGGTGGCACCCTCGTATGGTTACCTCTCGTGACGTCATTAGCTTGCGAACAACAAGTGGGATGGTGTTTGTAATGAGCATGGTGAAAGCTTGAAATCAATGCGCTCTCAAAGCAACACTGCCAACACCGTCATAATTGAAATTCTTACATTCTTCTTATTTCTGTCCATGAGAAATTCCTTGCTGAAGTCAGACTCAGCGTTCGGCCAATCGTGGAAAGCCAACCACAGCGACACTTCCAATTGTGCACGCCGCCAATACCCACGCCCAAAGAAAGGGACAGGACACGTGATTAAAAGAAGGTGTTTGATTGGTTCTGGTTAGCTTCCAGCTTCCACAGCACTGTCAGCTTAGTAATGAACGAAGTATAGTGTCGTCGTGATGACGCGACGACGTGAATCTGTCGTACCTGGAGTTCGTAAGCCGTTGCCTTCGAGCGATGTTTTTCACGCAAGCGTTTCTCCTTCGCCTTTCCAGCCCTCCTTTGTGCGTCTGTTCAGCTCTTCGTACAAGGCTTTGCGCTCAGGTGGCCGTCAATTATTTCCTCTGATGCTCTCACAACAATTTCAGCATGCAAATTAATTTTTGTCTTCTTTCTTAAAGTTGCAAACGAATTTTCTAATTTGGGGTAAAAGTAATTTCAAAAGTAATGATTATTTTGACGAAATAACTGCCTGAAAGTAATTCATTACATATCTAAATTACTAGCTTACAGAAGTAATTCATTACATTAATCATTACTCCAAGAAGTAATTTAATTACTGTAATTCTATTACAGTAATGTCATTACTGTCATCTCTGCATATGTGTCAGAGAGAGCACGCGCTGAGCACTGAACGTGCACGAGCGAGCAGCAGAAAGGAGGAAATTAAGAGCAGAGGAGGAACATCCCATCCACGCGCAAGACCTTTCCAAGAAAGTGCGTATGGCCGGTGCCATTTCCAGTGTTCGTGTGTATGGCGCGTGCTTTGCTCGTTTTCCGGAGCGACGCACACGCGCGTGCTGAGCTGTGGAGATCGCACGCTGGGCTGTGGATTTGTAAACATTGGAAAGGTCTATAGGGAGTATTCACTGGCGGCCATAGCTGTGTGCTCGGCTGCGGAGCGCGTGCTGAACGCGAGCTTCCACAGTTCTTTCGCCACGTGCATTCCGCACCACCAAGATTGCCGGTCTTGGCAGCCTATTAATGCGAGCTCGTTCTGAGCATGCGCTCTAAACAGTGACCTCAAATATGGCGGCCAGTGAATACCTCCTATAGACCTTTCCAATGTTTACAAAATCACAGTCCAGCGTGCGGTCTTCACAGCCCAGCACGTGCGTGTTCGTCGCTTCGGAAAGCGAGCAAAGCACGCGCCATACGCACGAACGCTCAAAATGGCACCGGCCACAAGCTCGTTTTGGAGCCAGAGTTGCGCGTTTATGCATGGCTTGTGGATTCAGCTCCTCACGTGACTGAATTCGGCGAATAGCAGCGCCGCGCGTTCGAGGCGCGCGGCGCGCTCAAAAGCCGGGGAACGTACGCCGGGGCGCGTGCAACGTCTACTTTGCTGCACGACACTTGATACGGCTCCTCACGTGATCGGATCTCGGCGAATAGCGGCGAGGGCGGCACGGGGCACGTGGAATCAAACGCGCAACTCTGGCTCCCGTAGGGAGCCTATACAGGAACTCTAGGCCACACTAGAGTTCCTGTATAGGCTCCCTACGGGAGCCAGAGTTGCGCGTTCATGCATGGCATGTGGATTCAGCTCCTCACGTGACTGAATTCGGTGAATAGCAGCGCCGCGCGTTCGAGGCGCGCGGCGCGATCAAAAGCCGGGGAACGTACGCCGGGGCGCGTGCAACGTCTACTTTGCTGCACGACACTTGATACGGCTCCTCACGTGATCGGATCTCGGCGAATAGCGGCGAGGGCGGCACGCGGCATGTGGGATCAAACGCGCAACTCTGGCTCCCGTAGGGAGCCAATATAGGAACTCTAGGCCACACGGATGAGTCCCGCCATCTAATGGCTTGTTCAAGATGGCAGCCGTGGGACCGCCACCTTAAAATACTCTTCTGGATATTAGAGATTTTTGGTAGATCGTGCTTTAGTGTGTTCACGGGCTTTGCTAGCGGGAGCTCGTGCTGAAACATCAAAGCATGAATTAAGCACGGGCACGCTGGGCCCGCTTTCCACAGCGTACGATCCACTGGAAGTCTCTAGCTTGCTTAACTAGGTCGAAGGCCTTTTTGGATTTTTATCTGTATCATTGCCACTTGGCCACTCCCCAAGGTTTCTAAAATGTGTCCGGCACGTCTATACTCCGCTTCATACTTAATATGCAACGCTGTCAAAGCTACTAGCACGAGCGCATGCCTTTGTCTATGGTTTTGTTCGCGCGAGCACGCATGCAAAATTAACGAGATCAAGCCTCATGCTCGCGCCATTAGCTTTGACAGCGTTGACCGCAAAGTCTGATACAGAGTATAGTTGTCACTAATAAGACTGTCTATGAGGTTTTGAAGCCTGCGAGTAAGGATCTTTCTAAAACAAATTACAGTCAATGTTACAGAGTGTAATGCGTCTGTAACTCGTGACGCTGAATCTCCAACCACACGAGGCTCTTTTCAATAATTCACTTGTCGCGCCCCGACGGAAAGTGACGCGTCAGCGCCTCTTTCCGTCGGTGCGTGACAAGTGAATTATTATAACCTACACTAGAGGTTCAACTGGCGCTGATGTCTACGCGACTTCCAGGATCCAAATTAAAGCAGATACCAACCCGTCTCCTTTTGCGGGGCTCCTGTGCAAAAAACGCGCGTGTATTTTGTCCCTTCACCGGAGATTAATCGAGATCACCTTTGTTATTTGGGTCGTAGCAAGTCGTATGGGCCTTTAAAGGGGTACGGAAACGGAGTGACGTGAGTGCGAGCTCTCTACCCCTCGCTTCAAAGTCAGCCAGCGAGAGGCGCAATGCGTATCGCGCTAGTAACGTCAATAGTTTCTGCACGGCCAATGTTACTGTAATCACGTGGGTTGCCGCTTGGTGGCATAAACTCGTGAAAACCTCACGTAGTGGTGATTTCCGGTGACTGTACGCCCTATGGGATATACATAGCTTGCCCGTAACGTCATTCGCGGCCATGCTGGGGTTTTATCTGCCCGAGCGGTCGGTTCATCGTGTTGATTAAAAACAGAAGTAGTAGTAGTTCCAGGTAACCAGCAAGTAGAAATAAACGTCAGTACCCAGCAAAGGCGACACTTGCAGGCTATGTCGTTCGGTTTACCTGCACCTCCTGCACCGGTGCAGAAAAGTGTAGGGCGGTGTACTTTCCGTCCTATCTAAATACACACATAGGACGCACACTGCACTACACTTTTCTGTACCGGTGCAAGAGGTGCAAGTAAATCGAACGCGTCTACGGTATTCACTGGGTGGCATCTTTGAGCGCTGTCTTCATAGCGGATCCGGGTGTGTGTGTGTGTGTGGGGGGGGGGGGGGGGTGTATGGTTGACTTGGCAGAGGTCCCCCCATTCTCAGATAGAGCCCCTTCCTACACTCTTATAAAGAAAGGGCATATTATTGCACCTCTTGTTTCATATACGACACCCCAAATCTTCATTTGAAAAAACAGCGCGCTGATGTCGGGCCGACGGTACGAACTTTCACCCAAGTACTGCAACTTATTAAAATCGCTAATAATGTACGCGTTACTGACTACAAAAAAGTAACTGGGTTTTTCTTGGCCCCACTGCAAAACCTCAGTGTTTTTTTGTTTTTTTTTGTAGTCTTCGATACGTATTTTAGCAGTTTAATGAGGTATATACCACCATTCTCAAGCCCCTCGTAAAAGTTGGGGCGTCTGTTTGGCGTCAGTTCCCTGTACTTCGAACTGAAGTTTTAAGTTGTCGTATGGGGGACAAGGGGTGTAAGAATATACCATTTGTTTTTCTGAGAGTGTAAGGTTTACAAAGAACAGTCATCTTTGTGGTGTGGAATGCACGCTGCAGAAGCACTTCGGGAGTTTGAACATATACAACGTAGTAAACGCGTTCTCCGCCAAGTCACATTCAGGACAAAGTAGATCCACGACCGAGCCATACTTCCGTGAACTGGCGCTGCTTCTTAGGAACTCAAGACGTGACGGCATTCTACTAGAGCTTCACAGACCGCCATTAGGCGCTGTCTTGAAATCTACAATTTTGTTTTAAAATTAATTTCCGTGACTTCTCTGCCGGCAGCCAAGAAACACTAGTCTAGGCAAGCGTTTCTGGGCTCCCGGCCAAACATAGACCACATCTAAAAAAAAAAAATAAGTGCAAACATTTCGTTTCCGTACCCCTTTAAGGTGTATTCACACGGGAGACAAATCAAGAGAACCAGGTCCGCGCACCAACGTAATCTGCGTACTACGTGACCTTGACGTCATTACAGGAAATTCCGCAGGTCCGCGGTTAATCGGCGGACTAGTGCCACTAAATAAGCTACGCTCCAGCTCAACGACACTTGGCCATAATGTGGCTTAAAATCATGGTTGCGAGTTATCTGAAGCTTTATCTGCAATCACAGTAAACGCTTTTCTGTCCTTTACAAATGTCTAAACAGTTCACCACAAAGCAAAGCAATATTACATGAGTTCCCTAGCACCGAATCTCATGATGAGAAAGTCGCACTTTTGAATCATGACGACCGGCAGGTGCGTCTGCTTTGCACAAGCACCACAATGGCGGCACCCAAAACAATGTCAAGGAACGGAGTGCCGATACTCTAAGACGAGCTCGCGGACGTTGCTCTAAATCCCGTGGATACAGTGGACCGTATTGAGGACTGCGGGTCCGAGCTCGTAGCTTCGATTGATACTTTCGCTGCACGTGCTACCAAACAAGATTACCAGAGAAGATTACCACCTCTCAAAGTTGTCACCTTGCAGCCATAAATTTCGCTGCACTCCAAGCTAAGAAAGAGATAAGACGCAGCGCACGTGACGCTCGATTTGCATCTTGCCAGCTTCTGGTCAATTTGCCAGTGAAGAAGACAAAGATGAAGCACCCCAGCGACAAGACAGTGTTCTCTATAATTTTATTCTTGGAAACACTAATTCAACTGCAGTACCTCCACTACGATCAGTATCGAAACAATGGTAGAAAATGCCAACCTTGACCTAAGCGAAGAAATGCAGTTGCTGCTTCTGCCGATATGAGTCTTACAAGCATGTGAGATCATTGAATGCTGACTGATTCATGTGAACCGCGCCGTTCCATTTGCCCGGTTATATTCTTACATATAACAAAAAATTAAAACGTTGTATAGAAAAAAAAAAGATGAGGCATCTCTAAGCTAGATTAGAAAAAGCCAAAAAAAGTGGCCAACTTGCTGAGCACGAGTACGGTACACGGAAGTTCTACCGCGGCCTCCAATTCGTAAGGCGTAGCGGTCTGTGCCTCCCCGGGCATGCACGGAAATATACCGAGATGTACGATTCTTATGCCGCAGGTAACTCAGAGGTGATTCGGTGACTCCTTATTTTACAATGAGGAGTGATCACGCTCCCATTCAGCTAATGGAGCCTATTTACTGATTGTGAAACAAGGCTGCCGATTCCTAGAAGAGTTATAGCTTTGCGCAACACCGCTGGCTTTGAACCCAGCCATAACAACGCTCCGCGTATTTCGGCGCTTGTTCGCTCGGGTAAGTCACGTTTTACTGAAATTCAGGGCAGACGCCGAGTGAAGCTGCTAACGCCAGTAATTATCAGTCACGTCTTGCACCCGAGTCACGTTCTATCAAGGCGATAAAGTTGGAAAGAGCATGTACAGTCATAAACGTTGCCTTGGGGAATATAAAGGTTTAAAGACGAGCTGGATACGCATTTTACAGCTGGCTTGGTGGAATAGCTGACGGGAAGGGGCTCATGATAGTTAAAAACCTTTTATCAATTGTTATTTTTTTTGTATATTTCTGCTATCCTGCGAAACAGAGTTGGGATAGATTATGGCTGATACAATAGAATCCTGTTTTGACACGCCTTACACACATCGTGCGCAGCAACAGGCCTGCGTGTGCAACCATCAGTCTTGCTTGGGAGGTGCCCAAATAGAAAGATAATTGGAAAGAAATACTCAGCCTTCGAATGAAAATTGCGCACCAATGCGATCAATAAAATTACCGAAAGCTTCGAGGTAAAGATTTTGCATACGGTGGTTGCTAATTAAAAAAAAAATAATAGACCCCATTTGAAATAAATATTTGGTGTCACATAGAAGTCTGTAACTAATTGAATGTCAATTAGACCATCCCTAGATGCCAATGAATTGATGATGATCAATGATGAATTGAATATCAATTAGACCATCCAATTAGACCTATTCCTCTTGTGTATCCTATTCAGTAACATTAAATATCGGTCTCCAAAATCAAACCGGTTTCACAGCATTTTATTCTAAAACACATTGAACATTTTTCGTAGTTATTTTCACTTGTATAATCTATAACTTGACTTAAATCACAATAAACATCAATTTCAGAACTCGAGATAAATAATCCTCTGATGAATCAAAAGAGAAAGAGAAATCTAATCACATTTACCGTTTTTCTGAAATTGAATGTATATTCCACGTTTCACTACAACTTTTGATCGACATAAATGACCACAGAATTTCGCGTTGTGGTATTGGCACTCAGTGCTACATTTGGCTATGAGATTGCATACATACGTAATATAATATCGCTTGGAGATTTTAGATAACTAATTTTGGCTTCTGTCTTTAAAATGTTTTTAATTGGTATTTGTTTTCGTCGAAATCACTGCATGTATTAAAATGATTAGATCAATGTATGTATTCTGCTATGAAAAGGGTATACAACATCGTCGACCTTTAAAGTTTATTTATATTCGGCAAGAAGAATAAAAGTAATTATAAAAAATAATATATAAACACAATAAACTCAATAAGGTGTCAAGTAGTTTCAACCGTTATATATTATTAATGATAAAGATTTGCAACTCAGAGATATTAAAGACACTCTACAACCGAGCCTAGATACAATCGAAGCCCACCTATGCAGGGTAAGAATGTAAGTCTCTTCAGAAAAAACCAACTACAGCGTAGTCAAACCGAAAAGGAATCGTCTCGCCTAAGATTGCAGAACACCTAAACCTGGTTCTTGCAGGCAAGCGATTCTAGCCATCGATGTCAATCAATATATTCGGGACCACGAGTGAGGAGATCGGCAAGGCTCCAGGACGCACTAAAACATTGAAATTCTGCCATTAATGCCACCCGGCGCATCTGTAGCACCAGGGATGGAGCGACAAAAGAAATTACCAAAAGAATGGTCAAAGCCTCAGTAGTTTCGCGCGTCTGCTACGGGGCGTGGCACTACTGGCTGACCAAGGCGCAATGGCAAAAGCTCGAAGCCTTGAACAACCAAGCAAAAAGGCTAATCACGTGCTACCCAAGTTTTGCTCCTCGGGCAAACTGAACGAACACGCTCAGATTAACTCCCTACACGAACCGTCACGGAAAGAGAGAAGGATCCTGGAACTCTTATTGAGATTTACAGGAGACCCATTCAAGCTACCAGAGGAACTTCCGCCATGGGAAGATCATGCTGAAATCACTGACAACAAACCAAGCTCGTAGAAGGGCGACAAGAAGCAACAATACCCACTCCCCAGGGCACACATCAAGATGAGGGAAGCGTGGGAAGAAGGAACGAGCGGGATCGTGGCTGCATACACGGACACTACTTCCATAGACGGCCCAGTTACTCTAAACACTGCAGCCGTTATTTTTCCAAAACTAAGCACAAGCGCAACTAAGAACCTTTCAACCCTCACCTCGGTGAGATGAGGAGAACTCGCAGCAGCCCGCCTTGTCTTCGAGACGTCCTTTGCATTACCCGAACCACCACCTGAGCATCTCCGGGTATTTACGGACTCACAGGAAGCGTTAAAAGAATGCAGAGAATCAAGAAGCCCCAGCGTAGAAGTGCGTAGTATGAATAGACTCGCCTCACTGCTACTAGCAAGATGCGCGCCTGCGAGAATAGCCTGAGTTCCAGCGCACGCAGGAATCCCCGGCAACGCAGAGGTGCATCGACTCTCCCGCGCGTCCCTTCTCGTTCCCCGTGACCTAGACGATACACCTTCATTGCAAGACCACGACCAGGGCTACACTCCCGTCCGCAATCGGGCACCGGCTAGCCGAGCACGAGAGGAAGACTACAACGATAGAGGGTAACGATCCAGGAGAGGAACGTGCCTAAATCAAGAACAAATACCAATCAACACTCTGGGAGAAACTTCCCCCAGCACCAAAACCTCCTCTGCCAACAAGGTTCGGAAGAAGGGCCAAGGTTCTCCTGACCAGAATCAGAACAGACACAGCATTGACACCAGCACGCATAGCATCTTAAAACCGCGGAAAGAGATCCGGCACCTTCTTCGAGCGCGATATGGGCGCCAAGGCGGACACTGTTCCCTTACTGTGGGAATGCCCCCAATTCAAGACCAGGTCGAAGCATCGACCGAGCAGCATCACTTTTATGGAAGAATGAACACACCTCAGGCGAAGAGGACAAGAAAACATCCTCGGAAGTCTCATAGATTTTATCAATTAGGCGAAGCTCGATGTATTCGTTTAACCTAGTTTTAATTTTTTTTCCAGTGTCCAGATTTTGCAGCCGCCGACGCACTCCCCCATCCCTTGCCCCTTTCATATGGACAATAAACACTTTCTGAACTGAACTCAGATATATGCTGGTTATTGCAGAGAGACCGAAGATCCATTCCAGAGGCCTGCAGCACAAAAAAAAAATGATATAAAAACTAGTAAGGGTGATTATGGGCAGATGTAACATACATAACGATGTTGGAATAGAGTTTGTAGGTCAGGTTGCAGCTTGATGTTGCGGGTGATCAGGGCTTGTTGACTTAACCATAGCCTCCTTTATACCCACAAAGCGTGGCAGTTCGATGACGAAGCCGTAGAGCGCCTGGTCGCAGATTTAGAGAGCCAGGATCTGGTAGCGCAGAACATTTCTCGGGGAGTCCGGTAGTGAGCGCACAGCTTTTGGGCGGCGTGGACCCGAAACACACTGTTCGCTCGAGAGAAACCGATGGGACTGGCTGCTGATGTCAAGGCTACGGATATTGCAGCCGCAACTAAAACGTTCAATAAAACTATCCTTTAACGAATTCTTATTTCTTACTCATTCTGGTTTTGTTTCCACTTCCCGGCATGAAAACATTTTGTACTATTGAAAATCATTCGGGAGACGACTTTTTTGGTTTTTCCAAATAAGGGAACCTAAAACGTCCTCAAGACGTCTTTGAAAGGACCAGAATGTCCTGACCAGTTCCGGACGTCCCGACGGCGTCTTCGTCGGGACAAAGACGTCTCGACCAGCTGAGGACGTCCTCAGGACCATCCGCGTTATCTGGGCAGTTGTGCACCCTAGCCGCATGAACCGCCGAAAGCTCCAAGCACGGAATAATCTTTAGCCTTTAGTCTATTTTTTGGCTCTGGAGAGCCGCGGCACCGCGGAAAGGCAGCAGCCCATATCATGGAGGTCCGCGGTGCCGCGTCTAGTGAACATGATAATGTGATGAGTATATACTTGCTAGATGACGACAACATGGTTTGTTGGTATTGGGGAGAATGGCAGTCCGATTCGCAGAAATCCAGATTTCGTAAAGGCGGGTTGGGCGGGTGAGCACCTTGCCATGGGTATCTGGCACACCGTTCGATCGGTACATGAAGGAGCCCCAGGAACATGATGGCGCTGTTGCTCTCTGGGGTCCACTGAGGTCAAAGCATCAGGCTCAAAGGAAGTAGCCCAGCCAAAGTAGAAACTGTCGCCTCCGAGAAACCGAGGCCCAGGGCTAAGATTGAGGCCCTGCCGTCGCCCGGTGTGTCATCCTCTCACCGTCGTCGTTGTCATCATGCGTACTGACCGTTTGACGCTGTTCCCGTGTATCAATATCTGTAATCTGTAATCAATCAGCCCCGGCAGTTTGCCGCAAAAGTTTGAACGCAAACGAAACAGACGAAACCGAAACGAAGGAACGGGAAAGGGGTGGCGTTCCGTTTGCCCTCCGCCAACAGGAGAAGAAAAAAGATATAGTGTGTTTCGGCGTCTCGCCGCAGGGGGGCTCCAGTTACATGAGTCTCCTCTTATCCGTTGCTTGCCGCTCTACCTTTTCACTTTCGGCGGCCACATCACTTGACTATCTGCCATGCTATGTCAGTACAGAGGAGGCTATGACAGGACGCATGTGGAATGATGATCATGATGTGATAGTGAAAAGAGGTTGAAGAGTGTTCTAGAGCGGTATTCATGACGGTGGTCTTCGCGGGGCCGCTTTGGGCTGCTGGTTTATAGCAGGCCCGTCTCGAGTGCCTGGTGAGCACTCCATGCGTTCGCCGATTGTAGACGAGCCGGCCAAATTTCCGGAGACGCGGCGAGTTCAGCACTCCGTAGTGGAGCTCCAGAGGTTGGCGGAGGTATTGGCTGGGCGGCGACCTTCGCAAATGCGGGCCTTGAAGTCTCCCGTCTGGCGGTTGAGCTTGTAACCGAGCAGCTTGAGCACCTCGTCGATCGACAACCAATTGTGTGCCACTGCTCCCGCCGAATCTCGGACGATTGAAAAAACACGTCTTGCGCACGCTGGCTTCCTCTCCCATAAAACAAAGTCAAGTAATACCCCCTTTACACGGGCCGTTACAACGATCATTGAGCCAACGGTTGTTGGCATCTGCCAATAGACCTATTGCTAAATTACGCATGCATCAAGAAGAATGCAGGGATTGGTGTTCCACGTGCCGCACGTGCTTCCCACACAGTAGTTACTTTTCTAAAGCAAATGCCCGAAACAAATCGCATCTTGCACGTGCGTTCGTCAACGCTTTACTTTGGTTATTTAGTTCGAATCTTTTATACGGGGAAGGCATGAGTGTGTGGTGCATGGAACACCAATCTCTGCATTCTCCTTGATGCTTGGGTACTTTAGCAATAGGTCCATTTAGGGTGCCTTCATGTGCGCTTTGCTTAGGGTGGACACATCTGGCCATTTTGTCTCACACGTTTATTCTTATTTTTTGTTCGGAAGCGCGTGAAAGAGCGTGTCCCTGCACGCGTTTGTGGCGCTGACTGTGCTATGGCGACATATTGTTTTCGTCGATTTCTTTGTATTTTCCCCGGGAGCGCGTGCTGTCGGCATCGGGTACTACAAAGGGTGGCATCACCCTAAACAGAAGGACATTGAGGCACCCTAGGTCCATTGTTATCGAGCTCAACTAACTTGACCTGTGTTAAGGCTCGTTCACACAGCCCCGTTTTCTTTCGTTACGTTACGAACAGTCACCGGGAAATCCGTGCTTCGTGTCAAGCGTGGCTACCAATACAAGGAGATAGCCTGGCACGCGACATTCGAGAGACGAATGTTTCGGTGACTTAAGGCCGGTTCAGACACTTGCGTTTGAGTGCGTTTGACTGCGTTGCGGCTAGAACCGAAAGCGAGTCACCGGTACATCTGTGCTTCGTATGAAGCGTGGAATCCAATTCAAAGATTCTTCTTGGCACGCGATATAAGCAGCAGGGATTTTCTGGTGTCTCGCTGCCGCAACGCAGTCAAACGCAGTCAAACGCAACTTTGTGAACCGGGCTTTAGACGTAACGTAAGGAAACGGTGCTGTGTGAAAAGTTGAACCGAGCTCAACTCCTTACGTTACGTGACGACGAGCCTTGTGTCTTTGGTTACCACGGTAAAGGGCTGTTTATACTCAGACGTTGAGCGCAGTGAACGCGGCGTAGCGCAGAACGCGCTCCTTTCATTGGCCGGCAACCAGGAACTCGATATCTGTGACCAATCAGTATCAGTGTGCGCTGCGCTACGCCGGGCCCATCGACGTTACGTTGGAGTATAAACGTACCTTAACTCACTGTCCTAGCTCGTCGTCACCGAAACTCATGCGAACTACTGGGTGATTCAAGGAGCGGCCAGGCTCTTTAAATCGACCGCTAAATTTGGTTTCTTAACCTATCGCGCTACGACTTTGTGCAGCGTTGCCCACAGATTGTGCATTTTTCTTTGTAAAAGTTGCAAAGAGCGAACTTACCCGAGGAAAAAGTAAAGAAAGAAAAAGGCTTCGCTCCTATGAAAACGCAGCGAAGCCACCGGTCTTCAAACAATACGGCGCCGTTTCGCACGGGAGGCAAGAGATGGCGCAAGAGGTCGCGACGCCAACTGCCGCCAACGAACGAGCATACAGTGCCGAGAGCCGGCGTCTTTAGCAGACGATCTTTTACACTTCTGGCTTCACTCGGACGATGGGGCGCTGCCGATGCTTTTTTCACTGCCCCTATATTCTAGTTCACTGTACCAAAACATTCGTGTCTCGAATGTCCCGTGCCAGGCTATCTCCTTGAATTGGTAGGCACGCTTAATACGAAGCACAGATTTCTCGGTCACTTTTCGTAACGTAACGTAAGAAAACGGGCCTGTGTGAACGAGCCTTTATGAGAGTTAAGGCTGGTTTTCACCACCCGTTTTCTGACGTTACGCTAAGTTACGAAAGCTTAAATTTGCGTACGCCACCAGTCACCGGGACAACCGGCGCTTCATATTAACCGTGGCTAACAGCTCAAGGAGATAGCCCGGCAGGTGACATTCGAGAGAGAAACGTTCCGGTGACTTATACGTAACGATAGAAAACGTAAGAAAACGGGCTTTGTGAACCATCCTTTAGATGGTACATAGGCCTAACAACCCTAACTTTTGATCCTAGTTGAAACCTAGACAAAACTGAAACTAATGTCACATTACTCTTTTTCGTTTAAGTGGTGCAGATGAGTTTTATATACACGTTTTACTATAATTATAAACATTTGACACAAAAGGTAATGAACCTCTTTTTTAAATTTTTGGAGTAAGGAAACGATTATCAGAATGATTAACGCGTATTTAAGCAAGAGGGACATTGCGAAATTCTTATCGGCATCGACATGACAATGGCCGCGCTCGCCTCACGTAGGCTTCCGTGACGTGCCGTGATCGTTTTAGCGGTAGCTCTGGCCCGGAATCATACCTCTCGACAATATTTGCTGCTACGACACTTCCGCAATCCATAATCTTTCGCAGTAGTCAGGGATTCGCTGGCGTTGTCCATCGGCGCTAATGCGGCGGACGTGGATATCTTTAGCTTTATTGGGGCGAACCCCCCTCAGTTAACTGAGGTAGGCCAGCTCAGTTCAACTCAATGATCTTTAGCGGCTCAATGACAGTTGGCGTCTTCGTGAAACTCCGGTCAATAGCGATTGGGTCAACTGTCCTTGACTCAGTGACAGTTGACAGCACTCGTGTTACTATAGGTTACTATATAAACAAACGCCGTAGAAGAAATAAAAAATAATGAAGACTACTTGTGATGCCAGTTGTAGCGAGAGCGGTTTGGCGCAATTGGTTCCTTCCTATAGTCGGATGCAACCTAAGAACAATCCTTTAGCTCCACCCACAAGCGCATTGCGCCCATCTGAAGTGCCCCCGCCGTCAAGAAAGTAGTTCGCTAGCAACGTTGCTTTTTCTTCCTCCAGTAAACGTGTCTTAAACTACTACAATATTTATTTAATTCATTCAGGACGTTTAAATAAGTTAGAATACGTTTTTGTCAACGAAGTAGCTGTTTAGTAAAGAAAGAAAGTCATGTCCAATATACCGTCTTCCCAATTCATTTTCTGTCCAAGATACTGTCTAACATACCGTCTTCCAGCGCCTTCGATTGAGGGAAAGCGGCGAAAACGAAACCAACCTTTCTCTCGCCAAAATTATAAATAACAAAGCACTTATAGTTCCTGCAAATAATAAATATTTAGTGATTTACTTAGTTTTGTGGGCTTTGCGCACGAAATGTGTGCCTTTATTTTGTTGGATGAATAGAAAACAAGAATAATTATACTTTTCGGGTTTGACAAATCGGCACCCTCCCAAGTCATCGACACCACAACCGCGCCCCGCTCTCTTGTCTTCCGTCATGGATCCCACTGAGGTGACATCGGAAAGCGATTCCCCTGATTCTTCTTGGACGAAACAGCCTGGTGCAGCCTTACCGACGACACCAAAGCGGTTCTTCAAGAAGCACAAGCGAGGTCGGGTTTTGAACAGCGGCCAGCGGTGCGTAAAACACGGTGCAAAAAAGCAGAATAATTGTCACGAGAAACTAGCGTCGCGTTGCTAAGGCCAGCAGCCATGTTGAGCTTTTTTTTTTTTCAAAAGGATCGCGATTGGTCTACGGAATCGTGACGTCATGAAAACGATTGGCTGGCGTTTCTCGGCGTAGGAATACATTTTCCTCTGAGAGGCATTTCCGGTTTTTTCTTAGCTTGCAACCGACTATAGTTAGCCGAGTCCACGGTCCTAGCACGGACCTCGGCGGACCAAAAAGGAAAAAGAAAGAAAGGAATAACGAACGGGTTTAAATTCTCGATAACCATGGTACGACAGGTCCGCGGCCCTAATTTATGACCTTTGCCCGTGTGATACACAACATCCGACAGGCCCCCGCACTCGTCCCCGTACATGTTCCTGTGATCTGCGAACCCGCTCTTTAGTTTGCATGCGTTTTGTTTTTCTAATTTTCAACCGCGAAACAAGTGACGTCACCGATTTCAAAGGAACTCGTCCGGAGACATGTCCGACATGTGAATACACCATTATTAACATTGTAAATTGCAATTGCTTTAAATACAGTATTTTACGTTATGAGTGAACGATGTCAAGCTTCGCTATAATTCAGGCCCAGGCGTGTTCCACAGCAGGTGTGTAAAGACCAGCGGCGAATCTAAGCAAGGTATGATTTGAAAGGAATCTGGAGTGTATTCAACGCGCAAAAATTCCCATGACTCTAATATATTGCTAACATGCCAGCCCTGTCAATCTACAAAAATGACTCCGTCATGCAATTTTTCGAGCGGTGGGAAACACCTCCCGGCAGATTGATACTTTAGACCCATGTTGTGGATAAAAAAAAACAGGACGCGGGATGGCCAAAAAAAAAACATGCTTTTCGTGTAAGGCTCGTCAAATTATGAGGCGCTGAAGAAATTCAGCCTTCTGCGTTAAGTCCTTATTTCGAACTCTTTTTGTTCGCCTTCCGCCCATTGAAAAGCATGCGGGAAGGGCCTTAGAACGCACCTGGTATCGCTGCGCCGCAGCGTTCTTCCGCACGTCTGCTTTCCTCGCCGTCACCATGGCAACAAACGCCGAATGAATGGAAGCACGCACGGTACCGCCGCGTGAAGCCAGCAACAGCTGACGCCATTTTACGAACGCCGTCTGCTAACCAAAGCCGAACGCGGTATGTCAGATCAACCGCCTCCGCCGGTACTCGATCGCCGCCGCCGCCGGTGCTCGATCGCCGACGGCGATCGAGCACCGGCGGAGGCGGTTGATCTGACATGCCGCGTTCGGCTTTGGTTAGCAGACGGCGTTCGTAAAATGGCGTCAGCTGTTGCTGGCTTCACGCGGCGGTACCGTGCGTGCTTCCATTCATTCGGCGTTCGTTGCCATTGTGACGGCGAGGAAAGCAGACGTGCGGAAGAACGCTGCGGCGCAGCGATACCAGGTGCGTTCTAAGGCCCTTCCCGCATGCTTTTCAATGGGCGGAAGGCGAACAAAAAGAGTTCGAAATAAGGACTTAACGCAGAAGGCTGAATTTCTCCAGCGCCTCATAATTTGACGAGCCTTACACGAAAAGCACGTTTTTTTGGCCATCCCGCGTCCTGTTTTTTTTATCCGCAACATGGGTCTAAAGTATCAAACTGCCGACGGGTGAAGTTTTGCACACTAGAAAAAGTATCTCTACGCATACGCAAGAGCAGGGAAAAAAACGAAACTAATTTATTGCAAGTCGGTTTTTAATTACTTAGCCTTCACTTTCTTTTGTTCGTAACATGCCACATGGAGTTACTAATCCAGTGTCACTGTGTTTTTTTTGTTGTTTTTTTTGCCTCCTCTCTCTCTTCGTTTTCGAGATTTCTCTCGTTCGTTTGGAACATAAATCTCCCCTGTATAAATACTGCCCCCTCCGTATTCTCGCTACGAAGTTTCCAACAATGAGCATGAATGCATAAAAAAAGCTATTTTACTGCTCTGTTTAATGTCAGGAATTTGAAGGAAAAACAATCTGCCTGACCAATAGTTGCGTCTACGTGACTGAGGAATGTGCCAAGATATTTAGTATGTCAGGATTATTCATAATACTTGTTCTTATAGTCAAGCGCAGAGAGAAAATGCACCCAAATTTCCCCATAGCGATACGTTACCGGAAGTCAATTCTTGACTGGATTGCTGTCTGCTTCCAATTGCAACGGCACACTAGGCAAGTTGAAACTTGGGCGTATATTGCTATAACTTTATGAGCACGTCGCTGTAAAACAACTGCAACAATTCGACGCGCGCGATGTCGTGGTCGAGATAAGACTGATTGAACGGCGTAAGTTTATTATTCTAGCACAGCAATACAGGTGCGAGTCGTGCCGTGTCTGGTCGGGAGCTAGTGGAGAGAGGGTCCTCGCGAGGAAGCGGCGGGTAGCGTCCAGGGATACCTGGCGGCGGTGGCGATAATGACTGATCTCCCGACACCTTTTCTCTTAGTGGTACCGCAAGAAGTTGCTATTGAATGTGTTTCTTCCAAATTGTCGACTTTTGGAGAACAACATTCACACCTCCCCAAAGCGGTCAAGTGGATGGCTCACTCGTCCACTCCTGGTGACGGTAGGTGCCCAAGCAGGTTCTAGGTGTCCTCTTGTTCGCCGTGTACTTCCGGTCGCCGTCTACACCACGTAGGAACTGTCACCAGTAGGTAGCGCCCCCTCCAGTCCGCCCGTCTGTGGCCGCCAGGCTCGGCGGGCAACATTGATCACCGCGCAAATAAACACCGTGGAGCGTACGCCGCCCCGGTCAGTCATCGTCCACCCTCACAACCAGGCTGCGAGTCGTCTCTTCTCGGCGGGTGCTTCGGCCCCCTTCGTCCACGTTCCAGAAGGATCGTGACACTGGCGACGAGGAACCGTGGCACTGGAGGCTGACAACGTGCACGGTTCGGCCCACGCCGCCGAGAGAGTCGGAACACCGCCCCCCGCTCCTGTCGCCATGCCGCTGTACGGGAGGCTCGAGCCGTTCGAGGGAAATGGGTTCGCCTGGCCTGTCTACGAAGAACAAGTCCACGTGTTCTTCCAGGCGAACGACAAGCCCGAGGCGAAACAACGGGACATCTTCTTGGCCAGCTGCGGGACCCGCGTCTTCAGCCTCCTGCTCGACCTCCTCAAGCCGGCTACGCCGCACGTGAAAACGCTGGGTGAGCGGCTCGCCACGCTGCGCTCGCACTTCAGCCCGGCGCCGTCCACGCTTATGGAGCGGTTCCGCTTCAACAACCGGAGCCGACGGGACGGGGAGACCCTCGGCCAGTTCGTCGCTGCGCTACGAGGGTTAGCGAACACCTGCGCCTTCGGCGACCAGTTGGACTCTCTACTCCGGGACCGGTTCGTCTGCGGCATCAACAACCCTACCATGCAGACGCGACTCCTGGAGATCCCCGACCCCTCGCTGGACGACGCGGTGAAGGCAGCGCAGCAGCTAAGGACGCCAGCGAGATTGCGCGTGCGGCCGGCTCACCGTCGACGGAAGCAGCGGAAGCGGCGGTGAACAAGATGGCGACGAGGAGCGGTGCCTGCAGCCGCTGCTGTGCTGCCCACTCGCCCTCACAGTGCTAGTTCGCCCAAGCACATGCTTCAAGTGCGGGAGAACTGGGCACCTTAGAAATCACAAATGTGATTGTGCACTTAAAAAATAGCGGTAGCTGTGACGCTGATGGAATACAAATTCGCCCCATTAAGTATGTTGCTGACCTAATTGCTCCCGTGTTAACCTATATTTTTAATCTTTCTTTTGAGTCTTGTGTGTTTCCCAGAAGAATGCAAGTAGCAAAGGTCTCTGTACTGTATAAAAAAGGAGATAAAAATGACCTGGGCAACTATAGACCTATTTCTATATTGCCCGTATTTTCGAAGGTTTTGGAAAAGCTCCTCTATCGTCGTTTAGTAGACTTCTCGAATAAATGTGACCTTATAACCTCCTCGCAATTTGGTTTCAGAAAAAACTGTTCAACAGAGACAGCTCTACTTAATCAAAAAGAATTTATTTTAGAAAATTTTGAAAATAAGAAATTAGTTTTAGGAGTGTTCCTAGATTTTACAAAAGCCTTTGACTGTCTAAATCATGAAGTATTATTCAAAAAGCTTGAAATTTACGGCATTCGTGGACATGCCCTACAGCTTTTAAAATCATACCTACGACATCGTAAGCAATATGTTAACATAAACGGTCACTTTTCCACTGTAAGATCCATTACGTCAGGGGTTCCACAAGGAAGCATAATGGGACCATTTCTTTTTAATTTATACATTAATGATATAATCAACGTAAATACTAAGGCGAAATTTGTAATTTATGCAGATGATACTACTATTTTTTTTTCTGCCGATACCTGTGACGAATTAATTGATATGGCGAACTTTACTCTATTAAATATAAAAGGCTGGGCGGATAGCAACTCACTCAAAATTAATATTAATAAGACGAAAGCAGTCATTTTTCGACCAAAAAATAAGTCTCTGGTTATATCGAAGGTTCTCCGCTTTAACTCGTCTCCCATCGAAATCGTTAGTTGTTTCAAAACACTTGGAGTGTTTTTTAGTGAGACAATGAGCTGGGATAATCATATAAACTATATTGTTCCAAAGCTTGCTCGGGTAGTTGGGATTGTAAATCGGTACCGATCTGTTTTACCAACGAGCGTTAAATTGTTGCTCTATAAATGACTATTCTATTCCCATTTAACGTATTGTCTTTTAGTCTGGGGCACATCAACAATGACTAATATAGAAAAACTGTTTTTGCTGCAGAAAAAATATTGAGAGGAATATGTAATGTGCCATATAACTTTCATTCTGCCGATTTATTTAAGATTTGTAAAATAATCAACATTTATAAATTATATCAGTACAGACTCGCTACAAGTTTTAAAAGTGAAAAAATAAGGGGATTGTGTTTTCTGGAAAGACTTGCGTCGTTAAGGGAAATTTTCCCACATTATTCTACCCGCAACACAGAGAAATGGAGGATGGTCACGCAACGAACAAACTATGGCTATCAAATGTTAAATTTCACACTCCCACATTTGCTAAAGAGTCTTTGCACTGATAATTTTGATTTTGATAGTTTCACTTTCATGGACCTGCGCTTATATTTCTGTACGTGATTTTTGTTTTCTGTCTATGTTTTGCACTTGGGTGAGCCTTGGTTTGTAGAAATGTCAACCGTAGAACTGCAACGGTTCCACTGTATACTTTCTCTTTTTTTATATTTTTTTTCGCATGCTTGCTGCTGACCAGTGTAAGGGGCCCGAGGACCAGTCAAGCTGCCTACTGCAGCTTTTTTCCTTTGGGCCCCCATCATTTTGATGGAAATAAAGTTATTATTATTATTATTATTTATCTAACCAAGGGGTCGTCGCCGACGCTGCTGGGCCGGAACTGGATTCACGCGCAGGATGTTCGACTGCCGGAGTACCAGGAAGCTGCCCTGCACGTGGTGAAAGACGTCCCGAGCCTCCTGACAGACTTCCAGTCCCTGTTCCAGCCGGGGGTGGGCACCTTTGCCGGCACGACGGTCGGCATCCACGTACCCGAGAGAGCCCGGCCTCGTTTCTTCAAGCCGCGTCCGCTGCCGTTCGCCCTAAAGGACGGGGTCACCCAGGAGCTGCAACGGCTTCAGCGAGAGGGGATCCTGGTGCCCGTCAAGACTTCCGAGTGGGCCGCACCAATTGTCCCAGTCCTCAAGCGAGACGGCCGTGTCAGGATCTGCGGGGACTTCAAGGTCACCATAAACCCCGTCGCTACCGTCGAAAAGTACACGCTGCCTCGGATCGAAGATCTCTGGTCGGCTCTGTCCGGGGGACAGAAGTTCTCCAAGCTCGACCTTCGAGATGCCTACCAGCAGCTGGTGCTCCAGGATGCCGCCCGGAATTATGTCACCATTTCGACTACCATGGGACTCTTCCAGTACACACGTTTACCGTTCGGCGTGGCCTCTGCCCCAGCCATCTTCCAGAGGGAGATGGACAACCTCTTCAGGGGCATGAGGCATGTGGCGGTGTACTTGGACGACATCCTGGTTACCGGTACAGACGACGGGGACCACCTGCAGAACCTGCGCAAAGACCTGGCACGATTGCAGGACGCCGGTCTCAAGCTGAGGCTGGACAAGTGCGTGTTCCTGACCCTCAGTGTGGAGTACCTGGGACACATCCTCTCCCAGGCTGGCCTGGCCCCGGCTCCCCGCAAGATTGAGGCCGTGCTCAAGGCGCCGAAGCCCAAGAGCAAGAAGGAGCTTCAGAGCTACCTCGGCCTCATCAACTTCTACAGGAGGTTCCTGCCCAACCTGTCGACGCATCTGGAGCCGCAGCATCGTCTGCTTCGTGATAGTCAGCAGTGGGCCTGGAAGAAGGAGCAGGACTTGGCCTTCCAGCGCAGCAAGGAGTTGGTCATGAAGGCTCCAGTGCTGGTACACTTCGATCCGGCCAAGCCTGTAGTCCTTACCGTGGAAGCGTCGCCGTACGGGGTAGGAGCCGTCCTGTCGCACCGGGGTCAGGATGGTCAGGAACGCCCTGTGGCGTTTGCTTCTCGTCGGCTTCATGCGGCAGAGCAACGCTACAGCCAGCTCGACAAGGAAGGCCTGGCGCTCATGTTCGGGATCGAGCGCTTCCACCAGTACCTGTGGTGCCGGAAATTCGAGGCAGTCACGGACCACAAGCCGCTGCTGGGGCTGCTGGGGCCTGACAAGGCAGTTCCAGTGCAAGCCTCGCCTCGTGTGGTACGCTGGGCCTTGACGCTGGCGGCCTACAGCTACAAGCTGGTCTACCGCCCTGGGAAGGACCTGGGACCTGTCGACGCCCTGAGCCGCCTGCCCCTGCCGGAGGTGCCTGCTGCCGTTCCAGAACCAGCTGACGTTTTCCTGCTGGAGCGGGCCTACCCGGGGGTACTCACCAGGACTGCGGTGGCGCAGGCGACCAGCCGGGACCCGGTCCTGTCACAGGTGGTCAAGGCGGTTTCCCGAGGGGAGGAGCTGCGTCACCAGGCCTACAGCCACAAGGCCGCCGAGCTGAGCTTGGAGCAGGGCTGCCTGCTGTGGGGTTCCGGGGTGGTGATTCCACAAAGTCTCCGGGCCAAGGTCCTGCAGTTGCTGCACGCGGGGCACCCTGGCGTGGAAAAGACCAAGATGGTGGCACGGTCGCACGTTTGGTGGCCTGGCCTGGACCAGGACATCGCTCACCAGGTGCAAGGCTGCCAGGTCTGCCAGGAGAATCAGCGAGCTTCGCGTCACGTGGAGATCACCCCCTGGCCGTTCCCACAGAGGCCCTGGTCCCGCCTGCACGTGGACTTTGCGGGACCCTTCAAGGGCCACTACTTCCTGGTGGTAGTGGACGCCTTCTCCAAGTGGGTGGAGGCACTGCCAGTCACCACTCTATCGGCAAGCGCGACCATTGCGGCGCTGCGGCAGGTCTTCGCGGCGCAGGGATTGCCGGACGTTATTGTGTCCGACAATGGTCCCGCTTTCGCCAGCGCCGAGTACCTGGACAGGCTGCAGAGGAATGGGATCCGCCGGATGCTGGTTCCGCCGTACCACCCATCTTCCAATGGTACAGCAGAGCGGGTGGTACAGACCGTCAAGAACAAGCTCAAGAGAAGCCAGCCCGGGGATTTCCGGACGCAGGTGGCCCGGGTACTATTCCAGTACCGGACCACACCCCATGAGGTCACTGGCCGTGCCCCCTGCGAGCTTCTGCTGGGCCGGATGGTCAAGACACCCTTGGACGTCTTGCATCCAGACCTCCGGTCCACGGCGCTTCTGAAGCAGCTGAAGCAGAAGCTGGCTGCTGACCGAGGGTGCCGTCCTGGGCCTTTGCCGGAGCCGGGAGCGTCGGTCTACGCCAGGAACTTCCGTCCTGGCCCACCCTGGTCTGCCGGACATGTGGTTTCACCAGCGAGTGCCTCGTCGCTACTCGTCCGCATGCCCGACGGGACCACCTGGCACCGGCACGCCGATCATGTCAGGCCTCGCTCCGGGACCTGGCTTGGACCCTCGGCCGTCGCTTCAGAGGACCAGCCTGCAGGGGCACCAACGACAGCACCAGTCGCGGCCAGTGGAGCGCCAACCAGCACGGCGGCGACAAGCGTCGCCACTCCTGTGGCTCCAGTGCCCCTCACAAATCCGGTCCCAGCGGCTCCAACGGATGGAGCGCGACCGGTTCAGGCAGCGCCCGGCGTTGCCACACCTGGCCCGTCGACACCAGCGACCAGGCGGAGTACACGGCAGCGAAGGCCACCTGACCGCTACTCGCCGGGTAACTTTCGCCGTCGACCGGTCAGGACTTGGCACGACCAGAAGCCGAGTGGGTGTCGGCCGTGTACATCGGTTGTTCATTTATTTTGTTTTTTAGAAGAACAAACTGGGGGGGAGGGATGTCACCAGTAGGTAGCGCCCCCTCCAGTCCGCCCGTCAGTGGCCGCCAGGCTCGGCGGGCAACATTGATCACCGCGCAAATAAACACCGTGCAGCGTACGCCGCCCCGGTCAGTCATCGTCCACCCTCACAACCAGGCTGCGAGTCGTCTCTTCTCGGCGGGTGCTTCGGCCCCCTTCGTCCACGTTCCAGAAGGATCGTGACAGGAACTGGGTTGGGACGCTGGCCCTAGAATGTGGCCATAAGACGCAGCTCCCGTCAGATTTTTCACCGCAGTTCCAGGCGGAAGGGTGTCGAGCTCATGTGTTTTACGGTGCTTGTCTTAGTGTTGGCGCATCGTCTCCTTGTATAAGGCATTCCTGGAGCGAAAGTCGGCGGAGTCTCAGCGAGGTTGGAGAAATTCCGGCTTTACTGGTTCGTTTGTTCGCAGTCTTTCTCTCATGAATAGCTCCGCTGGCGCGTAATCTTAGTTTCTCGGAGTCGCAGGCTGGGTCAGCAATTCCTTGTGAATGTCTGTCAATTATCTAAGGAGTTGCTTAGCCGTTTCGACTGTCCTCTCGGCCTCCCCGCTGCTCTATGGGCAGTACGGGCTTGATGTTGATTGGGCCACTTCCAATTCATTCAGAAACGCCGCTGAATCGCGTGAGGCGAGTTGCGGTCCGTGTCTGTTCGAATAATGTTCGGCGCTCCATATCGTGCGAAAATCGGGTCGAGGACGTGCGGTGACGTTCCTGGTTTTCGTCTTCCTCGGATCTTCCAGCTCGAACACCCTTGAATAGTATTCGACATCAATCGAGTAGTCACTGCCTTCGTGGACGAAAAGGTCCATGCCGACGACTTCCCATGGGTATTTTCGCAGTGATGTCGCCAAAATATCCGAGGACATCTAAGCACTTCTTATCAGTTGTGAATGCGAAAGCATGAATGTCGTTCTTCCGCTCCCTTAGTTCGTCTGCGGCGTACTGGTGTGGATGGCCACGTTTCGCTAGGGCCGAGGTAGCGGCCGACGGCCGAGCGAGCGATCTTGTGAAGTGGCCGCGCCGCGCTGAGCTCGGCCTTGCAGCTTCTCCGGAGTTTGCCCGTGCGGGCTCTGAGGCCAGGGCCGCACCTCTTTACGAAAATTAAAAAGCGCGAAAGACAAGGACAAGAGAGAGAGAGACTACACAGGACAAGCGTAATGTTTAACCAACTAGGCCAACAAATCATTTTGCCGCACCTCTTACCGGTGGCCGGGCCGCTGCGTGCGCTGCGCCGCCATGGAGAGGGCTTCTCTTGTGGCGTTCCAAGGAACTACGACACGCGAGAGCCAATAGGAGCCTCGTTTCTTGAAACTATGACCCGCGCCAGCCAATGGGAGCCTATCCATCAGATATGTGGTACAAACGGAACATTTCGCTCCATCGGGATAGGGGAAGGTGCCGTCAGGCGCGGCTTAAAAAACTGATGACGTCGGCTAAGGTGTATTCACACGGAGGACTTTGTCCGCGGACAAGGTCCTACGAAAGGCGTGACGTCACCTCTTCTGGGGTATGAAATCGGCCATGTTTCTGGCGAAAACATCAGGCAAACCCAAGGGACATCTCCACGGACCTGAAGAACGTGTCCTCAGACCTGATATCTTGCGTATCACGTGGGCGAACGTCACAGAATATGTCCGCGAACCTGCCGGACCACGCTTATAGAAGTTTTGTACGCGATCCAATTCTGCCTCTTTTCGAGTCAGCTGTGGTCCGCGGACAAGCCCGGGAACAGATTGCGTGAAAGTGCTCGTGGTACACTTAGTCGCACGAACGGTTTTCTCTTTTTTTTTATACGCCTCTCACGGTTCTCGTACACGGATGGGCCTTTGCTCATTTTCCAGTACACGATTAGTACGTGCGAGCTACAGCTGTGGAGGGTACTCGAGAGTTCTTACGCATAGTGAAAAGAGGAGCCGTAAAGAAAAAGAAAGACAATGTCTGGAAAATGTTTTCGATTTGAACATGGAGGCCAACAAGGCTTCACGAGTTGTTATGGCTTGTGCCCTCATGATGGCGGATGAGGAAGTCGCGGAAGCACCTAATACTGACGCAAAAAACCTTGGATTAAAACATGGATGTCCAAGAAGAAACCCGGAATACAAAATCTACTCTATCAAGAACTTCTGGGGAGCGACCCCGTGGAGTACCGCCGCTTGCTGCGCGTTAACTCCAACCATTTTGCTGACATTCTCTCGTCCATTGCATCATGCATCCAAAAACTCGACACTAAACTGCGTCCAGCCATCCCAGCCATAGACAAACTTCAACTGACGCTGCGGTCTCATGCCTCAGGTGTGTGGTTATTATTCGTACTTTTGTCCTTGTTTTAGCATATTTCAGAACTACGCTCGTCTTAGCCATGTTTTTTTGTTTTCTTGTGCATTTTCAGGGGAAAGTCGACATTCCTTAGGGAGGCAGTTCCGCATTAGCCACAGCGCCGTCAACGGGTCCCTCGTTGAAACTTGCGACACCATTTACAAGATGGTGGGACCAAAATATCTAATGTCCCCGAGGACGAAAGACGAGTGGCTGGCAGTAATGAAGAACTTTTACAAAAGATGGCGATTTCCGCAATATATTGGAACGCTGGATGAAAAACACGTCACAAATATCAAACCTCCAAACTCCTGAATCTATGTATTTTAATCACAAGACCTTCGGTATCGTGCTTTTTGCTCTTGTGGACGCAGACAGCAGGTTTTTGTACATTGTTGTCGGCGCACCCGGGTCTGATGGAGATGGAGGCATTTGGAGGACGCCAACACTGCGAAACGCCATCGAGAACGCAACAGCCGGACTGCCGATCTCTGGACCTGGACCGGTCGGTGTCCCACCCGTCATCGTGGGAGACGACGTCTTCCCCTTGTCTATAAACTTAATGAAGCAGTACACTGGTACAAATTTGAATTAAGGAAAGGTTATATTTAATTACAGGTGTGTTGCCTGCATCGTGTCATTACTAAACAACGTTTTCCTTGTAGTTTTTTTTTCATTTCAGATTAAGCCGAGCCAGACGGGTAGCAGAAAATGCGTTTCACATTCTGGCAAACCGTTTTAAGTTTTTGCACACGACTATTGATGCCGAACCAGGAATGGACCTCCTCATTCGTCAAGGCAGCGTGTGTGCTGCACAACTATTTTCGAGCAGCACCTGTGCTTTTTAAAGCGTCGAGGGAGGACCACCCGCCAGAAAGAACACTTCACTTCGGGCTACGAAGTTCCAAAGGGCGCTCCGGGTTAAGAGCTCTAGATGTGCGTGAGCGCCTACGGTGATACTTTAATGACGAAGGCGCCGTCGCGTGGCGGAGGGAACAGACGGGCCTTAACCTGCGGATAAATAACAAAATTTAACCTTATCTGCATGTGCAGACATGTGCAGCAGCACAGAACGGGTAATGTATATTTAGATACCATTTCATGCTCTGTATATTGCTACTTTCTTTACTTAACAATCGTTCATGCATGTGCTGGCACTTTGACCCCTAAACCTTTTTGTGTTATGCTCTAATTGTTCAACTTAATGTAAATATATTTCCAAGAATCTGCAATGTTTTCTCATTTTTTATGTCGTCATGCTATAATATTGGTCACAATCTAATACACTGGCACATTCTAACAAAAAACAGCCATCAGTTCCGCATTTAATAAGTGCGAAATGCAAAGGATACACACACATGCTTGTTTCCAAGTATCGATCCCTTTCGCTAACGAGTGCGAAATGCTAATTTTGGTTTAGTATTTTTTAGTTTGAATAGGGTTCGTTGAATTAAATGTATTCGTAGTGTCGGTCTAGGTAACGCTTGACTAGATCCAATACCTCTATCTGACACCGAATAAAATTGGTTCCGTTCAGCTTTCTCAAGTGGCCCGCCACTACTTTTCCGAAATTATCAGCGTCGTCGCCACTTTTTTCAGTTGCAAAATTTTCAGCAATTTTAGGGGAAGCAACCGTGCGCTCTTTCCACCCAGAGCTGGAGCAGTCATCTGCTTTCTTTTTTTCTGTCATCGCACTTTAGACGCTTCACAGGAGTGCAAGACGCTTCCACACTGGGACTTGTTGTTCCTCGCGGTGTGTGTGGAAGGCGTGCCAAGGACAGGTTACCTCATCTCGGTCATAACAGACGCCAATTCTGTCTCACTGTCTATCGGAAAGGTAAACGAAATACGAATGCGTTACGGTAGAGGAAATGTATGTAAAGCACCGTTTGTACGGCAAAATATCGCAAGTGTCGGCCATTCACTGTTCAGAGTATTGAGGGAGAGATAATGAGAGAGTTTTTCTAGTGAAGGGAGTACGGTGATGGGTTGTGTGACCGAGAGTAGATGTCACCACCGTAGTATTGCGGGAGAAGCGAGAGTTGTTTTTTAAAGAGACGCGGCAGGTCGGACCCATCGAAGGCTCACCGGGGGTTGGCCGTTTGACTTGCAAAAATTAAGAAAAGAAAGGTTTAATCAATGAACGTCTAAAAAATTAAGAAAAGAAATGTTTACTCAATGAAGGACTCTGTACACTTCATTTGAGGTCAAAAATATTACGTGGCCCTGAAACTTATATGAAACTGTATTGCGGCCAGGACCCGGCCCGCGGGCCGCCGGTTGTCAAACCCTGGTATAGTGTCTCGCAGCTTCATGCAGAGACTACCAGCACTTCAAGAGACCTTGATTAACATGAGTGAACGAAACAAAATACTGAAGCGTATAGTGCAAAGCCAGAGCTCGAACGTCAGCCAAGCTAATGGGACTCAGTGACCTCCATCAACGAACGCTTGCCAACGTTTAATTCGATAGGTCTAAAGAATCAAGTTAAACGAATCGGTCAACCCGCCAAACGTTACTGACTCCCTTGAGATCCCCATATTGGTAACACTCGTTGCACTCCCGGGAAAGAACAAGTTTTCTCGCGATCCAAGAGCAGAAGACTGCGGTAGAGCCTCGATCCACCGTTCTACGTGTTCTTCGCAGCTTGGACGCTCTTCGTCTTCATGATATTTTCTTTTTCCTGTCTGAAGACGCGTCCCTTATTTTGGAGAAAAGCCCCTCACTCCCACTGAAATATTAGACAACAATAAGCGGTCAAATACATCTCGCTATCGACACTAATTAGTCTGCCTTCAATGAACTTACCTTCTGTGTAAGGCCCCTACTGGAAGTAGTGCCGTTTTATTTCACTGGGAATTTGTTTCGAGATCTGATTTCATGCCGTTGCTGCGGTACCGGTTGTTTTGAAGGCACCAAAGCTGTGGAAACCCTTCTACGAGTGCGATTAAACACAGCGTCGCTTCATCGCTGGGGGCCTTCATCGTTGTCGTCTTCCATGCCAGGTTCATAAGACGTTGGCGGGATGGGAACCGACCGTCACGTGCGTTGCGTGGCCATTCTCTTGTGGCTTGGAACGTGCTTTCCGAAGCCAGAACGCGCACGTTCGTCGCTTCGGAAAGCGAGCAAATCACGCGCCATACGCACGAACACTGAAAATGGAACCTGCCAAGTGTCCTTTTTTGGAAAGGTCTATAGCTTGTGCAGCGAAGGCAGCGAAAGCTATACGAGCTCGGACTCGCAGTTCTCGCCTTGATTCACGGCAACAATGCTGTATTAATCGAACGTCCTCGGACTTGCACAAGTCCGCGGTCTTGTCCGTTGTGACGTCGAAACCACGTGATACGCAAATTTCACAGGTCTGCGGACATATTTTCCGGAATTTGTCCACCGTGTGAATACACCTTTAGCTGCATGGGGCAGTTAATGCTTTCGAATTAAAACGAAGGTTGACCTGGTTTCCAGTGGTCTTGATGATGATGATGATGACATTTATTTGTCCATAGATGGGGTCAGGGAAGAGGGAGTGTTGAGAGAGCCTCCCCCTCTCCCCCCTCAGTCGGCGGCCAGGAGTCCTTGTTCCTTGGCGGCGGCCTCGGCCATCTGGACCAGACGGACCTGTTCTCCCGGGTCCGAGCTGAGCAGCACGGTCTCCCACTGCTCGAAGATTCTAATGTTTAACATTAAAATTTTAGCTCTATTTCTGTTGTTTCTATGTTTTTCAAAGGGACAGGCCCAGACCATATGTTGCAGGTCGCCCCTGTCCCCGCAATGCTTACACGCGCTGGAGTAAAGCCCCGGATAGCAGCGGCTGTACGCCACTGGGTTTGGAAATGTGTTAGTCTGTAGAAGGCGCCACGCCACTGCCTGCCATTTGGACAGAGTCCTGTCTGCTGCGGGGTATTTAGCCCTACGAGCGTGCGTTGAAGATGTTGGTGACGTCGGCCCGGTCGGTTAAGCCTCGAGCCGCGTCAGGCGGATTCTCGTTCCCCGGGAGGCCAGAGTGAGCTGGCGCCCACACGATTAGAACTCCCCGAACTCGATCTCCGTGGAAACCGGTCCGTAGAATTTTGAGTGCCTCGGACGATATGCGTGCCCTCGTGTAATTTAAAATTGCCGGCTGGGAGTCGCTTACTATGAATTTGATCCGGGAGGACGAGGTCATTGCCAGTGCAATGGCTGCTTCCTCCCCGACCTCCGATGAAGTCGTGAAGACCGTGCCAGAATTGATTAACTTGCCCTGTCGATCAACTACCGATATGGCCATGGCGTCGCGACTACTGTAATCTGCGGCGTCCACGTAAAGCACGTCCTCGAGATGTGCGAACCTTTTATCTAGAGCTTGTGTTCTGGCCTGCCTGCGTTCTGTATTGTGTTCGGGGTGCATGTTTCTTGGTAATGGCGGGATGTGTACATGCCCCCTGATGTCGGGTGGAATGTCGTGTTTCTCTCCGAGTCTTCCTTCGTAGTTGATATTTAGCGTCTGAAGAATGTGTCTGCCAGTCAGGCTCTTGGTAAGCCTTTCCATCTGCGCTATCCTCTGTGGTTCTACTAGCTTGTCTAGCATTTTGTGCAATCCTAGTGCTTCAAAGTGCTCGTTGGAGGTCGTGATTGGTATGCCGATTGCCTGCTTGTAAGCCCTTTTTATTAAAGCGTTGATTTTTTTTTGCGCTCATCTGCCTTGAGGTCAAGGAAGGGAGCGACGTAGGTTACTCGACTCAAGACGAATGCCTGGACCAGCCTGATTAAGTTGCCCTCCTTCATTCCGTGATGCCGATTGGCTATCCGCGAAATGAGGCGGGTGGTTTGATACACACTTTTTTCGAGTGACCTGATTGTCTCGATGTTGCGGCCGTTCTCCTGAATTTTCACGCCTAAGACCCTAATGCAGTGTACAGTACAATCGGGATGGGCAGCCCCCCGCAAGCGTATCGCTGAATTTGTGGTTTTTCGGTGGTTGCTTCTTTTTCTGTCCTCTCCGGGTTGGCCGATAAAGGAGCAGCTCCAATTTTTGTGGGGAGCAGCTTAAGCCTTTCGGTTCCACGTACCCTTACACCGCGTTTATTGCCTGCACGTGCCCGTCGCTGCCGCCAGCCACCCAGAGTGTGACATCGCCAGCATACAGGCTGTGATTTAGTCCGTGTATTTTCTCTCAGAGGCTGGGTAGGCCGATCATAGCGACGTTGAAGAGGAAAGGCGAGCGGATAGAGCCTTGCGGCGTGCCTCTGCTCCCCAACTCCAGCTCGCCGGACTCAACACCCCCTACTCTCAGGGTCATCGTCCTGTCGGATAAAAAATCCCTGATGTAGTCGTACGTCTTTTGACCTACCTCTAATTTTTCTAAGTTCTCTAGAATTGCTGTGTGTTTTACATTATCAAATGCCTTTGTGAGGTCGAGCCCCACAATGGCCCTGGTGTCTAGCGGGGAGCATTCCTCTCCATCTATAATTTGATGTTGGAGCCTCAGCATCACGTCTTGAGTCGAAAGCTTGGGCCGAAAACCTATCATGGTATGGGGAAAGAGTCCCTTCTCATCCATATACTTGTTTGTCTGTTTAACACTATGTGCTCCATCAGCTTTCCCTCGCCTGAGGTGAGCGAGATGGGCCGCAGGGTCTCCAGCTGTAGCTTTTTGCCCGGTTTTGGTATCATGATAACCTTAGCGGTCTTCCATTGTGTGGGGATTTTACCGTCCTTCCAGCACTTGTTCATGTACTGGGTGAGCGCCTCGATGGAGTCGTCATCTAGATTCCTCAGCATCTTGTTTGTTACACCGTCCGGTCCCGGAACGGATTTGGTGCGGAGACCTAGTATGGCTCCCTGCGCCTCCGCCGTCGTGAACGGATGGTCAAGAGCACCATTCGAGGCTCCCGCGTATATTCTAAGTTGTTCTTTTGGATTGGTCCCGATGTATCTATTGCGGATTTCCATGATTAGGTTGTCGTTCGTGCCCTGGTAGGTATGCAGAATTTTACTTACGTTGTGTTACTGCGTGGTCTTGCTTTTATCTGGGTCGATTAAAGGGCCTCTGACACGCCAACAAAATTTTTTTTTTCATGCTAGGCGTTGAATTGGCATATCAGGACATTACAAAAAAAATTGTTTCACTATAGAGTTGCGTAGTTTTTGTATAAAAAATAGAAATATGAGGCCCAATTCAAAGTTCCCGCCATGCACTGTGACGTAACAGTGTACCGCAAGGTGTCGGGGCGGTCAGAAGGAAGGCATCGCCGGAAGTCACGTGAGTTGTATCCCTCCTCGTGCTTACCGCGAGCGCGTGTAATATTTTTTAAAATATTTTTGTTATTCTCCGCACCTCCACGAGCGATCCAAGCAGACACGGTTTCTTTTATTTGCTTTTCATCGCTTAATGTTGCTGTAAAGGTAGAAGAAGCGGAGTCAGTGAATTGACGTGATCAACTACAATGCCTAGAAGGTGCTGTGTGAGGGACTGTCCCGGTATTTCAGCAACTGAAGAAGAGATCACACTTCATGCATTTCTGAGAGACATACATCGACCGCATGAGCACCAAGTAAACAAGTTCTACTCATATCTAGACAAAATACGTACTTTGTGCTCGATGTTTACTTGTACTTGGTACACTCACCAGTTTGTATTCTTTAGACGGCAAGCATCTACAGCCTGGAGAGTATCCGATGATTCAACTACCTCGGTGTCTCAACCTTCAGCAATGCGATCGGGCGTGTCTTATGCTAGCAATTCTAATTTCTGCGAGCGTTCTAAATGTTTTTTTCAAAACTTGATAGCTTGTTTTGCGCCCAGTATAGCCCTGTATCATCGGACTGACGGCATGCACTCGTACACTGGCTTGTACTCGCAACGCTTTCATCATTGACCTCCATCACGTCGATCCACTGACTCTTCGTCCTCAAATTTTACAGCAAGCAAACTAACCAACGGTGCAGGGATAAAGAGCTAGTGGAACTGAAACTTCATTTTCTACGATCGCTCGTACGAAGAGCAGAATAATAAAACAAAAACAAAAGTCTTAGGCGCGGTCGCGGAGAGCACGAGGAGTGAAACTCACGCGAATTCCGGTTAACCCACTATTAGTGACGTAGCTCGATGCCTCCTTTCAGCCTCCTTTCTGACCGCCCCGACACCTTGCGGTACACTGTTACTTCACAGTGCACGGCGGGAACTTTGAATTGGGCCTCGTATTTCTATTTTTTATAAAAAAAAACTACGCAACTCTATAGTGAAACAATTTTTTTTGTAATGTCCTGATATGCCATTGCAACGTTTAGCATGAAAAAATTTTTTTTTTTTTGCGTGTCAGAGGCCCTTTAAGTACCTAAGGATATTCCAGGTTCTTGCAAGGACCATCTGTAGTTCTATACCGTTCCACGTGCTGTGCCAGTTTTGGCGCGACAGCTGGTTCGCGTAGTCCTCTATTGTGTTATTAAGGATCGCTAGTCGTCGGCGAAGTGTGCGGTTTTTTTTGTTCGCCTAACCTTTCTGCGAGCCTTGCTTCGCTTCCCACATATGTAGAAGCTTAGCGTCGGCCTGTGTTAGTTCGGCTTCCTCCGGAATGGTCTTTGTTGCCCTCTGCACGGATGTGTGAAGCTGTTCGACCCACGATTTGATGTCCTCAATCTCGTGCGTCTCTGTTTTGCCCTCGCATGAATCACGTTCGGCTGCTCTTAGCTCCCTGAAGTCGTCCCACTCGATGATCTTAAGCTGCGTGCCCTTTTTGGTTTGTGGTTGCCCGCTTCTAGTTTTGTGGCCACTATATAGAGGTCACTTCCTAGATTTCCTGCGTGTTTAGCCACTCGGCTTCCTTTTTAGCGTTCTTTGTGAATGTTAGGTCCGGTGTGGTGTCCGCGCATACGCTGTTTCCAAACCTAGTGGGGTACGCGTGGTCGGTGACCAGAGACAGCCCCTCCTGCTAATCATCCAGCCAGAAATTCCGCCCTTTGATCATTTCCAGCTTGTATCCCCAGGCTGGGTGGTGTGCGTTGAAATCACCTACTATCACTAGTGTTTGGCGCTTTGCAATGTCTATTGTTTTGCAAAACAGGTTCGCGAATCTGTGTTGCTTGCGTGGGTTGCAGTATACGTTTAATACAAATAGGCTTCCCTTGCCCCTTTTTTTGGCTCGAGATGATCTAGACGAGGACGTGGTCCACGATCGTTACGCCGGTATCGCGCCGTATAACCGGTAGATTACGTCTTACGAGGGTCACTACTGTTAAACTTTTATCATCCGAGGCCGGTTCATCCTCACTGTAGTATGGTTTGTACCCCGAAATTTGGCAGTTTGATACTTTAGACTCATGTTACGGATAAAAAAAACAGGACACGGGATGGCCAAAAAAACATGCTTTTCCTTTAAGGCTCCGCAGCGATACCAGGTGCGTTCTAAGGCCCTTCCCGCGTGCTTTTTAATGGGCGGAAGGTGAACAAAAAGAGTTCGAAATAAGGACTTAACGCAGAAGGCTGCATTTCTCCAGCGCCTCATAATTTGACGAGCCTTAAACGAAAAGCATGTTTTTTTGGCCATCCCGCGTCCTGTTTTTTTTTTATCCGTAACATGGGTCTAAAGTATCAAACTGCCGAAACTCTCAACAGCTGTAACAAGTCTTGTTTTCGTAAACAAATGGCGTCTATATAAAGACCCTATGTAGGCAAACATACATGCGATATGATTGAAGTCGGTCAGTTTTAGTCTATTCGTCCCTTTTTACGCAGTTTGAAGCTGGTCTGAAACCAGAGCTGAACCACGCGAACATTTTCTCGTACAAAGCTAAACCTAACCTTGATGCAGGTAGGACTTTGTTTTCGAGAAGAAGCTACCAGTCAATTACCTTTGGAAATAAGAAACACTGTTGCTAATGGACGACTTTTTTTTTTAGTAAAAAAAGGGAAGTAATATTTTATTTTCTGCCCGATTTATAGCGCACTATCTTTCCATGAGTCAGCAGCCGCCGGTGTGCGCGAGCACACACAACAAAATTGACGTCATCATATCCCCCATTCGAGATTATTAACCGTGAATGGGGGATATGATGACGTCAATTTGGTTGCGTGTGCTCGCGCACACCAGGGGCTGCTGACTCATCAGAAAAGATAGTGCGCCGTTTATTATAAACACTGAAATGTTCGGTTCGCCATCCCTTTAAGGACTTGCTGACAGCCTGCGTGTGTGACCTAGAGACTGACATAATTCCGCTACGCACCGACGTGTATCTTGTTTACGTACAGTCTAACGCACCATAAAATTGCTTGTCATAGCATAATATAGGCAATAAAGGGCTTATATATTTAAACATACTCTTTGCGCGTGTTTCGAGACAGTGGGAAATTTAGTTAGGGCTTTCCCAAACACTCGCATATGTGAATATTAGAGATAAAAACGTCAAAAATATTAAGAAAAAACAAAACAAAAGATGAGTAATGGAGTAGGGGATCTTACTTATGATTTGTATCCATAGAAATGTGATTTGTCTTTTCATGAAGTTATCAAATTTTCGGTCAGTAAAAAAGCATATTTTTATCGTTACTTATACTTTTTTTCTTTTTTTTTACATAACAAAGTTTACGTTACCGTGTGATAGGGGTGGACGCTGTTTGAAGATACACGAGCTGTTGAAACAATCTGCTTTGCTTCTTTATTCACTTTGGGCATTGTGAAACACGGCTCACGGGACATGCAAAAACGGACATTGTCGTATGAATAGATCCGAAGGTGGTGTGATACATCAAAAGTTAGGTCGAAATCTTTGTTTTAAATATTCCGCTACATGATGTTTTATACTTAAACACAGCGGCATGCAGACCGTATTGCTACTCCTAATATAAATCCCACTCGCGCCTCAGTATGACTTACACGTACTTCGTTCCCTCTAAGTCAGACCGTAGCCGACGACAACGGTCCGATGAAGGCAATCCATCTGCGCCAAAATTGCATCGTCATGGTACTCGTCGTCTGAGTGTGTTTTCTACCAACCGGCTAAATGCATCCCGCAGAAGAAAGAGCGAAAACTCGCAGAGCATCTACTCTGAGCAGTTAGTTCAGCTAAAGTGCTCGCTACTTTTTTTTACGAGTAACGACCATCGATACTAATGACAAAGCATATTCCGCCGGAACAAAATTGCGTCGTTCTGTTCAGTCGTCTGCTGTCCGCCGCCATACTCCTCTTAAACCTGCACCGTCACGTTGTCGGCGCTTAAAAAAATCGCAGTGCTTGTAGGAAGCTTTTATCAAGGACCTTTAACGCCCGTTGATACACGTGCAACCGAGTACGACCGAGAGAGACAAGGCCGGTTTTTAAGTCTCTTGGACGACGGAGGACCTGCTCCGCAGCAGCGCATCCGGTCCTCCGCCGTCGTGTGTGTGAACGGCGCTTTAGGTTTAACCAGTGAGCGATGCACAAACCGACAGTGCCATGAGGATGCATGTTTGGCGCTGCTCGATTGAGACTATCAAATTGTACCGTTGGCTGCGATCGGAATTACTTAAACTCGAAGTGAAACGGAAGTATCGATATTTAGCGAAATACTGGTTCACGTTGTTCTTGCTATGTTCAGTTCATGTGCACGTGTTCTCCCCCCCCCCTCCCCCTTCGCAGCTCTTCGCTGATCAGTCATGCACCATAAAATATTATCAATCCACTGTGCCACCGAGAGACTGCTCCATAATGGAAAACTTCGCATTTTCGACGGTTAATGCCGTCTACTTGGCTAATGATGCAAACACTGCATTTCACTAATTCAACAGCTTCTATTTTAGAAAAACAAATTATTCTTGCTTTCGTGCAGCGCGCGTCAAATAGGGCGAGCGTGTGTCACCCACAAAAATTCGAGCTTTCTGAGACGGGTGGTAATGAAAACGTGGTAGTTTCCCGGGACACAATCTCCACTCTGTTATGTAAGTACAGAATGGAGGAACATTCAGAAAACAGTAGGTTTTCAAATGTTCTGTGTTGTGTAACTCATTGCGAGAAATCTTCCACTGCTCTCATTTGCGCCATATCCCAAACGAAAAACCCAGTGTAACGTTTCCCTCTCTGAATTATGGAACTGGAAATCTAACTGCAATTGTTTCTGTAAACTTGAAATCCAGATTGCAGGCAAATGAATACTTCATGAAAACCTGAAGTACAGATAAAATCCACGATAGATTTTTAGTTCCATAATCTAGATAGCGAGAAGTTAAACCGGATTTTGTGTAGGGATGTCTCTCCAGATAAATAACTTAGTTCTCAGCGTGTCTTGACCCTCCTCCGGTTTTCGTGTGTACAATTTAACATTATCTGTTATGCCACTCGCTGAAAAAACAAATTCTCACGCTCTTATTTTGTAACCCAAAAGTAAGAAGATTAAAAAAATAGCGATATAATCAAAACTGGTAGGATGAACGAGCCTTATGTTAGACTATGGGCTCAGCTTGTCAAACCCGAAGAGTAGCGAAATGTGCAGTTAGTACCCATCTGAGGCCTCCGGAATTTTCTCTTTTGATGCACAGGACGTCACGTGACACCAGGCCTTGACGCCGTGACGTCAAGTAAGCACGTTGCATGACGTTAGGTCACGTGACACTGTGCCTAGTGACGTGACGTCACTGGACGTCATGACTGGATCCGCAGCCGTCAGGTGGCGTCAGTACATCACGTGACACTGTGCCACTTGACGTGACGTTACCAGACCACGGCGCTTAATGCCACAGGAGTAAATGCGCCGCAGGCCTTGCCTTCCAGTTGGCACTCACTGTGCACACGCTTAAAGACTACACAATGCACTGATGTGGAAAGCAGCTGCTGAGAGGACATTTGAAAATTTGAATTAGCGGCATGTGCCACTGCCCGGCGCGGCGTAGGTGATTAAGAGCGAGCGTACAAAAATGGCGAGGGCTGTGTAAGTAACCAGGCGTGCTGACAGCGAATTTGCTTCATTAAACTTCATTTCCAAACGATATTTCCCTTTATAGTGTCTTTCTAATAAAACATTGCTTATTAACAAAGTCCCAGGCATAAAATATGTCAGTTTTAAACCTAGTCGGAATTGAAGAAACAATAAACATGTAAAACAAGGAAAACTCGCAACCTCATTTTTCAAATAGCAAGGGACAAATGGGAATTCCAAAAGCTATCAACCGATTAAAGGCAGGAAACGCGGATGAATGTGAAGTAACTAAAATATATAACAAGGAGGAGAGAAAGAAGAGAGGAAGTTACTTCCCTGTCTCCCAATTTTCCTTCCTTTAATCGGCTGCTTGCTTTTGGAATTTCTATTAGGAGAGAAAGACGTCCCCTTCTTGCACGGGGGTTATGCTGACGTCAGCATGACGCCGAGCTCTGAGTGACTTTGATTGGAATGATAGTCGATAGACCTCAATGCTAGATGCCTTGATGTCTACCCACTATATTTTTCAATCAGCCAGTGAAAGCTCGGCGCTTTGATATCATCGCAACCCCTGTGCAAGAAGCAGACGAACTTTATCTCCGCATATGTCCGTTTCTAGCTGAAAGAGGTGGTTGTGTTGTGATTATAATGCAATTGAATGCAAAAGTGCAAGCGAGCTGGACAAGAATGACGAAACTAATCCCCGGAGAAGGGGAACAAGAGGAACAAAGGAAAACACAAATCTGAATTTGTTCTTTGTCCCGGGAGAAGGGGATTCTCCCGGGATTATTTTCGTCATTCTTGTCCAGCTCGCGTGCACCTTTGCATTTAATTGCATTATAATCATAACCTTAAAATGCAAGCCTTTTATCCTTGTTCGTGTTAGACTGGTGGCAGCTGATAAAATTTGTTTGCTCTACTGACATCTAACCCCTGGTTAGCTCAGTTGGTAGAGCGCTCCACTGGAAATAAAGAGGTCCCGGTTTCGATACCCGGACAAGGCGGATTTTTTTCGGTCGCGCACCAGGTCACCTAGCTGTGTTTGGGGATTGGTGTTTGCCCTTTGTCCCTCTTGTTGCCCTTCTCCAGGGATTATTTTCGTCGTTGTTTTGTCCCCGTTTGCATGTCAATTTTTTTTTTTTCAATCCTGACTTACACTAACAGGCACTTCGTTCATCAATATCTGAACTTAGGTATATATTTTTTTAAGTGCACCCAAGTTGCTAGCAGCATTTTTGTTTGTTATTGTCATTTAATTTACATAACATATTTTACCTAGGCGCATACGAAGTTCAGGGACATGTAAACTTTACTTTCGAAAACCAAGCTCATATAGGTTTCTTTTAAAGTTGGCACAACAAGATACAAGATAAAACAGCCCTCTTTGCTACCAAGCTTTCGTCTCTTTAATATTTATTACACAAGATTCGAAAAACGCATACAAGTCAATGCTTCTACTTTTATTCAAATTACCCTGCGTCGCACAAGTAGTCTTTGGAGATCGCACTCTCCAGGCCGACATTCATTGTTTTCTCAACAGAAAAGGTGCAATGGAAAGAGATTACGACGATCAAACAATACCTTCGAAACAACTGTTCTCCTGCCAAGTGCTTCAATGAGGCACACACGAAAGTTTGTAGCACTCCTGGAACGCAGGACGCAACCTTTGTTTCCAGCCGTATGTGCGATCTGTACTTAAAAACAACAACAAGCAAGACTCTTAGCCGCGCTCGCCAAAATACGGTGTCATCGTGACACACTAATCAGTCTGAACAATCGGCCGCCTCCTCTCTGCCGAAATATCGTCCCCGTGAGAAAAGACACAAAAACTGATCTACAAAACCCCCTGCAACTTCTGTAAAGTTTCGCGCATTATGTTAGGGAAGAACTAGCGGGAACACTCGCACCGCCATCGTTACGACGTTCGGAAGACGAACGTGCGGAAAAAGTGTTGGGCACAAAAAAAAAATGCTGTAATCGACAAAAAAAAAAAAGAAAAAAAGAACTGGTGGATATGCTTTTGTTTTACAATCCTGGCACATACAAAAAACACGAGACAATACCAATCGTTCTGCGGGGACACCCCCCAGCAACTACGTGGCCGTATTACGGCGCGTCTTATTAGGAGCTTTTGGAAAGCCTACTTACCCCTTTGCCTACCGCAAAAATTTCGAAAAAAAAAACGATTTGAAAATACCGAATTTTTTTATGTGCCCCATAAATTTAATATGCAATATAAAGGCCAAAAACAAATGCCAACAAAATTATTATATGAGAGATCTTTGAACACACTGCAAAAGAAAAGGGGACTAAACTTCGTCTTCACTGCATTACCGTAGACAGCTCACATCACCCTGTACGCAAAGTGAACACAAAACGTAGAGGGGCAGGAGGGGGATTTTTTACGTTGATTCTAATCCAATGCCGACACGCCGACACTATGTCCTCATCAAAATCGGAGTAGTCTGAGCTAAAATCCAATAACTCAGTTGCATCGCTCTCGCTGTCTGATGAAAGATTCATTTCCTCGTCTTCCGAATCGGAAGAGACGTCACAATATTTTCGTTTTTGCCCAAATTTTGAGGCAAGATCGTCACTACGAACGCAGCGAGCAGAAGTTGACGCCGCCATTTTTAAATCCCCTGTTTCCTGCGTTGGAACAATTTTCCGCCAAATTCAGAAATTTACCATGTCTTCATTTTCCGTGAACACCATCTATCCACGGCAAAGCTCACTAGAAACACGTGGAGGAGCCCAGCTCGTCTTCGGGGGTAGCGGTACAAACAGTGTGGACGAACCCAGGTCGTCTATGGTAGGGAAAGGGTTAAAGGGGTACTTAGGCTGTTTTTGAGCTACGCCAATTAACTATGTATAACTCCCACCCCTGCCATAGCCCCACTGGGGCTGCAGTATAAATAAAGAAATAAATTAATGAATAAAAATAAAATAAATAAGTAAAAACTATATTTTCCTAATCGCCGACCTTCACCCTTTCGGGTATGTTATTTCGTATCATGAAATTTAGAATAGTTATTGTGAAGTCGACCAGCGAAAACTAAGTCAAAACCAGCATTTCGATACACATCCACTTTTCAATGCCGTGATGTCAGGGGAGGGCAGGCTTGAAGGTTGGGCGGGCAGTTTAAAATGAAACGCGCATTTGTCTCGTGCTGCTGCGCGGGGTTGGAATTTCCAAAGTATTCATTTGACACCATGAAACTACTTGTAGGCAGTTGGGAACAAAGCCTCCAGTTCAAAGAGTGAAACCATGCCTTTCTCTGACGTCACTTTTCCATTGCTGCCAGTAGAGATTTTCACTTTGAAAAACACGATGAGGACCAATATTGTAAATTGAATAAATTAAAATAAAAATGTAATAATTTGGCCCAATATTCGTGTTACTATTTCCGCGACGTTCGTTTGTGTGTTTTACAAATTTTCCAGTAAACTGAAAACAAAGAAAAAAAACAACAACGCCGGGGTATCCATTTGAACAAGCCATCTTATGCGCGCCTTCGCAATCACCCTTGACGACGGAGCCGAGTTAACCCTGAAACATCGGGATCTCTTTTTATTATAAGTTTGTTGGAGTTTCTCCATTCTATAAAAACCTTTAATTTTTCGTAACCAGAAAAATATCTGTAAAAATGGTATTTTTAAATCTGTCAGTGCCGCCGCCGTCTCCCTCGCCAACACATCCCCGACAGGGATTATTATAATGATGGTAATAACGGTTTCTGAATCATGCATTTTTTTACTCATGCAGTGATGGAGACGCTTTTTTGTAAATGGTTCCATGCATTCGGCTTTTATTATGGAAAATGTGTTACACGCTAGCTATCTAAAGAAAAAAACAATACATTGCTTTTCAATCTAAATTTGGTTCGGGAGATGATGCACCGTGTGCGAAATAGAGTTTAAAATCTTCGATAAATACGGTGAATTGGAAGTCTGCCAAAGTATGGACGAGGTTAATTGCATTGCACCATATTATCTTAGCAGGGGCAACATGCCACACACAGGAATATCTTTAAAATAAATTCTTTGAAATATGTGAATTATTTTTCACCATGCGTACAGTGTTTTTTTTCGATTTTTTGCGTTTGTTTAATATTTTTGTGTACTTTATTGTAATAATTTTCACCCTCATGTAAAGTGATAGCACCTTTGAGGTAATAAAACTGAACCGAAAATGGACATTTATGTCTGATGCTCAAGTTCTCAAGTTCAGGATTATCATTCCTGGCCCTCATGGAGTCTACTGCAGCGGGCTGGCCTACAACGCGGCACTGGAAGTTTTAAGTATAATTACCGAAAATTGTCCAGGAGTGACTAGCTGGGAAGCTGAACGGGAGCAGCACTACGACTACGAGGAGGCTCTACAGATTGCGAAGAAGGAACGGAGAGAAGCGCTCCGGCTCCTGAATCCGGAGGCGGAGGACCCTTGTGGCCCTTGGGTACAGCCGGTGGGTGGCTGTTGGACTCCGGAGGATACGGACCGGTGCCGCTGTCACCCCAGCCAAACGGGCACTAGTAGCGGAGAAATCTGACGAGGGCCGCTCAACTCGGTGTGTTCCAGAAGGGCTTGAGGCTCCAACTGCCAACCTCCGCCACCTTCTTTGGGAATGCCCGGTGCTACAACAAGAGCACCGGGACGCAGCGTTGGTTCAGTTACCTGAAGACACAAGAAAAACCTACGATTCAACGCATCCGGACTCACGCTACGGGGCCTCCACAGTTCCGAAAAGCAGTCCTAGACTCGCTTTTCGCGCACTTGCCGAAGACGGGCCTCCAGGACTGCGTTTAACCCCCTTCCCCTTCCACCTGATGCCGCTGTGGGAAAGAGAGTGATCACTCCCGTTAAATTACGTGTCTTCACCACACTTAATTTTCATAACAGTGTACTTAGAGCTACCACTACCCGAATTATTCGTCATGGACGAGGAAGCATTCTTCAGATAAACAAATATATAATAAACATGTTGTGGTGCTGGAAATAAAAACTAACTTAAATCTGTTCTATCCGGGCTGTCAGTACAAAAGTAACAGTTCTAATGTGTAATAATTTCTTGCGGCATATCATGTGAAACTCTAAAATAGATAGTAACTTTGTACATTGAAAAATAATTGGTTCAGATCAGTTAAATTCAAATTGCGGTTGCGATATTCGCAGTTACAAAGGGTAGGTTATTTAAAGCTTTACAAGTCATTTTTTTTAACGCCGCGAAAGGTACAATAATACTGTTTCCGTAGGTAAGTTATACCACCAGAGGGACATAACACAGGGAGATAATCATCACGATAATTCGTATAATTAACTGAAATGTATAAAATAACGTTTTAATAAAAATAAGCTTTTCGCTCCAATTGGAAACTTGCAGAGCTCATCGAAAACGATTATACGGGTGTATCAGTAAATTTTATAAAAACTTTGAGCGCGTGGGAAGTTCGTTGGTGCGCTAAAGTTAAGACTTATGCTACAGAGGCAAGAGTGGCCGTGCGAAAACTCAAATGATAAGAGACGTAACAAAGAAGCGGGCGCGTTGAAATTTTCGTTCTTTTTCGAACCCTCGCCCCCCCCCCCCCCTCAAAGAAACAAAAGACGAGCAATAAAAATTCTCAAAAATTGACTGATTTAGTGGTTTTTCAAGACACCCAGAAAGTTTGTAATTGAAACACGTCTTAATTTTCACTCACTCAAAAAAAAAATTAAAATATTTTCTTTTATTATCCGATTTATTTTGACGATAAAGCTTCCCTTGAACGTATAAATCACTTGTAGAAACCAGAATATAGTGTAAATTTCCCGGCTTTCTTTTAAAATCATCTTGAAAATCTAAAAGAAACAAAAAGAAACCTGTACATAAAATATAGGAAAGTGGCAAACATTCCAGACTGTTTCTATTTTCAAATATTATATTCAAGGCCGGGGTTCTATATATATACACAGTTGATTACACGTAGGTAAAGTGCGTGTTCTAAAACGATAACATTTTTTGCCCTGAACAACTGTAACAATCCGTTTCACTCAGCCTTGACTGAAGCGAGATATCATATAGGAGCAGTACACCGCTCTTCTGAAGGGGAAACCCAGGTGTGCTTTTGTGTTGTGTATGTGCGACCTTTTAAATTTTCATGCAGGTTTCACCACCCGAACTTCGTGTAGGATGGTTCTTCCAGGTATTCAAATTAGAACGCGTTTGATCGTGGCTGTGGACCGACCATTCGGGCTGAAATACCAAAGGAAAGAAAACGTACTCTTACGAAACTCGTACCACGGCATATGTAATGTATCTACAGCGCAGCGAAGCATAGCGGAGCGTATATTTTTAAACATTAGAGTCGTGATTTTGATGAGATTTCCATTCGCGCAACCAGATATGTATGCCGGCTTCAACCTCTCAAATTGACTTCTTAATCCGTGCTTATAATGGGTAATAGTGTGCAGCGATTCGTAGTGAAAACTTCAAACCCCAAAATGAACCAAATATAATAATTTTGAAACCGCGGAGTACTTCGGCAGGAATACGCTTTGCAGAAAAGCGCACTATATAATTTTGCAGCATAGCATTTTTTGTTCATCGTCTGTCGCGACGGATTCAGGGTATAATTTTGATGGTGCAATAACAAAGCTTAGATATTCCTGTAAAAAATATCGTACTTCAAACCTTTGCGAGTGTCGTTATCCTAGGCGCTCGTAAACTTAGGGTTAATGTATTTTCTTTTTTTTTTTTCCTAGCTGTCACGCGGCAACTCTCCGACATTTTTCAGTCGGGCTGTCTGAGCGAGCAAAATAATGTAAAGTGAGGAAAAATAAATAATGCCGGCCGCGCTACAACGGTTTTATACGTTTTTTCACTTTTTTTTTCGGGAGTACCAGTCCTGGTGTTTACCATTTGGCTTCGCCTAAAAAAACAGCGACTTTGGGATCTTATTAAAGGAATATTGAATTGCGCTCAAAATATGCATCGATACCTTTGAATCTGCGTGTCAGGTAAGACACGAAAAAGAATCGTATCCCCTTAGTTAGAGAAATTTCAATGTCTTGCCCGTGTAGAACCGCGTAACACGGCCGCCATTGTTGTTGAAACAAATTCGCAGGTGCCTGCAGTGAAATGAGTATTTTTCGTCTACATAGCAAGTCACATAGGACTCATCATAGCTCAGAGTGGTTACGCCAAACGAGGATGTTGATATTTCTTTTATCGACATAAACTACACAAATAACTGAACAAGGTTATTTCTGCATTATTAACACGGCGGGTTCTGCTCACAATTAAAATTAGTTCATTCATCTAATTTTGCCAAATATTTAATGAGGGACAAAATTTACTCGTTGGATTATACGGTGCAAACAGAAACATGTTTCTGAACAAAAATATGAATATCTTTTCTACACAACATTTATAGAGCACGCGAGTTTACGAGAACGATCCACTGTGCTGGTGTTGAGAAAAACTAAACTTTGAGGCCAAACAATCACCACAAACATCCCTGTTATCACCTACGAGCAGACGAGACGGTGTGAAGTAACATTTTTCATTCGGGCAAAGGTGTCGTCGTACACTATTCCATTCATTTCTACCTTATAAAAACTTTTTACAGAATTATTGGCGGTGTTTTAAGATCCCCATCATAATGAATGACCAACAATGGTGTTGCAGCGGCTCCGTCAACGTATACGGCGTACTCAGACTTCCAGGTTCTTGTAGAGAATATAACTTCAGATATTGTGGTTGTTGAGATCTGTGACCTTGAAAAAAAAAAAAAAACATGGGAAGAGAGTAGGCTCGAAAAGGAATGAGAGTGCCTTTCATGCACATAATCCTGTGTATTCGAAGTACAAGAAACCAGGAAAAACTGCAGCGGGCCGCGCTGTGTAGTGGGCCGGAAGGGTTGCGCCGGTGACGCAGTCTTCACGTCTGCGTGAAGGGGGTCAAGTGTGGCTGGTTGTCCAGCCGATACCCGCCGGCAGCAAAGTCGAGCGAAATTTTTTCGCCTGCAATGAAATCTCGGCCCAAGATAATAGGTACGGCCAATCCGGGCAGATAAAGAAAACGCTGACGCCGCGTTTTTCCGTCGAAGAAATCCTCAGCCTTACTGCGCCTGCTGCTTTTGTTGGCGCGCCTGAACTGCAAAAGCGTGCTCGAACAGCGGAGCTTAACCTTTCGTGATTTGCAGAGTTCAAAAACTACGTCGCCGATAAGCGAAACTCCCGCGCCGGTATCGAACAGGGCGGCGAAAAGAACTCCGAGCAGACAAATTGTTATCCTAGGCTCGATACTGTGGTTCGTAGGTCGTACTCGACATACAGAAGGAAGTATTGCCGGCGACTTACATTTCCCGGGGCTGGTGGCGGCCTTTGGCGGCGAGGTCTCCGGGTTCAACGCCGCGGGTCGCCTCGGTTTCCCTGGTCAGGCGGTTCTCGCTGCTCACGGGGCCGCCGTTGTGGGCACTGGCTGCGAAAGTGGCCGCGCTGTACGCAGTTGTAGCAGGAGTCGTTCTGCCGCTGGGTTCCCACGTTGCCCCGTTCACTCCCACGTCGCCGGCTGCCTCTCAGCTCCGCCGGATCATTCCCACGTTGCCAGCCGCCTCTCGGCTGACGCTGGGGCCTTCCGGCCATCTGAAGATCTCGCCGAGGGTCATGCAGCCAGCTTTCGCTGTCCGGGAACTGCAGCCGGCCCCTCTCGGGGATTCGCGGCACCCGCGGCGGGCTTCCACCCAAGTGCGGGCCCTGGGGGGACCAATCCCAGGCGCCTGGGGCTTCCCTCGGTCGGGAATTTAAGCTCACGCTGACCCCAGCCGGTGATGCAGCACCGAGCCTCCCGTCGCCATCCCGAGTGCACTCCAGGGTGTCCAGGGCGCGGGGGAAGTAGGCGTAGGCGCCGACCCTTTCGGGTGGGCGGTGAGTCGGAGGGGTGCGTTCCAGGGCGGTGCGTGCAGGTGGCGACCACGCGCACGATGGTTCGAAGGCTTCCGTGGCGGGGGGCGGCGGCCGGTAGTCCACGCTGGCCAGGATCATGTCTTGCACGCCGCGCGCCGCACGAACGAGGTCCTCCACGCTGTCGAACCGCCGCCCCTGAAGATAGACGTGGTAACGGGGGTGGCTCTGTCGGACGATGCGTGCAACCCTCTCCGACACGGGAGCAGCTTTCGCCGCTCGGTTGAACAGCTCCTGCATGGCCCGGATGTATTCAACGAGGCCTTCTTCTGGATGCTGGGTACGTCGTTCAAGCTCCCGTTGGACTCGGGAGTCGTACCCCGGTGGCAGGAACTCTTCTCGGAAGCTATGGCGGAACGCCTCTAGAGACGGAAAGGGAGTTTGCAACACCCACCATCGTCTTGCGCTCGCTTGTAAGGCGGGGGGCAGGATGCGATCGAGCACGTAGCTCTCCGAGGCGCCAGAAGCTTGGGCGTAGACGTCCAGCTCTTCCAGGAAGTCGGCGACGGACTTCCTGTCGTCGAACCCCGTGTACACGGGGACCGTGAGCCGAGGGTGGAGCTCGGGCCCACGCTGCTGCGCCTGGCCGCTGGCTCCTCCCGTGCCGGTTGCCAGGCGCTCCGTCACCAACTGGAGGGTGGCGGACATCCGTGCCACGAGCGCCAGGACCTCAGCCGTCGATGGACCGAGCTCCTCGTCGCTGGAGTCTCCGTGCTCGGACGCGTCCGGGGCTGGCTTCTTGGGAGGCATGAAGAAAGAAAAAAAAGAACGCGCGACAAGGGGAAAAAAAAAGCACGCGCGAACACGAGAGAAGAAAAAAAAAACGCGCCAACAAACTATGCTAGAAAAACCGCTCCGTCAGCGACGTGCAGACCGCGAAGATAGGAGAGCGCACAAAAAACCAAAGGAACAAAGAAAAACACGACGCGATATGGCCAACCGCGACGAATCAACGCGGTGAGCACAAGTCCGTAAAAAAAATCAAGAAATCCAAAATAGAAAATCAGGACGAACCGTCTGGCCGAGAAGATCACCGACGACGGACGACAGAATCCACGTTGGGCTCCAGATGTGGCGTTCGACTTCCGCCGTCCGCCGCAGGTGATCCACCAGACGACTCGTTCCTCGTGGTCAATGAGGGTTCATTACCATTGCTCTTCCAGGTCCGGCCGACACTCCGGGCCGCAACTCCCCAGGGCAACTCTGCTTCGGCCGCACCGGCCATCCCTTTTGAGCCCGTCATCCACCGGGAACCGCCCCCCCGCTAGTCGCCGGTTGGCCGCCGTGTGGCGGGCCGAGCGCCCCACAACCCTTACTCGCGTACGATGAGGGGAGTTCCCCATTGTGTTCGGTGCCGTCTCTCCCCCAACCCTTCTTCCCCAGCGTCCGCGTATCAGTTGCCCTTTGGGCTCACCATGGGTCGGCCGCGTGCCGTTCGTTCGGAGGAAGAAGAGCAGGAGCGGAAGGAGCGGCGATGTGCGCAGCAGCGCGAATGGCTGTGGAAACGCCGCGAAGTCGCTATCGCCTTGCGTTCCACTGCGTCGAGTGGTTACAAATCCAATGCCAGCAGATCGCTCGCCTGGAACGCTGCCGAGAACAGCAGCCACTATAGTACAGCTTCCCTGGTCTTCCTTCTTCACCAGAGTGGAAAGGATGAAAGTTTTTTTACTTTCCTTTCCTAAGCACCAACTGTAGCGAGCGGAAGACACTAATCGGAAGCGGCTTGTGCCAGCACTAGTGAGAAAAACAAAATAAGAAGAACTGAGCGACATTGACGTGTCTTTTCCAGCACAGATCGTCCCACCAAATAAGACTAATGGTGAATTCGGGTGGTTGCCTCTCTCCTCTGACCTCGATTCAGCAGAGCGCTCCCTCCTCACCGCCAGAGCTACTCGGGATCTTTTTCAGCCGATCACAACTGCTGGCTCCAGAGCGCTCCGAGATTCTCAGACCAGTCACGGCATTAAAATTTCTTAACATTGGTAATGCATTAAAAAACAACACGATCTTACAGCGTACGGTGGACGATTGAGCAAAATTTACGCTCGCAACGGACGTAAATTGTTTTACGCATCGCGTTGACGTAAATTTTTTTACGCATCGGCATGTAAAACAAAAAAAAAAAGAAAACAGCAGCATACGAATGGATTTTTGCAGAACGGAACAAAAGCCAAACCTTGGAGACAGTTGTCAACTCATCGCGTTGTCGACAGTGAACGCGGTGCGATAGCGGTCAGGCGTACGACAGAGCATGGCAAATATAAAATGGTTAATAAACGGCATTCTCACGGCGAAATATCGAGCAAGCATCGCAATGTGACAGAACTCACAGTGCATTATATTCGGTTCTCCCTTTATTTTACAACACAAACCTTTGAACGCACTTTTACCAAACCTCACAACTTCTTGAAGCGACCACAAAACCCGGTAAAACAGCGGCGAGGTCTGCGAGCTGTTTCGTCGTCGGTTAGGCTTAGCGGATTCACCGCCGTGAGATGAACGATCTCGTGAAAGCACTGGGAATACTTCACACGTCGACTTTTCCTGTTACGGTCGCAAACGAATGTCGTCCCGTCCGTTGTAATCCTCGCACCGTCGAATGCACAATCACTTTGTAGAACCCCATATCAATCGCCGTCATGCCGGACCCCGCAACCCACCACAGACCACTGCTGGTGCCGGCCGTCGTCAACAAAACCACGTGATCACCGTCCAAGTACCACGTGACGCCTGCGCCGCTCCGCACTCCGACGGCTACAGACGGAGTGCCAGAGAGCGCTCTGAGAGGGAGAGGCCCCCTCGGAATGAACCACCCGATCAGGCTGCAGCACTCTCTTTCAACCACCCGATTTCGCGCGCTCTGGAAAGGGCGCTCGAGAGCGCGCAGAAAGAACCACGCGAATTCGCCATAAATGTATCGCGCCCAGTTCAATGAACTGCTTATCAGTGAAGTGTCGAAGCGTCAAGTTCTTTGGGTCGTGCAGCTCAAATAATTTAGAAACGATGGGACCAAAGGTACTCTTCCAGTCTCCGTAAACGAACATACTCCAGATCAGAATCCCGGACAAAAGCTCACCGGACAAAAGCTCACCATTTTTTCACAGACCCGGACAATAACTCACCAGGAGAAAATTTCATGTTGGTCCTAACACGAGTGCGGACAACTTAGGTGCATCCGTGCGACACTAAAATGCAACGAAAAATTAAATCTGACAGGCGCGTGGTTTGTTGATTGGAGTAGAAACAAATATATTTATCGGGTGGTTAGAAGCGAATGCAGTCTCTTCTAGCTCCAGCAGTCTTGGTAGATCTTGGTGTACCTGGAACCCCTCGAAAATATTTTTCAGACAATTCTGCAGTCGCAGAGTGGTTTTTCGCACCCGTTTCTCTGAGGGTTCACCTCTCCGGGCTTGTGTCAACACACATGGCAACGAGTGCCTGATTTTGCTGTAGGCATTCAGTCAGCCCAGACGCTTGGGTGGTCGTGGCTGACAAGCTTTTGAAACCCGGTATTCCATCCTTCGCAGGTGTTGTTCGTCCGGTCTTTATCTTGAAGAGTGGCGTCATCCATATTCCACCGTTCCGGGGGAAACTCCGGTCGTCGTCGGCGCACAGTCAGGCAAAGGGAAGAGTTCGCTCTCGGTGCCGCCGCAGGAGGAGCAGAAGCATAACGGAAGGGGCCGTTGACATATGTGCAATCAATGTAGTTCAGCAGGTGCCCGATGTCACCGGTAGACTTTTCCCTGATGTAGGTTAGTCCTTCGGGCACACGCTTTGGTGGAGGTGGGACCGCCAGCCTGTCCGAAATGCCGCACAGCTTTCTAAATTGGTCATCTGTCTTGCACTTGCCCAAAGGTCCAACTCCCGTTCCTTCAAAATATTTTTAAAAATTCGCAACCCAATGGTTTGAGCATAACAGTTTTGCTTCAGTTTCCCTTCACATCACCCTGAAATAATCCTTGATTTCAAATGGATTTACGACGCACAATGACGAAAAGAATTTAATTTTCCTAGCCATTCACTTCAAATATTACCCTGAACCTTAAGAAAACCCACGCATTAGTATGAAGAGGCATTGTGCCTAACCTTAATGTGCGCGTTTAGCATGACATAAGCACAATGAAAAATCGAGATCACCGAAGGGTGACTTCGCTTCTTCGGTCACTCTTCGGCTTCAAAAACTTCGGTTCACGAAGTTTCCTGGGCGTGGCACAACTAAAAGGGTGCTCTGGCATACCATGAGTCAAGCAAGCTTGATTTTATCAGCTCCACTGAGTTTTGGTGACCTAAATTGTGGTCCCAAATCCTTGCTTCTCTGCCTATTTTAGCTTGTCTGTCGAGACCATTGCATGGGATGGGATACCAGTTCTCCTAAAAATGGTGGAATGTCCATCACGTCTGCACTTTATCCTACCCCGTGTTTCGCTCGGGTAGCGAAAAAAAATGACGTGAGCTTTTGTCCGGTTAGCTTTTGTCCGGTGAGCTTCTGTCCGGTGAGCTTTTGTCCGGTGAGTTTTTGTCCGGTTACCTCCAGATCATAACCACATACCCCCATTTCAAGAAAAAAAAAACACTTTAACGCCATTTAGGAGGTTCGGGCCTGCCATATCAGTTGGAGACTTTATATCCGAGGAAGGCACTGCCCGTGGCGGTGCCGTTGATGATCCGAGGTTTCATCCTCCGCGACAACGAAGTTCGACAAAAACACATAAACAAATAAGATTCAGGTTTATTTAGTATTTTAAACGTTTTTGTTTTTGTTTCATTAAGATGAAAATAAAAGGGGACCTGAAAACTAAGGCATCAAAATGGTTGTTAGAAGCCGCTGTAACCGACTGAGCATATCCGCTTGCTGCAAGCAACAATGGCCATCGCAACGGTAGAAAACGCTCATGTGAAATTGAAACCTCGCGATCCGTGCCGTCGCGCCGCAAGCGGCAGGGATTTCGGCCGCAGAATCGCTGCATGTGAAACCCGCAGATGCTGTGAAACGTGTGGGCTCCGGAGAAAAGGAGAATAATGACAAGATTTTCGTCTCCACAGTGGTGTTTGGTGTACAACGTAAGCTATCAATTGGAGTAACAAGCAAGTGGCTTTCACTTGTGGAGATGAAAATCCTGTCTTTACCCTCCTCTGGCCCGAAGCCCATACATTTCACTGTCATTTTAAGCGCTAATTGGTAAATACGACGTCAATTTCGTTGCGTGTGCTCGCACACACCGTCGGCTGCTTGCTCGTGGAAAGAATGTGCGCCGCTTATTATGACACTAAATCTTTGGCACAGTATCCCTAAAATGCGGCCCGTTCTATGGACATACTTTTCACGCCAGCACGCCGGACGAGGGCATTAAGAGACGACTAATTAAAGCTCTTTACTTTCAAATAAACGCGCTGTACTGTTTTTTTTTCTGCCATTTTTGCCATTCTTTTTTTTTAACGTCTCCAATTTTCTTGGTCCTTTTTTTTTTTTAGTTCGCATTTGTTTTGTTATGGTTACGGTGTTGTATTGGCTGACGTTGCACGCACGTTAAGTTTGTTCTTCGTTCTTGAACTGGAATTGTTTGCAAAACAGTGACGGCGGCACGAAGGCGGTTCGATACTGCCTCTGAATGTGCTTTCTGAGTTGATCGTGCCGCGCATCAAAAGTGTCGTCGTAGATTTTGAGTACGACATAGTACTGCCCAGAAAGGTTGGTTACGGGGAGACACAGACACAAGTCTCGGGTGGTCCTTAGTAACTCCATTTTAGCGATTGAGGTGGCCATTCAAACTCCGGTGCTGAAAGCGCGTCTTCTAGAGACCCTTGAAGTTGTTTGATCTGACACAAAACTTAAATATGTCAGTATGCATAGGTGTGCGTTGAGATAAATACTCATATGCAGTCTTGGGTAGTAACGCGTTACATAGTAACGCGTTACTGTAACTTCGTTACTTTTTTGGTAACTTGTAACTGTACCGAGTTACTTTTTTTTAAAATGTAACTTGTAACTGCAGTGCTATAAAGTTTTCTGAAATAACGATGAAAGTAACGACGTTACTTTTGTCATACATGATGATTGAAAACATGAGACTGTGGTTTGAAAAACAGAAACTCGTGAAGTAGGAGAAAAAAGGAACAGACAACGTCTCAAACTCAGCTAAAACGTTATTGCCTCTACGCCTTATATATAGGTTTCCGCGTTTTCGGTATTTATTTTTCTTCAGATTCGGGGTTATTTATCGGTGTTTATTTTTTTCTTTTGGAATCGGTGTTTTTTGTTGTTTAATTTTAATGCTGGAAAGAAATCGGTGATTATCGGGGCTTGCGTTGCAAATCAACTGCATAATTACTAGAAAAACCACGGCACACCTCGCATTACACACGTTTATTCTACACACACCAAACACGTCACACAACTGACATACATACGGAAATAACAGAAAGCGTGACGCGTTCACAAGCATGATATCAAAACTTAAACTTATTGAAACAAATTGACATGTACATTGTCAGAGACTTGTCAGTCATTGGAGCAGGTTCCTTGCGGCTGAGGAAACGCAGTCCAGAAAACGCACGCTCCACGTGTTCGCGCTTGAAACGGGGATGGTGAGAAAATCAAAAGAAGCTTTGGACCAGACTGGCCATTCCTTGCTGTGCGCTCTTCAGAAGCTGCCAATGCAAACTTCTGCAGATGGAATTTTATGCAATGAATATTCTAGGGGTTCCTCTTTTAACGATGGTAGGTCGGCGGAGCTCAGGAACGGGGCAATAAACATGATTTCAAAAGAAAGGGACGACTCCAAGGACAGTTCAGTGGGGCTGTGTTCCGGGTGAACAAGAAAAGAAAGCGGGCTAGAAGATTCTTTCAGCAAAGCTGCCATTTTTTCCGCAGCTCGAATTCGGTGTTTCTCGGTTTTTACCGATTAAAAAAAAACGCCTCGGGGGTCAATTATCGGTATTTATCGGTATGTATCGAAAACACTGAACCCTACTTATATCCACATCCTCCGAACGTCGAACGTCGCCACCACCACAACGGTTGATCACTGAACTACAAACAATACACCGAACTGCAAACAATAAAAACAAGAAGCGTGATACAAACAGAAACACAAGGTCATCACCATCGCACCCGGAAGGACTTCGACGCGGACAATGTAACACCAGCACTGGAAACACACAAAGACCGTCTCTAACTTTGGGACCGGATATTTCATCGAACGCCGTTTCATCGAAGCCGTTTCATCGCAAGCCGTTTTATCGAACGCCGTTTTATCGAACACCGTTTCATCGAAGACGTTTTATCGAACGCCGTTTTATCGAACGCCGTGTTATCAAACGCCAGAGTGGCATTTCCGCCTCCTGAAGCTGCTTGGAGGTGCCCATCCCGGGTTCTGGAAGTTTTTGACTTGCATCGCCGCAGAACATCAACTGACGGAAGACAAGTTGTTGGCGATGCTGAGTTCCCAAAAGCCTCCTCGCCAGAAGAAGGCCATGGCGGCAAGAAATGAGCAGGTCCGCCTTTTTTATGAGAACCGACGAAGCATGGCTGTGGGGGACATGTTGAGAGCAATTGCTCATCATTTGAAACGGTGAATGGCTGTCGCACGAACACATGAACCCCCGAAAGCTTTCAAATAAAATTTGAAGTGATGTACTTACTTTTGACTTCATTGAGTCTTAGAACTAAAGAAAAAACAATGTTTCGTTGTAGTTTCATAAATAGCACCCCAGCTTTAGATACTGCAAGCTTCGGGCAGTAAAAAAGTATCAATAGTAAGACATGAGAGGCTAGGAGGCTCACATTGGTAAAGTTGTTGCGCCTGCGCAAAACCTAAGTCGCCTTCTGGCCTCCATGAGTTAGAGAGCGCTCTTACCGGGAGTGCGACTTTTTATTTTTTTGTTACAATACCCTCAAGGCCCGTCGGGTAATACAGAGGGGGTGAACAGATAAGCACAATATGCGAAACAAACATAAAAATCGGTACAAATATCCTCATGGGTTACTTGCATCAAAATAAATTGTAACAGCTACAAGTTTGAGCATTAAAAAACCTGACGATAAAATGGGTGAATGACACGAAAATGCACTCGATCCGTGCACAAAAGAGCATCTTTCACTCTTTTTATATAAAAGACATTCGATGAAACGGCCGTCAACGATTCGATGAAACGGCGTTCGATGAAACGTCCATTTTTTCGATGAAACGGCGTTCGACGAAACGGTGTTCGATGAAATGTCCGGGAACCCTCTAACTCACCCCCCCTTCCCCTGAACTGAACCATGAATCACACACAGTCGCCAACAATGCCCCTCATTACGATCCCAAACCCAACAAGGCAAACAACTCTGCGAAGCAGCCCCCTCCCCTCTTAAGTTCACCCCACACTAGGTCTTTACAGTCGAAGAAACTTTTTTGACTCACTTCAAGTTTTCAGTGACGCTTGGCTAATGCAATTTCCCGATGTTTTTATGCGAAGAGTTTTTCGCACAACACGTCTCATCTCCTCACGCTCTTTGTGTACGATTTCTGTCTCTGACCAGTTCGCTGTACATGGATTCCACTCCTGGAGATGCCTCGCTAGTTCAGTGTTTGAATCGTTAACCCGCACATTCCGTTTGTGTTCTGTTAACCTATCGTTAGAACGCGAACAGGCCCACTCGTCACAGTCAAGTCGTCATAGGGAAACTGGTCATAGGTGGACTGGTCAAAGAGGGCATTTCGTTCTAGATGAACACGCAGTAGGGAAAGTGGTCGCAGTGACCTTCTCGTTCTTGGAAAGTTCGTCAGACGTTTTTTTAGAGGGAAGGGGACGGATTCCGAGTCAAGAGGTGCAACGAGTCAAAAGATCCAACGCGTCAAAAGATCCATTATTGGACCTTCTGACTCGTTGGACCTTTTGACTCGTTAAACCTCTTGACTCGCCGTGGATCTTTCGACTCGTTGGATCTCTTGACTCGTTGGACCGCTTGACCCACATTGGATCTCTTGACTCGTGTTTGGCGAGTCAAAAGATCCAACGAGTCGAAAGATCCATTATTGGACCTTTTGACTCGTTGGACCTCTTGACTCCCTGCCCGATCACCGGGATAGGGGAGGAAGGGCTTCGAAGAAGAGCAGGAACGAAAGAAAATCAAAACTACGATGAATGACGGCTTTCGGGTGGCAAGGAGGGGCGTGACGGTCACTGCACTGCAGGGGGGTGGGATCCCGCGACTAATAACAAAGCAACAAAAAAAGGGAGATGAGAGAAGAGGATACAGTGTCCTCGAGGACGAGGGGTTTTGGGATCCTCAATGGCTGGCTGTGTCACAGGGTTGTGCGTTTTCCATTTCAATCGGCTAGTGACCAACGCCATCTCTTCGTGCGGTATGCTTGACTAACGCCGGAATTTCCCGAGAGCTGTGTATAATGCACTGTCGTGGGGACGTAGGTTGTTTTTCAAATTTAGAAATTAACGAACTGTTAATCGGTGACTGAATTACGAGGCACGTACAGACCAACACACTTGACGCGGTCCCTGGGCACGTGCAGTGCCCACAACTCGTGCGGAAACAGCGCCTTTTCCCACACCTCGTGAGGGCTGGTATGAAAACAGCGCGTTGGTCTATAAATTTCTTCCACCGTGGTCTATACGCAGCATGAGCGCAACCGGGAGGAAGTGGTATATGGATAATTTGGACAGCATAATTTTTGGCAGCCCTCCAGAGGGTCAACATGTCGCAGTATCTTGCCGGCCAGTGCAGCATGACTGCTGACTGGCACCACGCTGTACGGAGAACCAGCATCGGCGTGCGTTCGTGTAACCACTACTGCGTAGTGCACCTAAAGACCCCAGGCTATACTCCGCTTCACCTAAGGATTGACCGCAGCCTATGCTAGAATCCGAGAGCGTCACGGGACATCTCGCTCCGCGCGACGCCTTGAACACCTTTGTGTTCGAGGCCTTTTAATGTAGGAGAAGGACCCTAGTACCTCTTGTTTTGCTGTGCATGCATACGCTTCAGTGTCCAGGTTGAGTAGCATTGATCAAACGCCATGCACACCTTAATTTGTCTTTCAATGGATGTATCGTGATAGTACGTATATATATTTTCTTGTGGTTTGCATAAACACGTAAATAATATGTTACTTCTCCTTTTAATGTACGGCACCTAGTCAATTTTGTCCTTGCAAAATGAATCATTTTATTTGCACGTAATAAAAGCGAGGAAAAAACATAATTGTACCTTCCATATTTTCGCGGACATATTTGAAAACTTGCATCCCATGGTCCATTACTGCAACCGCTTATCAAATGCTAATTTAAATTTCGATATATCTTATATCGAACCAGAAAGTTTATTAGAAAGGAAAAGTTTACCATAATATGAACCAGCATTTATGAAAAAAAAAAAAATATTTTAAATTATTTTTCGTCTATTGCCTTCCCATTGGCCAAGTTCGATATCTTATCTGCACGAAAAGAACCGGTGAATTATCGGGGAGTTTCTCTCTTCGAAGTGGCCATCTAAGGTGCATCCTCGAGGAGCCTTGCAACGATTTTTCTACTTTTGATAAATATTACTTAGAATCCCTCCCTAACGTTAATAACTGAATAAACTTGCCCTAGTTGTTCTTTCGAGGCAATGGCAGTCGCCAATAAAATTTGAAAAGTATGAGCATCGTTCATCCACCCAGCTCAGAGCCAGAACAAGCGGCCAGGTGGCCTGGTGCCTATCCTACACCTTCAGCGTTAATCATAGTCACGCGCTGGGGTTTACAAAGTAGAAAACGCGTGCTAAGCTCAGACATTGTAAAGGCCGGTTCAGACACTTGCGTCTGAGTGCGTTTGACTGTGTTGCGTCGAGAACCGAAAGCGAATCACCGGCACATCTGTGCTACGTATGAAGCGTGGAATCCAATTCAAGGAATTAGGTTGTTACGCGATATAAGCAGCAGGGATGTCCTGGTTTCTCGCAGCCGCAACGCAGTCAAACGCAGTCAAACGCAACTGTCTGAATTAAGCGTAAAGGTCTGTTCACACGATGCATCTTTTAGGCGCGCAACAGTTTCGCGACACTCAAGTTTCGCGAAATGTGCTCGTTCACACGTACCGCTTCACGTTCAACAACGATGACGTTTAGACTCGCGAAAATTGTTTCGGTGTTGACCATGATGTGGCGCTCCAAATCAGATCGCTATTTATCTGGGGACCTGCTTTGCGCATTTTATGTAGTCAATTCACTTTAATTTTTTTTCTCACATACTGCACTACTTGGAGCGATCTCGCATGTGCGCAAAGCCGATTGAGGCGGACACCTTTACGTGCAGGACATGTGCCGGCGCCGAGCCCGTACGCAGCCAATTAATTGCCAAAGCTCCTATCAATGCACATGGTATTCATAGAAATGCTACGTGCCCAATCTGGTTACTTCTCGGTGCCCATGTCTGCCCCGATTTTACTGTGTACTGTTTCAGAGAGCGCAAATGGTTTCACGTTCGCTTGTAAACAAAGCAAACTTGGTTTCAGTTTACTCGATGGTCTCTTATACCCTTGTTACACGGGCGCACTTAACTGCAGTTACGCTAAGCCACAGTTAGCGCACAATACTCGCGGACAACATTCTGCGGCTATGCAGTCAAAGCTATTGGCGAACGTGCGCTTGAGCATTTTGAGCACCCATCAAAGCAGTGCACACGCGCTCTTCACTTCTTCTGAAATAGCTGTCTGAGAGTATAGTGCGGTAACTGTGGTGCCACGTAACAGCAGTTAAAGCTGAGTTAACCACGGTTGAGGGTGCCCGTGTAACAGGGGTATTATCCAGCGGTATCGTCACGACAACAACGCTATGAGCACTATTCTAATCTCGCCAACTCCCGCTGATTGTCTTCGTCCATCGCTGGATTTTTTTTCCGATATGCTACTCACTTTTCCTTCAGTGGTGCTTGACGTGCTTGCGGAAGCGTCGACAGTATCCACCGTTCGTGGTTTCGGTTTTTTCGGATTTGGCTCGGCTACAACACCGGCAGTGAAGTGGTCTTCTCAAACAGCTCGCTCCCCCCTCAAAGGCCACATGAGAGCGTTTCTCAGCGGCCATTGGCGGCGCCCTCAGAGTGATTGACAGGACTCGGCAAAGTTTCAGCAAAAGCTCGCTCCAGAAGCGAGGTGTGAGCGCAACTTTTTTTTAGATGCGCGCGTCCTTTTCGGACTCGTTCAGACGGCGCAACCATTTCGCGAAACTATATTTCGCGACACTAGATGCGCGAGAAAAATGCATCGTGTGAACAGGCCTTAAGAGTTGGGCTATTCTCATCACCGCAGTGGTTGGAAACGAGCCACTACCCAAGTGTCCGCCGAGGTATTCGTTGTTACCAGCTAAAGTCAAGTGCTCACGTAGTTCTCGTGTCCAATCCATGCATGAGCCGTGCTCGACTGTCGTCCGTCGGGTGGTTTGGATTCCATCCAGCTTTGCAAAGGCAAGACTGAAATAAGTAGTCTCCTTTTATGTTCGCAATTTTCCACTTTCACCGCGACAAAGAAGTTTCTGAATCAGTGGCGGTCTGCGTGAGCATACTTGTGCAAGGCAGGGACCAGTACGAACAGGCAAGGTCATGAACCTTCCAACCCCATAACGTTTCATGACCCCTTTAAAGGGGCCGTGAAATTATTTCAATGTTCAAAGAATCTGGTGCGTTTCGTCTTTGGGGGCGTCTTCTCTGTTCTCTATCTCTACTCCAAAGGTTTTTTTTTTCTTTAAAGCGGCTTCGAATACGTAAAAATATGGGGGGGGGGGGGGGGGGGGGGGGAATGTCCGGACCTTAAGCACGACCGGGTTTCGTAAGATGGAGCTAACAAAAACCCAGCGTGGCGCTCCCATCCTTCATAATTCTGCTGTATGAAGGGTAATCGTATACCCGTAGCCAAGAGAACCCCGACGCTGTGTACTGGGGGGTCTGTAGAGATAGAAAGCGTTGCAAGGCCGAAATCACCGAAAAGTCCTACACCCGGTGATTCGGCCTTGCAACGCTTTCTGTCTCTACAGTCCCAGTACGGGTCTAGGACTTTTCGGTGTAGGACGTTTTGGAGCGGACTTTTCGGTGCGGGGAACAATTCGGTGCAGGACATTTCGGTGCACGGCCAATGAAAATCACGAGTGTTTTTTTGTTTTTTTTTTCGATTTCTCTAAACGTAATAAGCTCTTCATTAGCTAGAAATTTATTTTTTCGCACTTTATTAGTTTTTTAGACTTGGACATCCATTTAGGGCCACTTACTGATATACCACCTAAGTGACTTTGTTAGGCGCAGTACCATTTTGCGCGAGGATTGGAGACGTTGGAGGTTATGGTTCGTTTGCCGGTGTCTCTTTTTCAGCGTACGCACTAGTCGCATCACATGTCTTGGGTAATTTTCAGAAATCTCAAGTTTCTTTCTTTTGGGGCCTTTCCTACGCATACATAAAATTGAAAGAATAAAACACGGAGGACAAGCACAGGACAACCACCTTCTTTCATTTAGCAACGACGTTTATTTTGAGCAGAGACATTGCACCCTGAACGAGACCCCGACTAAGATAGGTTGATAAGGGGGAAGGCTAACTGGGAAATGGAAAGGGTGATAGGAGATGGAACGGGAGAACCACAAGGCACGGGCATAACTACCGTGATGGTGTGTATGTACGGGGAGTGGCGATATTTTTCAAGTTCAGGTCTGATGAATTCTAATTCGCGGGCGACGGAGAATAGCTCACCGGAGAAAAGCTCACCGGAGATAAGCTCACCGGAGAAAAGCTCACCGGAGATAAGCTCACCGGAGAAAACCTCACCGGAGATAAGCTCACCGGAGAAAAGCTCACCGCAAAACCGGCAGGTGCGGAGAAAAACTCACCGGCCTTTGAGCGGATGCGGAGAAAAGCGCACCAATTTTTTTAACTTAGCGGATTCTGCGTCTAACGTGGCAATTTAACACAATTCGCATTCGTCACTTCATTAAACATATGTCCTCGTTTTTGTAATATTTTTGAATTCATTGGGCATATTTACTAATTCCTCAGAAATTAGTAATCACCCATTCTTTATATTAATGAAGCCGCAAGTATAAAAAAAAAAAGAACATCGTACACTGGTAAAAAAGACAACAATTTATTGACAGTTGAAAGTGCGCCTTCGGTAGCTCTGTCAGATAAAGTGGTTTGTTCTTTGCGAGCTAATATAAATAGCGGTGTGTGGACCGCTTCAACTCCAAATATTTTGTAGTGCCTAATATATAAGTAGGTGTTTGTTGATGTAATCAGTGTCGGCTACGCTGTTTTCTTTCTGTTAATTTCACTAACAAAGCTTTAGTTGCGAAAACAGCCTCGTCCTGTCGTGTCTGTGGTCTTCACTCCAGCGTCGTCGTTTGGGTGGTTTTCATCATGTATAACGTCTACCAACTCGCCCTATTCGCTACATTACACAAGAGTGCTTATTGTATAGGTCACGAGTAACAACGCTGAGAGTGTGCAGCTCTGAAGGTCACTGGTGGTTCGCAGTAGAAGGGCACTATCGCACAAAGGCAACGAGTGGAAACACCAGCACGAACGGCTAGAAAACGTGCATGTCCGCGGAAGAACGAAGCCTCGATATCCTCCTGACTGTTCTATCCTGTTTTCAAAGGTGAACAAAAGCTTCAAGGAGTATTTCAGGCACCGCGTTGTTGCGCATGCACTTTCGGATTTCCGGCATTTACAGTTTTGATTTTTAGGTTTTAGGCAGACATTATAAAGTTTTTGAACTCTTTCCTGTTCTTCAAGTGGTTTCGTTTTAGCTGAAACTTCAACTGAAAACTTTATGCATAAGCCATAGAAAACAGTAAGCCATAGAAAACACTCGCCCGCAATTATTAATTTGGGAGCAATATACCCAATAAGCTTAACAAATATTATAAAAAAGGATATTTTTTGTTTTTATTAAGCTGACGAATTTTAATGTTAGTAAATTGATATAGGTTATGCATGATCCAACAGCCTCTATATAAAAAGAAGAATAAAAATCTGTGAGCTTTTCTCCGCATGCTCTCAATGGCCGGTGAGCTTTTCTCTGCATCCGCCAGTTTTGCGGTGAGCTTTTCTCCGGTGAGCTTATTTCCGGTGAGCTTTTCTCCGGTGAGCTTTTCTCAGGGATTCCTAATTCCCGTCTTGATAAGGTTACTGAGGCCGATGAAACGTTGTTTTTGCGTTCTGGATGAGAAAGGATTCGATGATTTCACGTCCGTGGCGATTGCGGTGTCCCCCTCTTGTCTTGGTTCCTGCGAAGTCAGGCGCGCATCCAATGCATTCGTTCGCGAGAACCGCGATCGGATGAATAAGGTTGTCGGTTCTTGAAGTGGCTTCGTTTTCGTGCTCTCTTAAGCGGTCATTGATACATCGGCCGGTTTGTCCAATGTACTCGGCTCCGCATTTGAGGGCATGGAGTAAACTTTTTCTGTGCAGCAGGTTCTGAAAAGCGTGGCATGCTTTTTTTGCAAGCCGGCTTGGCTTCTTGTAGATTGATCATGTTGCACATGCTGACCAATTTGAATCTACTGGAAAAGACAACTTTCGTGTCATAGCATGATGCAATTGAACGGATGCGATGGGAAGCATTACGAATGCATGGCATGATGGCTATCCTTCGACTGAAATGCGTTTTTGTAGTTGCTTTTGGGTTAATAAGTTGGTGGAAAACGGACACGAGGCGTTCCACCGGATATCCAGAACTCAGAAGTCGTCGAGTTTGGCTCTTTATGCTATCTGTTGCCGAATGTTGACAGGATTTCGTTTTAGCTGATGTGATTAACGTCTTGATGATACCTATCTTAACAGTCCTTGAATAAGCACTCTCAAAAGGGAGCACCGGCTTTTCTGAACGCTGACTGAACGCCCAGCAAACGCCTTCGTTGTTTTTTTTCAATCGCAGGTCTAGAAATTGTAGCCCTTCCAAGGATGGATCTTTCTTTTTGAATTTCAGTTGGCCTCCTGCGCTTTCGAACGAGGCCACGATCACCTCGACTTTATTGGCTACAGGGTGAATAATCAGGTAGTCGTCAACGTAGCGGACTATGGTGGATTCCGGGCTAGTGTCGTTCAGGGTGCAATGTCTCTGCCTAAAATAAACGTCGTTGCTAAATGAAAGAAAGTGGTTGTCTTGTGCTTGTCCTCCATGTTTTATTCTTTCAATTTTATGTATTCATGCTCAACCCGCTCGCCTTCACCAGTCTTTCCTACACAGATTACCAATATTAAAACCCACACCTTTTCAGAAGTCGCCGAGAACGCCTGTATCGACCCAACGCGTAAACACGATGTGATGCGTCTGTGCATACTTTGGAAAAGAGACACCGGCAAATTAAACATAACGTTCAACGTATCCAGTCCTCCCACAGGATATCGCTGCGTCTAACAAAGTCACTTACGTCGTATATGAGTAAGTGACCGTAAATGTATAACAGAGTCTACAAATTTATAAAGTGCGAAAAAAATCACTTCTACCTAAAATAAAGCTTAAAACAAATGTCCGTGAACCGAAAAGCTCTACACCAAAATGTCCGGATCCCAAAATCATCACCCTCAGATGACCGATAACGAATTGACTTGTGACGAGTTCTCCTAGACCCAATATTTTCATGTTTCAGAGCGGTTGTTAAAGTCGGTCATGGGCTAATGAGTTTGCTTCCCTTGATAGCACGAGCGCGCACACCAACCAAAGCACGGCGGAAGCTAACGTGCGCTTTCTTTACTTGTCGTCGGCCATACTACATTCTCAGGTTCGGCCCAGCGTGCGATATTTACAGTCCAGCACGTGCGTGTCGTGCGTGTTTGTCTCGAAAAGCGAGCAAAGCACGTGCCATACGCACGAACTCTCGAGATGGCAGCTGCCAGAAGCTCTTTTTGAGAAAGATCTATATAGGACCATGTTGTGTTTTTTTTTTTATTTTTTTTTTGTTGTAAATTTTTATATTTTATCAGTTATCGAAGCCACATTTCAAGCGCAAAATCGGCGAAAAAGGTAAATTGTGACGAAATGGACAAGTGCCCAGTTGCCCTTTGTTACGACTTCCCCGTGTACGAGATGCCCTATGACGACTTGCCCCATTTGACGAGTTTACCTATGACGAACTGGCTGCGACAAATTGGCTTGCGACGAGTTCTCCTAGACCCCGTCAATGCACCTTGCAGTCTTACCAACATATTTAAAGCCGCATTCCAAGGGAATTTCATACACTACTCCACTGACACATGGAGCAGATCTGTCGCGAGGCATTTTTTACATTTTGTTTGTCGTTGCTTTAAAGTTTTTTATGAATAACATCATTGAACGAGTCCAATCTAGCTATTCCTTACACTTTCCAAATTGTCTGCTCCGACATTTCGGTTGTCAAGTTGGCCTTGCACAGACTTGTGAATACGTTCCTTTCTGGCGAGTCACGACCCGGATATAGCCACGTGCAGATTTGATTAAAACATCCAGTTTTCTTTACGCACGCGCTTGTACTTTGTGACTGAACGCTTACATCTTAGTATCTTGAAGAGCTATCTCTGTTGCGGTTGTTCTTTTTTTTTTTTTTTGCGCAAACGCTGTTTAATCGGATGAATCAACCCTGAAACAACAATACACGCGAGGAGCACCGCTGAAGTTTCGTATTTCGATTAGCGCCACTACTCCGAAATGCGCAGGTTTCGTATTTTGATATGCGCCACTACTCCGGCGTGGTGTCAACAGTCGAGGCAAAATTTACTGCTGTTTGCGCGGGGTTTGTTTCTGGCTCGCCGGGTACGAAGTGAGATATGTCCAGGGACTCTATGCACCCAGCGCAATCGTCAACGAGCCAGCAATGTGCTAGTGCTACCAAGGATATGGATGTTGATGAGAACAAAAAGGAACTACCATGGCCGGCGTACAGAGAGTATTTTGCTGTGGAGAAGGTGGTTTTTAACAACTGACCACAGGAAACGGCACTCTGTTGCCTTCAACGCCTACCCGACAATCAAAAACCCGTGCCTGCGACACAACACAGCAATTCCTACCAGCGCGCCAGATAAACTCCTTTTCAGCCACGGCAGGAACGTGTTGGCCCTCAAAGGAGGGAAACTTTCAGACACAAATTCGAGAAGCAACTGCTGCTAAGTTACAATAGAAAGCAAAAAGCGCACTTTTTTTTAATTTTGAGGAAAAAACGTGGTAAGGGGCGTTTTCTAGTTTTTCCTAATATGTTTTGTTAAAAAATAATTGAAAAGCAACGACATTACTTTTTAAAAGTAACTGCAACTGTAACGAGTCACTCTTTTGTTGCGGTAACTGTGGCGGTAACTTCATTGCTTTTTTCTGGAAGAAACTGACTGTAACGAATTACTTTTTAAAAGTAACTTACCCAAGACTGCTCATATGTTTGTTTGAAGGCAAATTACATCAATGGGATTTGTAAGGTAACATCACATCATTGTTGTCGAGATGGTTGGGGGAATGCGAGTTAAAATAACCTTTTAACTCGCACTTACACAATGTGCGAAGGTCTATGTTTTCGAACGATCGTTGCACTTTAAAAATTTCCCCAGTTTCGTTTGTGTTTGATCAGCAATTTCAGCTGTGCTGGGCGCGGAGTCGCGCCGGTGACCAAGGCAAGCGAGATAGCAGATGTCTTCCTGACGAACATTCCGTTTGGGTTCGGGGACTAAAGCATACGGATGCACCATGTCTGAGAAGGACTAATGGCTGCTTTTGCTCACGCCTGCCGCTTGGTTAGTACCAGTCGAGCGCAGCTAGTCTCCAGCTTTTGCGCATGGTACCTAGCTCGAACCAGATGGTCTCTTAGGGAAGCAAATGAGAGTAGTGAGCCAAATGCTGCAGTTAGCCCTTTGAGAACAATCTTTTTCTTAGAGTGCACATAATGGCCACTCGCACCGGCAAACAAAAGTCCGTATCTAATTATAATTGAACGACGTTTGTTCCGCAGTCTGTTTCTGTAAATATCAATCTGGAATGTTTGCCTGGCGCCGGAATTGGTCTCTGTGCACACCTCTTCCAGAGGAAAACTTTATTTCCCTCCCCTCAACCCTTCTTCTCTTAATTGCCTACACCGTGGAAACACGAAAAAACGCGGGACTGAAGTAGTCACGTGCTTCTTCCAAATCCCAGCACGGAAAATATCGACCACAAAGAGATCCGAACGAACTTCCGGGTCTACCCGTTGCCCCCGTTGTAATGTTTTCTGCGGTTTTCTGGCCTGTTTTTGTTGGCCTTCAACGATAGCCTTTGACAGGCGCGTGTGGCATCCCGGCACGTCCGCGCGTGAATATCACTTCAGTCAATGAGCCCGCCCGTAAAAACGTCCCATGTCGTAAACAAGCGCCGTACTCTCTGTGCTGCATACACAGTGATACAGCCGTTTACTCTTTCCCCGTGTCTTTCTCAGCTTAAACTTTGCGATTTACGTGACTGGAATTCCCCAGGCGGGAAGTGTGGTAGACAAAAAAATCAGTTAGACCTGCAATATGACATACCTGCAGGCTGTCCTTGCTTTGCGGTCTACAAGAGGAAAAGCCCACACAATTCACTGTATGGGCTTTTCCTCTTACGTTTAACAAAACATACGCGTATTTTGTAAACAAAGAAATTGAGTGGGTAAACTGTCCCCCTCCCCCTCCAAGATCAATGAGGTCGCTTTTCGAATGATGTTCCGAAAGCCGTTTGTTTGAGACGGTGGGATTGGTAGAGTGCGGCCTCTATTTTCACTCATATCTATCTATTTATTTATTTATGCATTTATTTATTATGCCTTCAGGGCCGAAGAATTTTATAGAGATGTGTATTTTAGAATGCAAACAGAATTAAAAGCGTTTACATAGGCTCGCCACAAAAACAATAATTAACTAATGCAGCATTTACCCTTTCAAAGTCTTTGATTGCCGTTGTGTTGTCATAATTTAATTTTAGTTTTGTATACTTTAACTGGCCCTGGCGAAACCTTGGAAAAATAAGGCAACTCCTCAACACGTTCGTACTGAGAGTATGATATTGCAGGATAACAGTGAGCTAAAGTATGCAGAGAAAAAAAGAACATCAAAAGAACTCCATGCTTCTGTACTTTTCTATTTGGAATACGGATAGCAAGTTCAGCCATTTAGAAACAATCATCTGCATGAATGAAGGCGAGAAATGGAAAACGGTGTTGGCGTATCCAGGTAAAAATGTAGAGAACTTAAATGGCATCGTGGAAAAATGTTCTGTCTAATACCTTCAAAGAGCGCGTTGAAAGTCTAACAAAATAAAAGAGGAATCTATTTTTGAATGATACGCCCCGCAGCCAGATTTTAAGTGTACGGAAACTTCTTATTCGTGTCTTCTTGCAAAATTTTAAAACTTCCGGAGGATCGAGACTGAAACCGAGTCATGCGGAAAATATTAAATAAAATTGACGTTGCTGGGACCACTTTAGAGCCAGCTCAACGCTTTTATTGCTTTGAATATCTCATGCACCTTTTGTAACTTTTTTGAACAATACATTTTAGAGCCAGTCTTCTACGACTTCCTCGTTCTTTAAAGTTATCTTCTGTATCCGTTTTTATTTTTTAAATACTTCCCTTCCACAGATTTGACAAAGCTTAAATTAAGATCTCAGATGCTCGTCAGGAGCTCGCTAGCAAATCAAAGTCGAGCAAAATGAAAAAAATATATATACATATATAATGGCCTAAATATATACCTACTACCCTCTCGCAAAATAAGAAGGAAATGAGCAATCGAATAGCATCAAAATGTTTCCAGGAATACGGGCAACCAAGTGTTAAAGGCGGTTCGAGTAATTTAATGTCTGCGCGATTTAAGGAATCTGTTAATTGGAGGTATCAAACCGTATTTAAATTTTCCTCAAATCGATCAAGGCCCGTGCGCAGTGGCCAAATGAACAAAAACATAATTACTAAAATGCAGAAAAAAATAGCTACCCTTTCGTAATTCGGCATTCCTAGAACGTGGACCCTTTCCTTCGGAATAATGGCGCAGTACGAACTTCGATTACTTAAAATACTGAGACGTAATGCGATTGTTCGAAGGAATGCACTCAAATATGTAGCCAATAAGGGTAGCTACAGTGGGAGGGAAGGAAACCAAAGCTCAAGGACACGTCAGAACACTGATCCCTGTTTAGAATGATTAGTGGATTAGCTGCCTTTGTCTCTACTCACTCTTTAAAAGCCTACGAACGCGTTCGAAGAGTGAGTAGAGACAAAGCCAGCTAGCTCTGCGTCTACTCAATGATCATTCAAGGCAGAGCTTGGCTCTCTGGAGTCCTCACGCGCTCTCAACTCTTTCACTCCCTCAGTTACTACCCGTATAGCAAGTCCGATATTCGTCCTGGCGGTTGGTACAATTAATACGCAGCCAAGGTGCCCTTCAATTCTAGTTCTTGCATCATTCAACATAGTGGGAGATGCTAATGTTCGGTGCATTAGCATCTCCTAATGCTAGTTATTGGTATTTACTCAATGCACCGAACGGGATCTTTCGTCCACCAAAGTTTTGGTTTCCGGTGTTGCGGTGTCGTCAAGACAACAACAGGAAAGCACCTGGAGCAAGGCGGCACTACCTTTTCTTAAAAAATAAAATAAAAAATAAAGACTAAAATAAGGGGTGCTTTGAACCACTAATAAATTGTGTAATTCGGCAGAGTTGGTTTAACACGCCCCTGCTGTTAGCCGAAACGTTTGGAAGAGGGGTTGGGGGGGGGGGGGGGCGGGGCAAGTGAGAGGTTTTATTTTTCCAGGAATGTCACTTAATAACAACAGGTCGTTTTGGCACAAATTACTTTTGTTTGTATTTTTTTTCTTGCTCTGGTAAGCGTTTGGCTTTGCGCATGCGTCACTTGACCAATCTTCTTGACTGGTATTTTTCGCAGTTCTCTCAAATGAATTTTTTTCTTTGTTTATTCACTCGCTTGCTGTCGGAAAGGGTGCTCTACGAGTCAGAGCCGACTCAGAAAAAAAGAAGTACTGACGAGGCGAAAGATAGCCAAGTCCAGCTAGAGCTGCTGCTAATCCCGTACATGCTGAAGTAAACTCTGAAGAAAGGAGCCACGGGCAGCGTGTCTGGTTTGCCAACAGACTGAACGTTTATTCGACGCTGCCGATTGCTTTTATTGGCACGGACGATCCTATTAATCGGCCGTGACAAGTTTATCAAGAAAACAAAACTGACTCGTCAGCCGCAGGAGCCGCAGCGCAGTCGCAGCGTGTGCAGCGTCACTCGCTCCCCAACACATGCTAATCATTTGCTGCCTAACTTGAGAACATACTGCGTGTGTCTTCCTGGAAGCTGCTTACTTAAAAATGCAATCTAATACCGAAGCACGCAATGCGGTCTGGATTTGTGCTTAATTTAACTCGTGCATTTGCTACGTTGGCCAGTTGCTGGTGCTACCAGTGAAACGTGGGTTTGTGCAACAGATAATCTGCTAAAGGTCCTGTTAACAAAAAAATGCATTAGATAGACGCCATTTTTGTTGCGATCGCCTTTCGATCTCAGTTACGCAGGTCGAGAAAAATTGGACCCTGATGCGATAAAATATTTAAATTTGCCAGGCTGTAAAAGATAACAAAGAAAGCGAAGTAGGTAAAAATTGAGATAAGAGGTTGCTTCTTCCGAAGTGGCTGCATTTAGTTTTGATAAACACTACATTGATGTTGCGTGTTAGTATGCGCTGACAGTGATATCCATCTTTTTAAATCGGTTGTTGCATAAACTTCAAAAACTCAGAGCGAAAAGCGATGAAAAGGTCGCTTCAAACACCGGGAACTTGAGAATTTTAGCACAAAAAAACGCGTTTGATGTAGAGGACCGGAATCGCCGTATTAATTGAGCAACTACAGACATGGGATCAACAGATAATCAATAAACCAAAGAGCAAGGTAGTGAATGATTATGTTGCATTTGTTTCAACGTGGAGAGTGTAATGTTCGCGTCTTGAAGAGCATTGGCTGACTTGTAGATTATTCACTTTGCAAAGTTTTTTTTTTTTTTTTTTTTTTAGGAGGAATATAAGTATACGCGCGGCTATATGGCGGAGACGGATTTTGACAATTAAAGTTAGAGGAAGGGAACGGGGAATTGAAATCACAGGCACTAAGAATCTGGATCGCCCAAATACGATCCGCGTCTCTGGTACGAACGCACGATTTAATTACTTCACTGTAGGTGTCAGTTTTAATTATTTTCTTTTTGCCGCATTGCGTTCAACGTCGGGGAAACCAAACGTGTTTCAGAACATAGGAACGTACAAGATACGAAACGCGAACGCCAGTAATGATTGTAAACCAAACTATGTAATATAAAGTTGACAAATCAGAGACGATGACGCATCTTTCGATTTACAGCTCCTCTTATTTCGATGGCGTACCTTTTCCCGGTCTCCGGCGCTCCTCGAAAAAAAAAAAAGATACTAAAAAAATGGTAAAATAATAAAAAAAAACGAAGAAAAGCCCGACAAATAAGAGTAGTAGGCAAAACCCCTATGCTGACAGTGCTGGGGAAGCTACATGGTCGAAGGACCCTCACACGTCTATCTTTCTCCGCGGGATCTCGCCCCCACTCATACCCACGCACCGATAAAGTAGTCGGGTGGTGCAAAGAAGGCGGTTAGCTGATCTGGCGATTGCCTAGCTCCCACCGTATTGTCCGGTTAAGGGTGTTAACGGACCATGGTCCAATATGGTTGACTCGAGGAGCGTGAACATAATACCTCTCTAGGAAAAAAAACCGCGAGAAAGAAATTATAATTTAAATGGGCCACCAAATGATTTGAAATGATTTTCTGGCTTCTTCTTCTTTAATTTCTTTCCTCAACTCAAATTCGAAATAAGAAAAAAAAAACGTGGCCGTTACGTATTGATTAACTGGAACATGAAGTTCTTATAGTTGTGTGAGGGTCTGCGGGTTAGCCGCTCATGTTCCTTGCGTCTGAAGCAGTCGTCGATAAATGTTGAGGCAGAGGCAAAGCTAGCTGCAGCGACAGCCCTCCCAGCCTTCTTGCCGACGTGGTCGGCCTTAACGATTAGCCAGCCTGATTACTAAAATTAGAGCTGAGGAGAGACGGTACATGTTTAAGAATTAAAAGAGAGCAAAATACGAGATACCGGACGAAGAAAGAGACAGACACCGCTCTGTTCCTTTGTCTTTCTTCGTCCGCATAACAGTAATGCCAGATTGTCAACTTTGACGGTGTGGGTACTGGAATGCGACTATTCCAACTTTCCACCGTGCCTTTTAGGCAACTGTGGAACTCATTAGTCGCAAGTGATAATAAATGCCTTGATGGCACTCATTGGCCACGAACGCGAATCAAAATATTCGTGGACGGATTGATATCTGACAAGAGCATTGGTCTCGATCGGTGCCTCAGTGCTCAACTCGGATACGTGGGTTTGGTTCTGCTGACGTGCTCTGGTACGGCGTACGTATCACAGTTGAAAGGCGGCTTTTGAAGCAAAGGAGGTAACAATTAGTCTCCTATATTTTTAAACTTTTCGTGCCTAAAAGCTGATTTTTGGCTTTCTAACATCGTGCACTCGTTATTTTTATGCTATACGCCTCGCAAGTGGGCTCATTTTCGTCTTCTGCGCATGAGAAAAGAAGTAGCGGTGACGTCAGAACGCCGAGCCCTGATTGGCTGATCGCGATCGTCCTATTTGAGCGTCGTCTGCTCCTTTGCAACGTCGTCTGCTCGCAACGTCGTCTGCGTCTGTCTTACCTTTCCTGCGACTTTCGGAAGTGCAGGTCTTTACGAGCGAGCTCGACTTCGCCTTTCAGAGAGGGCAGACGAAATAAATCGAGCGGTACGTTGTTTTTAACAACTAGCAGACGCGCATCAAGGAGAGAAGTCAAAGGACTCACTGGCGAGGTGTCCCGAGGCGCCGAGGTTTGTTTGCTAAGAACCGAGAGTGAGCGTGTTAGTGTCCGCAAGTTCCCTCCCAAATACATTTTCCCTCCTTTCGTGTGCGGCGAGACTCCCCACTCTTTAACGGCGTCGGCGGGTCGGCGCAGTTAACATCACCTGCTTTACGTCTGCTAGTCAAAGCGATGGCTGCTTTACCTTTCCTGCGTCCGTCGGAGATTCACCGCTTTTTCACCGGCGAGAGTCACCGCTGCCTCGGAAAACAAGGAGATGACAAGAGGAAGAGATTGAAGGGTTCACAAGGGTCGCGCGGGCATATTCCATTCAGCACGCCAGCCGGTCGTGGGCAGACGGTCTTGGCCAAGGACCGTCGGAGCACCGCTGTGCCTGCTAGGCCTATCTGCCGAGCTCGCTTACTCGGGGTCGGTGGAATCGTGGCCGTTGGAGCATTTCCCGGGGGTTTGTGGATCCAGCGTTTTTGTTCGTAATGGTTTATTTCAAGTACTTCTTCACTTTTTTTTCTTTCTGCTTGCAGTCGGGACGCGTGAGAAGAGCACGTACAAAAATAAACGTCCGTTGATCGTCGCGACCAAGTAACTGAGCGACGCTGTCGGCCATGATGAGTTGATCGTCGTAGGATTCCGTCGTAACCTGAACAAAACTTACGATAATTTCGTTTCGTGAATACGAATTTGTTCTCACGTTTTGTCTTACGCACTCTTTTGGCGTAAGATGGTTTTGTGAATATGGCCTCTGCACTTCCGAAAGTCGCAGGAAAGGTAAGACAGACGCAGACGACGTTGCGAGCAGACGACGCTCAGATAGGGGACCGCGATCAGCCAATCAGGGCTCGGCGTTCTGACGTCACCGCTACCCCCTGCGCAAGAAGCAGACGAACTTGCCCTCCGCATTGAAAACAATGCTATTAATAAAATTCTCTATTCCTGCCCAGCATTCAATTTATGGTCCCTTTAACAGCCAAGCCTTTAATGCCTGACGATTCCAAGATTTCTTTCCAAAATCTCTTTCGATGCCATGCCAGCACTTGCGTTTCCGTCGAACATAAGCGTGCTCACCCTGAACAACCGCCGACGTAATACGATTGAGTGCACTACGCATTCGCCGGACTCGGTAATGTTCTATCGGGCGATCGTTAAAGACAACTGCTCGTTTGTCGTTCGTACTTAGCTCAACGTGACTATGGACGGAGTAAATCCTCTCCAGTTTACGGGAGACAAATTTCTGATAGTGTTTTTTTATGGGCAGGTGTCTGGGGATATGGGACAATATATCTTTCCCGTAAATATTTTGCATAAAGAAAAAAAAAGGAAGATATATTTTACTTATAATCAAGAGACGACCACCTATGTAATGCTTGGAGTTTCGCGTGTAGAGGATGATTGCAAGGCTTTTTCTCAGTTGAAAAATACGTCCACGTTTGACGTTTTTGATATTTCATTTTATATTCTTATTTAAAATCAATCTTATCAACCTTTTCCCTGACCCGCTTCTGCGCTCCTCCATAGTTGCTTATTGGGCTAGGGAACGTGTTCTGAGCGTGCACATTAGCTGTCCACCGTGGAACTTCAGACGCCGGGTATGTCTTCAGAACCCAGTCATTCGCCACGTTGTGCTGAAGTGATACGCGCTGAAAAGGGGCAAGCCGCCAGGGTCGCTAAGAACATAATCGAGGTGGTGCTTCATTGTGTATAGTTACACCGAAACTAAAGATTCCGGATGACTTGCCTGCTAATTCATTTAACACCAATGAAACAAACAATAACGCCACCCGGTCACGCGGCGTTAACGCAATGATAGAGGATACCGTTTTTTTATTCCCTTTCACGTTACAGCCGTGGAGAGGCGACGAGGAAGGGGGGGGGGGGGTCGTCCCAAGATCAAATTCTTGAAAGATTCAACAATTATATATATACAGTGAACGAAGAGGGGAGAAGGTGACTATTGAATTTATTGCATTAAAGTTAGGGATTACTAATATTACAACGGCTGCACTTGTCAATCTTCACTTATTGCCATTATATATGCGGTGCAGCCTGTCCCTATGGGGAGGTGTGGTTCCCTAGATATCTTGGAAGACGGGCCCTTTCCGATATTTGCAAGCTGAGATGACGTTCCACGTCACTGCCGCAATTCGGAACTAGCGCGGGCCTTAAATCAGCAACGGTTGTCGTCTGCCGAGTTTAAGCGAATTCGAAACTAACAGTACACAGAGAGCTGGTCCAGAATTGAGTCCGCCGAAAGCAGTGGTCGGGATGGCCTAATCGGTTAAGGCGTCGCCCCGGACAGGCGAAGGTTGCGGGTTGAATCCACGCTCCTGGCCCAATTTTTCGCCAGCTCTCTTTCCCTTTCCCTTTCCCTAACTTTAAGGCAATGAATTCAATAATCACTGCTGGATGTTTTAGGGTGGATTTCGCTTTTTTTTTTAAATCGTTTCATATTCGCTTCCACGCAATTAGGACGCACCTTGAAACTATATGAGATCAAGCCATGCCAGTGTCAGAGAATTGCTATCTGCATCTCGGTAAAGCTCGGAGTTCGAGCCATTGGAATAGCGAAAGAGATGTGCTCCCAAAAATTAAAAATACAAAAAATTTAAGTAACAGCTTCCGGGTTATCTTTTAATAGGGGTGTGCGAATATTCGAAATTTCAAATACGAATCGAATATTTTTCTTATTCGAAGCGTATTCGGTTCGAAAATTGCATATTCGGAAGTTTTCAAATATTCGGCGACGGGCAAATATTCGGGAAAAAACAGCGAATATTCGCACAAACTGCGAATATTCGAGCAACAAACGAATAATCAGCCTACCACGCATTCCCCTATGATTATGTTTATTCACCGAGAAATGCGTAGGATGCATGTGTTATCGGTCTGCTCTGTTTCTATCTGTCCGATGGCGGTAAGACAGAATCAGTTTCGGTTTCTTTTTCACCAAGCCCTTGATTGTGTGGCCCTTTTATAGCAATATCTGGTGCAATTTCGCGTTCTATAAATTGATTCAATGAAATAAACCTATCACGGGAGTGTTATCTAATATATAAATGTTTGAAACTTAAAAACAGAAAAAGCTAGCTGCGAGTAGAAGATTGCATCGCCATCGATGTCAATTCCCGCCACTCCCGTGCAGCCAAAACGTAAACGCTAGCTGCACCGCTGCGCAACGCTCTCTTTGCTGATACCAAAGTGGCTCATACAAGGAGGTTATAGACCGACACGCGGAGCGGCTCTGTTTACCAACACGGCCGGAAGGCCGCGCATGCGCGGTAGCTATGTGGGCAAAAGCGGCCCGGCTCTCCGTGTTTTCGCCATTGCGTTGTGTGGCGTGCGCTCGTTGTTGACGTCGTAGGGGCGCTTCTAGCTTTATTTGTGCGTCGTCTTTCCTGACAACGTATGTCGTATGCTATGCTCGACTATTTGAGCTCGCTACCCGAGCCTGAACGGCAGCGGTATCGAAACAAACTGTGCGTCGACGGCGTTGCCTACGAGGATCCGTACGCCGCAAACAAGGCCTGCTGGACTTCCGACGTGAAGTTGCTGCCACCGAAGTCGACGGCTCACGTCGTCGTTTATTTAGTTTTTTCGCCAAGCCAGTTCACGGCCGACACGGTTCAGGCGTACAAGTCCCGAGGCCTACGATTACTTCGAGTCGGTTTCCGCACTGCCGGCGGGATCAGCAGACTGTGGGTCTGCGGAAGTGTATTTATTAATTAAATAAATACACACAGCGTCTTGAAGTCAAGGTATGATATTTTTCTTACCCTCACGACCACAAGGCATGACAAGCAGTAACGCTTTGTCCGTTCTGCAGTCTTGGCGGCAACACCTTACTGGTAATGGCGTTACCAGGAACGCGTTACTTGTTTTATTAACGTAGTAACTACTCATTACGTTTTCGAACCAGGAACGGGTAACGTACTTACTTCACTCCTTACTACTTCCCAAGTCTTAAAAAACTACACTTCAATTTTTTCCGTGTTTTTAGGCGTCAAGCCATGTTTTTCTTTGAGTTTTTGTCTCGTGAGTATTTAGGTGAAACCGTAAAAAGAGATAAAGTAATTATGTTCAGTTTCTGCATGAACATAATGTTTCTTGATATATGAGCTTATGTATACCTGTATCGTCAAAACCGTAAAACGTAATAAATTATAATTTAAAAAGTAACGCAGAAGTAATGTGCGTTACTTTTTATCGGTAGCGGCAACGCGTTTCTTTTATTTTTAGGTAACGTAGCTCGGTAACGCGTACCTTTTATTCGCAAGTAACGAGTAACGTATTTCGGTACTTGTTTTCGGTAACGCCCTATACCACTGCCGTTCTGTCGCCGATCCCCTTCTGCTGGGTAGCACGGGTGTAGCGAGCCTCCGACGAGCGCTTGGCCGGTGCTTTGTGCACGAACACCGTGGGAACAAAATCCGGGTGGTTTCGATCAGACGACGGTTTTCCTGCACATAAGCAAGCCTCGGGACGGAGATTGAAATAGAAGCCGCACTTGCCTTCAAGAAAGTGCTTGCCGCACAAATGGTCGTTCGCGCGAGGCGACCATTCTTTTCGACCCACGGATATTATCCACCTTCTATGCCTTTCAGAGTCTGCCGGAAACTTGTGGAAACTCACTCCGCTACTTTTCTTGTACATTTCGGTGCAATTAACGGCAAAACAGCTTCGCGGCATACTGAAATGCTATGACGCCCATGCGAAACGTGCGCCCTTTTGCCCACACCAGCCGGCTCCGGCGCGATCGCAGCGCCGCCGCAGCTCCGTGACGTCAAGCCCGCTTGTCGGTCTATGAGGGGCAGGAGGTGGCGTCCGTATTCTCCATACATGGAGCGAAGTGTAACGGAAGTAGGCGTGACCACGAACTCTTCTCAACCAATGGGGAGCTCGTCAGATTGATTTTTGGGACAAACAACCCTCGTTGCCATGGCATTTCCGTGGCAACGCTGTTTGCCTCAATATTTCATGTAGTGATGGACCGAATCGGCCGAACTTCAGATTCGGCAAAGTTCGGGAAATGCCGAACTTTTGATGGAAAGTTCGGCAAAGATTCGGTGAAAATTCGGCAAATGTCTGCGCACGCGCGAGAACGCGACGGGGCCACGGGGCCATGAATTGCAAATGGACGCCGTGCAGTTGTGCGGTTACCATCGTGCAGTGTAGTACAACCAGCGATTACGGCGAGGTGTGGAGTAGGCAACGCGGTAACTGTGCGTTTGTGAGCGAGTGTGGTTCTCTTCAACAGTTTCTGCCTCAAGAATAGAAGATAGACCTGCAATTTACACAGTCCACTGCGCAAGTGACAAATGATGCGGTACATTCGGGATGACGTGATTTTCCTTTGACATTTCCAGTGATGAAACAAGGTAGTTAAATCATTGGCCGACAATTACTTTAAAGCACTCCTCGCAATTATAGCAATACTGTTTTCGGCTCAGAAGTAGTGTGTGCAAAAACAAAATAATATTGCTTTTCCAATTAGCGTAATTTAGCGATTTTCATGTACCTGCATAAAACGAAACACAGAACTATAATGCTCGAAGTTGCACATCCGACATGCCACCCTCCCTATCTTCCTAAACGTTCGTGTGTGTCCTAACACCAGAAACCGGTATTTTAAAGGTTAAAAACGAACCGTTGTGAATATGGGACGCACACTTTCATGCAAAGCTGACGTCAAGTGACTCAAATCGAAAAACGTGCATATTTACAATAATAATATTATCTCTTCTGATAAAGGCTCAGCAACCGTTGCATTCGTTTTCCGCGCCCGCACAAACCGTTGACTGTCAGAGAAAGCAAGAACGCAGCGTTATTGCCTTAATTTTAACAATGTACACACACATGCAGGCTTGCGCTGATAATGCCTCAAAGCCGAAACTCTCGTAGCGTTATTCGTAACTGCGCCACTGCGCGACGCTCGCTTCTACCCATTTTCGTTGTTACGCCACTTCTGCAAGGAGTCATTAAAATTGCTAGTAAACACCACACCGATACAATTATCTTGTAGAATATCACCTTATAATTTAGTAATAACTGTGTAAATATGCATTACATGTTGCATTTAAGTTAAGAAAAAAAAAAACACATAAAACCTTTTTTCACCAGGAAAAACTAAATATCAACGTTAAGTCTGGTAACAACGTATTTTTGCCGAATCTTTCGAAAAGTTCGGCAAACGTTCGGCTTTGCCGAATCCCAAGATTCGGCGCCGAACTTTCGATTCGGCAAAAGTTCGGCCCCATCACTAATTTCATGGCAGCGATGGCGGCGTCCACTGAATCGGTGTCGAACAGTCGAGATTTGGAGCCCAACACTTGCCTGACCAGTAGGAAGTCGGCGTGTAGCGGACGCTCTCGACGCCGCGCGACCGCGCCTGGAGCGTCGTCTCGAACGAGTCGTCGTAGTGCGGCTTTGGAAAGCGATCGCGTGTCAGTCGTCGTAAGCACGAACGCTGAGAATGGCATCGCGGGTTGAGAAAGCCGTACAAACCCTGGTTCCAGAAAGTGTTGGTTTCACTCCGCCGTGATGAGAATGCGGGTTCGCATCGAAACATCTTTTGGTTCGCCGATCGAATCGAAAGCCAGCCGCGACAGCGAGCATACGAAAGCCTAACGACCGAGCGGAGAGTTAGTTTGGATGAGAGCGTGTCGGTGAGGGAGGCAGTCTGGGATTGGGTTCTTTTTCCGGCGTCGCTGGGTATGACGTCATGCCGGGTCCTGCCCTATTTAAACCATAGAGTTATTATAATCTACGCTAGAGTTTCAACTGGCGCTAGTGTCTATGCAACTTCCGGGAGGCAAATTGAAGCAGACAGCAACCAGTCTACTTTTGTGGTGCTCCTGTGCATTCCTATGGGAAAACGCGCGTGAATTTTGTCTCTTCGCCGGAAAATAACATGAATAACTTTTGTTATTTCGGTTGTACCGTATAATATGTACCTTTATTAATATTGTGAAAGTGTATTCGCTCTAGTTACAGCATTTTTCTTTACCACTGAACGATGTTAAACTTCGCTATATTTCGGGCCCAAACCTCTGTACCTTGGCAAGTATGTAAAAACGAGCGACGATTCTAAGCAAAATAACGATCCAAAGGATTGTAGAGTGTGTTCAAGGTTCACTAGCATTCCGGTGGCGCTTATAGATTGCTAATATGCTCGTCCTGACATTACATGAAAATGACTCCGTTGTGCGCATCTTTACGATCGTTTAAAAAACATTCGAACGTACCCAGGCAGCACACCAATGTTGGTCCGACATTGGCCTAACATTGGCTAACACCGGCCTCAATATTGGACAATATTGGAAGCGCTACCCCATCCAACGTTGGCCCAGTCACTGGTGCCAATGTTGGGCCACTGTTCAGCCATCGTTCCAGCCAACGTCGGCCCCATCGTTGGTGCCAATGTTGGGCCATTGCTAAACCATGGTTCCAGCCAATGGTGGTCCCACATTGGCAAATACCGGCGTAATATTGGCAATACTGGAAGTGCGACCCGATCCAATGTTGACCGTCATTGGTGCTGATTTTGGCCATCGTTGCACTCGCCCAGCTGTTTGCAAGTGCACTCGCCAAGTTGTTTGCAAAAAGGAAGGTACGCAGACATAAGGAATATTTTTGAAATCTCCTAAAAGTTTATTGCACACAGCCTATTCTGTAGACAAGTACAAACTAAGCAATTTGTAATATGTGAAGAGGTACTACTCAGCTGTTATACAACTGAGAAGATTGCAAAGCAAACACCAACTGTGGTAATTGTTGGGTAGTGTCCAGTCTCCCGACAGCTGGCAGACTTTTTCCCCGAAATTCTACCGGTGGTGCAATCAGTCCATCGAACGACATTTCATCGACAGATCGTTTCATCAACACACGATGTTTCATAAAAAAAAACTCACAATAGCATTTTTTTTTTCCTGTTGCAAAGAATTGTTGCAGACTTACCATGAGGAGGCGTGAGAGGGTGGGCTGGTTCAGTGAGCACGCGCCTCAGGAATACACGCGCTTTGAAATGCCCCTACAGCGTGAAATTCGTGTAACGAAAGTCGAGGAAACGTTGCGCCCCAGGAATACACGCCCGACCGAATGCCCCTACTGCGTGCAATTCGCGTAACGAATGTCGATGAAACGTGAATGTCGACGCAATGTGTATTCACGAAAAGGTGGCCACGAAACGTGTTTTCGCGAAATGCAGGGTGAATAAGGAAGTCAGTATTCTACCTGCAGTTGTGACATTATTTAAGACAGATAATGGCAGGCGACTGTCGGTAAGATCGCAGGAGAATTATTCTCCCGGCTGCCAGGAGATAGGCACTCCCTATAGTTCTAGAGGCTATCCGGAAGAGTATACCCGTAGAAGAACGGACAATGATCACCAAATAGGTTGCAGCGCAATTGCGTTGAAAATACCGGACTTGAAAGATGTAATCCGAGGTAGATTTCGACACGGGCACTGTAGACCAACCACACAAACACAAAAACTTGAAGGAAGTGATCCGTGAAGATTCAACACCATGTAGCACACGCTGCCGTTTGCCGAACCGAACAGTAAACGATTCACAAGAATGTCTTGCGCTTCTTTGAAGAAATCGATACGGGTAGGACTTTTTGAGGAGGATACCATTTACCACAGAAGCGAAATCCCCAGCAGGCCCGCAGGCCGCATCGCACGCGAAACTAGGTCCGGTCTTCGCAGGCATTCCGGGTTTGTCAACCGCTAATGCGTCATCCGTCAAACCACGTGATCACGCTTCTGCCGTTTTCCGCGGATTCAAGCGATAAGAGAGAGAAAACGAGAGACGGAGTAGAAAGGAAGCAGGCCAGAACGGGGGTGCGCCTACAAAAGATAATCTTCAGGGGCATCTCAACAATGAACACAGCGAGACGATTTGTCACTTGTACCCAAAGTTGATAGTGCAGTGGATTTTATGCATGGCCTTGGGCTGGCAGGTTCCGTGCTCTGCCTTATCACCAGCTTCGAGACTGTAGTCACGTGACCCTGACCGGAGACACAATTGGCCTAAAACACGCATAGCGTCTGCCCTGCTGTCAATACCGATTGAACGAGACAGCTCTTTGAAGGCCAGCTTTTGAATTTCTAAAGAAGCTGTCCAGCCCAAAAGTGATTCTAAACGGGGCAAGTTTGAAGACACTGTTTTTGCGTCCTACAGCCCATATTAATATTTAGAATAAAGAACTTAGCGCGACTACTTTTTTGCGCACGATGTCCACAATAAATAAATTAATACATCTATTTTTATCAATAAATTTAAAATTATTTGTACACTGTCAGGTTTGCAATTTTAAACTTTAAAATTTTTCACGAACGAGTTACACATAAAAGACAGCACGGACAGCACATCTTCCGACTTTCAACACACGATGAATCGCCGACGTTCGCAGACAGAAGGTTGTGATGCTGCGCGGACGGTTTCTGAAAGATGCTGCGTAGGGTATACGCCGGGCGCAACGGCTTCACGACCGTTCGAAGGGCAGAGCATTCGCCACGACAAAGTAGCGTTTTGCAACTTCAGTAAGCTTACGGGGCTCGAGAGTCCCACGCTCACATTTCCGCAGAGCGAGCGCGGCCGGCCAGATCGAGGCGCAGTATGTTCTCACGTCATGATTGCTACGTCGTTGCTTTGCCTACACTGATGAGATCTGCACTGGCAGTCGAAGCAGCCCTCTCGAGACTTCATTCGAGTCCAATAGACGACTTTATAGCGCTATATACTCGTAAAACTGAGATTAGAAGTCACCTCGGTTGCGGCGTAAGCGGCGGCTTTATGTTTGTAGACGCGTGCGTCGACAATGACAAAATAGGCACAGAAACATTAAATATAAAAAAATGGAGCACGCAGAAAGAAATACAAGCATGGCAGGGGCGCGAGCAAAGTAGAAGACGTTAACGCTACGTAATGCATATACATACAAAATACACTCAAAAAGACAAAAATAATTAAATAAAAAAAACAGAATTAAGTTGTCAACGCCGAGGTAAGGCAATGCGAGGGGAGAGCAGCCGGCAAAAAAAAAAACTGCAATAGTCCTATAGGCAGCTAAGGGTTTATTTGTGATCGCGGTTACAAAGCACCGGCGACGTACGCCACATGAAGTTGGCTAAATAAAATCCTCGCCCCGAGCGAGCGCATGAATGTCTCTTTTCTACTTTCCTACCTCTGCAATGCATAAAAGAGGGTCGCGGGTCTATAGCCTAGGCGACACAAATATCGATAAGCGATTGGCTATGGCAGTACAATATTGACCAGCCTATACCAAGACATCACCAATATTGGAAAACTCTAGGCTTTGACAGTCCAATATTGGACAGCTTATGCCGGCGTATTGCCAATATCAGAAAGCCAGTGGCTCCGACAGTCCAATATTGGACAACTTATGCCGGCGTATATCCAATATTGGAAAGCTATTGGCTTTGACAGTCCAATGTTGACCAGCCTATGCCAACGTATCACCAATATTGGAAAACCATTGGCTTTGATAGTCCAATATTGTCCAATGTGATTCCAATATTGGGAAACATATGGCTCTGTTGGGCCATTGTTGGGCCATACTTTGCCACTTCAATTCCAATGTTTGCCCAATACTGTGTGCTGCCTGGGTAAAAACTAAAGTATGTGGGCTACAAAGGTGTGTCTTTTTATTATTTCCAATGTCGGGCAGTTTTTATCGGGCACCTGTTCCCTGGCTTCGCCCTATTTGCAAAGATTTGGAGCGTGCGGGTGATGCTTTGAACCCAGAACAAGCATCTTCGCACATATTCATGAGCAGAAAGAATAAAGCAGTACTTATTTAATGGAAATCGGACTATATTACGTGGCTTTCAAGTTATTTTGATCGTCTGCATGCACAAGGAGTTACATATTCAGTGTTACTGCGTAGTACTTGCCGTCTCTCTTGGTTTTCCAGATGTCCTTCGTTCGTTTGGCACGTATATCCCCCATGCTAGAAAGCGCCGACGCCGTGTTCGCGCTAACAGTGTCCGACAGTGCACATAAATACACGTACGAAGCGGTTTTAGCACCGTTTTTTACTCCACGAATTTAAATTAAAAACGCCGTAACTGACCAATTATTTCGTCTGCGTGACTGAGACATGTTCCAATGTGCCTAGTACGTACAAATTATTCGTGATATTTGTTCTTATAATCGAGCGCAGAGAGAAAATGCACTCGCTTTTTCCCATAGAAATGCATTACCGGAAGTCAATTTTGGACTGGTTGCTGTCTGCTTCAATTTGCAGCAGCACTCTAGCGCCAGTTGAACCTCTAGCGTGCATTATAATAACTCTATGATTTAAACGTCCTTAGGCTCATACCGTAGAGTTGTTACAATAAACGTTAGAGGTTCAGGTGGCGCTAGTGTGCTGTTGCGTTTTGAAGCAGACAGCAACTAGTCTAAATTTGACTTCCGGTAATGCATTCCTATGGGAAACGCAAATGCGTTTTCTCTTCGCGCTCGATTGTAAGAGCAAATATTGCTGAGTGTTGTGACAGAATAAAAAGTTTGGAACGTTTTACAATTGGATGTACAAAAATGTGTCAGAGCGTTTTTCTTTAGAATTCATGGCGCCGAACACTGCGCTAAAATAGCCCAATACGCATGTATACGGTACGTGTTGACTTTGCAGACTGCTATTATAGGGAACGTATTAACGCATATAGTCAATGCTATGAAGTACACAGAGGAAATCAGCTTGACAAAACACCAAAAACATATTAGTCATTAGTTGTTAATACGGCAGGGGTTTCGTCTGCCAGAACATAGCGACATTGTTACCCACTGTACGCAATTTAGCCAGTGCAGTACGACTGCTAGCCTGGGGTCCTTGACGTGCACCACGCATTAGTGATTCACGACCGCACGCCGGTACGAGGCTCAACCAGATTGACACGGGCAAGGGTAGGGATTGAACCCAGGATCCCTAGGTTCTGCAGCGCGAGCTTTCGCTCCGTGCTCCGAGCTGGGGTGCGCTAGCCCACTTGGCCACTTCGGACACTACCGTAAATGGTTTTAACTTTGCGGAGCGGAGAGATGCAGTGGAGTTTGTGGAGGCATTGAAGCCCTTGTTTGATCAAATTGTGATCACAAGTGCTGAAAAGTACTCCTCATTGTCATGTCAAATTTCAATTACTTTCGGAATGCTACATTCCTCTAAGGTTGCAAAGAAACTCAGGGTTTGCTGACAATCTAAAACAAATGTATCAAGAATCGCTTTGCCAAGTTCAACATTGCTGAAGCGGCCAGCCTGGCCATGTTTCTTGACCCTCGTTTTAAAGCAAGAGTTCAGCAGGCGTCTGGCCATATTATCTGGCTGCAAGACCTTGTGACAAGGGAGATCCAGACAGCGGACCTGGAGCCGAGTGAGGACACTGCCATGCCAGCGACCTCTTCGTGTCCACTGGTGGGATTCAGTGTATGGAACGCTTTTGACCATCTAGTGATGAACAAGGAGAAGACTCAGTTGGCATCTGCCCCAGAGTGGGAAGTTACAGAATACTCCAAAAAGCCTATTCTGGACAGGGTCAAGGTTCCTTGCGAGTGGTGGCAGTGCATTGGCCGCTTCAAGTACCCACATTTAAGCACTCTCGCCCAGAAGTACTTGGCCATCCCCGCTACATAAGTCCCGACTGAAAGGGTCATTTATACTGGTGCAATTAAGTGTTGTCACGGCGCATAGGGAGCGCTTACTTTCTGAACACGTCGAGCAGTAAATATTTCTACATGGTAATTTGTAATGAGTGCATTACTAGAAGTATTCTTAGCCTGCTGCAGCCGAGTAAAATGCAGTTTCATTGACTTTTATTTTACAGGGTAATAAAACCTGTTTCCTCTTTTTTTGTAATTTTTTATTACTAGACACATATTCGATATTCGATTCGATATTCGAAGTCACGTTTTTGCCTTTTTCGTATTTGATTCGTATTCGAAAATTTTAATATTCGCACACCCTTACTTTTGATAATATTCCACTATTTACTTTTGTTTTACAGCTTCTGTTTATGGGTTCCAATTATTTTTTTTTACATCGTTGTTTCTTTAACAAAATTCGTAATACCTCCTCAGCGTCTTAGGGGTTCTCCCTTATAGAAGCGCAAAAAGGCATCATACAGAGTGTTTATTAAATATCCAAGAACGATTTGAAGCATGCCGGAACTCTTTCGAAATACTTTTTTTTCCCCAAATGTAAAGCAGAGGTTGCTAACTACCTCCTCGATTATGCTCGAAGTTTTGTTTTCTTAAGCAATAACTTCACATAAATAGTAGAAAACCTGCCAAGCTCGTCGCTTGGTCATTTGTATCTTATTCCCTTCCACGCAACAATAATGTTCTTATTACTTATGTGATGCTAGAGTGTATGCAAATTCAAAAGTGCAGAAAAACGTCTCGAAACTTCTGTGTAGGAGAGAACAGGCAAACCAGGATTAAAGAAATAAATACTTTGGAAACCGAGCGAGCTGGATGGAATACTTCAAAGATTATGTAAAACGAAGTCCTTAAAGAATACGTAATCGAGAAACAAAATCTCATTTTAGGTTCTTTGTGCGCCGACTTGCTTTGTACTCTCCTCATCACTCTGGATTTCTGGTGCCTGGGTCTTAGAGCAAAAGGGATGCTACTTGAATATTTTGAGCAATAGCTTTCTGCAAAAAACAATTTTTTCGTATTTCTAGGGAACGCAGAAGATCAACCAGTGGATCGTTGCATTGTTATTTTCCGTCAAGTAACGCAGTTTGCAACGACGTTTGCAAAGAAGAAACTACGTACCGCCTCTAAGCATGATTATGATCTTTGATTCATAAAGGGCTGTTTAGTAGCTGAAAGCTCATTCTCTTTACGATCGTGGGTTTCGTTATCCGTTTCCTTAAATTGCGATCTCATGCACAAAAGCAAAAAACCGTTAAATTATGCTAGCCGTAAAAACGCGACTTGTTACTTTGCAGATGAGTGAACAACGTAGGTGGTAATAGACATTGTGAGCAACCTGGGGGTTAAAAGCGTTTGACCCAGGTTGCACACTTCCGACATTCCTTTGTGTGGTCATCTGCACCGCGAGGTTGCCAAAGGCGACTGGCCACGCGAGCGGCGCTCCGCCGCTGATAAAGGGCCGTCGAAGCGTATGCGCTGGGGCTTTAGGGATCGCGGCGCGGGTGATAACGGTCATTAAATGCCTCTGTGTTGTTACACCGGTGTGCTGTATCCTTCCCCAAGACGGGTAGCAGCAAGAGGATTACCACAACATAAACTTCGAATGCCGCAGAATGTTAAACCGCTGATAGACCCACGCTGGCAGTGGGCCTATTTCGACGTTGCTGTATTCAGTTTTCGACAACAGACGCACCCGTCGACACGGGAACTTCAATTAAATCGTTTACGCGTTAAACAATGATGCATACCTGGCCGAAGCTGTCTACTGTCGTTTCCGCTATATTCCTATTTTGCGCGACCTGGTTTTCTTGTTGTGGTGAACATGGAACGACAAAACCTTTCTCTGTGTACTGCACGCATAATCGGAAAAACCCTCAAGAAAATTGCAAATTTATTCGCTGTGAACTGATGCAGCAGTCTTCCTACAATTGCGATTGCTGGCGCGCTCGCTGCCGTCACGTTCGCTTCCGCTCTTGAACGCATCGCCGCACCGTTGGAAACCATATTACCGAGCACGAAGCAGAGACAGTGTGTTTCAAAACGTGAACCCATACAACAACACAGAAGCCCCACGCTGCGGCAAATATTACTAGCGTTTAACGTACCCAATACATCAGCGGCGCCCAAAGGAGTGCTTTGACCCAGTTCAGCGCGGTTGTTGAGCCTAACGCCCATGAGATGGCGCTGCGGCGTTCAAGATGGCACTACTCTTTATCAAACCATGTATAATAAGGAGCGCAATGTAAATACATCAGGGAATAAATAAAAATAATAACCATACTACTTTCCAAATACAAAATACACTCAAAAGTAACGAGTACGTGCACGCGTGTCTTGAGTACCTTCACAATCACTGGAGTTCACAAACACTTATTTTGAACCCTTGTCACTGGTTACTCCTGACCCAGTTTAACTAACCGATATACATCTTGGTGGCAACGTAAGGAATAACCTTTTCTAAGCTATAAACAGGAACCCGAAGCTCTCTAGTAGACATAGCTTCTTGAGGGTCCCGATAAAGCGAAGTTGCAGCAGAATCTTCTAAAATCAAATGCTCTGATTCTTTACACCTGCAAGTATAGGTCACCTGACGTGAAAATACATAAATTATTGGCTAACGGCTGGTTTACTTTAGGACCATGAAATATTTCGATAAGTTAGTTAAGCAGTGGGTGTCATTCTAAGGTCTCAGGGAGTTTGTTTTCACTAGAATATCGTGGTTTGTAATGGTGACAAGGCGTGTTTTTGAAGCTAAAATACGATTTGTATTTGCTGAATTACAGCTGGCAACCAACTGTGGGAGGTCTCGTGACAACCCATTAATTAGTAGTAGATGAATGTGAAACGTTACAATTGAAAACGAGCGAGTTGGTTAATAGATACAAAAGTTGAAAGTAGAAATCAGAAATATATATATTAGTGATACCTCGTCGCGACGCCAGCGCTTTTTAAACTTATATTTACAGTAAATTCCCTTTTCTTTATAACAATTATCTCTGTTTCCTCTTTGAGAACGTTGAAACCTTTGGGGGGCGGTTTTATTGTTGTGCCATTCTATGTTGTTGCTAAATGAAAGATGTCCTGTTCCCGTCCTCGTCCTCGCTGTTTTATACCTTCAAGTTTTGTATGTGAAACGGTGTTTCTGCTAATTTAGCAGTTTTTTGATTAAAAGATTGCCCGCCTTACAAATGTTGGTCATGCACTCCTCGTACACCATTTAAAATTCTTTGTCTTACAGGCGTACATATAGATCCATTAATCTCCAACCGAAGTAATTACAAAATACTTACGTGCAAGGCGGTTTTATTTGCTCTTTCGAATTAATTTGTTCACCTTTGTCTAATTGCTGTACACGTCGGAAACCCCTAGCCATACCGAAAGGTGATATTTGTTTTGACGCCGATGTATGTTAGGTTAAGCAGCTATTGATGTCAGTATATAAGACATTAGAATCATGATTACAAATAACGAGCAGTTGCAATTCGAATACGTATATCAATAATTATATTTTTGATCACTTAGATTGCGATTTAGCGCTATAAGTTTGGAGTCTTGCATCAGTACCAAAAAGAAGAAACTTTATATTTCTCAATTTCCACAAGGGCCGAATTCTAGAATATGCCTATCCGAATCATGTGGTTCCCGGTGTTGCACGTACTGCCATTCTTAGGAGTTTTATTGATGCTTTGATGAACACTTTAGCAGGCTACGGTATTAAAATTATGATCAGAGATTTTACCAGAGAGGAACATCTTAGAAACAAGATCACAAAAAAACTTGCATTGATCACATATAGACCATTGCGCGGTATTCCCAAGCGCCCCGGCCCGCACTCAAGGAATCATGTGAACGGTGTTCCTTCAGCTCCCTAGTGATCGCTAATTTCCGATCAACTCCATGGTTACAGAGTTTTTGAGCGTAATTCGAGGTCTACCCTGAACAAGCACCTGATATACCCCAAGCACCTGTCATATCACTTTTAAAATTGATCTTCAACGTCAGCATTTTTGATACTGCGCATGCTATCCACCTTTCAACCTGGCTGAGCTGCAGAAATCTTGTATATTATTATCATTCTCGTGATTGTTGTTTGAGCAGGAATTGCTTAAAAAGCTGATAATTCACAACAACAAAAGCCAGGATTTAGCTCGGAGTCCGCGGGGCTGTTTATAGCATTTTTAGCGTTTCTAACTTAATATCAGCTTGATAATAATGTAAGAGATTTCTGCAGCCCATCCAGGTTGAAGGGTGGACAGCATGCACAGTATCAAAAACGCTGACATTGAGGAGAAATTGTAAACGCGATATGACAGGTCATTGAGGTATATCAGGCGCTTGTTCAGGGTGACTCCGAATTACGCACAAATCCTATGCAACCAAAAGTAGGGTCGAAATTACCGATCAGTACGGGGCTGAAGGAACACCGTTCCCATGATTCTTTAGCGCAGGCCGGGGCACTTGGGGGATATAGCAAATGGTCTATTGGCTAGGTTTGATGAGATGTCCACAAGGGCTGGTGTAATACAAAAAAGCTATCTGATCATTATTTTACTGCCTTTCTCGCACTACAGGAGGATCCAGTTGCAGGTAAAGAAAAAAAAAGGAAAGAAATAAGCATAATTATAATAAGATGGTCGACAAATTAATCTCGGAGTTTGATTGGTGTTCTTATTCCCATACCTCCTTGTACGAACATTCGGGAACATAATTTAATATTATGTATGAAAAATCCACCAAACAATTATGCTCAATCAAAGAAATCAGGAGTAAATGGGTCCACTCACAAATATTCAAGCTATGTTATATCAAACATAAACAATAGACTAGGTGTAAACAAAATCCGGAGAATAAAGCTTTAAAAGGAGACTTTTGATCAATAAAGAAACAAACTAACAGCCAACCTCAGAATGAAAACAACGCGATTATTATGTAGCAAAATTTAAAACCTTGAATGATAGTACGAAAGAAACGTGGAACTTAGTAAATGAGCTAACAGGTAGAAAAACAAAACCAAGTATTGATGACACAATCACAAGACATTTTGGTGAATCAGCCGATTTCGTCTCGCTATGTGAATCATTTAGTACAACATTTATGAACAATGAGTTGGACCTGCGGTCTAATATTAACTACCAGATGCAAACCTGAAGGTTTGCATCTGATAGTTATTACTTAGGCAGTTAGGCAGGAAGAGATAAGATTCGTCTAAGAGACATCCTATGCAATTTTGATAAAATAAAAGACGTTCTACTAGCACTTTTAATTGGTATATTCATTACAGGACTTATCCCGGATGGACTAAAAAGTGCTATTGTGACGCTATTTTTTAAAAGTGGGGAAAATTTGTAGGAAACTACAGACGCTTATCTATTATGCCAGTAATTTCTCATATGAATAAATACATCTCCAATATAATTAATTTCTTTTGTAATAAATTTGATTTAATTAATAAATCGCAATACGGTTTAAAAAAAAGGAAAAAGTACAACGATGCTGCTAGAAGATTTCACTCATTTTGCGAATGAAGCTCTACATCAGAATAACATTGGTTTAGCACTTTTTGTAGATTTATCGAAAGCCTTTGACATAATATATCATTCGAAAATGGTTGAGAAGTTGTACACTTTCGGTTTTAGATAACCATTTTATCAGTTTTTTAAAAATTATTTCTCAGATAGAACGCAATACGTTAAAATAAAACAAAATATTAGCAAGGAGGTACACATAAATTATGGAATACCGCAAGGGTCCTCATTGGCCCCTTTGCTATTCAATATTTTCGCAAACGACTTGGGAAACCAAAAATTTCATTCAACACTGTTTCAATATGCACATGATACGGCTTTAATTGTTCCACATGAAAAATATAAAGTGGCAGTGTCAATAATTCAAAGGGACATCAATAGATTTTGGAATTGGTTTACTGAAAATCATATATTTTGTAAATTAAAAAAGGCACAATTACTGTGCTTTAGAAATCCCCACAAGCGTGTTTTATTGGATCGTCTTTATTCCTTCCTAGAAACAAAGGGGTGCAGGATACAGAATTGAAATATGAGGCTAGCACAAAATATCTTGAACTAAATTTTGATAAGCCCATGATTTGGGAAGGTCACATTGACTGAATTAAAAAAAAAGATTAAGAACTGTCTCATCATTTATATATCGAATTGGTACTTCAGCGTGTGCTCATGTAAATAAAAATATTGATTGTGCCTTAGAAGAGTCTATACTGAGATATGGCATTTTCATTTATGGATCCAGCTCAAATAGCAGATTACGAGCCGTAGATAAACTAATATATAGGGTAGTAAACAATATTGCATAAGGTACACAGGTTCAAAATTTGCACCTCATCACCAAACTTGAAGCATTTAGTATAATGTATTTGAGTTATTTTATTAAATATATAGCTATAACAACAAATTACGTCTCCAGAACAGAATAGAAACATCACGTACAGAAAAGGCTTCTCAGAAAAATAGACGGATATTATTTTCCAAGAAGAAACACGCATTACGGAAAGAGAATAATAAGTTTTTATGTCCTTTCTAAATTCAATAAGATACCAGAAGAATTTATTAGTTTAGACTCTCTAAAAAAAAATTAGAAACAAATTTAGAACACGGTCATCGCAAAATAAGATGTAACCATTTTATATACATTTATGTTCTCTTTATAAATTACTTCACCTTATCTGTGTTTTCTAAATCTGTTGTATTGAGTGGCAGAATTGTTTTGTTCTAAATGCTTGCGGTTAAAAGTTGTCGTTTTATTGTTTGGTTCTGATAAAAAGAGAACGTTTTCGTTTTTTCGGTGGGTGTGATATTTCGTATGTCAACTATTTGGTTCCGATAATCAGAGAACAAAGTATCATTTTCTTTTTTTTTTTTTGCTTCATTTTTATGAATATTTTTAAAGTGAGTGAACTTGTCATTGATGAATTGTTGTTGTTTTGTTTTGTTTTTCAATGCAAATGGCAGCGTTGTTGTAAAGAACTATTCGCGGCAGCCGGGCCAAGTCGTACAAGCCTCTAGGCTTCAACGGAGCCGATTTTCCGTACTGTAAAAGGGAACAATAAAAATATTAATATTATTGAAAAAAAAACAAAAAAGAGACGTCTCAGCTATCACGATATATAGACCTCATCCGTACATAGATACATTTTTATAGAATTCAATGCATATTATAATTAAACTTAGTGGGGCTTGTATCTAATTTTATGTTATAAATGCATTTTTATTATCTTTATCTTGCACACATTTTAATATCTTGTAATTAATCAATATGCGCTATATAATAAATCATTGGTTTCTTAAGTACACAAAGATAAGGACATGATCATAATGATGGCACTGTGAAATTATGTTGAATATAGACGCGTAGGCTGGAGTCTCCAGCAAAACATTGCACAACCTGCTATCAAGACTAGATATAATTAAGCTACACGTAGTGTCAGTTTTTATTGCAGCTAAAATGAGTGGCTCTTTCCACCTATCTGGAAAATCTCGTTCTTTTGAACTGTGTGAAAAAAATCAAGTGTCATAAAACTTTTGATGCACACAAAGTATACATGGTGTCTGATATTTGGAGCGCAGCTCTTAGGCGCCCGTTTCTGGCTTGAGCGGCGTCGCCGTCGAAGTCGGCGTAACCGCACGTTGCATCATGGGACGTTTCCAATAATGATGTCACACGTGATGTCACGTGTGACGTCAGGAGGGTCACTTGGATTACGAGTGATGTCACGTGGGTCACGGGGATTACAAGTAACGTCACGAGGGTCACGAGTGACTACACGACGGTCACGAGAGTCACTAGTGACGTCACGTGTGACGTTACCCTTGTGACGTCACACGGCGCTTACATTTGGCGGTAAATTGTTCCGCTAAATTTAACGGGAAAATTTCCCAGCTAAATTTAGCGGTAAATTGCCTTGCTAAATTTAGCGGAAACTTTTCCCTCTAAATTTAGCGGGTAAATGTTTTCGCTGAATCGAGCTAAAATTTTTTCCGCTAAATTTAGCGAGGAAATGTTTCCGTCAAATTTAGCGGGGAAGTTTTCCGCCAAATCTAGCGAGGATTTTTTCCTCGCTAAACTTAGCGGTGAAATTGTGCTGCCAAATTTAGTGGGAAAATTGTACGGCTAAGCTTATACCCGTGGCCCACGGGCAACTTGAATGCCATTTACAACGAATGACATTTGTGTGATCGGTGAATCAGCTCGGAATCTGTCGCGCGTGGAATGCGCCACGCCCGGAGTGTCGCGCGCTGATTGGCCGTCCGCTCAAATGTAATTTGTTGTAAATGGCATTCGAGTTGCCCGTGTAGCATCGGTATTAGATAGAATATTTTTCCGTCAGGTTTAGTGGGGAAATTACTCCGCTATATTTAGCAAGGGGATTTACCGTGAAATTGTCCCACACTTTCCCGGTAAATTTTCCTCCGTACTTTTCCCTCCCCTTCGTACCGGTCCCTCCTCCTCGTCAAGAGCTGCGCTCTAATTTCGAATTACAGAAAATTGTAAACGTCTTTCATTTTTTTCTTTATTTTAGTACAATGTTTGAAGGGAGTGAGACGTAGACGGGTGATATTTCCATGTATTTATTAGGATCGACGGACGTAAGAGGAAGGTATAATTGTCGCGGTAAGTTTGTTAATTGAATAAAATCAGTTAATTAAGTTTTTAATTATTGGTATACAGTTGCACATTGACAGTAATTACAATTTAAAACCAGATTTATTCCGATACATTTTTAAAAGGTTATGATTTTTCAGCTATTTATCTATCACTGTTCGTGTTTTTTTCTCCCGATTTAAAAATTGTGTGTAAAAAGAGCGCAGCAAACCGTGCCCACAGTGACGCTTAGGAGAGTGACGTGGTCGTTCTGGTAACGTCGTCACTTGTGTCGTTGGAACACCCACCACGGCCACGCAGCCGAAATAGTAAAAACATGGTTGAAAGGGCCACTTCACTCCCCCAAGAGTCATAGTGTGAACCCTAATCTGCACATTTGGCGATAGAGGTCGGCGAGAAATCAGGCGGTCGAGATTGGTCAACGCCGCACTTGACCTTGGTGCCGGCCAATCAAAACCGCGAGATTTCTTGCCGACTTTTTAACTAAGTCTCCAAATTAAAGCCCCAGGCCTTGCGGCGCTCTTCCTTAATATATTTTATGATTCGGGCGAAGAAAAAAAGAAAAACGTGGAAATCGATTGATTCATATTTTAAACACCATTACTTTTTTGCAATTTTTTTTGGAACTGAGCTTGCCTATAATATCAATTACCGTCAATACTACAATTCCAACATGACCACAAAAACCAATATTTAAAAAAGTTAAATTTACATATATATTTAATTACCCTACTTATCATGACGATTATCCCCTCATCCAAGGTCCACCTAGTTTGGTAAACATATGGTAAAGACGGCGCCCGTCAAACCATCATCCCATATAAAAACAGTAGATATCGAATCGATTTACCCGCACCTCCTCCACCGGTGCTGAGAACTGCAGGGCAGTGTACTTCCGGTATGTGTAAGGATATACGACCGGAAGTCGTATATCCATAAACACTTTTCTGCACCGATGCAGGAGGTGCAGGTAAATCGACGAAGCTAATGTTCGTATTAACGTCAAACACTATGTGTAGACGTTTGTAACTACAGCCTCTGGGCACGGTTATCTTCCTATCTTGCTGCTGGTGTGGGGTGATCGCCTGAGAGAGAAGCATTACTGAGGCCGTGAGTATGACTAAGCAATATTTGACTATCAGACGATCCAGTAACACACCAGCAGCAAGATGGCGGCGGCCAGAGGCCGTTCTTGAAAATATTTTTTTTACGTTGTGTAGTTATTCTCCACATAATTACCGTGCATATTTATTCATTTATAATGACGTAGCACCAGCTTTTGAAACTTTTCACAGAGATAGTTGCCGTCTGGGTTATCAAGCATTTCATCACGCGTCAGAGGGACTGTTACTCGCTACCGACGTGTACTGTGACAGTGTGTATGGAAAAAAAACTGCATGGCGTTTCGGGGAGAACGAAGAGACGTCCGTGATGATGGGTGTTCGGGGAGAACCTTTGTGACGACTGACGGATTTGTGGATCGAGTGATGGAATACTAAGAAACCTACAAGGTAACATCCTTTCAGGAAACCATTCGTGAGAGTATGCTACGTCATGATAATTGTCTAAATCGGCGCGGTGATGTGGGGTGTACTACAATATGTATGGAAAGATTTTGTAAATTCATTGATTCTTGCCACTTTTTTACCAGTTATTTCGATGTTGAAAAGGAACGACAGCCCCTGAAGGATGCTTTGTAAGCAGATGTAAAAAAAAACAAAAAAACTTGATCATTCTCACTGACTCGAGAATCACAAAATGTGTCGTGCGTCTATTCATTGCGCGTTGAGACCTTTTATGCTTAATTAAGGGCCGTCCAGAATATTTATAAAAAAAACCATGCTAGTAGAGAGTACCCGGTCAGCAAGCGATTGCGCCAAGAGGCTTCGGCAATGAAAAAAGCGCTTGCAGAGTCTATCGATTCATTTTGCAATGAGGAAGAAGGGGACCGAATACTGAGCATAGAAGACTTGTCCGACATCTTCAAAAACGTGAAATCGGCATTCTGGAATCCTATTGAGGGCAATGGACTCTACACTGTGGTGCACATTGTTGAGGCTTTGGCCCCTTGCAAAAAATACTCGATCGTCGTGAAGGCTGACCTAACCCTCATCCTAAATTTTTCGAAGACTCCGGTCAAAAGGTTGGGCTCCAAGTTGCTGATACCAAGCTTCGCAAACAGCAAAAGGGGAGTTGTAGAACACTTCAAAAGTGTAGAAAACACTGACAAGGATCTTAACTCAAGCTCTGAAAGTTCGCACAACGATATCTGCGCCACTATTTGTTTTCTGCTTGACAAGCTGCCCACAACGCAAAGTGAGGATCAAGCAGCGGTCATCCAACTGTTCGCCGAGCAACTGAAGTTGATTTCTACCAACGAAGAGCGGAGGCGTTATTTAGTGGATTTTATCGTGTTTGCACTTATTGTGTTTGCATGCATTCTTTTCACAATATTGCCTCATGCATACCAGTACATTCGTCGCTGTGGAAGCATTGTTGTCCACACACTAGGACCATACGATCGATATGCTCGTCGTTTGGAATGAACCCTCAACAAGAGCAGCAAGGTTCAACTTTCCTCAGCTACATCACGAAGAGGATCTCTGACTTGAACGATGACCAACATTTTGAGACCATGATGGTTGCCGAGGCCCACATAAAACCGTTTTTTTTAATTATAAACGAGACAACGTCGTGGGTGTCGCACATAATTCCACAAATGTAGCGAATAATGTGTTCGTGTTTATGGTGCAGAGAATCAATTGCCCATTTATGGAAGTCGCTCACATCGTATCCGTCCACAGAGCAAATGCCGAGTTTCTGCACAAGTTTCTTAGAGACGTGATTTGCGGGCACGAGAAATGAGGCTAACGGGTGATGCGCGTCGTAACAGATATCAAGGCAGTGAATCGATAGGCTATGGCTCTTTTTAAGAGCTCGATGGACAACCACGACACACGCAGTACAAAAACGCGTTGTTTAATCGAGTTTTTCTAGGCATTTCCGTCTGATCAGAACACGCCGCTGCTTTTTGTGATTGACACTGTGCACGTAATTAAGTGAATACGTAGTAGTAATTGGCTGAAGCAAGACGATGAATACTTCTTGTTCCCCGAGCTTTAGGCTGTCAGGAAAGGCTAGCGCCGCATGCTGTGTGCGTCGTTCAAAACCATCAAAGACGCCTACGACTTGGAAGGCGACCAACTGCTGTGCTATGGAAACCAAGTAGGGATGCCGCGAACTTTTTTCGAAGCGAAGGTTCGATGATCGATTCAAGCGGTTCGAAAGGTTCGAAATATTTCGTATTTTCGAACTTTTCATATAGATAAATTCGACGAAAGTCGAATTTTCGAACTTGTTAAACTAAGAAGTTCGACGCTTTTCGAAATTTCGATCTTATTACGCTTCAAACTTCGATGCTTGTCGAACTTTTGAACTTGATAGACTAACAAAATTCGATGATTTTCGAACTTTCGACCTTCTTGCACTAAAAAGTTCGAAGCCTTTCGAACTTTCGAACTTCCTACGCTATGAAATTCGATAATTTTCGAGCTTTCGAATTTCTTAATCTAAAGAATTAGAAAATTTTCGAACTTTCGATTCCTGAAAAGTCAAATGTTCGACGAACTTCGAACTTTTAGGAATAGAAGTTCGAAGTTCGTCGAACTTCGAAAGGCCGGCGGGCGGTTAAATTTTGGATTCAACTGCAAGCAGTGAGGTACATTCGTAATTTTTTTCTCGCATTTTTACATGCGGTGCCGCATTCCTTGCGAAAGACAATGCCATTTATTTCAATCATCTGGCATGCTTGGTTTTAAAGAAATAGATTCCTGAAGGAGCAAGGAAGGACGACAGGTTTTTGACAATTGTCGTTTGTACCATATTTGAAGCGCGCTATAGCCGAAGCTATTTATGGTAGAGATGTTAAACTTTTTCATAATGATCTATGTATAGCCTAGGTAAGTGTCGTCTTACGATATGATTATTGTTCAAGATGAGTTTCAAAGAAATATCCAAACATGTATCTACGGGCAATTATGCCCTAATTTTGGTAATAGTTTTCGTCTAAATTGTTTGAGCTGTCGCATTAAAATTAACACCACAGACAGTACATATCATTAATTATTATTATTATTAAAGAACTTTATTTTCCATTTTGATACATAAATTGAGGAAACAAGGGAAAAAAGCTGTGAGAACAGCTTGACAGAGCCCCTTGCTCTCTTCTAGTGGCATATACAGAAGTCAAAACAAAAGCAACAGCGAACACCACGGAGAAAACCGACATTACAAAGTAAAATATAAAAATCAAACAGGTCTCATAAATCGATTCATTCGTTTTCGCCCCACATTAGTTCAGTTCGTAATTCCTGAATTGCGATAGAAATAATATCAATGTTATTTTTTATTAGGCTGTTCAATATAGTAGGAAGTGTGTATTTCAGTGATTGCATTGAATAGTTGTTATGACACAATGGCACAGTCCAATGTTCCGCCAACCGAGTTAGGTAGGAAGTTGCATGTTCTCTTAGCAAGATTTACTAAACTATCCCCATTTCTTTTATTTTCTAACTTGAAACTGATCACGAGTCTGTACTGATACATTTTGTAAACAGGAAGTATACTATTTTTTATGAACAGTCCCTGGGTGCTAGAGTCGTAAGAAGCATTCTCAATGAGACGTGCATATTTTTTTTTGCAGTAGGAGTATTTTTTGGAGATTTGTGCGGGTGGTTGTGCCCCAAACTAGATAACAATAATTCAGGTGAGAAAGAAATAAAGTCTGGTATAAAAGAAACTTAACATTTCTCGGTAGAATAAAACGGTTACGAGAGACTAGTCCAATGACCTTTGACAATCTAGTGCGTAAATCATTTACATGATTATCCCAAGATAAGTACTGATTGAAAACTACACCTAAACTTTTAAAGTTATCTACAATATCTATATACTTTTCATTTAAGACAAGGGTCTTGGTTGTAGAAACATTTTTGTTTTTAGGCCGAAAGATGATTGCCTTTGTTTTACTCGTATTGATGTTTAGCGCGTTATCCGATGACCATTTTTGCAACGCTGTTAGGGTCACGTTTGCGCAGCTGATAAGCTCGTCGCCAGTCTCGCCAGAAAAAAAGAGGCTCGTGTCATCCGCGTATATTACGAATTTAGTCAGTGGATTTATGTTTACAATATCATTAATGTATATATTAAACAGTAACGGCCCTAATATGCTTCCTTGTGGTACACCGGATATAATTGCCTTTGTTGAAGACGCGAAACTATTAAGATGAACGAACTGCTGACGGTGACCTAAATATGATTTAAGCAAGAGAAACGCTTGACCTCGAATTCCGTAAATATCGAGCTTTTCTAGCAGTAAATTGTGATTTATATAATCAAACGTCTTTGTAAAATCTACAAAAATGCCAAGGGCCAATTTCTTACTTTCAAAACTCCGTAAAATTAATTATTTTTGTTCAAGCAATGCAAGTTCCGTTGATCGATTTTTTCGAAAGCCGAACTGAGCATTAGTAATTATTTGGTGCTGATCTAAAAACTGAGATACTCGAATATGTATGATTTTTTCTAAGCCCTTTGAGAATACTGGAAGGACAGAGATAGGTCTGTAATTGCTTATGTCGTTCTTATCTCCCTTTTTGTACAGCACAGACACTTTAGCTTTTTGCATGAGTTGCGGAAATACACCGACCGAAAGACACAAGTTAAAAATATGAGTAATACAGGGAGTAATCAAAGGTAAAACAATGAACATACTTGACTGGCCTAATCTGCATATCATCCGCATCACAACTATGACTGTTATTTAATTCCATAAAAACCGTAAACACCTCTGCGAGTGACTGGACGTAAAAAATAGAGTCGCTGTTTCTAAACGTAACATTTTTACATGCGTCGCCGCTATAACTACGTTGAGGTAAATTTATGAAATAGTCATTAAATACATCTGCTAAAGATACGCCAGTTAACTTGACGCCGGCAGAAGAAATGCTTTCTATGTCATTGCATCTGCAGCATACAAAATGATGTATTTATTGTGTTTTTTTTTTCACGTTAGGGAATAAGTTAACTCATGGGGAAGATTTCTAAAATTGTTCAAGTTCAGCATGTCATAAAAAAAAAAAAACATTTTTAAATTTTTTTTTTTTTCACGTTTCTGGGACGTGTTTCTTTTAACCTGTACATATTTTGGTAGGAGAAACTTGTTTCGTAGTTCTGGGCCTCTGAATATGCAAGAATACAACACCTCCGGCGGGTTCTTGATAGTTTTTTTTTTTGTTTCACCTTTTTATTTTTGAATTTATTGTTATGTTTATTTATTTATTATTTTTTACCAATGGTACAGTTATATAGGCCGAAAAGGCGTTGCTTTGAACTTCCGAACCACCGAGCATGTGACGAGTAGTGCCTTCTGACAACGAATTTCTAACAATGACCATCTACGCGATCTTTTATGCAGTGAAAAGCGACAGTAGCTATACATATGCATAAATAATTTCAGAATAAAATAAGCTCGACCATGCCCTCTTTCCCCGTATCGTTTTCTCTAACAGTCCGAAAGATCTGGGGGGGGGGGGGGGGGGAGAGACTGGAGCCCCCCCCCCCCCCCCTTCCCCCCGTTTTTTTTCTTCCGACGCCACTGGTATTGTAGAACGCTCCTCGACCTCAAGATGTGTCAGCTTCTGTGGTTTTCGCTCGGCGTTTCTTCCGTCCCTGAAAATAAACCTCCAAAGAAATTACAAACTAAAAACTTGTCAAGGTGCAGGCGAGCTGGTGTATGTTGATCATGATGCAAAATCCCGAGACTGGGAATGAAATTCGCAAGAAATAGTGTAAGATCAAAGAAAAAAAGGGAACGCCTCAAGCTCAGCTGAATTGAGTTTGAGACGTTGTCCTGAGTTGAGTTTTCAGCTGTTTTGAGTTTGAGACGTTGTCCTGAGCTGAGTTTGAGAGGTTGTCCTTTCCCCTTTTTTCTGTCTTCTTACACTTTTTCTTTCAAATTTAATTCCCAGTCTCAGGATTTTGCATCATGTACAAACTAAACTTACTATATGCCAGCGTCACTCGGGCGGCGTTCGACCACCTGCCTCAACCAGATGCCTGCCCCTGGCTGTTTCGAACTGGATGAGTATCGTTAAACAGTGCGTTCGTGTGATCATTACTTCGTGATGCACGTTAATGACCCCCCGGGCTGGCGGTCACAATTACTGATCTACGGTCACACGTCCCTCTGCACTGGCAAATATTCCAGCACATCCGGGACACTCGTCGTCCTATTTAATTGCCTGACCAACCTCTTGCAGTCTAAATATCACACCCGAACTTTTCTAAACCTGATTTCTTTAAAACCAGTGAGGCGTGAAAACGTTATTTGAAACTGAAACTGTGGCGGGACATGAAAACCAGACTTCGAACTTTGCGCACTTGGACTTGAAAAAAATGAAACCTTCGAAGTTTTGTTTTCGAATTTAGCCCTAAAAGAGAATCGAAACCTTCGACCTTTTTGAACTTTATGTAGAAAACAATTCGAAATCTTCGAATTTATCGAACTGTATGTCTATAAGAATTCGAAACGTTAGAATTTTTTGGATTTGAGATCCAAAGAAATTCGGAACATTCGAATCTCTCGAATTTCAAGTTAGGAAAGTTCGAAAGCTTCGAATTTCTCGTCCTCAAGTAAAAAAAAAAAAAAAATATTCGAAATAATCGAACCCGAACTTTTAGAAACCCTGAAAGCTTCGAACTTTTCGAATTCGAAACTCCACGATTTTTTAAAGTTGCGAATTTTTCGAATGCGAACCTCCGTACGGTCGAAAATATCGAAACCTTTCGATTTCGAACATCAATCGGTTCGAAAATATCGAAACATTTCGAATTCGAACCTAGGGTGGTTCGCGGCATCCCTAATACCAAGTGTCAAGGAAAGGCATTTGCCCGTCAAGCATTAAGAAGCAGAGCGTGAAACCAGATATTTGACATCCATATACCAAGTGCCCTTTGTGATATTAGAGAGAAGCACAACCTGAAGATTTTCAAGGAGACATCCACGTTCATTGAAATTATAGAAACATGGTGGAAAATCATGAATGTGAAGACATTCGGCAAAGGAAGCAGGCAGCAAGATTGGTTCCAAGAACCTGTGCGACTGGCTCAAGACGACGAGAAGGTGGGTTTACCTATAACATTTTAGACTGATTGGATGAATGGGAGAAAATGCCAACAACTGCAAATGGACCGACAAAATTCATACCGCACAACACCAGTCAACTTACGCGCTTTTCGAGTAATGCAGGCACTTCTTCGAAGAGCTCCAGCTGTTCTACGTCCTTCTCGGGAAATTTCAGACGAACAGTTCAGAAGACCGCATTAGAATGCACCGGCGCATGAAAGGTTCCCAATACCATGTGTATACTAGAGCTTTACGAAGAGGAAAAAAAGCTACGGCAGCAAAACACACTTGCGCCGATTGGCAAAGCTTCTGGAACAGAAAGAGGTGAGAAATGGGAGAAATGCAAAAACGAGGAGACGCGCCGCGCCCTAGATACAACATAGCAGTAATAGAAGATGCCCTTGCAAAATTAAGACATTCTTCCCGTTCTAGTCAAAGTGTCCGGATATGCGGTCTACGCGACTGTGAAGAATCTAAAGTGCGAGAACTGCAAAAATGCCCTGACAACACACAGTACGATCGCAGCCTCCACCGGCCATGAGTAACGTCATCTCATCAAAGAGATTGGCAGAGGAGGCCTTCTGTACCCAGCAATGTCCGCACTCATTTCTGTCGCACAGAACTACGTTGTTGTTGAGGATATTTTGAAGCGGCTGAACTACTTAACGATGAGTAACCAACGCCAGCAGGCCACGAACCTCCCAATGGACTTGCTAGTCGACGAGGATTTCTCCGACTTCGATCTGTGTGAACAAGCACAAGAAAGTGAGGTCATGTTGAAGCACGTGTAGTGTTGCTCTACCAACATTCTACTATAAAACTTTTGACGCTAGCTAAAAAACAAAAAGTTGTAGAAACAAGAAACCAATCTAAGAAACGAAAGTTCGCCACGTTAACAAAAAAATGACTGTGAATGTCCTAGCATGCACAGTGACCACCGTTTTGTTCGAGATATTTAACACGCGAGTCAATAAACACGCGTTTCTGACGAAAAACTGGAGTAATTGCTATCCTTGAGCGCTGCTCCGCGGCGCGTTTCGGCTTCGCCTAGGCCGACTTAGCGTGACGTCACGCGTGGAGCCCTCCGGCCTTCTGCTTTAGGTGGCTTTGATCCTACTCGACGGTCCGGCGAGCGAGTGAGAGGAAATACGCAACGGGCTTCTGTCGACTTACGCCAAGCTCCGTCGAATACCATGGATCAAGTTCGGCGGGGTTGTAAATGCTCCACGGGACGGGCGCTGCCACGAATCTGAGAATGGAAGATGACATACTTGAGCCGGATCTGTCATTGAATATGCGCGCTCTAACCGGGGCGCTTTTGGAGCGCTCCAAATCGGAAAGCGGATTTCACCATATGACGTAGGGTCGCAGTTCCCGCAGTTCGGACTTCGATCCCCGCTGAGCGACGTGTTAATGGGGCACTCCGGCGATTTCTTGAGCTAGCCTAAGTAACTATATTTACTGAAGTCCCGGCCTTTACCCTTTCCGGTAAGCTCTTTAGTATCGCGAAATTTGAAAGAGTTATTGTAAAATTGGCAAATGAAAATAATGCCAAAACCAACATTCAAATGTAGCCTCACTTTTCAGTGCCTTGACGACAGTAGCAGGCAGGTTTGCTGGTCGAGCAGACAGTCTAAAAAATAGACTGTGCCGAGCATTTGCTTTGTGCACTGATGCGCGGGTGCTCAGTTAAGCTTCCAAAGCATTTATTTGATACCATTAAGCTGCTTGTAATTATTGTATCGTTAGCTTCGGACTCTGTTTTCATTTCGTTGAGTAGTCTGTTAAACTTGCGATGTAAGTCGCGCTCGTGTTCGTGTCTATATAATTGCATTGTCTTGCATATGCTTACAAGTCATGGCTTGGTGACTTCCTTCTACTCTGGCCTTTGGACAGGACACTACAATGGCGACGGGAATGGGAACAGAGGATGGGAACAATTCCTACTGTCCAGAGACCCCAGCCTGGCGATGGTGTCACTTTTTAATTGCTGCCAGTAGAGACTCAGTTTGAAAGAAAACACGGTGCATACCAAAATTGTAAATTCAATAACTTCGCAAAAACAATATTTTAGGCCTAATATTTCAATACCATTTTGGAGATGTTTATTTGTGTGTTTAGAAAATTTTCAGGCAAATCGGTAAATATTAAGAAAACGCCGGTGACCCCCCTTAAATCTCGCTTAGTGGTACATTTAATTTCGACGCATTGCCAATCTGTATGTTTATTTATGAATAATAATGCAATGGCTAAAAAACAAGAACAAACTGCGATCGGAAGATTCTAACGACAACATTTATTTGCAAGAAAACCTAACCGCAATAAACAAAAAGCTTTTTTTCGAAGCTAGAGAAAAAGCTAAATCACTGGGATATCGCTACACGTGGCACAAAGGTGGTTGCACCTATGTATGGAAACAGGACGGTGATCGAGCGATTCGTATCAAGACGCACAGTGATATCGATAAAATAAGATAAAACTAAAAATGGATGGAAAACAAACGTATTCATCTTTTACCAAGTGGTTGACAAGTGTATCCGCTACTATTGATGATGGTTGTTTTGTTTTATTACACGCCAATGTCCGCAGTTTGAAGAAGCACTGGAATGAAATTAACAGTTTGGTGGAACCTTACCTAGACAAGTTAGATGTTCTTGTATTTTCGGAAACAAATATAAGACCTGAGGAAGAGACGCTGTTTGTTTTTGATAACTTTGAAGTGTTGTCACATAGTAGAGACGGCCGAAAAGGAGGTGGAACTATGGTCATAATAAATCATAAATTAAAAATAAAGAAAAGCAAAAAGTTGAAATTCTCCTCAACAGAAGCTCTTCACGTCGAACTTGAAAAAAACGGAAAACTATTTTCAGTATTAAGTCTGTATCGAGCGCCGCAAGGAAATATAGGTGAATTCATAGATGACATAAATAAATGGTTAAACGAGAATAAAGACAATGATATGATTGTAGTAGGTGACATAAACATTGACACACATAGATCGAATCCGATGACAAATAGTTACCTTGATAGCATGGTACTATCCGGTCTAGAGCCGATTATACAGGATTTCACAAGAGAGGAAATATATAGTGGGAGACTAACTCAATCATGCATAGACCATATACATACACGGACAAAAGAAGGGAAATCTGAGGGACAAGTTATCACAGAGAAAGTAGCCGACCACTATTTTGTGGCAGTAACTATTTCAAACTTCTTTAAAACTACACGACAAACATATGTTGAGAGTTCCTTTATTAATAATAAAAAAGTAGATGCATACATACAGAAAGAAATTTCTAAAGAACAAAATCCAGTAAAACTTTATGATCAACTTATAGACATATTTAAGCAGATTTATGAAAAATCAACACAAAAAAGTAACATAAAAAGACGTAAAGAACAAAATGATTGGATAACTAAGGATATAGACGACCTAATAAAGGAAAAAAAAACGAAGGCCTGGCAGCTTTTGAAGCGTTTTCCGAATAATAGAACCTATAAAACAAATTATCGAGCAATTAGGAACAAAGTGACTTCCATCATAAGATGCACGAAAAGAAATTACTACTGGACCAAATTTTCAGAAACAAAAAACATAGCACAATGCTGGTCACTAGTCAATCAACTGCTAGGACGAAAAAGGAAAAAATCTATAGAAGACGTAATTAAAGTTAACTTTGGAAATTATCATGATATGGAAACGCTTGCAAATGAATTCAATACAGAATATGTTCAATCAATTGAAAACCTTTGCTCTATGCCAACAGAAAAGCAACCTAATCAAATCAGAATCTGTGATTCACTTTTTCTTCCAGAGATGACTGAGAACGACCTAATCGAAATTGTGGGGCAAATCAAAACTAATAAAGCAGTGGGATACGATCAAATAAGGGCAAGGGACATTAAATGCCACATTCATATAATAAAACCAGTTCTGATCCAGCTATATAACTGCATATTCTCAAGTGGTATCATTCCTGAAAAACTGAAGACTGCTATTGTTCGGCCAATATATAAGAAAGGCGAGAAAAATAAATTACTTAATTATAGACCCGTCTGTATACTCTCGGTAGTTAATTATATAATGGAAAAATACATCAATAAAATACTTCGGAGTTTTATCGCGAAACATAATATATTAATTGACACGCAATATGGTTTCAGAGAAAAAATGGGAACTTCAGATCTTTTGGAAGACTTTTTTGATTATGTATATGAAAACCTTGACTGTACAAAATATGTATTAGCCGTTTTTATAGATTTCACACGGGCATTTGAAACGATAAATCACTCTATTTTATTAGATCGATTGTACAGCATAGGGATTCGGGGAAAAGTACATGACTTGTTACAAAATTATCTTCTAGACAGATATCAAATAGTGCGACTAGGATCGAAATATAGTAGGACAATTAAAGTAAAACAACGAGTACCGCAAGGTACAGTTCTGGGCCCTCTACTGTTTAATTTATATATCAATGAGATTTCGCAAGTAAAACTAACAAGCAAATTATTCCTGTTTGCAGATGATACAGTAATTGTATACGCCCACAAAAATTATGAAGTTGCCGTTCGAGAAGTACAAGAAGACATTCACAATATTTTTCAGTGGTACTGTAAAAATCAGATTATCGTAAATACTTCAAAAACTCAAAAAAATGTGCTTTAGAGACCCTAGAAAAATACTATTAACTGAAATACCTATTAAAATGCACGATAAAAATTGTAATAACTGATCATGCCTAGCAATTAAATATGTAAAAAATGTAAAATACCTTGGAATGTATATAGACCAACATCTTAAATGGGACTCACACATAGAGCAAGTTTGCAAAAAATTAAGGACACTGATGGCATATATGTTTCACATTCAGGATATGGTCCCCCATTCTGTACTTAAAATGATTTATAACTCGTTAGGAAAATCTGTAATACAATATGGAATAACTGTTATGGGCACTGTGCTAAATACCTACAAAGAAAAGTTGAAACTCTCCAAAAACAGATATTCAGAAGAATGGGTCACCAAATCAAAAAAAGAAGCGATTTAATAGATGACATACTTAAAGAAATAGGCGTATTTTATTTTAGTGATCAATTGAAATATGACATAATCACAAAATTCTTTTTAACCAACTACTATTATTAAAGAAGAACATTGCGACCAAATAGGAAATATTTTGAACCATTAATAAAGACAAAGTATGGAGAGGCTACAAGAAATTATTATGTGCCTAAACTTTTTAACCAACTACCCGAGGAGCTGATTGAGTGCAAATATCCACATGCAATGAAAAAAAAAATGGCAAGAATATGGATTAATGAACAGAAAAATTAAACAGTTCGAATTAGTAAAAGTACCAACATACGACCGTAACCACTGTATGAATTACTATATTGATTATTGAACAACGCTTTGAGATATATTACTAAATAGCAGTATGTACATAATAGAGGCCCGTTCCACCGGTTATAGTGCACGTGTGTATGAACCGCTTCTTTTCTTATAATTTGTTTGGTTTGTTTAAACTCATAGAATGAGTTAAAACTGTAAAACGCCTGGTTGTTAGTCACCTGCCGCGTCCCACACACAAGCCTTCTTGGCTTACGTGGGTACAGAGCGAAATGTATTCAAAAAAGAAAATAAAGTATATTGTATATTGTATTGTATCTTGTTAGATGCTAATGCATTGCGGGCTATAGTTCGTGCATGCTTAACGTTGTCTCGGCCCGCGTGAACGCGTTTTCGTCACACTCAAGCGTATCGCTTTTCGGCTGAAATCAAGACCGGAAACGCTTCTTGTGTTTAAGAGATTCTCGACGAAGTCTCTAGCAAACGTAGACTGCTACGCTCATATCTGCTACAAAGTACTGTAAGAATATATATTTGCAACAATCAACTTCAAAACTTGGAGGAGGCTTGTAGCGTTGAAGCTACATAAACATTTAATACGTTATTTTAAAATACACCCAGTTAGAACCACCAGTCCCGACGAGATCGGTTCCTCGAATCTTCTGTCTCGAGATCTCCTCTTCTTCTTCGTCCGCTTCGGTCTGGCCGTTCACTACAATATTCCCCCCCTAGCGAGGAAGCGTAGCGACCAAGCGGTCGTCTTTTTTTTTTTTTTTTCTTAGACGATGCAAGCGGGGAGGGCTTGTTAGTGCTTTGCGTAAAATGAATGTCGTTTCTTCCACCTGAGGTTTTATGAGTCAGATGGCACCGGTTGCACTGTTGGAGTCCAAGTGGGCGGGCTTGACCCGGTCGATGGACACAACTTGTTCTTTGTTTTTGATTAGCACAGTGAACGTCTTGGTGTCACGACAAACCACCGGAAAAGGGCCATCGTAAGGAGGTTGGAGAGGCGCTTTGACACCGTCGTGCCGAATGAATACATGTGTACACTTTGCCAGATGAGGGCTGACGAAGGTACTCCGTGTGGAGGGAATTCTTGTAGCAACGGGGCGTAGGTCTTGCATTAGGAGCCGCAAACGGTGGGCGTAGTCCTCGGCGCTGTCAATTGGGAGATTGAAGGCTTGTTGGAAAAATTCTCCTGGTATTCGGAGAGACGTTCCATAAACCAGCTCGGCTGCACTGCAGTTCAAGTCAGCTTTAAACGCTGTGCGGATGCCGAGCATTATCAAAGGCAGGGTTTCCGTCCATGACGCAGTCTTGTCCTGTGTTTTGATGGCAGCTTTCAATTGCCGATGAAAGCGCTCTACCATTCCATTAGACATTGGGTGGTATGCGGTGGTGTGAACATGCTGTGCGCCGAGTAAGTGAGAGAGGTTTTTAAACAATGAAGATTCAAATTGTCGTCCGCGGTCGGTGGTGATGGTTTGTGGCACCCCGAAACGACTCACCCACATGTCGACAAGCGTCCCAGCGACCGTCAGTGCCGTTGCATCTTTCATAGGGGCGACCTCCGGCCATCGCGTAAACCTGTCGACACATGTCAGGAGGTATCGGTAATCGTGTGATGGAGGAAGTGGGCCCACAATGTCGACATGAATGTGAGCAAAACGAGCGTCAGGTGGATTGAAGGAGGTCAAAGGGGTTACCGTGTTACGTTGAATCTTGCTGCGTTGACAGTCAATGCATGTTCTTGCCCATTCGCGCACGTCAGTGTTCATACGCGGCCACACGAACCGGGAGCTGACTAGTCGTTGGGTGGCTCGTATGCCCGGGTGGGCCAATGTGTGGATGGCATCAAAAACCTTATGCCGAAACGAAAGAGGAACGAACGGGCGGGGTTGACCAGTCGACACGTCACATACCACGGTGTCAGAAGAACCCTGCCTGGGGATATCCTCAAAAACAAGTGTCTTAGATGATGTCCGTAAGCGTTGGAGCTCCGCATCGCCTTTTTGACACGCTATCAATTCGGTATAGTCCAACGAAGCACCTTCGGAGAGGCAGAGGTTGACGCCAATTCGAGAGAGAGCGTCCGCTGCAGCATTATTGGAGCCCTTAACAAAGCGAATGTCGGTGGTAAATTCGGATATGTAGAGCATTTGCCGGACCTCTCGTGGTGTGTGCGCCGCGCTGGACGACGACAAGGCGTACGTGAGCGGTTTGTGGTCTGTAAGTACAAAAAATTGACGGCCTTCGATGAAGTGTCGAAAGTGTCGTATGGCAAGATAAATTGCAAGCAGCTCCCGACCAAAAGTGCTATAGCGCGTTTCTGTAGTACTGAGGCCTTTAGAGAAGAATGCGATGGGATGCCATGTGTCCCCAACAAGCTGCTGCAGGACCGCTCCAACTGCCTTGTCCGACGCGTCGACGATGAGGGAGGTAGGAGCGTCAGTTCTCGGATGCATGAGCATGGTAACGGTTGCGATGGCTTCCTTGATTTTAGTGAAGGCGCCGTCTGCTGCGTGCGTCCATTGTAGCGGTGTCACTTTTGGTTTTGGGTTCTGCAGCAGATCGTACAAAGGCTGGGAAATATGAGCGCAGTGGGGAATAAACCTACGGTAAAAGTTGACCAGTCCCAAAAACTCTCGTAGCTTTGTAGCCGTTGTAGGCCGTGGAAAATTGCGAATAACGGTCACTTTGTCAGGCAGCGGTTGGATTCCGCAAGCATCTACGTGATGGCCGAGAAAATCCAGTTCCTTGACTCCGAATTCGCACTTCGCGGCATTTGCAACGAGGCCGTACGACGTCAGGCGCGTAAAAAGCTGTCGAAGGTGACTGGCATGTTCATCAGGCGTCGAGCTGAACACGAGGATATCGTCCAAGTACGCGAAGCAGAAGGGCAGTCCACGAAGGACTTGATCTACGAACCTTTGAAATGTTTGAGCTGCGTTGCGGAGGCCGAAGGGCATCCGCAAGAATTCATACAGCCCAAATGGCGTTGTGACTGCAGTCTTGGGAACGTCTTCGGGTTCCACTGGAATTTGATGGTAGGCTTTAACAAGGTCGATTTTGCTGAAGATTGTCGCGCCTTGAAGCAACCCGCCAAAATCTTGTAGATGGGGTATGGGATAGCGGTCAGGTATCGTAGACTGGTTGAGTGCTCGATAATCACCGCATGGCCGCCAGTCTCCTGTCTTCTTCGGCACCATGTGAAGCGCTGACGACCAGGGACTGGAAGACGGGCGTACATAGCCTAGTTCAAGCATATGTTCGAATTCGTGCTTGGCTATCTGAAGTCGGTCTGGTGGCAGGCGACGTGGACGTGCAAAGACAGGGGGGCCTGTAGTCTTAATATGATGGGTGATACTGTGCTGGATTTTTTGTGGAAGGGCGTGTGGCCCAAACACCGAGGGGAACTCGTCCGTGATGCGCTTCCACTGAGAGCCCATCTCCACACGTGGGAGAAAAGGACGCAGTGGCGGTGTCTTTGACATCAGCACTTGGACACTGAGCTGCGTCTCGGTATCGATAAGCTGGTATTGCCGCAGGTCGACAGTGAGCCCGAACCGTCTTAGAAAATCCGCCCCGATGATGGCTTGTCGCACGTCAGCGATGATAAAGATCCAGCGAAATGTCCGCCGGAGCCCGATCTCTAAGGTCAACGACTTTTGTCCATACGCCTTTATGGTAGCTCCGTTGACCGCTTGCAGAGGAGGAGTTTCTTCGCGATACCTACGATCTTCCGGCGTAGGGGGTACTACGCTAACTTCAGCACCGGTATCTACTAGGTACCGAACCTTGGTTAAGCGGTCGGTCACGTAGAAAAGACGGCTGGATGACGAAGGGCCCTCGATGTTTGCCGCCTTCAGTGAGTGCCCTTGCCGTTTCCCGATTGAGAGCATGGCTGTCTGCAAAATCGGGCGGCGTTCCCATAACGACTATGGTACCAGCACTGACGTTGGTTAGTAGAAGTGCCAGGCGAGCAAGTGGTTTGGTGTTCGCTGTTGTCTCGAGTGTTTGCGGTAGTGACCTCCGACCGTAGCGTCCCTCTTCGAGAGTGGCGCCGCATGTTTTGGAAGTCGCGACTGAGGTCGTCAATTTTCTTTTCCATACGTGCGTAGGCCGCGACCAAGTCAGGGCTTTCCCGCTGGTAGTCGTTGTCGGAAGCAGGTAGATGGGACCTGGGCTGAGCCGTTTCGTGGTGAACCGACGAAATGTTAGGCGAGTAGACGTCCATTATATCGTCTGCTTTGCGGGCCAGCGTCAGAATGGAGTCCGTGGTTTCCGTGGTTAGGACCATCCGGACTTGCTGAGGTAGACGCTGGAGAAAAAGTTCACGCATGATGGACGCATCCATCGTCGCCGCCTTACCTCCGAGCAGTTGCTCCATTCGTCGGAGGAGTTCAGTGGGTTTTCTGTCGCCCAACTGTTCCGCTGTCAGCAGCTGCTGAAGACGTCGGGGTTCCGATTCTGTTGTACGCCGTATCAGTTCCGTGCGTAAAGTCTCGTAAGGTTGGTTCTCTGGTGGGGACCGTAAGATGTCGCGGACTACGGCCGCCGTCGACTGCGAAAGAGCGGCGACTACGTAGTCGAACTTCGTAAGCGACGCTGTGACTCGATGCTTCCGGAAGACGGATTCGACGGTGAGAAACCACAGCTCAGAATCTGAGGACCAAAACTCTGGAATCTTAATCGGGGCCGTGGTGGCTCCTACCGTGGGTGTGGCCGAGGAAGTCGCGTCGCCTTGAACATCCATCGTTGGAAAAAGGCAGTGGTACGTCCAGCTCACCTCAAACCCAGGGTAAGGAAGGTTGTCGATGTTACTTGTTTCGGGTCACCAATATGTAGCGTTGAAGCTACATAAACATTTAATACGTTATTTTAAAATACACCCAGTTAGAACCACCAGTCCCGACGAGATCGGTTCCTCGAATCTTCTGTCTCGAGATCTCCTCTTCTTCTTCGTCCGCTTCGGTCTGGCAGTTCACTACAGGCTTAAGCTTCGCCTTTAGGAGTGGAACGCGATAGCGTTATCGGGCTTCGTTCGCAATGCCATCTCATTTGCCGTGCAAGTGTGCCTTGAATGTCCTGGGAATAAGGAGTTAAGAAACAATTGCTTGCGTGGCCTAGTAAGTAGCGTGTCTGGCTCGCAAGCGAAGGGACGTGGGTGCGAATCACGGCTAGAACTTTTAAAAACTGTTCATGAAGGCAATTTGATTTCTTTATAAAGTGAAATCCTTTTAGTCCTGTGGCGACCTTGATTAACATTACTTGTCACGTTTTAATCATTTTCATTCCACGTCTGAGTTCACCTTTCACGTGATCGTTGTGGGTTGTTTCAAATTACCACTCGAGGTCATGTGGCTGGGACGTCATGACCATTTCGACCACTCAGGATTTTCGCGTCAGGCCACCAACACCGGCTTTTCTGCTACACGAGCTCCTTAACGCTGTCGCGTTAAATCACAGTCGTAGACGCTCGATAGAAGCACTCGTGTCGACCCATGCTTTTATTGCTTTTTTTTGTCTTGCGTACATTGACCAGAACCAACATGCACATCGGTCCTTTCAGCTCAAAAAGTACGGTCTCATTCCTTTTCTTGGTGCAGCTTATTTTATTTGTCATGATCCCTATAGGAATTAACACTACGTCGTGTAACCACATTTTTTTTATCTTCGCGATTCCTGCACGTTGAAAACTAGAGATTAGATACCAATAAATGCAGAACCTCCTTTCAAGTATTTGTGCCCTATATTTAATTGTATACATATGTATTTATACATATGTATACTTACATATGTATAAATGTCCAAATATATTTTTAGACAATAGAACAGGAACTCAGATAGCCAGCTCCGAACTATGTATTTTTTGTGTCTTGTTTACTGGTACAAACTGCATAGCAGTCTTCACCAGGGACTCAAGCCGAAAAATATAACGTTTCGGTTACGGTTAAGGTTACTGTTTGCTGTTGATATCGGTTTCGTTTCGGTTTCTTACGGTTTTAATTTTTACGGTTTCGGTTACCGGTTACACTTTCCTAGAAAACGGTTTTATCCAGTTCCTTCATAATGGTTTATTGAAATGCTAGACACCCTTTTTCTAATAAACGGTTTAAAGTAGTCCCAGATATCATACAACGGACATTCGCAGTAAGAATAATTCAAAAACGTTTTCGTACTTCTAATTGGTGAAACAGTTGCACACGTTTCTAGCTTCAACGCTGGTTCACTAAATTTATTTGCATTGTATAGTTTGATACCCAAGCATACATGTTGCCACGGCAATTCGGGAATAATCGCAGTGTAAAGAATAAAAATAAACATTGCCACTTTGTTGTTCAGCAGTGTTTATAAACAACCCTCGGAAAGTTCCCACTGGCTGCTGGAAGAATTATTCGCACCTTCTCGTCGCTATACATGGCATATGGGCATTTTCGGGCCTCTATGACAGGGAGGCGAGAACACTTCCGGTTCGGGCTTTGCATACTTTTGAAGGGCAACATCGTCGCTATGTTTCGTGTGTTCTGCAATTAAATCTGTCTGTTGTAATGCTTTCCGCGTCCACTGGCTTCATAAAGTGCTGTAATGTTTTGCAATTGACTGGGCAACTTTGCTGTAGATAGTCTCCGCGAGATAAAAGATTAAACGAGCGGCGACTCCGCTGCCGTCGAATGATGACAGTCTCCTGTCACGCGCACGTCGATTTCACGTTCCGCACTAGGATCGCTTAGTTTTGAAATCAAAGATTTACACAACCGACTCTTTCGAACAGCGAAGAAACTGGATCGAACAAATCACACTTGTGTTCATATGCAAATAAAGAATTGATTGAAATATTAATTCATATTCGCCCAAATATAACTTTATATTTTAGCCTTAACACAGGTTTTCATAACACACACCACTGACACAGACTAACTTGATACTGCATAAAATATATAATAATAAAAAAAAGTTTTTATCATTTATTTTTGATTTCAAACTTAGGGCAGAATCTTTACTGACGTGAATTTTCGGGTGCATGCGAGGTTGTAAGCAGACGGTTCATGTTATGGTCCTTAACGAGCTCCAGCAAAACCCAAAGACAAAAAAAAAAAAAAAAACGTTAATTTTTGGGGTTTATATTAGCGGGTTTCTTCAGATATTCTGAAATTGACGTGGAACCGAACCGCAGGTTTGGTTCCGCGTCAATTTCGTAGATAGAGAGCCATATTTCGTTTTCAACATGCAATAAAGCGTCAGTTCGTAAGACTATTAAAACAAGACGTGAAACATAGCATGAACCTACTGGTGCCATTCTTTTGATTTTATTACTCGCCGATGCCGGCAAACACAACGGCGCTTCTGTGGCTATCTCCACAGGAGTGTCGCGTGATCGCAACAAGTCGGACGTGGAACTATAGTTCTGCTTGCACACGCCCTCCCGTGAACGAAAAATAGAAAATTACATGTCTCGACTGATTTGTGGGCGTCTAACTTCGTAGAATGTCACACGAGTACGCAAGTTTCCACTGGGACTTCAGGTAGGGCCAAGTAACCTTCGCCACGGTGGCCAAATCAAACGAGATGCGGTGCTTTTCTTGGCGCCATATGGTCCAGAAGCACGCATCGTTCTATCTTATGTCCGGTTTTCGACATATTTTTTTTTTCAATTTTCCGCCGAGAAAAACTTAAAAGACGCACGTGCTCATTCTTGTTCATTGAAACATACGCAAGAAGCTGGTCAACCGGAAATTATCTCGGCTATAGGAAGTTCCGCCATTACTTGTTTATGTTTACCTTGGAATACCATGGGTAGTTTGTTGCCACTGTAGGAGTGTGGCAGATTTATAAATGGAAACTTTTTATTATAAGCTCGACCACTGATTCCAAAGAAGTATTCTTAATCTCAAGTTTACATTGAACGGAAATGTATTACCAGAGCCACAACTCGCTAACGCTAAACTACAAACAGCATGTAAGTGACTTGGAAAGCGACGACACAAGCGACGGCGACCCGCTTCGCTGTCGCTCGGTCAGTCGTGAGACGAGGCAAACCGCACGAAACCGACCGGAGAAAGCGACCAAGCCGATTATGTCCGATTCAAACGACGGACTGATCCGCGGACGAATTGATCACATGACGACATGTCCGCGGTTCGTCCGTCTCCCAAGCGGATACACAAGGGAGACGACCAGCAGACGCCAGCGAGGGCGGACTGAACCTGTTCGCCACCCCACAATGCCGCGAAACTCCAACATCACACCGTTGTACCGTTGTCCAAGAAAAAAATCGACGTTTGCTACCGCGATAAAGAGTCGTACGCCGCTGTTACGTACAGATCAAGACAAAACACCGTGATAGGCTTCGCGCGAAGCGCCACTAGCTTTACTAACCCAAAGCATGGCAGTCACACAGGCATGGTCCTGCTCGAGAAGGGTTCGGCGTTGAAGCGACGAAGTTCTGGGCTCGCGGAGGGGCGTTTGAAGATGCCTTCACGCACTCCGCGCTCGTGCACAACACTCAATTACACCACAGCCACAACAGAGGACTTGCTCGGTGAATTCCTGACTGGACGTGCAAGAATTATCGCGGCATGCTAGACAAGTTTTGACGGGAGCTTCTTGACACGGACCCGGAGGAGTACCGGAACCTGCGTTGCGTCAGCCGGACAAAGTTTCTGCAGTTTCTTTCACGCGTGGAACCAAGAATCGCGCGAAAAAATGAACCAGCGCGCGCACAAAACACAACGATGCGCCATTTTTGTTTTAATTGTCCAGAAACAAAAAACAACAAAAAAAAAACATGTACAGTTGAAAGACTAAACTCTTTTCAACTCAAACTCCCGTCAAACATCCGCGACTGAAAAAGGTGCTCGACTTTATCAGTCCGCGCGTCCTCGGACGAGGAGCGGATCGCAGGAATCGGTGACGTGCCGGTCACGTGGTAAACGGTCCGCGGACGAAAATCTCGATTCGATCCGTCGTGTGAATCGGCTATTAGCGACGTCTTCTAGAAAACCAAAAACCGAGCGACGTGACGAGAAACAGTAGGAAATCTCCGTCGCTCGTCGCTGACTCTCGTGACTGTTGCCGTCGCTCGTCTCGTCGCTCGATAAAACGCTTACATGCGCTTCAGCCTTAATTCTCTCAAATGGTCACGACCACTCATCTCTATGACAATTGCAGGATTGTGCTTTCTCGCTCCGCAAGTGCGGCCTCCGGACGGCCGTCCTACAAGTCGAAAAATCGCCTTTTTGGAGCGTTGCGGAGGCTGGTAGGCTGAGGGCAGAGGACACGGTTCCTACTCGTTCGTCGTCATTCGCCGAACACGTTTTTTAAAGCCTTTTGTAAACGGTGAGACTTGCCTTTGAGAACACGTGAAAGGTTTTACGAAAGCACAGCGCCGCAAAAAAAGGCATAATTCGTCGAAAGCAAGTTTCGCCGTTCTCGCGGCGTGTTAAAGCTTCCTTGGCAAAGCGCTTGTCTGTCTTACGTGTCCTCTCCTCCTCGGCCTTGTTTTTTTACGCGCTTTGTATTTTATCATGAACTGCTACCAAGTAGCCCAACCTTCAACCCTGCTGCAAATTCCTTGGCACGCCGAAGATGCTGCGTCTCTGTGCCTTCGCACGGATGAATACCGATAAAGAATCGACGCCGCGGCAACGTTTTGAAGGTGTGTCGCGTGTAGATGCCTTTGCATCATATATCGGCCACGCATTAAGTTTTAGATCGTCCAGTTGTTCCGCCGAGTTGCTATCAATAAAGGAGGAAAACAAATTGTGGTTGCTATTACGCACTATTAACCATGGCTATTTTCCAAATCTAGTCCAATGGATCACATGGCAGCACAAATAGAGAAAGGCTCTGGAGCAAGGTACGTTTTCGAACACAAAAGTATGAAGCGGTGAGATCAAATATTTTTTGAAACGCGACCCCATATGGTCGGTGTCGACATCACCGCCGCCGTATTCCCACCCCTCTCTTCTGTAGACACAGCATCAAGCTCGTTTCTGGATAGCAAGTGCCGCAAGTTACGAAATATAGTAGTAATAGTAAAGTAAAACGTCGCTCCCGAGACACATACGTCTTCACGCACATCGCACTCGAGAAGCACATACACACGGTGTCGATTCTTGATCTGTATGCAAGCGTGCGAAGGCGCGGAGAAGCAGCACTTCGGCGTGCCAAGGAAGCCTTGATCACGCTGCGAGACTGGCGAAACTTCCTTTCGACGGGTTGTGCTTTTTCATGCGGCGCTGCACTTTCGTAAAAATGTCTACGCGTTCTCAAATACAAGTCTCACCGTTCACACAAAATTAAAAAAAAAAAAAAACTTCTTCGGCTAATGACGACGAACGAAAAAAAACCGTGTCTTCAACTCGCTGCCGCCAGCCTCGTCAACGCTCCAAAAAGGCGTTTTTTTACATGTAGGATAGCAGTCCGGTGGCCGCACTCGCGGCCGCAGCGACCAAGCCCCTCGAGGCCATTTTTGACGAGAACTAATCTTCTTATTTTTCGGGTAATATCAGTTAATATCGGTTACCGGGAAAGAATTTACGGTTGCTGTTACGGTTACGATTTAAATAACTTTCAAATAACGGTTTCATTCTGGTTACGGTTACTGAAAACTTTTCGCTCCTAAACGGTTTTCGGTTTCGGTTGCGCTTACGGTTTGAGTCCCTGATCTTCACCTTTGCCGTGGCCACCGATCGGGCGGTTGGAAATATTGTTAAATGAATAAATAAATAGAATTTGTTGAACCCTCTTTTTACGGCGTTGTCACAAGGAACGTTGATAAAAAATTCGAATCAGGCAATCACGGCAGTTAGGAGTCAAAAAGCTTGGACCAGGCTTTAGGCTGGGAACTGCAAAACATTTAGAGACTAATGAGCTGCCTCTGGCGAACGACGAGTTTGTTTGATTGGAATTGAAAACGTAGAAATGTCAATAAAACGTCAGACACGTCTCTTGACAATCCTCTGATGCGGCAAATGTCCCAAAAAACGTTGTTTCGTGCGATGTTCGGTCGTTGTATTTGTAGTTTTCGTGAGACTGGTTGATGGGGTCAGCAATACTATAAGACTGTCGATCGCTTGCGTCGTGATATCAATGTCCAGAAAGGAGTGTGTGTGGGTCTCTCTGCGTGCGCTATCAAGAAGCGCGCGCACCCCTGCTCTTTACTGAAAGCTACTGTGACGTTGCTTTGGGCTTCAATTCAAAAACGGCTATGACAATAACCCTGCCCTAAAACCTAGGGTAATAGCTATGATGCTAGACATTTCCACGGGCAATAGTCAGGGTCTAAGATGCTATATGATCTAGTTCCGCGTCGGTTCTGATTGTGGTAAAATCATTGTTTTTGATGTAATCATCATCGACGGGACCATATAGTTAGTTGTTGCCAAAGGCTTCAGTTATGCTGGAAGAATAAATGCGCCGAAATGCTAGTTGGTGTGCAGAAGGATCAGTGGCCAAGCCTGTTAGCGCACCGAAGCTTGGCCCACTTGAAACGAAAGCTCGAGCTGCAAAACTAGGACCCAGGGATCCTGGGTCTAATCACCATCCTTGCCAGTTTCGATCTGTATATGCTTCGAACAGGCGTGTGGTCGTTTATCGGCACAGCACGATGCACGTTAAAGACTTCCAGGCTTGCAGTCGGGCTACATTAGCTAAATTTCTCCCTAGCAGCGTCAAGTGCTGTCGATATAGCTCGAAGGCAGACGGACCTTAAGTTGTCTAAACTCGAACGTCTAATTTGGTATGGTTTGGAGTTGGTGTTGTGAGTGCCACACATGAACTCAACGATTAGCTACGCTTAACTATTAGGTTGGCGAATAGTTCCGCCTGAAAGTGCAGTCTAAGAGAACGTGATAAGCTACACATAATTTGGAGTTTGCAACAAACTATTTCTTCTGTACAACGGGTTTCTCAACCTTAATGTTTTATATTGCGTCCCTTTGTTTTAAGTAGATTAAAAATTTCCTCGCATCGGCACTTTGTTCCGTTCTTGCCTTTACTGAATCCGCAAGCTGCAATTGCTTGCTTAAAAAGAGCTTTCTTGTTTCATCCGCAAATGAAGCCTTTCATTTCAATTATACCATTTTTGAAATTGCTATCGTGCTGATTTAGATCCTCTATATACGGAAAGCGGTTTCGTGACGTCATCGACACAAGCGCCATCGACTATAAGAGCCACAGCCGGCCCTCAGGCCATCAGTGGGCACGGCGGCAACGCACGCAACATGTCGCCTAACCACTTCCTTGTTGTCATGCAGCTCTTGCTGATTGCCGGCGGGCGTACTCTCGATTCAACTGCACCATCACCAGAGACATCGGAAACAGAAGCAAACAAGGCGGCGTGTCACTTTGGGAAACTGGACCACGTGATCTTCGGCTTCGTGACGTCATCGACACAAGCGCCATCGACTATAAGAGCCACAGCCGGCCCTCAGGCCATCAGTGGGCACGGCGGCAACGCACGCAACATGTCGCCTAACCACTTCCTTGTTGTCATGCAGGTTAGTAAGAAGCGTTTTTTCGAATTCAAGAGCAATTACGTTGGCCTTGTAGTGCTGCCGTGCCCCGGCTTGTTGTTATGTATTGTTGCCGACTGTGCTTACTCCGTACGCAATGTGTTACTGCTGTTAGCTGGGGACGTCGAACTTAACCCGGGCCCGATGTCGGACGCTCAGGCAAAACAGTTCGCTGATATGCTAACGCTTCTCCAGGATCTTTCGACGCGCTCAGTCAAGATAGAAGAGGGCCAGTGTAGCCTGATCCAGACGGTTAACGAAATCAAAGCTAACCAAACACAAATCGAAAGTAAAATTGAAGTAATTGGCCGAAGAATTGATTCTGTTGAGTCGGTAACAACTGATATCCGGAAAGAACTCACTGAGGCACGCGAAGTAATCAAATTTGTGCAAGAAGACAACGCGTCTTTGCAAAGTCGCTTGGATGACTTCCAAGACCGGTCGAGACGCGAAAACCTAATTTTTCACGGGGTAACAGGGGATTCAAGGTCGGAGACGTGGGAACAAACAGGAAGTAAAATTATTGAAATACTATCTCGTTCAGTTGACCCCCAGATAACTTCGGAGAGCATCGATCGTGCCCATAGATTGGGATATTTCTCGGACGACCGATGCAGACCGGTTATCGTGAAATTCGCGTCGTACAAACTAAAAGACATGTTTTATCGCTCCGTTCGACGCTGAAAAACGCTGGTACTACAGTGAACGAGGATTTCTGTCTGGCGACACGACAGGCAAGAAAGAAACTTCTTCAATTCGGAACATCTCAAAATGCAACCTTCAAACTCCGGTACAACAAACTTTTTATTGGCCAAACGAGCTACATTTATGATCAGCTTACTAATAGTGTACGACAAGCAGACCTGCGCAGTGGCGGCTTGTCTGCCCCCCCTATAGCTGTAAATAACCAAACTCAAAATGCCAGTCATGCAGCACCTACGTTGTAGCATGTTGCGAGGGGTGGTGGCCTTATTCAGACATCGTCCTCTGCGCAACTCTCGATTCTTTTTACAAACATTAGGAGTGTTATCAATAAACGGGACGACCTTTGTTCAATAATTGACTCATCAAATATTAGTATCGTTGTTTTGACAGAAACGTGGCTGACAAGTAAGATTTGTAACAGTGAAATTTTGCACTGTCAAAAGAAGTTTAATATTTATCGGCAAGATAGAGTTGGTAAAACTGGCGGCGGTGTTATGCTCGCAGTGGCTGATAATATTTCTTCATTTCTTGTAAACGTTGTCACGAATCTGGAGATACTGTGGATTTGCATTTGTTTAAATCATCGCAAATATGTTTTGGGCGTTTGCTATCGTGCTCCTTCGAGAAGTTCTACCTTTGTTTCTGACCTTCATGACGTCGTCAATGCTGTCACAGTCCGTTTCCCTGATGTCCCAGTCTTACTGTTAGGAGACTTTAATTATCCGAACATTATGTGGTCAAACAACGGCCCCTGCTTAAGTACGTTTTCCACAGAATCCAATGACTTTTTAAATCTATGCGCAGATTTTAACTTCACTCAGGTTGTTACGCAGCCTACTCGGGTTACTTGTTCTTCGGCCACGGTGCTGGACCTTGTGCTGACGACGTCACGCGAGCTTATATCGTCTCTCACGTACCTACCTGGTCTCAGTGATCATTCATTGCTCCACTTTGATTTTGTTGTTCCGGTGTGTCGCTCTCCAGTCCAAGTTAAACGGATATCTGACTATGCCCGAGCGGATTTTGGAGCCATTAATCATGAATTGGGTACTTTTTTAAGCGATTATCTGCGTAATTTTTCTGAGCGTTCTGTTGAGGATAACTGGATGTTGTTCAAAGAAAAAGTTGCTTTCCTTACAAATAGATATGTACCTGTACGAACTGTACGTAATTACACTCGCTCCCCATGGTTCAACCAGACGCTCAGAAGGCTCTCAAATAGGAAAAAAAGGATGTTCCGTGCTGCAAAATTATCCGTGTTTCCCAACGCAGAGCATCGTTGGGCAGCATATCATTCTGCTGCAGCAGTGTATAAGACGTCCATTGTCGAAGCCAAGCTCAAATTTTTCGAATGTACCCTACCCACTATGTTACGCAACAACCCTCAAAAATTTTGGAACGTCGTAAACCCTTCTGAGAGGCTTGACGTAGTGCTTAACAACGAAGAGGATGAGACGATAGCGGCGAATGAGTGTGCAGCTGTGCTAAACGAATTATTCACAAAATCATTTTCGAATTTAACCACTAATTCCTATCCGGATGTTTATGAATACAATATTTGTGCTATGAATTCTATTGATATAGAATGTGCCGGTATAGTGAAAGTCATTGCCAACCTTAAACTATCGTCATCGTGTGGAATTGATAATATTAACTCGAAGTTTCTTAAAAACACTACTATGTATTCCTCTATTATCTTAACAAAGCTATTTCGACAATCACTCGAACTCGGAAGCCTTCCCGAGGACTGGAGGGTGGGGAAGGTGATTCCTATCCATAAAGGTGGTGACAAATCGAGCCCAAGTAATTATCGCCCGATTTCCTTAACAAGTGTCCCTTGCAAAATTTTAGAGCACATAATCTATTCGCATCTCGTTAATTTTCTTAATTCCTATACATTCTTTTCGCCTGCTCAACATGGCTTTAGAAAACTGTTCTCGTGCGAAACTCACCTATTAACACTTACGCATAACCTTCACGCTTCCCTCGATCGTTCATCTCAGGTTGACTGCATCTTTTTAGATCTCTCTAAAGCATTTGACAAGGTTTCACATAGGCTCCTTTTGTATAAACTCAGTAAACTGAACATTGACTCCCATGTTTTGACTTGGATCAACGCCTTTTTAACTAACCGTTCTCAATTTGTTCACGTTAATGGCATTAACTCGCACCCCTCTCGTGTGACTTCTGGTGTCCCCCAGGGTTCAGTACTTGGCCCTCTTTTGTTTTTAATATATATTAATGACCTTCCTTCGCATATCTCATCCTCAGTTGGTCTCTTCGCAGACGATTGTGTCATCTATTCTGAAGTAACTAAAGATCTTGATGTTCTCGCACTCCAGTCTGACCGTGACAGTATTTCTCGTAGGTGTGATAAATGGCAAATGGAACTCAATATTAGCAAGTGCAAATCCATGAGAGTATCACGTCAATATAACACCTGTCCCTCGTACCATATAAGAACTGTTGAGCTGGAATCCGTGTCCTCATTTAAATATCTTGGTGTTCATATCACTAACAACCTTTCATGGAACATTCATATTGAATATATAATTAAAAACGCTAACCGCATGTTGGGCTTTCTAAAAAGGAACTTCTCTCTTGCCCCACTGTCCTTAAAACTACTTCTCTACAAATCATTGGTCCGCAGTAAACTTGAGTATTCTTCCGTTATCTGGGACCCCGGTGTAACGCTTGCACTATCATTAGAAGCTGCTCAAAACCGTTCTGTTCGATTCATACTACATAACTATCATCGCACATCTAGCGTAACAGCAATGAAAACTACCCTAAGCTTGCCTGACCTCTCCCTACGTAGAAAAATATCTCGTCTATGTTTACTTCATAAAATTTACCACCACAATGCAAATCTTCGTCAGCATCTGTTAACAGAACCATCATACGTCTCATCACGTTTCGACCATCAAAATAAAGTTGGCATCCCTCAGTGTCGCACCTCAAGCTTTCATCAGTCTTTCGTACCCATGACATCACTGGACTGGAATCGCCTTCCCGCACCTGTTGCCAGCATAGCCGAGAGTGCCGGATTCAAAGCTGTACTTTGCGAATATTTTTTTGGGTTTTGGTTGACAGTGTTTTATTTTTGTTCTGTTTTTGGATTTTTATGCTTACCTGCCTAATTACTGTTTGTATTTGTGTGCAATTAGATGTGTGTGTCCACTCCCCTCTATAATGCCTTCGGGCCCTGAGGGAATTAATAAATAAATAAATAAATAAAATAAATAAAAATTTGGCTTCGTGGGAACGTCTCCGTTATCTCCGTTATGACGTCATATGTTGACAAAAGTCTGGTCCTGTACAGCCTTTAATGGTGTTTTTGTAAAACACAATTACATCACAGAATCAAATTTATGTAATAAAAATTACTTTCATGCCCAGAATAATACATTTCCTAAAAACAACTACGATTCATTGCACATTAGTGGCAAGGATTCATGCTATCGCCTTCTACTTATAGTTCCTCTGACTTTCTAATTACTGTCACCTGAATCTTTATTCTTTTTTTTTAAAATAAAGTACAGAAGAAATAGCCCCCCCCCCCTCCCCCCCGCCCCCAATGTCTGCTGTGCGCATTAAAAAAAAAGAAACTGAGTGAATTCAAGTGCATAAACATCTGCCGCAGCTCCCACATGTGGTCCCTGCTTTGCGGTCCATTGAGCTTCTGGGTCTCCGTTCACGGTGTTATGAGAAAATAGAAATACTGTATTATTGTGTGGGTTTTGTGTGTTCAGCTAGCTCTAAGGTTTACTGCACGTGCACCACGAAGCTCATTGTTTGAAGAGCGGATTTGTTTCTTATCACATGCCTTTCACTCAAAAGGGCGTTTGAGATTGCGACTCTCCAAGAGAATGGGAACACTGGTTAAACAACCCGTATGTAATGTCCTTATTTTGGGGCTTCTAATGAACTAGCCATACATCGCATTAAAACATAGTAACAAACGCGTTGCAAAGTTGCAAAACAAACGCACAAAAACATGTTGATTTTTGTTTTTATTTCTAAACAGCTCGGTTGCACGCCAACGTAATTCCTTGACGCGAAGCACAAACTCGCATGTGGCACAACCCTTCAATGTAAAACGCCCCCATTTTTTTTTTTTTTTTTTAGGGAGGTTTTTTTAGTGCCGGTGCATTTCCCCGGTGGTTGCATGCTCGGCCCTGCCCATAGTCACGAGTGAGCTCGGGCTGAGAAGAAAATGCCCGACAGTAGGAGACCGAACGTTTTTGAACTCGGGGAGTTCTGAGAGCGGCGAACCTGCAAGCGATTCGTCAAGCTTATCTGCCGTGCGCTTTTTCACCATCCCATCCGAACGCACGCGGAAGTTTCAACACTTTCCTTCCGACGCGAAGCTTCTCGTTCCCTTTTTTTTTTCTTTTGCCCCGAAGCCTCCCTCCCCTTTCGCCACATACCACGAGAAAACGATCGATCTGGGCGCACTGCTTCTCTGGAGGGATTTCACGTTTTTCTTGCCGTCGAGGAATTATAAGCAGTAGTTTCGATGCAATCCTACATCTTCGTCACTATACTCTCTTTAAAAGCGTTATTTATCTCAATTCTTGCGCTGTTTTATAAATATTTGAGAGAAAGAATAGTCCCCAAGGACGTATGTTTAAAATAAAATCTTCCACGCTGGTTCAGGGATGTAAACACACATAAGAAGACGTTACTTTAATTTTTGGGTAACTTCTAAGCGTGTAGACTGATTTGCAATCCAGTAGTACTGTAATCAAGAAGTGCCCAATTGACACATTGGACTTTGATATAAAAAGAAGGACTATACGCCTCGCAAGTGGGCTCATTTTCGTCTTCTGAGCATGAGAAAGGAGGTAGCGGTGACGTCAGAACGCCGAGCCCTGATTGGCTGATCGCGACCCCCCTATCTGAGCGTCGTCTGCTCCTTTGCAACGTCGTCTGCTCGCAACGTCGTCTGCGTCTGTCTTACCTTTCCTGCGACTTTCGGAAGTGCAGGTCTTTACGAGCGAGCTCGACTTCGCCTTTCAGAGAGGGGAGACGAAATAACTCGAGCGGTACGTTGTTTTTGTCGAACAACTAGCAGACGTGCATCAAGGACAAGGGGAGAAGTCAAGGGACTCGCTGGCGAGGTGTCCCGAGGCGCCGAGGTTTGTCTGCTAAGAAGCGAGAGTGTCCGCAAGTTCCCTCCCAAATACTTTTTCCCTTCTTTCGTGTGCGGCGAGACTCCTCACTCTTAAACGGCGTCGGCGGGTTGGTGCAGTTAACGTCGTCTGCTTTACGTCTGCTAGTCAAAGCGATGGCTGCTTTACCTTTCCTGCGTCTGTCGGAGATTTACCGCTTTTTCACCGGCGAGAGTCGCCGCTGCCTCGGAAAACGAGGCGATGACAAGAGGAAGAGATTGAAGGGTTCACAAGGGTCGCGCGGGCATATTCCATTCAGCACGCCAGCCGGTCGTGGGCAGACGGTCTTGGCCAAGGACCGTCGGAGCACCGCTGCGCCGCTGCTAGGCCTGTCTGCCGAGCTCGCTTGGAAGGGGTCAGTGGAATCGTGGCCGTTGGAGCATTTCCCGGGTGTTTGTGGATCCAGCGTTCTTGTTCGTCGCGGTTTATTTCAAGTGCTTTTTACTTTTTTTCTTGCTGCTTGTAGTCGTGACGCGTGAGAAGAGCAAGTACAAAAATAAACGTCCGTTGGTCGTCGCGACCAAGTAACTGAGCGACGCTGTCGGCCATGCTGAGTTGATCGTCGTAGGATTCCGTCATAACCTGAGCAAAACTTACGATAATTTCGTTTCGTGAATACGAATTTGTTCTCACGTTTTGTCTTACGCACTCTTTCGGCGTAACATGGTTTTGTGAATCTGGCCTCTGCACTTCCGAAAGTCGCAGGAAAGGTAAGACAGACGCAGACGACGTTGCAAAGGAGCAGACGACGCTCAGAAAGGGGGGCCGTGATCAGCCAATCAGGGCACGGCGTTCTGACGTCACCGGTACCCCCTGCGCGAGAAGCAGACGAACTTGCCCTCCGCATAGAAATATGTCTTCTTGTAGCTTTATTAACAAAAAACGTTAAACGAAAAGTTCAACGTATGTTAGAATTGTTCATTGTCACCATGCTGTCTCTTCATTGAGCTGGTTAATTACCGTTTTTTATACTACGGTAATCTACACTTTTTATGGAGACCAAATGCTGGGATCGTCAAAAATAAACGAAGGGTTTGGAAACAGTGTGGGGCTAATAAAACTGCCATAATGACTGCCGTGCTAATATTTCTGGTGACCAAACCGACTGGTGAAACGACGAGGAAGGGTTAGACATTGCTGAGTCATGACTCAAATTTATTATTATACAAAGCTATAAAATATACTCCTATGTTAAGCCTTTCATGAGGCTCTGCTGGCTCAGGGCTATCGGATTACAGCTAAAATCATACTTTACAGGATGGGCCTCCCTTTTTTAACTCTGGAGTGCGAGGACGCGGAAGGACAGGACAACACGAATCTATTGGATATTTGTGTTGTCCTGTCCTTCTCTATCCCCACACTCAAAGCTTAAATGATTGTCTGTCATTGACGAATTCGCCTGCACCCTTGCATTAACCTCTCCATTCGATTTTTTTTTCTGGGCTTGTCTGTTTCAATTACAAGGGTGCGCATGTCTAATAAATAGTCCACGGGGCCAGGAGGGGGAGGTGGTTTGTTAGGACCAGTTTGCGGAATGAGTCCCCCGATTCCATTCCTTCCATTACGGAGAATTAGAGTTTCCAATAATTAATCTCTTCCAACTCCTAGAAATGGAGAAGCTTTACCCATTCCAAGTCCTGGAATGGCTAAACAGTTCCATTTTATACACCAAATTCCATACATTGTGTTCGAGACAAAAGCAGCACAAAGCTGACGTTACAACGCGTAGACAACCGCACTATTGCACAGAAGACGCTCCAAAACACTGATTCTAATAAGTCAAACTGTGGACGCACAAAGCGCTTGGTGGCACTTCGTGGCACTTAGTGGGACTGCAGACATCGATCGCGTGATCAAGTGTGTAATCAAGCTGATTCCCACGCATTTAATTTGCGCTTTCACTGCATTGGTGACTAGGGGCAGCGCACATGCTGGTCTGTTAACGATTGTTTGAAATTCGTGAATGTTATTAAAACGTTTCATTAAGCATATCATAATGGGACAGCGATACCAATGGCGTTCTGCGCAGCTACATCAAGAATCTACAGAAGTTGGGATAACATGAGACGGCCCAGCTGGCAAGCGATGACATGGAGTGTCAGCATTAACTTTAGGTGTATGTCTCGGAACAACTTCTCCTAGGCACCACAAATAATGTAGTTGAAAAAAAAAAATCCCAGGGAGGTTCTAAAATATAGCTTTAACAAAAGCTTTAGCGCACACGCAGGCATTTTGAACCTCTACACTAACAATAATTAAGCAGTTGAATTCAGTTTCAGTCATCACTAAGACGCGCGTTCTTCGTGAAACCAAAAGTCACCTGCACGCGGCTTGGACAGCTGCAACATGTATCGGGAAGGAGATCCAACCGTGACGCCCCTACTGACTAAATTCAGAACTAAAACGACGGAGAGAAAACATGTATGAACTGTTTATGTTTTGACGCAGCGCTCGGCCCCCGTAGCCGAATGTTGCGTTATGGATCATCAGGGGTTCGTGTTCAATCAGTGAAGTGCAACTCGAACGCAGCACTCGTGGATACTTTACGTCAAATTTCTCGACTGAGCGGGGGGAAGAAAGTGCGCCCAAGTCTTGCTCAGTTTTACCCTGCGCTGAATCCAGAAATATGAGGTAAATAGTCCACTGCACATGCCTTGTGTTGGCAATCACATAACCCCGGGGAAAACCAGCTGGTCATAGCACCGCCTATTGTAGATCTCCTCTCAAATATCGTTTGTTTCACGTCATGGGCCACAGAGCAGGCATTGAGCCGTCTACCTGCATCCGAGAAAAGGCGGGAGGATAGCCCTTATTCCTGCCTGGTGGCTTATGAGTTATGACCGATGCTGCAATCGGGCATGGTCACAACAGCCCCTTTCTTGCGTCTTGGGGCGCAGGAACGACATCTTGACCGTCTACAGCTCGTCAGTCTTGGTTGATTCAATGGCAATGTACCTTGCATCCTGGAAGTAGCATGAGGCGGTCAGATAATCAAACTCTCAGTCGCATGAACCACTGTCACACTGCAAATACATCATACAAAAGGCAGTCTGCAGACACTGTAGGAGTGGTGTTTCTTGCATGTGTGATGTTCACATACGTCATACAGGAACTGTGTTCCGAGCATACATATGCATGGAGCTTGAAAATGTTGGAGACGTGTCCCGAGATAATTCGATCATCATGAATGCTGCGAACACCATGTCTATTGTGTGATACATGAGCAGTGTAACAAAGGGCTTAAGTACAATGATTCTATTTCAAGGGCGACTTTTACCCTGCGCTTGCGAATTGCACCGTCAGCCTGTGGGCCCTAAACAAAGATTGGCACAGCTCGCATAAGAGCCGAGCTCATTGCATTCCCAATCCATTCCAGCCAAAAGGAGTTTAATTCCATTCCCATTTCATATCTCGAACCATTGCTGTCATGTCATCACCATTCTATTCCGGAGATGCGGAATAGTGGAATAATTCCGGAATAATTCATACGCCTAAGTGGCAACTCCCCAAAAACAAGTGAGGGCAGCCCTTAAGAAGTCGTTTTAATTGCCTAGAGTCTCTAATAGTTTTGTCCTTACTATATTAACTATTTCAGTGCATTTCCTGGACCATTCTGTGGTAGGCCTATTTACTTTTACGTGATCTCGAAGCATAAATAAATCACAGGTGATTCAAACCATCTGTTTTTTTTTATTGAAAGAATTCACAAAATTAGGAGACACTTCAAATGACTCACACCACAAAAAAGAAGTCTATGACCGTAATTAGTTATGCTGTAGTGTAAAGTATAATTTAGTGAGGCCCCCCAGGCAGTACAGCGGTCTAGAGCCTTAAATAGAGCCTAATAAAGTTTTGCTCCAATACGTTAGTTAGTACCAAAGTGATTTTTCTTGGGTGTTGTATGGCTTCTCTCTGATTCGCAACGTATATGCCAAAGTGCCAGACATAAGAAAACGATGTCACATATCAACAGGACAACCAGCAGTGAAGCCTAAATCCGGCATTTCCTCGGAATCTCAAGTTCAAAAAAGCCAGGTGACAATTAAATACGCAGGCATTGAAGCCTAGCTCTGGCCCTTGCTTGAAAATGTAGTGCTAATTACACAGACCCATGATAATGAATCTAGCTGTTTGTTATAACATGTCTTCTTTGAGATTCCATGACCCTGAATTACCGCACAAGAACGAAAAACGTTTCCTCGTAAGTGAGTTTGCTACTTGCGACCATATTCTCTGCTTTATTGAACGGGAAATTCGGGAGAATTTTGAACGTGTTAATATTGCTCTGATATTATTAAAATGCATAATTTAAGTCACTTCAAAATAAAATTGAGGGTGTTAAGGAATATGTTTTGGTGTAGCAGCGTCAGGACAGTTTTTTCAAGCAGTTGACTAGCCCATTGTCGTCAAGCTAGCAAGGTGACAAATTTCGGCACCGGTCCGACCGTTGAGATGAGACTTCTGCTAGTGTCAGGGGTAGTCTCCAAAATAACAATAAATAAACAGGAAGAAATAAACGTTTAATGTGGCGAACTTGTGCTCAAAGCAAAAAGGGAATAGACGATAACAACAAAGCGTCGCGAGCATCGATGTCGGCGCAACAGCAGGATCGAACGCTGGGGCGAGACTGACTCCGCTCGCCATGCGGAGTCCCTTATGTACCTTCGTAGGTTTCTGGAACATTCGGCGTAGAACTTTCGGCGCGTAGAACATTCGGAACTCGATCAGACGAGAATGTTCTCCAACTTACAGGAACACCAAGTTGAAAGAATAAATAAAAGGACATTCCGCTTGTTTGAATCGAACCTAGACAGTCAAGCGTGCCAACCATTCGGCCACGCAAGCATTTAATTAAGTGAATTACACCCCTGGCAGACGGGCATGTTAAATGACATTTAAGCAAAATTACATCACAGCTCGGCCAATCCGCGCGTTTATGTCTATCGAATGTCATTCGCCGATCGGTGAATGACATTCGATCAAAATGACATTTACTTTCCCGTCAGAGAGGGGTATAAGACAGGAAGTATGGCTTTGCTGGTTTTCCAATGGCTTAGTGGCAGGCTTTTAACACACGAATTCCAAGTGGCGGAAGTACGGAGCTCTCATGATACGGTAAACATAATAAATAAAATAAGGAATTATATAAAAAAAATCGCGTTGCTCTAAAAAAATCTGGAAGTCGTTTGCCATGAAATGTGACGTAAGAAAAGTGTAGAGATATTTATCATATTTTGGCAATTCTAAGGCTTGTGGTAAGAGAAATGAAACAGAAGTATAGATTCAGGTATACTTTGGGGGTTAAGAACACTTCATTTGACATCATATATTTGCTTAGCCGTTTGTACGTATCTTACTACACGATGCTGCCGCTCAACTTGTCAGACTGTGTGATATCTAACCCTAGTATCCAGTTGATTAATTTTTATGTCGTTTTAATGTCCAAGATATCATTTTCTTGATCATAGAAAGCTGAATAATAGTACATAACTTCATATGGATGTCTTCTCTTCTGTAGCGATACTTCAAAACGTTGTAGGTTGTAATACCTAAAATGGTGGCTCGAAATGCAAAGCCATTCACGAAGTTATTCTCACTTGTGAATATAAAGGAGTGGAAGGCAGGATTAAATTGCACAGTTTTATAAACGTATTCACCTGGCAGATGTCCGGAGTACTCTGGGATGCATATACATAGTCAGTTATAATCTGACTTGGATGTAGTTCAACTACTCTACTCAAACTACTGTAGTTTAACTACTTTTCCGAGCAACTTGGTGACTTTAATTACAACTTTATTTGTGTAATTAGTAGTCTAATTTAACTACGTTTTTAAGGTAACTTCTCAAATTACTAACTTCTTTCCAAATCTAATCCTTTTTTTTTCATCACAAAATTTTTAGTTTAGAAATAAATAAGACGCTGGCAGATTAAGTGGTATTCCCGAACAAGGGGCCCCCTCACATTCCGTTCCCACGCACTTATACTCGGCAGCCGTAGAAACTGCATCACAGGCGTCCTGGGGCCAAGGTGGTGACGAGCAGCCAAAACATAACACCGGCGCGCACGAACGCAGGCAGAGATGCTTAACAAGCCTTGGTCGGGTATTGACCTAATCCGGTAATGCACGAAGGCGCCGCGCCTCCAGCTGCAAACGTGAAAGACGGGGACACTTCGAGTGTCGTTGTTGTTTTCATGTTGTGTGCCTTTAGTGAGTTCTGACTCAAGTGGTAGGTTCAACGGTAGACGCACCCTGGAATGACCTCACAGCTGCGCGCCTGTTTCCATGGTCGCCTCGTCGTCAGCGCATACTCCCTTGCAAAGCCAGACTCCCCCGCGCACAAACGCAGACACGGATAATCCGTTCATGGGAGCGCGTTCCCGCTTCCAGCTGCAACTGTACGAGCGCCGATGCTTGTTCACGTAATCCTTCGCGTCCTTCCGACCTTCCACGCCAGGGAGACCTCCTCATTGTTGAAAACGTTTTACTTGTAAGGCGTGTCAGGCGCGTCAGGATACCGTAGTCGCCGGCTAGAATTGCGAGTAACCCCTGGGAGATCCTTTTGTTGAACCCAACGTCAGCGGCGAAAAGCAATTTTTTTTCAGTGGCGTAGCATTAACACTCAAACGAGACGCGCAGTCGTCTGGATGATCATCATCGTTGTGGCGCAAGACTTGATCCCTTGACGGTCAGGTGCACTCGCTCGGCGAACTCTCCGAAAGTCGTGAGAATAAAGAGGGGCCAGTCATAACAATATTAACTTGCCGAAGAAAAAATAAAAGAGGAGGAGAGTTTGTTATGAAAGACCCTCTAGCCGAGGCAAGCCTCACATGTTTCGTCATGGACACCAAAGATACCGAAACTCGCTTACCCGACCGTGCACAGCTTGCTTCTGAAGTTGAACGCTGCCTTTGCATCCAGCTCCACGGTGGAACGTCTGTTTAGCTTGACTGAGGACGTCATTAGAAGGAAAAGGGGAAAACTCTCCGATAACAACTTTGAAAGGCTATCGCTTCTGCGAGCGAAAAAAATATTTTAGAAGTCATAAAATGACTGCATTTATTTCAGGCTCGCAGGGTTTTTCACTGATCAAAACTGCTGTTCATTTTGCTGCCACAAAAATATAAAAAGTAACTTCGGAAGTAACTTCAAAGTAACTCGCTACGTTTTTACAGTAGTTAGTAGTTTACTCAATTACTATTACAAATGCGTAATTTCTACTCTACTCCAACTACTTTTGACGTCGATACTCAGTAACTTAACTACCTTTTTTGTGTAATTTGTACATGTCTGGTTATAATACAGAACTTAGAACATTCAAGTATTTTTTATTTTTTTTTATTTTTAAGGATTCAACCTTAAAATAACATCCTGGATGACACTTTTACAGAACGTAATTTTACTATGATTGCATTGTGACATGCCGAATAAATAGTTATAGCAACCAATCAAAAAAAGTGAAAGACGTTTACAACTACCTGCAACGCCGAACTGGAGCGCAGCTCTTGAGGAGGAGGAGGGGAGGGTACGGAGAGGACGGTATGCCCCTCCTCCTCATCCTTACCCTCTCCTCCTCCTTTCCTCCTCGACGTCACGTGAACCTCGTGAGTCACGTAACCCTGGCGACGTCACGTGACACTCGTGACGTCATGTGACCCTCGTGCCGTCACGTGATCATGGTGGCGTTACGTGACGCCCACGAGGTCACGCGACCCTCGTGAGGTCACGTGACGCTCGTGAGGTCATGTGACCCTCGTGAGGTCACATGACCCTGGTGATGTCACGTGACACTGGTGACGTCACGTGACCCTTGTGATGTCACGTGACCCTGGTGATGTCACGTTACCCTGGTGACGTCACGTGACCTTCGGGAGGTCATCTGACCCTCGTGAGGTCAATTGACCCTCATGAGGTCACGTGACCCTAGTGACGTCACAGGACCCTCGTGACGTCCCGAGACCCTTGTCAGGTGCCGTGACCCTCGTAAGGTCACGTGACCCTGGTGAAGTCACATGAACCTCGTGACGTCACGCGACCCTTGTGAGGTCACGTGACCCTCGTGAGGTCACATTACTCTGGTGACGTCACGTGAACCTCGTGAGGTCACGTGACCCTGGTGACGTCACATGACCCTCGTGACGTCGCTCGTGACGTCACGCGTCCCGCGCGTTGCATTATGGGACATTTTCCATAATGCACCGCGTGGTTACGCCGACGGTGACGCCGATGTTGCTCAAGCCAGAAACGGGCGCCTAAGAGCTGCGCTCTGAAATTAAAGGCGTTTACAATCTCCTGTAACGCTGAATTAGAGCGCAGCTCGTGAGGAGGAGGAGGGGAAGGTACAGAGAGGAGGGTATGCCCTCCTCCTCATCCACACCGTCGCCTCCTCCTCTCCTGTTCCCCTCCCATTTAGCGAAAAATTTCTGCTAAATTTGGCGAAAAAACTTTCTCGCTAATTTACAGGGGAATTTTTTTCCGCTAAATTTAGCAGGAAACGTTTCCGCTAAATTTAGCGGGGAAAGCGGGGAATAAAGAAAAATATTCGAAGAAATCAACACACTGGACAAAGAGCACGTGCGTTACTGTAAGCGACCGTGCCCAGCTTGGTGATTTCTTCAAATGTTTTCTTTATTTCGTTTATCACGAAATTGTATCAAACCGTTGCTTGGGATCTAATGGTTTGATTTGGACCATGACACACCCTCGATTTCCCGGGACTTGTGTTGATGTATTCACCGGACGCTTAAGGCTGGAGTCGTGCACGTGTCCGTTTCTTTAAGACCTTCAAATGTGGTGCCTGCTGATGACGAGGAGATATGAAGAGAAGAAGGAAGACTCTGTCAAATTAAATCATTGTTCTGCTGGCTCTGAGGCGATGTGGTTCTTGTCCTTTTAGCTCCTCGTCTCTAGGTTCTTCTACTATGATTCGTCACCAGCTCACCTCCGTCTTTACTCTACTTTCGAAGGTACTCTTATGATGTGTTCCATTGTCTAAATTAACGACTCAATTCTAGACACGGGTCGTTCCGTACAGGTGAGTTTTACGGCTAGGGGCACATACTTTGGGAGACTAGTTTTCACGCTAAGCTAAAAGAGTAACTAAAATTTCTTAATTAGCTTGTGGGTTAGTGATAATAAACAAATAGCTACAGTTAGAATATTCCTGAGCGTCATCCAAACAACACTAAACTAGCCAGTTACAGGACAGTTATACCATAAGAACGACTTCCGCGTTTTGGTAGCACTAGCCTTGCGCCCGTTGAATGACATCGGCATCTATGTTTTGAAAGTTGACTGACTTAGTGCATTTCCATGAGGCTCAGTAACTTTCTGCGTCGAAGTATATACCTATTTGTACAAATTAAAAAAGTTAATGAAGAAACATTTTTATAATCCTTGTTATAGTGAGAATTTGACCCCGTAATATGTAACCCTGGCCAATCTTGCCTTCACAGAACGCATTAGTGTAAATTTTGCGTTTTGTTAGAAACATGCGTATGCTTACATTTAAACACACTACATAAACGCTGCGCACAATACGTGTACGTTGAAAACGACACATTTCCTTGAAAAAACACCCGCCTCTCTTGTTTGCACCGATATTTTTTTTCTCGAAAATCATTATTTAAAGAGCAGCCTTTAATTTGTCTTCATGTCATTTTGAAATTCATTTGGCTCTTTCTACCATGGACGTTTTTTAGTGGGCATTAAGGTTGTGCGATAAAGATTTGTCCTACACAGAAACTTGATCTGAAACAGCCCTATGACTTGATGGTTTCTTTTCTTCACTGTTAGAAACATGCAAATAGCAAAATGATTCCTGCGACATCCTCCCCAAGCACCAGGGCCCGTTTGCTCGAAGCGCTAACCGCGGCTAGTTAGCCGCAGTACCTAGGAGAGAGATTTTGAAATCACGTGACTGGCTCGGTAGGGATGCGGGGAAACATGGCGGTGCCCCAGTCAGGGAGCGCCGCTCGCTTTAAAACTAATATGTCGTTGTAGCTGCAATATCGGGCACGTTAGTCAGCAACGAATGGTGCAAGAGGCTTTCGTTTTGCTATACCTCACTTAAATCGCAAGGCATGAGCAATGACCTCGCCGCATTGTTTAGATAGTCTTTCGATTCTGGCCATTCCTAAGCCTAAATGAACGCGATAACTGTCGGCATGGCAACGTCTTTGAAAAGTGGATATCCCTGACTCAATCGGCCGGGTATTGATAGCACACAAAAGCAGACAGCGTCCCAATAGACCTTTTTCTAAATTTCCCAAGCACCGAGGTGCATGCTACGAGTGTAGTTACACGCGTTGCACGTACTGTCGTCTGCAGTAGTAATTCTTCTAAAGCAAAAAAGTTTAGAACAAATTTTGCCTTACACCCGCGTTCGTCAAAGTCTTATGATTATTTACTTCGAATTTTCTTTAAGAGGAAGGCCAGCTCGCGCGGACCGTAGAATTACAATAAGATGAGCTGGCGGGCTAGTTGGTTGCCCATAATGAATAAAATAGCGCAAAACAACCTTCCTGTCTACCTCGTCCTTCCTTCCTTCTTGGTTTGTTTTTTGCTATTTCTTTCATGACGTAGAATTATACTTCCGGAGTTCTCTCCGATGCTTGGGTAATCTAGAAAAAGGTCTATTGGGACGCTGTCCGCTTTTGTGTTCTATCAATACCTGGCCGATTGAGTCAAGGCAATCCGCTTTCCAAAGACGTTGCCATGCCGACAACTATCGCTTTCATTTAGGCTCAGGAATGGCCAGGATCGAAAGACTATCTAAAAAAATGCGGAGGTCATTGCTCATGCTTTGCGATTTAAGTGAGGTAAGGCAAAGCGAAAGCCTCCTGCACCATTCGTTGCTGACTAACGCGCCCGATATTGCAGCTACAACGACGTATTAGTTCCAAAGCGAGCGGCGCTCACTCACCGGGGCACCGCCATGTTTCCCCGCATCCCTACCGAGCCAGTCACATGATTTCAAAATCCTTCTCCTAGCTACTGCGGCTAACTTTAGCCGCGGTTAGCGCTTCGAAGAAACGGGCACAGGTGGTGGAGGGCTAACCATGGCGGGCCGATGGTTAGACTGTTGTTCTTACCTGTATTCCGTAAAATGACTAGCAATACGATTTTGTAGCTTGTTAGGTTCCTTTGTTATTTACCGCTGTTGAAACAAAATAAAATGGCAGTTGTCAAAGTATTTACTTGTTACACGCACCTTATTACTCAGCGAAGTGCTTCGGCTTCCTGTGGCTCTTCGGATGTCATTTGAAGTTACCTTTAGCAGCCTCGTCGAGAATACGCCCGAGGCTTCAAGCAGAGAAGAAGGAGATGATCAAGTCTCTCGTATTACTTCGGAGTAATTAGAAAATTGTACTGCTTAGGTATCAAAACTCCTGCATGCTTTATTGTTGAAGACATTCGAGCTTGTCGTACTGGAAAATGAGCAACGCGCGCGTAAAACACAAAGATAAACACACACACACAAGAAGAAACGGTTTTAAGGGGTCTAGAACGGTACAAAGTGGTATTCTCGTACCTGTTCCTCTTGAGTGCCCAAATATGCACCTTTCATTTCTGAACTTCGTAAAAAACGCAGTCTAGCCCAGAAACCCACAACCTAGGAATACCTATACGCCTCCCAAGTGTCCTCATTTTCGTCTTCTGCGCATGAGAAAGGAAGTAGCGGTGACGTCAGAACGCCGAGGCCTGATTGGCTGATCGCGACCCCCCTATCTGAGCGTCGTCTGCGTCTGTCTTACCTTTCCTGCGACTTTCGGAAGCGCAGGTCTTTACGAGCGAGCTCGACTTCGCCTTCCAGAGAGGGCAGACGAAATAAATCGAGCGGCACGTTGTTTTTAACAACTAGCAGAAACGCATCAAGGAGAGAAGTCAAAGGACTCACTGGCGAGGTGTCCCGAGGCGCCGCGGTTTGTTTGCTAAGACCCGAGAGTGAGCGTGGTCCGCAAGTTCCCTCCCAAATACTTTTTCCCTCCTTTCGTGGGCGGCGAGACTCCTCACTCTTTAACGACGTCGGCGGGTCGGCGCAGTTAACATCGTCTGCTTTACGTCTGCTAGTCAAAGCAATGACTGCTTTACCTTACCTGCGTCTGTCGGAGATTCACCGCTTTTTCACCGGCAAGAGTCACCGCTGCCTCGGAAAACAAGGAGATGACAAGAGGAAGAGATTGAAGGGTTCACAAGGGTCGCGCGGGCATATTCCATTCAGCACGCCAGCCGGTCGTGAGCAGACGGTCTTGGCCAAGGACCGTCGGAGCACCGCTGTGCCTGCTAGGCCTATCTGCCGAGCTCGCTTACTCGGGGTCGGTGGAATCGTGGCCGTTGGAGCATTTCCCGGGTGTTTGTGGATCCAGCGTTCTTGTTCGTCGTGGTTTATTTCAAGTACTTTTTACTTTTTTTTTCTTGCTGCTTGCAGTCGCGACGCGTGAGAAGAGCACGTACCAAAATAAACGTCCACTGATCGCTGCGACCAAGTAACTGAGCGACGCTGTCGGCCATGCTGAGTTCATCGTCGTAGGATTCCGTCGTAACCTGAGCAAAACTTACGATAATTTCGTTTCGTGAATACGAATTTGTTCTCACGTTTTGTCTTACGCACTCGTTGGCGTAAGATGGTTTTGTGAATCTGGCCTCTGCACTTCCGAACGTCGCAGGAAAGGTAAGACAGACGCAGACGACGTTGCGAGCAGACGACGTTGCAAAGGAGCAGACGACGCTCAGATAGGGGGGTCGCGATCCAGCCAATCAGGGCTCCGCGTTCTGACGTCACCGCTACCCCCTGCGCAAGAAGCAGACGAACTTGCCCTCCGCATCAACTTATTTTCAAGGCAGAACTCCGTGAAGCGAACGTAAAGTGACGGACGCACGAACTTGTCAAGGCGGCATTCCCGAGTCACGTGCGGCGTCAGCAGCCACTGGTCTGATGCAGCACGCTGAGTGAACACTGTTTTACCAAATGCGAATTTTATCGAAAGTGATGCCCCGTTAAAAAACGAGATAACATAAAATGACGCCCGAAACGCAACTATACCAAGTAAATGGTATGGTTCCGTTTCTCAATTTTGGACGCGTTTTTTTTTTGAGACAGAAAACATTGATATAACTACGTCATTGTAAAGGAGTTTCCCTGAAGACCAACATATGTATGAGCCACTTAACTGTCATATTTTATTCAACGTAAAAAATAGACAAGTTTACTTAGTTGATTTGAGAGAAAAACACAGTTGTTTTCCCGCTTTTTTATTTTATATGTGATTCTTATCTATAATCATTTTCACAATAAAAATGGTTAAGCAAGTCTGGTAGAGATTTCAATTTACTATAATAATTTAAGGGGAACTAGATGATTACCTGCCAATCCAACGAAAAGAATCTCGCACGTCCCAGCAGCGGGCTAAAATTAATTTTGGACCACCGGGTTTTTTGTTTTTTTGTTTTCTTGATGCGCGACCAGGATTTTGTTTTTTTCGTAGAAGGCCTCCGTTATATTGCGTGCACTCCGGCAGGATTTCGAGCCCTCCAACTGGGGATATGTAGTTTGGCGCTTTGACTCGGAGTCACAGAGAAGGGTTTGAAACTATTATCCTATGTCGCGTTCTCAACATGGTAACATATAGAGGCCTCCACAAGCTGGACGAGAGCCATTCTGGTCACGTTGTCAGTCTATTCATCATCGAGCGCCGCTTCCCTTCCGAGTGGCCGTCTAACATCGCACTACAGGGATTTCTGCACATTTGAATATTTCATTTCTTTGTGATCAAAGTAATCGTCGCCATGGGATTATGAATGCCTAGGAAACTACTAGGTGCTGTTTATGGTTGGATGAAGCGCAGGCGGAGGGGACTTTGTATCCGGAAACGCAGGAAAATAATAACGCGCTCCGCGTCGTAAACACCTTGATAGCGAAAGCCATGTTCTTTAATGGTCGGGAGACCGGATGCTAATAAAGAATGACCTTTCTAAAAGAATATAAGGACTCCCATGTGAACACGCATAGCTATTTCCAAAATGTAAAAGTAACCTTTCAAAAAATGAACAAAGAAATAAAGGTTATGAGTTTGGCGCTTTTCCAGACCTCTGACGCCGATCTCCTTTTCATTGAGTCCGGTGTTACCTCGTGAAATTTTGCTTTACGACTAGCGCAATAACTATATATTCTTAAAAAAGCGAGGGGTGTGACATCTCTCCTATCTCAGTAATATACTGTTTTTTTTTATTCTTTACAGATTTGTTTAAAAAATGGTCATAGAAGCTACACTTATGCGGTTTGTGCTAGTGAGTTATTGGCCAGTGGAACATAATGTGGGTGGCTGATCTAACGGCAAGTCGGATAATTAATTGAAGTTCGGTAATTATTTTTTTTATTTTTAGTTAGTGAAAATAGACATATTGTTTTGTTTAGAAACTTATTCAGCGTTTTTGAAAACCACTAAATCAACTCTTTTCAGAACGACTTGAAGCTCGTGGCGAATTCGGGGGCGCGGCAAAGTTTCCACTCGTGAAGGAAGCGCGAAGGTAGCAGTGGCGGAACGCGATAATCATCTAATCATCCGCGTTCCGCCGCTGCTAGCTTTGCGCATGCTTCACGAGTGGTAACTTAGGCGCGCCCCCGAGTTTCCCGGGAGCTTCAAGTCGTTCCAAAAAGAGTTCATTTAGTTGTTCTCGATGACACTCAGTAAGTTGCTAATTAGAACTACGTGTCTGTTTTCACTAATTAAAAGCTAAAAGATTCGCCACTTATATAATGTCCCCCTGGCCGTATAACTCACTCGCACGAATCGCATAAGTGGCTTTTTTAAAACAATTCTTCAAAGAATAAAAAAAATGCGCTGTATATAGATTAAAAAAAAGTTACATCTATATTAGGAACAAAAATAGAGGTAAAACAAACCCCAAGGTGACATGTATTTCCGGGTATGCATTGTCCTGCTTGTCGAGTAGCGTAAGCGATTTTCGCGTAACCTATTGTTTAATACTCAGAACGTGAGCGCTAAGTTTGGTTATGTGTTTTACGAGACTCATGTAAACGAATAGATAATAGCTGGCATTAACTTCGCTTAAAATACACACGATGCAGAAATACAAAGAAAATCTAAAAGAAAAAAAATCCTTCTTGTTTCTCAAAGAGTTTCTCAAAGAGGCTATTATTAAAAAATATATTTACATTCTAGTGGCTAAGCCTGGTTCATGTGTTGTTCCCACTAGGCACACCATATAAAAGATTATGGGAAAACGAAATTCAAGCGACTGGAATAATATTTTGAGAGATATTCAATTTCCTCGAAAGTCTAATTACCTCAATATGAGAATAAAAAAATGAAAGCCGTTTACAACTCCCTGTAACGCCGAATTGGAGCGCAGCTCTTGAGGAGGAGGAGGAGGGAAGGGTACTCAGGGGAGGGTATACCTCTCCTCATCCTTCTCCTCCTCCTTCTCCTCCTCCCCTCATCCTTCAATCCCCTCCGGGGGGGGGTCACGTGACCTCGGGGGGGGGGGGGGGGGGGGGGGCTCGCGCGGTGCATGTCCCAACATGCACCGCGCGGTTACGCCGACGGCGACGGCGACGCCGACGCCGCTAGAGCCGGAAACGGGCGCCTAAGAGCTGCGCTCTAAACTGTGTCTTGCGAGAACTCTAAGAAATGATGAAATATTCTAGGAAATAAAATAAGAGCATTTATTCTATTTTTCTGTTGTGACTCACCTAACAATTAACAAATATATTTTTTTAACAGCAACATGGGTTTAGAAAGGGACTCTCCTGTGATACGCAGCTCTTTGGCTTCATTCACGCAAGACATTGTCACGCTCAGATGGACGCCGTTTTTCTGAATTAGTGTAAGGCTTTCAAACGGGTTCTTCATCATCGACTACTCTAAATTTGTATCTCTTCGTCTCTACCCACCGATATTTTTATCGATACCTCTTTATTTCTTTTTTTCTGCTTGCAGTACGCGGTTACCAAGGATAACGAATCTGCCTTAACAAAGTCGCGCCTGGTGTTCCTCAGAGGTCCGTTCTGGGACGACTACTTAATTTCATCTTCATAAACGACCTTTCTGCCGCAATTTCCTCTAATATACGTCTCTTTGCAGATGACAGCGTCCAGTATAATAAGGTAACATGTGTGCGCGATAAAATTCAACTTCAAGAGGACTTAACAAAAATGACCTAATGGTGCATGTAATGGGTGATTCCGCTAAATAAAACTAAGTGTAAGCTGATCCAGTTCAATTGACAAAATCTATCATATCTTAGAAGTACTACATAGATTCTGATTGGAAGGCATTCAATATGCCGAAAATTAAAACCCCGAATTATTGAAACGCAGAAAATTGTAACACATAAAATTGAAAAGCTGGAGAAACAAAAACGACGAAAAACTAAAATGCCGAAAGATGAGAAAAGCCGAAAGTTCAATTGACCAAACCATACAGCTCCAAAGATAAAAAATTAAAATAAAACAAAAAAAAAACATGACGTTTATACTAACACGCCCCCCCCCCCCCCCGCCCTCCCCCCCGGGCTCCCTTAAAAAACCAGAAAACACGACTTTTAAAGTGCAGCTCTTCGGAGCCCGTTTACGGCTTGAGCGGCATCGCCTCGCCGTCGGCGTAACCGCTCGGTGCATTATGGGACATTTCCCATGATGCAGCGCGCGGGGAGGAAGAGGTAGTAAGAGGGGGAGGGAGAGGAGGAGGGAAAGGGGAGGAGGGTAGGGGGGAGGAAGAGGAGGAAGGAGGAGGGCGAAAGGAGGGGAGGGGGAGGAGGAAAAAGAAGGAGGGGGAGGGAGGGGGAGGCGGAGGGAGGAGGAGGAAGAGGATAAAGGAAGAGGGAAGGAGGAGGGAGGAGGAGGAGAGAGGGAGGAGTTTGAAGGATAGGGGGAGGAGAAGGTGAAGGAGGAGGACAAGAAGGAGGAGGGAGGAGGGGTATACGCTCTCCTCAGTACCCCTCCCACCTCCTCCTCGAAAGCTGCGGTCTAATTCGGCGTTACAGGGTGTTCTAAACATTTTTTACATTTTTTTTGTCATATAGGATAGGAATATCATGTTTACTGCAGTTCAAACCGACATATTGTACGCAATTCACATTGTACCAGACTTGTGCCTATCTCAAATACTCTACTCAAGATACTGTATCTTAAATACTTTTTGGAGTATCTTGGTATCTTACAAATACCTTTGATGGAGAGTATTTAATACTCTATTTTAATTACAATTTTGAGTATCTTGTACTCATTATCTTAAATACATTTTTGACATTCCGCCATTTTCTGAGTTTTTCGGTATGAGGTGGCGTGGGCGTGGCACGAGCAAACGTGAACATTCATTCAAGCAACCGCATCCTGTTGCTAGTTCCGATTAGCTACGGTGACTTTAACTGAGCTCGTGAAAATATCGCTTTTTTGCCGACTGTGACTCATATTTCAGCCCAAAGTTCGTACAATGAAGGTTGTCCCCTCGCCTTCCCAAAGGCGCCTTTTGTTTCTATCGAGTTTCCCCCCAAAAAATCCTCAAACGAAAGGTGTGGTTTTACGGAAGTAAAGATGCCACCCTGAGGGCCAAGCAGACCGGGAAACGACCTACGAGAACAATGCAGAGTTGAGTATCAAGAAAATAACAAATAGAAGAAAATGAGAAGTGGACACACAAAAAAGTAGACATTTTTGTATATTTGATCCTGCTAAGGCAAAACGTCGAGGTTTTTTTTTTTTTTCGTTTCTTTGTGTTGTCAGTTCGGCACTTATTGCTCTCGCGAACATTGATAAGCAGAGAACAGTACAGGAAACGAACTAGGAGCTGGATGGCCTCTCAAAATGCCAACAAAGTGTCCCCCGACGTTGAGTGCTTTTTTGAAAGCAACCTACTTGAAGAAGGTGCGACCACTGCCCTGGTATTATATGGGTTCTCTTTGTTATCCATTCACTCATATCCGTGTCCCAAGTTCGTTTATAGTGAACTCCCCGTATAGGGAATATGGATTGTAGTTAAACGATGCGTCTAAGGTGTGCCGCAGGATGTCATATTCAGCGATGTCACTATTGGCGAAGCGCTCTGACCCGTTTGTCACCCCCACACCTCGGTGTTTACCCAACACAAGGCCTGTGCACATGCCGACAGGCCTTGTGGTCATGTTCGTATCATCTTTTTTAATAGAGCGCAAAGCACAGTGTAATTAAAAAATACCAACAATTAGTGAAGTGACGTTAAGTGCCGGATCTCCCCCGAAAGCAGTCGTCAGAGGATGCGAACTTGACCCACTTGGGCTTTTGTGCTGAGCTGGGCACAGTGCATGCTGCATTGTTCAAGCAGGCCGGAGTGGTAACAAAAGAGCCCCCTCCTCCCCCTCCCCGGAGAACACGAACTCCAGCCGAACACTGACGCTGCGTTCGGTTAAGTCAGCCGAGCGCTGAGCCATTATATTGGTTGTCCCCATCTATCTAGTTCTAAAGTTAACCGCTTGGGGCGCCACGGTCTGATCTCCTCTCCAATAGCTAAAGCGACCTCTTGTTGTCCCAGAAATGTTTTCTAACATCTATCACTGGTATTGCCACGCTCGCTGCCCGAATGGTTACCGCGCTTGGCTTTCGCGCGGAGGCTCCGGGTTCGATACCAGAAAGCGGACTTCTCTTTTATTTATTCCTTCAACTTGACATTCTGGTAAGTTCGAGAATTTTGTCGTCTGATCGAGTTACGAATGTTCTACGCGCCGAACTTTCTACTCCGAATGTTCCAGAAACCTACGCGGGTACAAAAGGTGCTCCGAGTGGCGGTCCGGAGTCAGTCTCGCCCCAGCGGTCGATCCTGCTGTTTCGCCGACATCGACGCCTGCAACGCTAGCCTTTCTCTATTTTGTTTTGGGAACAAGTTCGCCCCATTAAACGTTTAGTTTCTTCAGTTATTCGCTGCCTCATCTTTTATCATTCGTGACAATATTTTGCTCTTTATAGCTTTATTTTATTATATAAAATAGCCCTACGATACTTTTTCTTTCCCCATTTTGTGTTGTTGCGTGCTAATAAACCATTCTGGTAACCCAGATTTGCGGAGCTGCATAATTGTCGTTGTCAATGACGTCGATGCAATGCGGAAGTATCTTCAAAAGTAACTGAAATACATTTCTGTATTTGTACTCTACTCAAGATACTTTACATTGAAAGTAACTTGAGTAGTATTTTAAATACTTTATGAAGCAAGTATTTAGTAACTTAAATACTTTTATCGAGTATTTTGTCCAACACTGCATTGTACGCACCTCTTGTACAATTTGAATACGCGTACAATACGCACAATGCATATTGTACGCGCCTCTTGTATCAAATTTCACAAATACGGTATTTTCCAAACTTTTTATTGGAGATATGAACTGTATCGCTTTGTTGTGTGTTGTTCCTCCCTGCCACGGCCCACGGGCCAGCAGTATGAATAAATAAATAAATAAATAAATAAATAAATAAAAAGCCTAGGCCCGTTTTATTTTTTCATTGTTTAGCGCAGGTCTCTTTTGTGAAAAGAGTGGTTTCAGACACGTGCACGCCTCTCGCCCTTCTTCAATTGGCAGAACGGAAATAGCGGTAACCTGCATCACCTTAATCGCGAAACCATCCACATCACCTTTGTAGAGCCCCCCGCTTTCAATCGTAACTTCTGTACTCTCCCACATATTTACTGACACAGGTGGAGCATGCAACCATGCACGTTCCACGAGAAGAAAAGGGACCGAACTGCGTTGACTGCTGCCAATTCAAAGTCTGTGGTCGCAATCTTCAAATTTAGTGCAAGTCCAAGGTCTGCAGCGGAATTAAGCACTTCTTCGGTGAAAACCTCGTACGCCACTTCGGCTTGTCTCGTCACGAGACAGTAGATGAGAGGATGCACGCGAGCATGGACACAACCATGAATTGTGTACGTCTGGTCGAACAGCGGCCACATGGTAATAATATTCATCAACCACTTTCCAGTGTCGTTTATTTGCTTCAGGTTATAGTCAGTAAAAAAAAACCAAATTCGGAGACGAGCTTTATTTCCGCATGTGCCCTCGCAACGCGTGTTCTCCGGTTAATCTAGGTCCTAGACTCGGATTTGATGTTGAGCTGCTGTGCAGGCTCGCGTGGGTACTCCCGTGTTTTCTTCCGTCTCACAAGCTGGAGCAACGCTTCGTTGCTTGGGGTAGACGTGCTGCCTCGAAGACGATGCTACACTCTGTCGTGACTTGCTGTACAATCTACACGGGAGCCTCGCCTGACCCTTCCGTAAGAGCCGGTATCTCTTTCTTCTCGCACACGAAGAACCGTAGCCCTGCAGACATCCGGGGCATAACGTCAACGGGGTATTATTGTCTTCGGAACAATTTCGTGAATGTCGTCTGCGGAATAGTCGGGAATCAGTCCGGCGTTGCACTCATATCGTTTCTCATTCCTTCAGGAGTACCTTGTACCCATTTTTTTTTGTCAAGCACGTGCACGTAACCATCATAATTGCAGATACGATTTTTATTTTTTTTATTTTTGGGAACATACAACAGCCGCAGCCTCGTACAGTCTTTTCGTACACCACCAAAGAAACTACGGTTGCGAACTGCTCTGGCATTCCTGCGTATGCACTGTGCAGCGCTGCTTTCTTTTCTGGCCAACCAGAACTCGCTTATCTGGCTGATATTCACTGGATATAGCGAACGTAAAATTTTACATCACTTTGACCTGCAGTCTTTTGCTGTACTACGCGCTAAAAGCCCTGTGGCGCTACAATGGATTGTGCATGACACACACACGAATATGTGACGCCAACGAAGTGTTTCGCTCTAATAGAATTATTAGCTGAGTTTCATAAAAAATGCAGACTACAGAAAATAGAACAAAAGCATGCAAACTAAGCGGATACAAGTCTTGCAATCAGACATGTATAAAAATTCACTTTTCGGCGTTTTACTTTTTTCAGCATTTTGATATTGCGACTTTTTGATTTTTCGGAGTTTTAATATTTCGTGGTTTTGACTTTTCGACGTTTCGATGTTTGTCATACTGATTTTAGTCTTACCCGCCTTACAGAGTTTGCCGAGGTTCTACTGCATTTAGCGGTACTTTAATTCGTCACTTCCTATTCCCCATTTGAAACGCTTATCGGAAACTACCATGCACACGAGGAGGATTCAAGGGGAGCTTAAGCTAACATATTCTTTATGCGAAAAACCTTACCCTCAAGCGTAACGAACAACCGTTACACGCAAGCGAAGCCAATATAAGGCCTATATTTACTTTTTTATTCATTTAAATTATACGTACATTGCAGTAGGCATTATTGTATCCTATCTGTTAGAAAAAGCACAAAAATAAAACGCAATTCTTGTCAATGCACACAATCTGTTCGGTAAGGTTGTTCCATTCTCTGGAGGCACCCAATAAAAAAACATTATCGCAACGAGAAGAGACGTAGGAGGTTTCCAAGAGATAGACTGTTGTATCAATTCTAGTATAGTTGTAAAATAACGCAATGAGAATATTCGAGTCAGTTCTTTTTTTCTTTGTGATTTTACGCATTTCTCAACATAGCACGACATTCAGTGCAGATATGCTAGCGTAAGGGTCGTGGCTATTTTTAAGTAAGCACGAGGCCTGATTCTGAAGTTTTTCTGGTTTATTTATAAGATAGTAATGACACGGGATCAACGACACAAAGGTAAATCAAAATAAACCTCACCAAATAAAAATACAGTGCTTCTTTAACATTCCATTGACACGCCGCGAAAATTTCGGCGTTTAAAATATAATATTTTACTTGCATTATCTACTGAGCGTTCTATATAGATTATCAAATTAACGCAATTTGTGAAAATACTTCTAAGTATACTCAAAGACACTAATCAATATCTTACCATTAGTTACGTAACCTTGCGAAATATGCGATAGGCTTCATGAGAAGCGCAAACGATCACCATTATTTTAATTTGACCTCATTTTCCACCGCTAAACGAATTCGATGAAACGCTTAAATCACTTAGCAAGATGTCAATGTCATCTGATAAATTTAACTCCCGGTATGAAACAAATAGCTCAATATGAGACTATATTGTCGTTAATATCATCAATGTAAACAAGGAAAACAAAAGTCCGAAAACTCTAGCTTGAGGTACTCCAGACGTAACCCTGGTAAATTGGGATTAACTACTCCTTAAAATGTAGCGCTGCTTTCAACATTCTAAGTAATTTTGTAAGGCCACTTTGTACTAGAATAACTCATGTGACATAGTGTCGATTGCTTTATGACTATCTAAGAAAACGCAGTCGATATATTCCTTGTGTTCTAAGGTCCTGAAAATATCATGACAAAATTCTACTAATTGCGTATTGCAAGAATACCCGCCTTGAGAGCCATGCTGCAATAGGAAAAAGAAATGACCAAAATCCAGAAAGCAGAAGAGATTACTGTAAATAATGCATTCAAACAAATTCCAAGAAAGCGAAGTTAATGACATAAGGTGGAAATTTTCAACCTTAGACTTAGTCCCATATATAAAACAGTTATAGCGTTTGCAATTTTCGAATATGTTGGAATCACCCCTGTAAAATATTCACTAAATAAATAATAAGGTTTGGCGCAACTGCCTCCTGACACTCGTGGAAGAAAGCAGGGTAACATTTATCAGGCCTAATTGTCTCAGCAGCGTCGAGTATACGCAGTAACTTTACGATACCATTTAAGTCCTTTTTAATACTTGGCATTACCTTAGTACACGTTAGGCGAGTTACTGGCATTGCTAAACGTGCAGAGGTTTTCTAAAACACCGATCTAAAGTTGTAGCTAAAACATTATTCCTCAGTCTCATCCGTTACCACGGCGGTACCGTCAACCATCGAAGCAGTTACAGAGACGCTTTCCTTTCTATTTGCACTAAAGAATTTCCAAAATAACTTAGGATTTATTTTAAGATCTTTATTAAAATTCTTAGAAAAATTGTTTATTTTGTTTTATTTGCATTTTATAAAGTCTTATGATATAAATATCAAAGGTGGAAAGTTGGGACAATTGATTCATAATATTTAAAAAAACGCAACGAGATATCCACAAGGAAGATAGACAGAAACACAGTGCTAACCTATAACTGAACTTTATTTCCGTAGTCACGTAGTATATATAATTGGTGTCAACTAAAACTAGCCAATAAAAAAATCACAAATACACACTGTTGGAAAGCTAAAACTTTCTTATATGGCTCATCGACAGCAACATGAACTCCTCTTCTTTGATCTAGAAACCGTAGTTCCTTACCTGTCAATGGCACAAAGGAAGTTTGACACACTGCAGCCCCAAGCTACCAAATTCTCGGGACTCAAGTATCTCCTGCGTAATCCTGTCTTTGTTTTTGTTTACTACGTTACAGCCAGGGAAGATTGAGGCACAACCACAATCCCTGCAGTGTACACCGATATGCCTTGATATGACCGTATTTATGTTGTATCGATGTTCCCTCAAACGCTCATTCAGGCAGCTGCCTGTCTGCCCTACATACTGACGCGCGCACGACAATGGCACGGAGTACACGACCTTTTCCACACATTGCGTCCCGGTCCACCTTTCTTGTCCGTGTCTCGTTGCGCTTTCTAAATATTAAGCTATCATTATATTTGAGCACAATTTTCCCGGACTCATTTCGGAAGTGTCTTTTATAGGCCCGTTTTGCTATTCCTAGCAATTTATGGATTTCTACATTGGACCACAGGTTGTGTTTTATACGTTGTTTTACTTGCCTTAAAGGAATGCGCATCTCAGCGGGTTCGAATATTTGGTTTATGAAAGCACACCAGCAAGCTACGGTATCCCTGCATCATGATAGATGCAAACACGTAGAAAAGTATGATTCAGGTTCAGCATTAATAGCGTCGTAATCGCTTTTTTCGGTACAAAAACTGTCTCATTAAAGTTTTCGATTGTTTACATAATCCCGGACATGAGAATCTGATAGTTCGTTAAAACTGTGCAATGATCGCTAATGCCCGGAAGGACAGTAACCTTAGATATAATAGCAAGTGGAATACGTATAATAAAATCGAAAACAACATTTGCTCGCGCAGGAGTTTCTTCATACTTGGCAGTTCATAAGCACACCAAGCATGTAGATTGTACACTTGGTGATAAATATTTATATTTAGTCACACTTCAACACAATTAAGTTAAATCAGCCCGATTTACCAAGCGACGGAGAGGGAATCGAACCCCGGGCTGTGCGATTCGCAGCGCAAAGTCTTTACTTGGCACAACGAGGAGGTGGACGGAAAAGCAAGCAGCTCAACTAAATGTGACTCACGGAAGCATGCGCTATCAGGCGACCTTCGGCGCATGCATCTGGCTCCCGGATCACGACTTGTTGCTCAAACATGTGACCTTTCGACGTCACGGGTCCTGCATAGTTTTAAACTTCACTTGAACTGTCTCTAAAACCCAAGGAATTTATGTGTGTGCTGTGCGTGCAACGCATCGGACACCGCCCAAAGCTCCCGGAAAACAACATAAGAAATCTTAACGAACACAATATGCACGCGCAGCAATGTAGGTGCTCCCCGGGTGTGTCCGAGTGATGAATTGAAGCTTAATTAATTTTGTTATATTGAGTTTTCGCTAAATCTATTCATTATCCTAGCTCCTATAAATTCAGTATATCCAGGATTGGCTGCAGCGCCCTATAGATGAGCACTAACATCACCTAAATGTTTTTTTGCCAGGCAATTTAATAAGAAGTCAGGAGACTACACACTCAATATTTTGCTACAGGGTCACGTACAATTTTAATAAAGCAAAACAAAAAAAATTCTACTCCTCGAAACCGAAACCGGAACATGAGCACAGAGGCTCATGGTTGAAAGATGGGGATGATGTTGACCGAGGAGGGAGAAATGTAGAGGACGGGAGATTCGCCGGAAATCACATGACCACACCCGACCGTTTTCTTTTTTTTCTTAATTTCTCCTGCTCGGGCTTGCGAATCAGACGACGACGTTGAGTGCGGCATTTGTCGCGCGATCTTTTCTAATTTATATCCGTTCCGATCGCTGAATATCGATTTGCCGGTACCAAGTAGGATAATTTCGAAGTAACAGTCCCACGTCCGTCGCAAGGTTCGTCCGTCGTGCGTCGCCATCGCGTCGTTCAGCCCTCAGTACGTCGCCATAATGAGAATGGCGTAGTAAATATAATTCATAAAATCTGTGCAACATATGTTTTCAACCAACGTATGTTTGGCTTCATGGAAGTCACAAAATGAATTTTATATATTTTTTTTTATTGAAGATGTGCCTTAGATGACCCACGACCACGACTTTGGTTGTTTTCGTACGTTTATGTGAGCGCGACTCAAGCCGGCCAGTTCTCGATCGGTGGTTTTCGGGAGGAAAAAATTCAGTTGTATGCCAAATTGCGTTTTTGATAGCTGGGCTCTTATATGTCATGTACAAATAAAAACCTCGGTGAGTATAAATACCCTGCAAATCACACTTTAAAAAAATACCCAAACTTAAAATGCTCAGCAAACCATTTTTTTTTTAAATCTGCTTTGATATTCGTCTGCTGTCATTTTTAACCATAAGTCCGTACTTAAGAAATATCAACGATGGGCTTAAAAACGATGGTTACTGGTTCTAATTGCGGGGCGGTTCTGCCAGTATCGCAATTGAGTGAAATTTCCAAGAACATAGCCCTAAGTCAAAACCACGTGTTACGAGATATTTCAATTGGCTATTTACAGACCCAGTCTTTATGGGATCCCTTAAATGCATTCAACATATTCAAATATCGGTACAGCTAAATATTCATCAAAACAAGAGGGAGGAGATATCCGTGACGCCCCTCCCGATGACGTCTTCCGCATCGTTTGTATTTTACATGGTAAAATACGTTATGTATTGCGCGAAAATGTGGTTTGTTCAAGTTTGGGCAAAACTGAGCGGGTACATGCTGCCGTTGTATTTATGCGCTTGCAGGAAAATTTTAATTTTTGCCTCTTCATAAAATTTTAGAGGTGAATTTATCAGGAATTTTATTGTAAAGGCTGCGAGATTCCTAAAAGTAACTAATAAATTGACCAGGATAGGGGTAAATTTTGTGAGGAAGATAAGGCATGGCAGCCTACAACCCTATTCCCATAGCCAGCATTTAGGTCCCTTAGCAATCGGCGAATCAGCCAGCTCTCTTGGTCACGAGCGCTTGTCACGCGCGGAGGATCGCGAACTAATTCGCCGCTGGCCATAAAAGTTCCTTGGCTAAAGGTACCTTTACAATCGTGTGAATAGGATATAAGACCCCATTAACACGATCATAAAGGTAAATTTAGCTAAGGAACCTTATGCGCCGTTCACACACGTGCAACCGAGTAGGACGGAGAGAGACAAGACAGGTGTTTAAGCCTCTTATGACGTCTTAGGATCAGCTCTGCAGCAGCGCACCGGGTCCTAAGATGTCGCAAGAGGCTTAAAAACCGCTCTTGTCTCTCTCAATCGTTCTCTGTTACAAGTGTGTGAACGAGCCTTTAACGACCAGCGGCGAATCAGTTTGCTGTTTTCCGCAGGTGGCATGTCTCGCGACTCAAAAGCCGGCTGTTTCGCGAATTGTAAAGGACCTATTAGCGGCGAGATGCTTTGGTGGCGCCCTTCCATGGTTCCCCCTTGTGACGTCATTACCTTGCAAACAAGTTCGATGGTGTTTGTAAATAGCATGGTGGAAGCTTGAAATCATTGCGCTCTCAAAGGAACACTGCCAACACCGTCAAAATTAAAGTTCTTTCATTCCTCTTATTTCCGTCGATGATAAATCCTTTTCTGACGTCATAGTCAGCGTTCGGCCAATCGTGGAAGCAGAGCCGCGTATTGGGAGAGTTTGGCCAATAGGCGGAGCAAAGGCCGCCGCCAGCGCCGAATATTCCCCCCACGCTTAGAGCGTAAACTAAATTTGTGACAGCGTCGACCAATCAGGAGACCTCTACTCCATCTCACAAATGTCTGCAGTGAAGACAAAGGCACAGGCGCGTGAGCCTAGCTCAGCGAAACGCTTTTGTTTGTACGAGACCTCGTGCATAGGAGGCACTTTCCAAAGCCACGCGCTCGTGCCCATGCCTTTGTCTGCACTGCTAGAACAGCGTCCTGAGACTGGCTGAAAGAAAGCAGTGCAAAGGGTGGGGTGCGCGAGCGTCTTGAGACGCGGAGTTCCGCTCGGCACGGCTCAAATTATACTTCGTTTCACTTTATCTGCGAGCGAAGCCAAAGCTAGAAGCGCGAGACCAGCGCTTTTTGCATTTCTCCCCAGCTCGCGCGCTCGAGCAAAGCCAGAACGCACGGAGCTTCCGTGCTCGCGCTTCCAGTTTTGCCTTCGCTCGCACATAAGGTGAATGTTTACAAAATCACAGTCCAGCGTGCGATCTTCACAGCCCAGCACGTGCGTGTTCGTCGCTTTGGAAAGCGAGCAAAGCACGCGCCATACGCACGAACGCTCAAAATGGCACCGGCCACAAGCTCGTTTTTGGAAAGGTCTATAGTCGTGTCACAAATTTAGAGCACACAACCACCGCTAGGGGCTGTTTCGCGGCCTGTGGTTGGCCCCGAGATGCTCGCCTATTCAAACCAATGTATGGCCAAACTCTCTCAATAAACGGCTCTGCGTGGAAGCCGACCACAGCGAAGCTTTCGGTCGCGCACGTCGCCAATTAGCGGCGAGATGTTTCGGTGGCGCCCTCGTTCGGTTACTTTTCGTGACGTCATTCCAGGTGAACAACAAGTTCGATGGTGTTTGTAATGGGCGTGGTGGAAGCCTCAAATCATAGCGCTCTCAAAGCAACGCTGCCAACACCGCCAAAATTGAAGTTCTAACATTCCTCTTATTTCCGTCGATGAGACATCCTTTGCTGACGTCATAGTCAGCATTCGGCCAATTGTGGTGGGCCGACCACAGCGACGCTTTCGATCGCTCACGTCGCCAATAGTAAAGGTATCAGGTATCTTTACGGTAGCCGTGTGAATGTGGTATTTGACCACCTTCACACGATTATCAAGGTTCCTTTACCTAGGGTACCTTTATAGACGTTGGCAAGCATGGCGTCCCGGCTGGTGCCCCATCCGTGCAAGCACGTGCAGCATGCACGTGAAGATAGCCTTGGCAGGCCTGGAATTCCACGTGCTTGCTCACACGAGGAAGAGCATGGCGGCCGCCAGATGCTCTGTTTGCAATCGTCTATACACCTTTTCCACAAGCGCGCAGCCATCTTGAATATCGTCACTTCTGGTATGCGGTAAAACATCTTTTTGATCTCTCCCCTAAGTTAGAAGGTGTTTACGAAAAATGCGTGATTGTCACACATTCCTGATTTTCCTCAGCTATATTTTCTCGCATATTCCAGGTTCAAACGTTTTATTATTTTTTCGCCCCGCATACCAGATACGGAACCCACGTGACTGAGAACGACAGGAAACAGAAAAGGTCTATAGTCAGTCGCGAATCCGTTCGCGATCCTTCGCGCGCGGCACGTATTAGCGACCCAAGAGAGCCGGCTGATGCGCCGACTCCAAAGGGTCTATATTAAAGGTACCTCTATACTAGCAGTGTGAACGGGGTATAATTATGGCCACCGTTGTCCAGCCGCCAGCCCGAAAGCGCGAGAGCTTACGTTCGCTGAACTAACCGGATGAAGATGCTCACAGTTTGATGAACAAGATCTGTGGCGACGACCATAAGGTTGAATACATCCTCAGATTGTCATGGTTTGATTCGTTTGGGGTGCTATACTCGGAGACAACTTTTCTTGGCAATGCAGTGGAGGGTACAACACGCGTTCCCTATCCCATTTTCAGCGCTCGATAAGGCTGTGCGCGGGCTCTCCTCAACTTCCACTGCATTGCCAAAAAAAGTTGTCGCCGAGTATAGCGAAGCTGATGCTGCAAGCACGAACATGTTACCTTGAACAATGTTTTGATTTCACGAGCGTCGTGCTTCACCAGGGCGCTGAAAGCCCTGTGCTCGTAAAGCCCCTCTAGAGCCACTGATGCTGCATTCACACCGGCGTTCGATTTGGAACCGCTAAGCGGATCCGCTCGTTTTCATCATCAGATACGCGTGAAACTGCACCGAATCACTAAGCAACCGCGTTCGCAACTGCTTCGCGAACACGGTTCAACCGCCATTGTGAATGAGGCATAAATGAACTGCGCTTCGAGTATCGGCACTCCGTTCCCTGACATTGTTGTGGGCGCCGCCATTTTGGTTCGTATGCAGAGCACACGCAACTGCCGATCGTCATGATTCGGAAGTGCGACTTCGTCAGCATTGGATTCGGTGTTAGAGAGGTCATGTAGTATTGCTTTGCCCTGTCGCGAACTGTCTAAACATTTGTGGAGGGCGGAAAAGAGTTTCGTGGGATTTCAGATCAAGTTTCAGTAGAGAGGTTTAGTAGATCGTGTTTTCAGGCCACGCTAATCGTAGCGGGAGCTCGCGCTGCCACTTCGATGAATGATCTGAAGCGCGCGCTCGTAGCAGTAGCAGGTCTTTGAAAACAATCTACTAAAACTCCCTAGTAACTGGCAACCAACGTTACAAAACCCCTCAGTTGGGAAACTGTCATAGAACCTGCTCTGAAAAAGTGGCACCGATCCGTACTCGAGAACCGAGCTAATGGCAATCACAACGCCGCCATTTCTCCCGCAGCTGCCACTCGTGGAACTTCATGTGACTTCCATTTGGCTTTAATCGGCCATCTGGGCACCGAAACAGATACGGTGGGAGGGGTTTTAGGGGTGCCACCCCGTCTTCCAAGCGGACGCGCCGCGATTATTACCAAAGTTAAAATGCACCTAGGGTCGGGACGCGCTACCTGAAATCACCGCTGAGGCATGGTTGTGTAAAAACAATATTAATTGTGCTGCAAAACCATGCAAACTAATCATTTTAGAAAACATCCCGCACCCCTCATTTTGTACTCAACTCCAAAAAAATTTACTGCAAAAAGAGTTTTTTCCGTTGTTTTTTACGCAGAAATACGCTTTCTGAAAGCTGAAGGTGACCACAGTAAAAACAAATGATAAAGAGTGGCGCTGTTGTCGTATTGAGCTCGGTCGCGATGGATGCCAGCGGCCCGGGTTTCAACGGTGAGTTTCCCAACTGAGCATTCTAGTAACGTTGCTGGCAACCATAATTTTAAGACACAAAGTGGCCAGGTGTTGTTACTCTGAACAGTAGCTTATTTAGTGGCAGTAACACCCTCTATCCTGGGGAAAGTGGCGCCATTCATTGTTGTGGATATGCGCGAGGCACGTGCCGCGCGCAAGTTCTGTAAATAACATGGCGTCTGAAAACTAGGTCAGTGCAGCTTTGTGCCGCCATGGTCTTCCCAAGGGCTGCACGTTGCACATGCCTCGTGCTTCGACGCACATCGTGTTTTATGTATTTCCTCTCATACCCCTGTTAAGGCCTGTTCACACATGCAGCGGAGCGCTACAAGCATAGCGCTAACCTCGCGCTAAGCGCGTGCAGACCGGAGCGTTCACCAGCTTTGTATCGCACCGCCAAAACTGTTGGTCGTGGCAGGCGATAAGTAGCTGACGGCACGTGAGGAGCGCTACATCAGCGCTTCGCTGCATGTGAGAACCGACCTTTAGGGCTCATTCACACTGGAAGCGGATCCGCGTTCGCAAAGCGGTTGCAAACGCGGTTGTATAAGGATTCAGTACATTTGCACGCGCATTTGATGACATCAAATGCGCGTGCAATTGTACTAGATCTTTATACAACCGCGTTCGCAACCGCTTCGCGAACGCGGATCCGCTTCCAGTGTGAATGGGGGGTTACACGGGCACACTTAACTGCGGTTACGTTAAGCCACAGTTAGTGCAGAATACTTGCGGGGGGCATTCTGCGGCTATGCAGTCAAAGCTATGGGCGAACGTGCGCTTGAGCACCTTGAGCACCCATCAAAGCAGTGCACGCGCGCTCTTCACTTCTAAAATAGATCTCCGAGAGTATAGTGCGGTAAATGTTGTGCCGCGAAACAGCGGTTAAAGCTGAGTTAACTGCGGTTAAAGGGAAACTGAAGCGGTTTTGTATTTAAGAAGAAACACTTCAATGGCCTTCATTCGGCCTCCAGGATCACGAATATCGAGATTATTTTTCAACTCGGTGCACGGAGGCTGCAGAAACTAATTTTTAAAGTACCGCCGAAGCCCCTCCTTTCTGGGGCGTGACGTCACACTAGGAGTTTTCGGAATCTCTGCTCTCGCGCATCTTCAGCGCCTGTCAAAGCTATGCACGCGCACTCTTACTATTTTCAAAAAGGTCAGAAAGAGACGTCACGGCTGGGGTCGGTGCGGAAAAAATATACCTGTCAAGCTTGCAATTGCACACGCTGCCCACACGTGCGGCACGCGCTTGGCGGCCCAAAGATCCTATACTCCGTTTCACCTTATGTTGTACCGCAGACAAGGCTAGAAGCGCGAGCTCATAGCGTTGGGAGCTACTCTTAACGCACGAGAGCTTGTGCCGCCGAGATGTGCCCTAGAGCAAGGAGTTCGCGCTTGTAGCCTTTCCTGCGGTACATCATAAGGTGAAACAGAGTATAGTATGACGTCACGACTGGTCGGAGGTTTTTCGTGTTTCCTCGCGTTTAGTTACATGTTCAGGGAAAATGAACGTGATATTCAGATTCACGGGATAAAAATACGCCAGAATTCACCTCTAACTCGTTTTTTTCAAGAAGTGTTTCAGCTTCCCTTTAAGAGTTCACGTGTAACAGGGGTATTATTTACATCCGCATAACTGGTCCCTGCTTCGTTCGAGTCCAGGCCCTGTCTCGTGCGAGTCCAGCTCCCAGTCTCGTGCCCCGTGCAAGCTGGAGCACATCCTCTTCACACGCACCTGGTTCGCTCTGGCCACACACATGGCCGGACGCTAGCACCCATCTCCCTCACCTTTGGAATGATCAGTCATCTAAGTATCGAGCAGGACGTCTAATGCAGCGTCCCGTTCTTGTGTGAGGATTTTATGCGTCCTCACACCCCTCCTGTGGTACTTCTTGCCCATCACTATCGGCAGGAGCCGCCAAATCCGTGAAGGTCTGAGTGGTCTCATTGGTGTATGGTATGAGATGCGTACGATTTCTTCGCACGACGCTTTGGTCGGTGTCAACGAGATGTGAGCGTGGCTCTGATGTTGGGCACTGCACCGTTCCCTTCCGTTGGAGATCGGCAACCCATACGTCTCTTCTATTGACTATGTTGAGCCGATGGCGGACACCATGATGTTTGTCGTAGGCCGACCGTTGCTTGAGCCGGTAGCTTGTTTCAAACTTCTCGAGCTGCTCTAGGTTTGGAGCTGTTGGCCTCAGCAGTCTGTTCAGGATGGGAAGCTTTGACCGCAATCGGCGTCCCATAAGTAGCTCGGCTGGGCTGTACCCGTTTTTCAGGGGTGTTGTTCGATAAGACCGCAGGGTCTCATACGGGTCTCTTGTCTTATTCATGGAGCTCTTTATTATTTTCACTGCAGCCTCCGCAAGTCCATTCCTGTGTTGATAGTGAGGGCTCGAGGTTATATGTTCGAAGCCGTATTCTCTAGCAAAAGTGGCGAATTCTGAGGTTGACACTCGTGAAAATTGTGGGCCATTGTCCGAGACGACAACTTCTGGAATACCGTGTCGTGCAAAGATACTCTTGCAATGGTTCACTACGACTTGTGCGGTCGTATTCTACAGGCGGGCGATCTCTGGATATCTGGAGAAATAGTCGGTCACGATCAACCACCACTGCCTCTTCTAGTAGAATAAATCTATTGCGATCTGTTGGCAAGGACTCTCGGGAAGCTCGGTGGGTTTTAGCGGCATCTTTCTATTTGTTGATCCTTCGATACAAAGATGACAGCTCTTAACTTTTTTTTAAATTTCTTTCATCATTCCTGGCCACCACAACGCCTCTTTAGCTCGCGCCTGGGACTTCTCGATGCCAAAGTGTCCCTCGTAAAGAAGACGCAAAATTTCCGATCTGCAAGATGTTGGCACAAGGATCCTTGCTGTGAACATAAGCAAGTCGTCTTCAAAGGTGAACTGATGGCGAAACGGGTGGAAAGGCTTAACTTCGTTGTTGAGGTCACGCCGGCAGGGCCATGTATTCTTGCAATAGTGTCTTATTTGTTGACAAACTGGATCCTTTATCTGGCTGTCGATGAGCCACTGGAGGCTGGAACTGGCAGCTTAAACGGTTGACCTTACAACATGGACGAATGCTTCAACCTCTTCTTCCAGTTGAGACGACACTTTTAGGGGAAGAGGTTCTCTTGAGAGCGTGTCCGCGGCCATGAGCTGCTTTCCTGGAACGTACGTGTATCTCGTACGTGTATCTCATCATGCGCATGCGCATTCGCTGAAGTCGTGGAGTGAGATCGTTTAAAGACTTGGAAGCAAATAGACTCACGAGAGGTTTGTGGTCAGTCTCTAACTTAAATGTTTTCCCCACGAGCTATAGTTCGTTTCACCTTATGTGCGAGCGAAGCCAACGCTACAAGCGCGAGCATGCGGCTTGTAACAGCGCCTGTAGTGAACGAGCACACGTGCGAAGCAGGAACGGTCAGAGCGTTGGGCTCGCGCTTCTAGCTTTGACTTCGCTCGCACATAACGTGAAAAGGAGTATAGTCGCTGAACTTTTCGCACGCCCACACTGACGTGAGGCCCTCTTTCTCTATTTGCGCGTAGCGTTTTTCTATATCTGTCAGCAGTCTCGAGGCATAGGCGATAACCTGGAATCTCCCGTCGTCTTGTCGTTGACGGAGAATGGCACCTAGTCCATACGATGAGGCATCTACGGTCCCTACCGTTTCTTTGTTGGCATCGTAGATGCCCAGTACTGGTTCAGATGACAAGACAGCGTGGGTTCGAATCCTACTTCTGACACCATGTTTGATGTAATTCCTCTTATTTACATCAGCATAACTGGTCCCTGCTTCGTTCGAGTCCAGGCCCTGTCTCGTGCGACTGCAGCTCCCAGTCTCGTGCCCTGTGCAAGCGGGAGCACATCCTCTTTGCACCACCTGGTTCGCTCTGGCCACACACATGGCCGCTCGCTACCACACACATCGCGCTACATTCAAAACATGAAGCGGCGTTATGCGCTCGCTCTTGTAGCCTCCTACTACATATAAAGGGCCCAATACGGATGCTTTATGTGCTATTAAGAACTGAGAATAAAATAATATCCTTTGCTCCTGCTTTTGTTGCTGGGTGCTTAGGCCGCCAAGTAAGGGGACGTTACAATGATGTCAAAAAGGGTGTCGCATCCTCGTGTTCTCCTGTAGAAGGAATCTAAACAATTACAATTTCTTATTGAACAAAGCACAAAATTAACAAAATGTCTACTGCCGTTCATTCTACGCTAGATTAAAAAAAAGAAAGAGACCAAATTAGCGGGAAAAAGAGCGGAAGAAACACGAAGTTGAGAAAAATAATAAAATAGTTTCCTCGCAATTATCGATAGAACGTGGGCTACATTTTGCTTTTTAATGTGGAAAATCAAACGGCACATTTTGTCATGCGCAATGAAAAATAAATATTAAGGAATAATAAAATTATTCCAAAAACCGTTTTTAGTGATATGCTGACGCGAAAAAGCGAGCCCAAACCCACAAATATGGCTCCTCGATTACCTCGCCCGGAAGTAAGGGCACCGGAAGTTAAACGTCGCACAAGACCGCTCCCGTGCTTTATTGCTTTATATCATTTCCCGTGTTTCGCCACCGAGCTTCCAAGGGCGAAATTTCATGGGAAAGAAGGCCAGTGTTAAAGGTTTCGAGGAACAAAATGTAGAAGCAAAACAAAAGCGAAAGAGAAGACGAGGAAAGTAAAAACAGATGAATGGCGTCGGAAACCTTTTTTGGGAATCGGCAAGAGCTTCCGGGAGAATAGCGTTTTCCTCACCCCTGGGGGCTTCTATACCTTTTTACGTTTTGCAAATATTTAAGCTACCTGCGGTCGCAGCCAGTAAATAGTGTGCTTCCTGAATTTATCTCTATCTTTGAGAACACGGCCTTCTTTCCCATGAAGTTTTGCCCTGTGATGTCCTCAAAAAAAAAAAAAAAAAAGAAACGCAGGTGTGCGTTGAGTGAGCATCAATTTAGTCAGAACCGTTATTCAAAAGCGTCTTCTTTTGGGTTCTGCAACTTTAAATGCTAGTGTGTTTTTAATCTGCTTCTCTCACATCCCAAGTAGTCACCTCGCACCGCGGGACTCAATTTACCTTATGCGATCATGTAAATGTTTATAAATTGTTACGTGATGAGTCCACGATTCTATCCAGGAGAAAAAGGTCAAAATTGTAAAATATGAATCATCTCCTTTGAGGGACTCGCCCTTGTTAAGAATGGAACCTTCGGCGACCTTCTTCCGAGTTTCAACGCTGCGGAAACGAGTACGGAAACGAGTCACGATCTGTTCAGGACTGTCGCCCACCTGTCGAAGCCTGCCCAAAACGAGTCTCAACGCGTCCGTGACGTCAACGGGACGTGTGTGTGTGTGCGTGTGGGTTCGTGAGCTCCGGAAGGGGAGAGAGGCCTGGCCTAACTGCGGAGAACCATGGCTACGACGCACTTCTGGCTACGACGCGGCGGACTTTACTGCAACGCACTTGGCGGTCGCACCTGCTGCCCTGGCGGAGAGTGAGGGAGAAAACGAACCCTATATAAGGCGGGGCGTGAGGCGGCTCCAGTTGTTCTCTTGGATTTGACGACTGTATCGCTACCATGTAATTAAACCGTTCGTTACGTTACCAATTCTCCCACCTCCACTGGACCCCTGGGTTCTTCACTTCGGGGAATGGTCGACGTCACGAGCCAGGAAGCCTCCGGACGTGCGGCCTAAGCCCCGCCTCGAACACCCTATTACAATTATTATCAAAACATGGTTACTGCTCCAGGTGACCAAGGCATAACGCTAAAACAAAAATTTAAAATTGGCCCGTACCTGCATTTTAGTGTGCGGTATATGAATTGCTATGATTGGTTACAGGAATATTCGGATGGTTTCAGATGCGTTGCAGTCACGACGAACTAATGTGCATCCCGAGTTTATCAGCTTCATCGTGACAACTTTCTATTTATTCAAGACTGGAGTGCGTGAGCCGTTCACTTTAATTAGAAGTGAATAGGTTTTTTTTTTCGACGGTGCGTGTAGTTCCTTGAGTGCAGAGTGCTCTTAGACTGCGAGAATTATACTAAAGTAATATCGAGGGGAGGAGGGTTGTTGCGCCTGATATGCTATTTATTAACTGATGTACGAAGTAGTGACATCATATACGCCCGCTCAACTAGCCGTTTATGCGTCATGATCCTCCACGTCACGCCGTGAGCAGGTGGCGAGTAATGAGGAGCAACGCTTCGTCATTCGGGATCGTCAATTGCGAGCACTGGCGGCCGCCCGCCCCCTGAGTCAGACATGGTCCTTCACCTTGCACTCCCTTTCACCTTGTTGTAACACCAAGTTATAACGTGATAAACGAAAAAAAAAACACTTATCACGGTCAGGGGTTTAATTTCCCGCTGAGATGCTTGATAAATCTCGTTCGCTGCGATTAATTATTCCTAATTATGAAAAAGTATTTATTCCAATTGTATGTTTTGCATTGCCCAATGTCTTGCCTTGACCTGCATGTAGCGCATGTTCGTCACACTCTTGCGTAAAACTTTCCGCTGATATCCAGCCCATTAACATATTGTGTTAAATATATTTGCTGGTAGAAGAACTGGATACTCTGAATTTTGTTTTCAAGTCTGCTGCTTGTCAGACTTCACGAAACTTTTGAAACGTGCGTTCGAAAAACAAAGGGTGCTTCTCTTCTGTTAGGTAAGTTCGAGAACTTCTTTGAGTGCGCCCTGCGAAAACCAACCTCTGCGTTGGGCACTCAAGACGAAACTCGAGCAGTACACTCTGCACGCCGCCCAAGCAACCCAGATGAGGCCAGTGCAGGGCACAGATTGGATACAATCGCTGCGTTATCGTTTGGTTTATAATTCTGTTCTCACTGATTGAACACGAGTTTCATCCGAGTTTGTCTTATTTGTAACCCGCAGCGAAAAGTCGTTACTACGGGCTTGTCATCTAAGGCGTAGTCGAGTGTTGCGTGCCATTTGGAAGAAGTTGGGTGGCCACAACGAATGGAAAGATGGCAGTAAAATTGAGAGGTTTTTTGTTTAGCGTGAAACGTTCTTTGGCTAGGTGTTCGGCATGTCGAGAAGCCAAGGTAAAGGAAAAGTGTGGCCGCGATGTTCGACGCTGATGCTTTCTGAGTGAGGGGGAAGAGGCCATCACAGTAAGAAAGCATTTGCGTCCGGCGGGAATCGAACCCAGACCTGGTAGATTATTAAGAAAGCGCCTTTCCAGCATGCCACGTCATTTTTTATTTCTTTACAAATTTATTTTGGTGTTGTACATGACACGGTCAGGGTCATTTAGTAGCTTAGTTAATAAAATATTACATGAACACGAAGAGCATGAGCGAGAACACCAATTGTGGTCAGAGTCCTCATTTTCCCTGACCAGCGAGCATCGCAGCAATTTCCGCACCACCACCACCGAAAGGACAGAGACGCGGCGAACCGCAGTTTAGCATTCCCCTGTCCCCACGCAGGCGGACGCGCCGATCTCGGAGTCGCCATACCATCAGCCGGGATTCCACTGCCCGCCACTCCAAACTTGTGGGTCGCGCGTCCCTCACCACGATGGGGAGAAGCAACCTGAGCCTTGACGTGAAGTAGTTCCACGTTCGCTTGGCGTCAGTGTGACACTCCACCGTGAGAGTAGGAGCCAACCAAAGGTCCAGGCACTTGAATGACATCCATTTTATGTCAAAATCTCTTCAAAACGCCACACGCAACTTCTCCCCAAACAAGCACGAGTTTGTGCTCTATACAAGCACGTGCTGCAGAGTTTTGATTGCGCCACACAGGTCGCTGTTCGTTGACTAGGGTACAAAAATTCTCCTCGCCTCCAACCTCACCTTGACCTGCCGCACCTCGAGGGAAAGTCTGAAAACAAGTTCTTTCTGGTAACCGGGACGAGGAGCCTACTCGCCAGCCTGAAGATTCTTCACGCGACGTGGGGGGTCGGTTTCGTCCTGCAGAGGACGCTGGAAGCACAGTCCAGATCAGAGGCTCTGGATCCAGATGGATCCAGAGCGTGTGCGAGTATGCGCCGAGAAACTGAGTGAGAGGAGAAGAAAGCGCGCGGTGACGTCGGAAGGTCGAGCTCTGGTTGAAATGATTAGTGGGAAGAGCTAAAGCTAGCTGTGTTTGTCTCTACTGCAATCGCCGAACGGGTTCGAATTCGAGGGCTAAAAGCCGGACACCGGCGCGCCATGTTCAAATGCGTTCGCCGAGTGCAGCGGAGAAAAAGGCTGCCTTTGTGTCCACTGCACTCGCCAAACGCCTTCGGATACGAAAACTATATACTTTGGACGCCGATATTCCGCGTTCTAACGGTTTCGACGAGCGAAATGGATACAAGGGCAGCTAGCTTTAGATCTGCCCACCAATGATTCCAACCAGAGCTTGGCGTTCTGAAGTCACCGCGCGCTCTCGTCTCCTCCTCACCCTCAGTCTCTCGACGCATAGCTTCCTGCGGCTTGCTGTTTAGAAGTAATCCCACGAGAAAATGTTTAAAAAAGTAAATTGTATTGGAAATTTCCGCGTAGAATCGCAGGCCCGTCCTTTGATGATTTGGCCTGTGGTGCTCATCATCCACCTTTCGAGGTACGAGTAACCAAGGTGGTAGTAGGCGCTAAGAAATACAAGTTCACGCTTGTACCTGAATGCCATGATGCACAGCACATGAAGTTTTAGGACCAAGGAGACACTTAGGATAACTTCTGTTGGAAACTGTATAAGTCAGCCATCAATGGCAATCGACGGTGTAACAAAAAAGATTTTCCAATGGTATTCTGCAAATGCTTTGTTTTTTACGATTGCAAGCGTTTTTAGGTTCTCTTTGCGGTTGGAAGAGACCTTGGCCATTGTGCTGTTCTAATCTAGCGGAAAGGTTGGCGTATATATACTAGGGGCGTGTTCTTTTGTTTCCTGCGAGCCCTATGACAACCTTTGTAGTCGTGTGGGAACTGTAGCAAACCATAGGGCCGTGTGCAATTGGAGAGCGGTGTGGAAATAACGGGCATAAAAGAAATGTCCTGAATAAAACTTAGTAGCTGTGTTTGAGACGTCTTGTGCCTGTCCCATCTTTGTAGCCTCTGTTTTACACTTTATAAATGTTTAAAGTTTTAGGACAGCATTCACCAGACCGTATTTACTGGTTTCCAGGCTTAAGAAGGGGATGCTGCGCCGCGTCCTCTCTATCAACGATCTTCAGGTGAAAGTCGCCTGGCTGCGGTGGGTCCGTTCGACTGTAGAATCCGTGGAGAAGGCGGCCTGCGGCCAGTAGAGAAACGCTGGGTAGGACACTACATTGCAAACTTATGCTCTCTTTAAACTCAAGAGCGACTGTCGAGCCACGGAGAAATATTAGCTTACATGGCATTTGTTTTTAGACGCCACTTCTTTACTGTGGGTTCACATTCGCCGATTGGTGCAAACAGGTACATGGAAATGAGTTGAGGTGCCATTTGGTTGAAACGCACTGCAGGGCATCCGCTCTGCTTCTGGCAGATAGCAATTGAACAACCTGTCACATGATTTGTTTTTAAAACCCGGGTTAGAGCCGGTATCTCTATTCCAGGAATTGCTATCGAGTGTACATGCCACAGATTAAGCCAGGCGCCAAACTAACCATTTAAGAGCTCCGAGAGGGTACACGCTACACATTTCACGTGAAAATATGTCGCCCAGCAATTTGCTATGTATTTCTTTATGATGCCTATTATTCACTTTGCAGGTTCATCCCTAGTTAGTAAATGTAGTTAGGGTTATTTCTGTATGATGTGAGCAGAAGCTCTTGCCCACTGCAAGCCTTATATATTGAATTAGTAATTTGATCAAGCAAAATGTAGTAGGTAGGAGAGAAGTAGTTTAACTGAAGTTTTATTACATGGAACTACTCTATCAAAATGGGGTTTTCATTGACTGAAATATTATAGGTTGGTGTTATTTCAGTGAATTACCTTTGATAGAGCATCGTTTCAACAAGTTGTGGTCTTTTGTCTCATAATGATAATTATATACTAAATTTAATCTAATACGCTCATTCAGTTCCTGTGAGGGGCCAATAGGCTTGATGGCTTCTCTTTGCGCCATTAGAGCAGTGAGATGCTTACATAAGGGGGGCTTACATAAGCTCCACCTTCAGCGCGATATTTCTGCCCCCGATAACACAAGTGTGCACGCACATGCGCGCGCAGCCAACGCACTGCGGAAGCCAGTGAGCTCGCGCTGAAGGCGGAGCTTCTAGTCTCAGCTTAAAGGAGCGGTGCAACGATCTTCAATTGGAATGTTTTTCACTTTACACGAGCTGACTGGCACTAATGAGACTCAAGGATACTCGCACGCGACGCCACTGGCCAAGAAACTTCTTCGTTGCGGTGTAATTTCAACGACAAGAGCAATAATTTTCGTTCAATCTCTCCTTTGCAAATTTTGATGACGTAACATGGGGATCGCAGTACACCCCAATGACGATATTTGAATGCGGTTCATAGATTAGACCCGAGCATTGCGTGGGCACTCGATTTGGACTCGTGATAATTACTAGCTCGAGAAACATTCGGGTTGTGGCCCGTGTCCAATCGCTGCAACGACGACAATAGCCGAGCCATAACAATGTCTGAAACTCAGCGCGTGTTTTGTGCTTTGGCAACCTCAGCGCGTGGCTATGATCAACATTGGCGGCATATAATCGGCTCCAGATCACGTGGCCGCTTGTTCTGGCTGCGAGTTGAGGGGGTGAACGCTGCTCGTTTTTCTTTAATTTTCTTCTGGGACTTGTATTGCGAGGGGTGAAAAACGAACGTGTGTTTCATAGGTCATTAACGTCAGGGATCCGTTCTAAGCGGTATTTGCGTAAATTACAATAATTTTTGCATCGCCCCTTTAAGAAGGAACGGAGTATAGTCTCACCGAAGTATAATTGCACATACTGCCACTGATTCAGAAGCTCCCTTGTTGAGGTTAAATCGCGACAATAAAAGGAGACTATTTATTTCAGTCTTGCCTTCGAATATCTTGATGACGTAATTGTTAGATCAAAACCACCTACCTTACGGCAGTTGAGCGCGGCTCATGGATTGGGCACCAGAACTGCGTGAGTACTCTACTTCGGCCCTTAACAATCGATGCTCAGCAGACACTCGGGTAGTGGCTCGTGTCCAACCACTGCGGTGATGAGAATAGGCCAGGAGCTCAGCACGCGTTTTCTACTTTGCCAATCCCAGCGTGTTTGTATGATGAACGGTGGCTGCATAAGATGGGCACCAGGCCACGCTGCTGCTTGTTCTGGCTCCGAGTTGAGGGAATGAACGATGCTTATAGTTCCAGAAACATGTTGGCGACGGCCATTGACAAGAAAGAAAATCCAAGGCAAGTTTATTCAGTTATTAACGTTATTGAGTGATTTTTGGTGGTATTTACGTAAGCAGAAAAATCGCTTCCTGACCCCTTTAAGCCGGGGTCACACTGCCTACACATCATACAAAAGACAGTCTGCATACAGATTCAAACGCGAGTCACAGCGAGATATGTGCTTCTAATTTTGCATGGCAGTGAGTTAAAGGAGAATACTTGTCACGCGGCATTCAAGCCACGGATGTTGCGGTGACTCGTGTTTGCAGACTGTATTTTGTATGATGTACGAGCACTGTGACCCCGGCTTTAGGGATCTCACAGGATAGTGCAGTAACGAATTAGTGGAAGCTTACTTTTCTTAGGGCCGTCTGCACTTGAGCATCATGGCTAAAAAGAATCAAAATGCTCTAATGATGTTAGTACAAGTTGGATTCTCATCATCTGCCTACTTAATTGATATGAGTGCAAAAAGCCCGGGAGCAATTACTTCGGCAGGAGCGACAGGCCGATCACGTTACACGCCGTTCATTTGAGAAACACAGAGAAAAAGAACTTTTCAAATATAAATTTTTGAATCCTAATACAACCTAAATAACACAAAATGTTTAACAAGCCATTGTTGTTAATAACTACGAATGTGAGCGATATGCAGCTTTCCAAAAGTGTCCGTACTGTTTCGAAATAGACAGTGCTGTGCTGATTTACTAGACGACGGAAAGCGCGCTGGAAAGTTACGGGGATCAGAGCAAATAGACATGTAGTATTCCTTCTATATGTGGCTTTCTTTTTAGCTCTGTTTTCATTGGTTTGCCTGTAACTTCAAAGCGAAATTTTACCTTTCTCCCGATGACCCCTCCGGATAACAAGCATGAGTGTCTGCTATCAAGATCTCCGCTATTCGCAACACAGATGGAGAGTACGTCACCCAGTCAAAAGGACGTGAACGAAAGGAACGGAGAGCTTTATATTAAAGTCTGCCGCCAAAGTGCACACTTGCAAAGCTACGGACATCCTGCGAATGTGTGGAGCGAAATTTAGCGTGACCTCGCGGCCTAAATAGGAAATAGAAAGTTGGGGATTAAATGCAAGGAGTTTGAGGGTCAGCACGGTTACCCGCGACTGGAATACAACAAACGATTGAGGGCTAGACAAGTGGGCATAAAAGAAGGTCCCTCTCCCCCTGCGTGTGCGCGCCGGCGCAACGTTACACATGTCAGAACAGGATATCATGCGGTGTTTTGTTATCTATTCATTAGTCAAGCCGATACAATAAAACTCGAGCTGGAAACCTTGCGAGCTTTGCCTGCAGTCTATTTTGGCGTATGACAAGACATAGATGCAAAATGACACCTTAACTTGCAACATCTGTAGAACGCAATAAGGGAAAGCGTAACAACACATTATTATCAATCTAGTTTTAATTTTCTTTCGATTGTTAAAATTATTCAAACTAAATAGATCTTGTGCGCCATTAAGTAGAATAGGACTTAGTTTATACGGGCTTGTAACTCTCAAATATCAGCAATGCTTCTGGCGGGAAAATCTAAACTTTTTCCAACGCGTTGCGGTTGTGCGTCAATACGCTCCCTCACATTGATCGTGGGCGCAAATGTGGCAGAATTTTATAGGTTGAAATAAATTTTGTAAAAAATTACAAGATAAACAGAACAGCAATAATTACATTTTTATCGGTTTAATAAGACACCAAAAAGCGAGCTGCACTTTTCTCTTATTTTTGTTTTTCATACTCTCTCTTACGTCTTGTAGGCAGGCACTTACGCACGATTGTATACACAAGCCGGACAATTGTGCATAATCAGCTACTGAAGCGCCACTTTATGCTGAATACAATCATTACATAGTCACATCTTCAAGATGCGCTAGCATCTCCCGATCGAGAGCAACCGGCCCATTCCACAGAGCTGTAACCTCCCATACCCGGTTGGGGTGGGGTAAAATCTGTTGCTCAACACTAGTTTCGTCGTTGTAAACGTAGACGGATACGTGAGTGTGCTCAGTCAAAAGATTAGAATGCGCCCAATATGCACCACCACCTACCAGCAATGACACAAAATCGCTCTGCCTGCCACCTAGGAAAGACTGTAGCCATGACTAGTCATGTGACGTCAGCACTATGTGCGCACCGGTAACGAACTACTTGCGCATCGCGGAGGATCAGATAATAGCTGTAATGAGGGCGTGGGAGAAGAAACTGGCACATTCCTAACTTGCATCCGACTGTAACAAAACACGCAAAGATGGCCATTAACGTTGGAAGAAAGCATACGCCCCATCATTCGGTGAGAATTTGGGAGAGCAAGCATCTGGGTGATGACCATTATGTAAATTGACGTAAGAATTGACTTATGCATGAGGTGAGTGTCTTTGCGTCCTTTTTACGCGACCGCCTCTCTCTCGGCATTTCGTATTCGGAAGCGCCGACCATTACGACGTGCGCGAAGTCACGGCGACAAGGCCCATCCCGAGCACAGGCCTAATGAAACCATACTTTAAAGTCTCATAGCAATGTGTGGAAACGTTTTCAGTCCCTGTTTCAGGGATGCATTCTTTGTATTCAGAGGTACAAGTCAACTTGCAGAAGCCATGAGTTCGGTCGTTGTAACCTTCTAACGGTAATACTCGAAAGAGCACGGTAAAGGTGCAGAAAAGTGAAAGGCCATTACTTCGTGTAATGGAAACTTCAGAAGGGACCTAAACCCTAATTCCTTGACGGTGAGCAATTTTTAAAGGAAATCTCAAGCCACGCCTGCTCTGCTAAAAATAAGAAAAAAAAAACACGAGATGGTACCAACAGGGTGGACTATGAAATGTTTTGTGTAAAGTCTATCTCCGGGCCGTAACAGAGAAATGTGTTACCTCACTCTATCTCTTATGGTGAATTCCGCTCGCAGATCTCGAGCGCTCCAAAAGCTGTCCATTTGGAGCTCGCATATTACGCTCGCACATCTGGCTCGAGCTGGTCATCTTCCCCTCGTAGATCTCTGGCAACGCCCGCTCCACGGAGCGCCTCAAACTCCGCCGAACTTGCTCTGGGGGATTTCACAGATCTTTCCGGAAGTTGACAGATATTTGGGTGGATTAAAGTCTGTTTCTACGTAACCATTGCAAGAGTCTGAAATAAGAAATCTGATCAGCATTTTATATTTGATAAAAAGTGGCTCTGTTTTGACATTCATTCTGTCCCCTCTATAATTTTCACATATACGAAGGGATTTTTTGCAGGATAATTGGTTTATTCTAGTTTGTAGCTGTATTTGTCCCCCAAATCAAGACTTCATAGCTGATTTTAGGGTAAAATAGTGAATAGTATAGCGTTTGTTTGAGCCATGTACGTAATAAACTTTTGTACTTTATAAATGCTTCCAGTGACTGGGGATAAGTCAGCTTTGAGCTTATTGAAAGGTGTATTCCAAGACACGTCCTCTGTAATCCATAAAACCAGAAACATTTTGTTTTGTCACTACTTTCAGTAGAGTGTCTTCAAATGTTATGTTGTTAGTGCCATCATCTCGCTGATTCATTAACTTAAATATTACATACTTGGTTTTACTCGTATGTAAACTTAAGCCATTTGTTTCTAAACGTTTAGAAACTTTTAAAGGGTGCTCATTAGCTAATTTTTTTTACACTTTTGTTTGTCTAGCCAGACAAAAAAAAATTAAAAAAACGTTTGTGTCGTCGGCGTACATCATCATCTTAGGCAGCCTCGTATTTCCGTTATATCATTTACGTAAGCAAGGAATTTGATCGGCCCTATAATGGAACCTTGCGGTACGCCAAGCTGCATTTTCATTTTTCTAGATGATGGAACATTTATGCTTATGTATCCGTATCGATTTGTGAGATATGTTCTAATTTGTGTTAATGCTACTCCCCGTACTCCATAGTTTTCAAGGTTTTCAAGTAAAATACTGTGTTGTACAGTATCAAATACCTTGTTTTTAATTCCAAATGTGAAATATTAGATTGCAATATTTTTAATTCTTTTATCTTTTGGTTTCAATGAGTGCTAAGTATGCCGACTTGTTTTCCTGGAATCTATTATTTGGCATATTGGGCCTTTTTAATTTCAAACTTCGAATGCCACTGCTTTGTCTATTTATAGTGCGTACGCTATACTTCGTTTCTCCTCAAGTGCAGACGCAGCCGATGCTACAAGCGCGAGCTTCGGGCTTTCAGCATCCCTGCCAAGCACGCACGCTCGTGAAGGACAGGCACTGTTCAGGGTCACATGCTCACGCTTGTAGCATCGGCTGCGTCTGGAGTTAAGCTGAAACAAAGTATAGCAAGTAAATCTGTGCTTAATTATCGCAAATGTACTGTTTTGACATCCAGGCCAAGCTATTTGCTAGCTTCTCTCGGTCAGGGGGGTGCAATGGCGCCCGTAAGACGCGCTCATCTAATGCTTACATCGAGCTTAAAGCGCCACTGCAGAATTTGATCATACACGAGCTACGGTAGCTTACACGCGTGCGTCAGCACGTGCTCACGCTCGATAAGGGAGCGTCTGAAAAAACTTCAGAAACTTTCAATAAGCAAACGAAAAATGCAGCTCCCTCTGTCTTATCAAGACGATAAGAGTGCTTTCTTTAAAAGCTTTTTATTTGTATTTTTCATTTATTATTCACCAGTCAAGTTGTGCCAGCTTAGCGTCTGTGAGCAACGTGAAAGAGCGCAATGACGGCCAACCGAAACGCCCCTGAGAAATATTCGATTTTGATCGCAAGACGCGCTCCCCATGCTTGAAAGCTACAGCCCTATAGCTAGTTTTCATGGTCTTGTTGGTGCACGGTTCTTGGCACCTGTCACATACATGAGTAGCAATTCATTATGTGACTTTAGTATTTCGCCGTCCGGCTTGATGTATCAAAAGGCTGGGAATTCCGAAATAAGTTTGATTACCATCTCGTGCAAACGGTCACAGCTTGAACGCGAATTTTCGCGGAAGAAAACGGTGGTAATCGCCCACTTCTAGTGCCGAGCGTGGGTGTGAGGCAGTACAAGGTTGACGAGGCATGTGCACGCCCACAATACATTTATATGTTTTTCTTAAGCTGGTGACCACACTACTTTCAGTGTAACTGCTTTCACTTTGTGCAGAAACGTTATGCTCAGATTGTTGGTGCATTTAACAGTATTCGAATCAAAATGTATCACTGCATTTAGCAACAATAAACTTAGCAGTATTTTGAAGATAAGTTTGTTGAAAGTTGTAGGGTCCCGTCAGCCCCCACCTGGTCGACAACCGGACGCGGGCACCTTGGGAGTCCTTTTCGGATGCCGCCGTGGCGAAGACGGCGCCCTTAAAGCTTAGTGCCCAAGTGCCTCCTCCCTCGGGGCCCATCTTGAAGACGTTGGCGGTGTCGGCGGTGGACATCCTAGGACCCCCTCCCGGACGGCGTCGGCGCCCGAGGCCCCGCACGTGCTGCGGCAGAGCCAGACGGGGTGCTCCAGCGAAAGAACGCCCACGATGGGAGACAGGAGGCTCCCGCCTGTCTGGTGCGCGGCGACCGCGGGAACGAGGGAAGCTGGGACGACGGACAATGGGGATGGCAGAGGGGACTCTTGAGCGGGGAACAGGCCTCGACTGACGTTCGCGCTGGTGGCGACCGCGATGTCGGCTGGGGCGACGGCCCGGTGACATGGTCCGGACTTAGACCCCGGATTCGACCCTCGACGGCGACGTCCCCAGGATGCGGTGTGGACTAGCACCGCAGGGACAATCGGCATGCAGCAAACAGTCGCAGTGCACCCCCTCCAGGCTTTCTCGATCACCTGTCCCGATCCCGAAACCCCCCAGCAGAATGTAAGTGGAATAATCCCCTTCTGCCGAGACGTATGCGCTGCTGTGTCACGTTCATCCGGAGACAGGGGCCCGGGGAATCGGATGAGAACCCTACATAATTGGCGCCCAACGTGGGGCCTGATTTACATTCAGGCTACAGTTTAGATTCCTGGCCTGTTTTCGGTTGGATTGGGGCATTGCTTCCGCACTCCTTTTGGGGGCGATCCTCGTTGTAGCAACGACGCACGAGATCCGACATGAGCGTTTGCTTGATGAGGAAGCGCGGACCTAGACAATCTCTTTGCTGACAATCCTTTGTCCCAGCCAACCAGGAGTTTATCCCCTGTGGCGAGGAGCGCCTTAATCCACTGTTTAGCTGCGCCATCGGATGCTGGCAGGCTTATCCTTCGGCCTCTTGATTCCGCGCAAGTGTTCAGTGTGCGTGGATATTCCCGCTCCCTTTGAGGCCAGCAGTGTCGGGTGTTCTGTCACCGCAACTACGCCTCCGGCCGTCCACGTCCGATAGGTGAGATGTCAGCTCATTTATTAGGCGATGTGACGCGCGCAGCCGCCTTTGTTCGCGTATCGTTGCAGTGTCTTGGATCGACTGTTTTCGATTGCTCGCGTCAGAGAGGGTTCGCTGTGGGAGTATCTCAATACTAGTTTCATTGCAGACGGCGGTTGCACGGACTGCATTGGGAAATTATTCCCGAACTGTATTTTGTCCGGGGGCAGCCTAGCGTTCTAGTTTTACTGCACGCTCGCTCCCAGCTGGCCTTGTTTGAGCTGACGGTGCGGTTTTGAGTACCGTGCGTCCACAGCGTTTGGGTACAATATGTGCTCTTTTGGTTCCGACCGCACTGATACAGTACTTTGCAGCCAGAGGCGACACCTTGGGACTAATCCCTCGAAGTGTTGCCGGATACGCGATGCCTGGTGTGAATGCATCGGAATCCCGAGAGCCACCGAGTTTCCGTGCCCACCTTATCAGTGACTGTGTGTAATGCTCCGTGGGGTCCAGGTTGACGCGATTGTCATGTACTGTTCGTCCCTGGTTGTAGAGTCGTGAGGGTGATCCCGGTTAATTGAGTGCAGTTTTTGCCGGACCCTCACACCGCCATATCGGTGTTTGCGCTGCGGGTGGAGATTACTCTCGAGTTGTTGTCTTCATGCCCCGGAGAGGGGCGGGGAAGTGCGTGCCCTGCGTTGCCGCTGGGCATGGTACCGGTTCTCCGCCGTGTTTGTGTACGCGTTGGGACGTGAGGGCGTGCGGAGGGATAACGGGTTAGAGTTAAAGGGGGCAAGACGGCGAGGTGGGGAAAGAGCCGTTCTCGTGTAGCGAAAAGCCTCACGGGGGAGTTGGCGGTCTTGCGATAATGGGACGAGTTGTTCATAATTTTATCCTGTACAGCTGCTACGGAGGAACGGGAAAACGTACGGTTCACGTCAGCGGGTGCCCGGGAAGCCTAGAAATCATGGCAGGGGCATGGCCGTCGGCGGCCTATAACTGTTGTGCGTTAGGTCAGACCGTCGCATTACAAACTGCTGCCTTTGTGTGAATGACCAGCGGGTGTTGGAATCCAGCGATAAATTCGGTAAACACTTCGACGCTGCGGAAACGGGTTATGCAAATCAAATATATTTTATTAATTGGTCCATTTCCAAGATCGGCCGTTAAGATTATATGGCACTTCGGTGTCGCACTTGTAGCGAGGAAGAGAAGAGGCGCGTGCGGTGTGCTTACATTGTTCTAACCCGGCCAGTCTTTCCAGTCGCAAGAAGACTTTTGGGTTATGCGGTGTTTTGACATGGTCTGGGGCGGGCTTTGTGCCTACCTCGCTGCGTTCATCCGGGGCGGGCTTTGTGCCTACCCCCCTCCCTTCAACCAAGGGCTCGTAGCTTGGATTGAGAATAGTAGAGTTCCGAGACGCGTAGATGAGGTACCTCCATTGTTCGATCCTGGCCGACCTTGACAGTCGCAAGACCTTTCAGTCATGCGGTGTTGTGGCTTGGCCGGGGGAGAACTTGAATGTGCATCAATGCGTTGATCGCAACTTTCGAGCTTGTGCAGAGCCAGGAATCACAGTGGTTACTCCACTACACTTCGGTGTGTACCCCCGTTGCACGCTCGTTGCTCTTGTTTGAAGATTATCCCCGAACAGTGACGCGGCAACCTCTGGTAAACAGCCAGACGTTGCGGACAGAGCCTTGTAAGAAGGACGTCCAATAGACTTGCTGGGCGCACCATCTGGCATATCAAAACGTCGTCCCCTTGTGCTGGCCTCAATGGCCGGTACCGCGGGACATGAGCCTCTCGGGGTGGTGGTTATCCAACCCGATGACGGCTTGCTGCGTAGCGTAGTCGTGGCTTGCTTATGGCGTAAGAGTTGTGAACGATGTCCACGTGAATGTGCGTAATGTTAATTGGTACTGTTAGCGGCAGGTTTTGTTTGTATGGTTATTGTGTATTGCACCTCGCGAACGGTGCAGGATTTGTAGCTGCTTGTGACGTGCAGGCGGTAATCTGTTGTGTTGATGTTTTGTATTTTCATCAGAAGTGATTTTAGCTGTCGGGAAAGCGAATTCTGTTGTCGTAGAAGCGATTCTCTAGTGCTCTCGTAGATAATGTAACATTTTAGTAGAGAGCGATCGGGTTGTCTTGTAAACGAACAATTTTTGTCTAATCACTAAATATTTTGACAATAGTTTAGTGTTGTTGCATGCTTCCTGACTTGATGATTAGTTTTATTTTTGGGTACGTCTTTTGAACATTTAGCGTGACGACCTTGAGGAGTGTATGCTTAATATTTTAGAACGAAGAGCATCGTTTGTATCTTGTGGCACGCCCACTGAGCGGACGATTTGGTTTCGTCACGCTGTACGATATTCAGTGCCGCGATTTGTTAGCGTTTGTTTTTCTGTCTGGAACACTGGGGTGGAAGGAACTTTTAATTTTGGTGCATTGTGTGCGACTTAGTGCCCGTGCGCGTTGTGAGCGGTGGTGCTCTAGGCCCGCTTCTGGACTGTGCGCTACCTGGGGCCCTAATCTGGACATTTGGCGAGAAAGCCGGCGAGAAATCTGGCGTCCATGATTGGCCGACGCCGCACTTGACCTTGGCGCCGGCCAATCATAGCCGCCAGATTTCTCGCCGACTTTTCCGCCAAGTGTCCAGATTAGGGCCCCTGGTCGAGCTTCCCGGCGAATGAACGGTCCCGTGGGCTTGCCTCGTTTGGTACCCTCGCCGCGATCATCTATTGGGTGATCGCCATTATTGGCAACACTCAGCTGGGCTCCCATGCGGTATTTGGGCCATCTGCGCCACATCAACTTCTGACCTCCATGACCCCCAGGCCTTGGTCTGACGGGGGGATAGTGTGGGGTCCCGTCATCCCCCATCTGGTCGACAACCGGACGCCGGCGCCTGGGGACTTTTTTTCGGATGCCGCCGTGGCGAAGACGGCGCCTTTGAAGCTTGGTGCCCGAGTGCCTTCTCCCTCGGGACCCATCTTGAAGACGTTGGCGGTGTCGGTGGTGGACATCCTAGGACCTCCCTTCCGGACAGCGGCGGCGCCCGAGGCCCTGCGCGTGCTGCGGCAGAGCCAGACGGAAGGCTCAAGCGAAAGACCGCCCAAAATGTGAGACAGGAGGCTCCCGCCAGTCTGTTGCGCGGCGACCGCGGGAGCCAGGGAAGCTGGGACGACGGACGACGGGAGATGGCAGAGGGGACTGTTGGGCGGGGAACGGGCCACGACGGACGTTCGCGCTGGCGGCGACCACGAGGTCGGCTCGGACGACGGCCCGGTGACATATAGTCCGGACTTAGACCCCGGATTCGACCCTCGAAGTCGACGTCCCCAGGATGCGGTGTGAACTAACACCGCAGGGACGATCGGCATGCAGCAAACAGTGGCGGCGCACCCCCTCCAGGCTTCCTCGATCACCTGCCCCGATCCCGAAACACCCCATCAGAATGTGAGTGGAATAAACCCCTTGCCGAGAACTTTACGTGGCTGTGTAATGTTCATCCGGAGACAGGGGCCCGGGGAATTGAATGACAAATAAAAAAAAAATATTTTTTTTTTTTTTAGAAAACATTGTTTGTCTTTTCTGAGTACCTCACGCAATACTATTTGGTAAGAGAGCGTCTGAATGTCACACCAGAATAATACGAGTCAGCCCTTGCTATAAAAATGGCCTTATTACCGAGCGCGAAGCTGGCAAAGTAGGCAGCGCGCACGTGGCTGAACAGTTATCATCCTTGGCTCCTGCGCAAAGTGCTCGAGGTTTGATGCCTGGGAGCAGACGCACCTCTTTGTTATTTCTGTAAATGTCGCTTTCTGGTGAATTCAAGAACATTGTGGTTTATTCGAGGTCCCATTGTTCTACGGGCCAAAACTTCCACGCCGATTGTTCCAGACGACCACGCGTGTGCATAAGGGGCTCCGCGTGCCGAGCCGCAGCCAGTTTCGCCCCTGTGAGCAAAACTGCTGTTTCGCCGACATCGACGCCTGCGATGCTAAATGTAGGGATGAGTAAAAGAGAGAGAGAGAGAAAAAAAATATTTATTGTAACACGCCTAGTCCGGCGCTCCAATATATCTCTAACACTCTTCCCCAAGCACGTTGTGGACGTGGTGGATCAGAAGTGGCAGTAGGAGGGGTTGGTAATATTTAGGTGGAGTGATCTAGCTCTCCCCGGATTTTAGGTGTAGTTCGGGGGGCAGTTGATGTAAAGTGGCAGATATGAGATGTTTCGTGTGTGGGCAATCCCATATCATATGTATGTTAGAATGGTGGCTTCCGCAACTGGGGACAATAGGGGCGTCCAGGGAGCCCTTGTATGTTGCCACTCCAAAGACGCCAATGCTGTCCGCTTGAAGAATCTGGAAAGCTTCCTCCCATTTCCCGGGTCTTCTTGCTCCTTGCATGTTTAGGAAAGGAAGATACAGAATATCACATCACGCGGGATAACTGGCTGGTTAACAGTTGACGTTGGTATGAAATAAAAAAAAAGGCGAGCGATCCGGCCGATTGCTCGAGGACCCACTGAGATCACGACGAGAACGAACGTGTCTGTTGGCTTCGTTCTGCGGTAGCTGATGTCTTCGGCCGGATTGCCGCTCCGAAATGATCGGCCGCTTCCTGGAACCCTACACAGCAGCCCAGTATGTTGGAGCTCACACATCCAGCGAAGTTCCGGCGAACCGACCTTCAGGTCACGGCACCTCTTATATCTATACCCCGTAGACTAGTCGGCTCACGAGCGGGCTTATAAACTGACCCTCTTCTATTTTGTTTTGGGCACAAGTTCGCCCCATTAAACGTTCAGGTTCTTCAGTTATTCGCTCCCTCATTATTTGTCATTCTTGAAATTTTGGTGAAGGTGCGGTGTAGCGCATTCCATGCTAGTGAAACGTACCCCTCAGAATATTTGTAGGGTTTGATAATTTTCAAGTCCTGGAAAGCTAATCCCCATCGACGAACCCGAAACCCGAGCCAGCCGCCGCAACCAAGGCCAGCCTCCGGAGTTCTATTAACTGCCAGAGCAACCGAGGAAGACGAAGACGCCGACGATGGGGACCGAGTTGCAGCAGGCTCCAGCTGGCCTTTCCGTCGTTTACCTTTTCTTTGTGCCTCAGACACTGGCACCGTTTCACGGCGAGCTTCACGAGGATGTTGAAGACTGGCTAAACCAGTGCGACCGAGTGTTGCGGCACAATAACTGGACACCGTAACAGCGCCTGCAGAACATCTACTTTGCAATAGAGGGCACAGCTATTGTTGGTTCGAGAACAACGAGCCAACTTTAAGATCGTGGGATGTCTGCAGGAGCGAGTTGCTGCGCTGCTGTGGTCATTCACCACTCAATACCGACGGGAGAAGGCAGAATATCCTTTTCAAACGCGAGCCCAGGGCCCCCACGAAACCGTGACGGGCTTCGTTGAAGACGTCTTTCGCCTGAGCTGCCGCGCCGGCCCACAGGCCACAGGCGACAAGACGTTGAGGGTTCTGATGCGCGGGGTGAGAGACGATATCTTTGGAGGCCTCGTCCGCAACACGCCTACCACCGTCGAAGCCTTCGTCACGGAGGCAGCAAACATCGAGCGCGCCCTCCAAGCGCGCGCGTCCCACTACTAGCGATATCCGGGGGTCGCTGCATCCACCCTGTTTTACGGCGAAACTGCCCTGTTACCCCGAACATCCGCGAAATTATCCGGGACCTCATCCGGGAGGAACTCAGAACTTTGCTGCCAGCATGGGCGTATTAACCGGGGGGGGGGGGGCGAGGGGGGCGCTTGCCCCCCCAGTTCTCAGAGTGGGGGGGCAAGGTGTTTTGCCCCCCCCCCCCCCCTGAAACAGCCGCCACTGGGCAGGGAAAACACTGGCCGGCAGCGCTAAAGGGATACCGAGGACACCGTCCCCGGCCCCGGGGGGGGGGGGGGGTCTGGTTTGCCCCCCCACTCAGAAACAAGTTGGTACGCCACTGGCTGCCAGCCGGTAGTCGTCCAGCGACCCTCTTCATCGTCAGGGATGTGCGCGAGGAAGTCCAACGGGCGGTTCCACCTAAAGTTTGCATCAATACGACGACACCGGAGGAACAGACGTTGAGACGTCACCATTCTCCGACAACCGTCACAACCTAACGGCCAAGCCACGGCGCCACCTCGACAAGACACTCCAATTCCGCAGTATGCTCGACACCCGGAAAAGCAAGTCCAGTAATCTTGCCCGAAACAATCCTCGCCAAGGAAGACCGACGTGTGGAGGACAGTAGATCGACGGCGGTTGTGCTAATAATGCGGGGAAGCCGACCATATCTACAGCCGTTGCCCCTACCGGCAAATAGGGCTGCGCCGCTTCCAAACAAACGACCCACGTCCACGCTACGGTGACCGACCGCGGGAGATTGAAGAGTACCTCAGACGAACTCAGTCTCCCCCACCTGCACCCCGCCGCGGGTCCCGGTCGCCGTCGCCACGACGTCCAGCTTTGCCGATGCCCCGACTCCGTTGTGAGAGTCTGTCGCCCTTGTCGCGCCGGGAAAACTAAGCGCGGCCACCCCTGGTGGTGCAGTTGCCGTCGACCGACGACGTAAAGAGCCTCCGAAAATGCCGGAGGCCTCCCGCTCGGACGAGGGCAAGCATCGGAGCGGCGCTTTTGCAGCGCTGCCCAAAAACCTTAACATGACCATCGACGGCCGCGACGCGTCGGCACTCGTGGAACCTGAGCAGACTACTCTGGCTTAAGTGGGAGGATCTCATGCCGTCTTCGGAAAGTGACAACGCCGTGGGAAGACATTCAAATACGAACTGCCAATGGGCACCTCATTGCACCAGTCGGGATTTGCACTGCTCGCTTAAAAATCTACTGCGAGACGTGCTTTGTGCAGTTCGTCGTTCTGCAAGACTGTGAAAGGGACGTTATAATCGAAATGGAGTTCCTCTGCGAGTCTGGCCCCGGCATCGACCTCGGAGCCAACCGGCTGATGCTACGAAAACCTGCTTCACCACCGGAGGAAGCCAAAACAACGTCATCTGCGGTCCGAGTCCTCTCTAACCATGTAAACGTACCGCTGCGGTCGGGTGTTTTCGAACCCGTCCGGATCGATGGAGCTTTCTGCGGCGAAGTTCTGCTCGAGGGAAGCCTCCAGTTGCTTCTAGAAAGAGGAATCGGTGTCGTACGAGGAGTAACAGAACATCATGACGGGCGCGCCACAGTCCTGGTTACAAATTTCCGAGAAGAGTCGCAGCACCTTACGAAAGGTATCGCCGTGCGCCACATCGATGAACTCCAGAACTCAGCCGCAATTGCTGCACTCTCAGAAAAATCGACTTCATTGCAACTCGAGAGAACGCCACCTCCGCGACTTGACATCGGCCCGAAGCTTCCAGCTATTGAAAAACGAAGGCTGCTTTATCGTCTGAGCGATTTTGGCGAATCTTTCGCCACAACATCAAGGGTGCGACAAACAACGGTAGCGAAGCCCCGCATCATTACTCATGACGACTCGCTCCCGGTCCACCAGTCGCCGTGCCGAGTCTCCTTAAAGGAAAGACTGGAGATTCAAGATCAAGTTCAAGAACTGCTCGACGGTGACATCATTCTACCCTCAAGAAGTCCGTGGGCGCCCCAGTCGTCATTCTAAAGAAGGACGAAACCAGGGGTTCTGCGTTGACTATCGTCGACTTAACATTGTGACTAAGAATGATGTCTATCCGCTCCCTCGCATTGCCGATCCGCTCCCTCGCATTGTCGATATGTTAGAGCGACTGCGCGACTCCCGATATGTTTGGTCGATGGGCCTAAAGAATGGCTACTCGCAGATAAAGGTAGACGAACGCGACCGCGAGGAAACTGCCTTCGGCACTCTCGACGGACTGTACGAGTTCAAAGTGATGACGCTCGGACTTTGTACAGCACCAGCAACCTTCCAACGTGTCATGACACTGTGCTAGCAGGTCTGAAATGTGGAGCTGCCTCGTCTACCTGGACGATGTCGTGGTATTTTCACGGGATTTCGACTAATACCTAAGACAACTTCGAGCCGTGCTTCAAGCCATAAAGACCGCCGGCTTGTCACTCTAGAAAACAAAGTGTCGGTTCACCTGTGGTGAAATAAAATTACTTGGCCGCGTCGTGAACAACAAAGGTGTTCTCCTTGACCCCGAGAAGACCCGCCCCATAGCTGTATTTACGCCGCCACCTTATAGAATGTCATGAGAGTTCTGTGACTCTGTGACTACTACAGGCGGTTTGTTCGGGACTTCACCAAGCTGTCCCCACCGCTGACTCACCTCACGAAGAACGCCGTAAAGCTTGAATGGACAGAAGAACATAAGCGGTCATTCGATCAGCTCAAACAAAGACTCCAGAGGCCCCTAATTCTGGGCCATTTCGACCATTTCGCTGAAACAGATATCCACACGGACGCCAATAACACCGGACCTGACGCGGTACCAGACGAAATGCCGGATGGGGCAGAACGACTTATCGCATTCGCAAGTTGGACGATGTCTAACGCGGAAAGGACTGAAAAGCAATGCCTTGCCCAACGACTGAAAAGGAATGCCTTGCTCTTGTCTGGGCAATAACAAAGTTCTGCCCATATTTGTATGGAAGTCTTTTTCGCGTGGTCACAGACCCCCACTCGCTCTGCTGGCTTGCGCATCTGAAGGACCCATCCGGACGCCTCGCCCGGTGGAGCCTATGACTGCAGGAGTTCGGCATGACCATGGTGTACAAGTCCGGCCGGAAGCACAATGATGCCGACTGCCTGTCAAGGGCCCCCGTCGAGACCTGTCCGGCATGCACCAACGACTATGACGATGAGTGTTTCCTTGGCGCTCCAGATGTCAGTGACATGGCTGCACTCCAACGAGACGACCCTGAACAGCGAGCACCTAACGAGCACCTAGAGGGACAAACGAGAACGTTTCCCCGTCCCTTCTTACGAATCCTGCCTACTCTCTCCATACGGCAAGGGGTGCTGTACAAGAAGAACTTGGTCAACAACAAGACAGCTTGGTTGTTGGTTATTCCTTCCAGCCTTAGAAAAGACATCTTCCAAGGATGCCATGACAATCCAACTGCTCGGCACCTTGGCTACAGCAGGACGCTCGCCAGGATTCGGAAAAAGTACTACTGGCCGGGCCTACCGAAGACCGTTCACCTCTACACTCGATCATGCCACGTGTGTCAGCGACTTCTGCATCTGATTGTTCCCCCGTCCACGCCGTTCCAGCAAATTAAAATGGATTTATTTTCCCAATTTCCGCCGTCAACGTCGGAAAACCGCTTGATAATCGTCGCCACAGATTAACTCATGCTATACGCCAAAACAAAAGCCCTTTTTGCAGGAACTGCTTTGGAAGTCGCCAAGATTCTCATTGACTGGATCGTCCTCCGGCACGGCGCTCCCGAAGTTCTGATCACAGATCATGGGTCATCGTTTATGGCGCAGCTGACGCAAGAGACTCTCCGCCTCAGTCACACCAACCACCGGCGAACCACAGCGTACCATCCTCAGACTATTGAGTTGACAGAATGCTTAAGCAAAACAATTGCCTACATGATATCGATGTATGTCGACGCCGAAGACAAGACTTGGGACGAGGCTCTGCCGTACGTCACGTTCGCCTACAACACAGCGGTTCTAGAGACCGTTGGTGTTACACCGTTGCAGCTGGTGCAAGGTCACAAGGTGACCACGATGCTTGACGCCATGCTCCTTTTAGAGCCAGCTGTGTCGATGTGTCGATGCCCATGTGGTTGGGCAACGAGCAGAAGCAATCCACCAGCTCGCCCGAGTACCGATCCAAGACCAGCAACGTGTCGACGCTGGCCGCTACAACCTTCGTCGCCTGGACGTTCACTTCCAGCCCGTAAACGGGGAGTGGGTGTGGACACCGATACGACGTCGTGGCCTCAGCGAGAAGCTTTTAAAGCGCTTCTTTGGACCATGCATGTTCCTTCGACTGCTGGGAGATCTCAACTACGAAGTGGCGCCCGTCGGAACGCATGCATTATGGCGACGCCGACCGCGACCCCAGGTGGTTGGCGTCGTTCGACTAAAACGATTCAACGCTCGATAGGACTGTGGACTTTATCTGTTCCAAATGACTCTTTAGTTTACTGTTCTTTTATTTGCTTTGTTTTGTTTTGTGTTGCGCCGGGGCGATGCACTTTTTAAATGGAGAAGAAATGCCGTGCGCGCAGGTGGCCAATCGACGCGTTCGTGGCCGAATGGTTAGCGTCCTCGGCTCCAACGCAAAGGGATCGAGGGCCGCCGCCTGGAAGTGGAAGCGCCTTTTTGTCATTTCTGCAACTGTCGCTTTCTGCTGAAATCGAGTACATTGCTGTTTATTCGAGGTTCGAATGTTCTACGCGTCGAACCTTCTACGCCTATTATTCCAGAAGCCCACGCATGTACATAGGGGCTCCGCATGTCGAGCAGCAGTTAGTTTTGCCTCAGCGTTCGATCCTGCTGTTTCGCCGAAGTCGACGCCTGCAACTCTAACTTTCTTCTATTTTGTTTTGGGCTCAAGTTCGCTCAATTAAACGTTCAGTTTCCGCAGTTATTCATTGTTCGTGACGATATGTTATATAGTGAGTGAACAATACTGAGCGATCGATACTGCTGAATTCTGGAGTGTTGTCTTTCTTTTTAATTTAATCCCAAACTTCTAATTCTAGTATTTTGTCTATTTAGATTGCGTACGCTGGCACGAAAATCAGGGGGTTCAAACCGCGGAGGACTTCTTCTGAAGAACCGCGATTTTATAACTGATTTACACTAAACGCTGTCGTAATATTATGTATTCTGGTGGAAGTTGTTACATTCAATTAATCTTCATTTATCAACACAATTAGATATTTAACAAATATTTACAAAACAGCATTTTTTGACAAATACAAAAATAATCAAACGAACGTATTGGCGCAAGTGAGCTCCTTTGTCTCGGGTTGCTACAAAATGTACAAAACTAAGCTTTTATAATTAGACAGTTAAGTCCAGGCGTAATTTCGATGAACGGTTTGTGTTCACTCACCGAATATTAAATTGCCGTCACACCGTACTTTACACCTAAAAGGTTTAACGACGCTCTTTCCAAAACATTGCAACATAAAATTTTTAATTAGCTGCATAAAGGCAGTCTTTAAACAGAATATTAAAAAAGTAAATTATGGGAAAGTGAAAAAAAGGCAACGTAACTTCGTTGGTTATTGTGTAAACAATATTTTATCTGGACTACAGAAAAACATGTGGTAAGATATATGATTGTATCATGTAAACTGTCTAAATGTGATTCCAACGCAGTTGCAACGCTACGCGCAAGTGCATAAGCGTATGCACGGTTTGCACATTTTTGTAAGAACTGAGATTAAATAAAAATACACTAATTTTATTAATGACTGATTGATTTCGCCCAAGAGATTATGTTTGTTTATCCTTCAGTGGGTTCTAATCAGACTTTTCGCATCAGTGGTGGTCTTGAATGAGAATATAAAACTTAATTTTCAGACATTCTTCATCGCGTGGAAAAGCAAGAGTGTGCCTTAAATACGGGGCTCCGGTTTCAAAAGTTTTCGGAAAATTACCCTTAATTAGGATGTATATACTCCTACTCCGATCGATAGTATTTTGTTATGGTATTGTGTTACTCGATTGCTTATTTTTTTAACTTAAAAAAGTTCACTTCCAGAGTTAGAATAATTTACTTCAGAACTCTCTTTCATGAGCTATATTCTTTTTTCTTTTCGTGTGTGTGCACGAATAGAAGGAATTGTTTTGCTCTTTCTGGCTTTTTTCACGGTTAAATTTTCAACCACGTGAAGAAAATAATGTTTTTGTACATTTACGTATTGGGAACCTTCCTGCACAGGTCAATAACTTATCTAACCTCTCTTCTTTTTTATAAAAAAAATAAGCGAATCACATTTTTATAAATTTTTTAATCATACCTTTTCACTATAAAAGCTGACCCAGATTTCTACAATTCTTTTCGAATATCGGCTCCAGACATTTAGTTGGAGTAAGCGGCTCGTGCGTAACATTCTTTATATATGCGGATATGAATGCTTTCGAAATGTAATCGCAAAAATCTTCCAGTCCCTTTTTAAATTCTGAATGAATAATTAATTCAGACGGAATGTTGACTGCTCATTTACTCATACTTTGTCACACGAGTAACTACAGCATTTTAAAGCTTCAGTTATCACAGGATATGTTATGTAGCGTTAACTTTTCAACTTGTAAGCTTAGTTCGTTGTTAAAATCTAGTGAGCTTCGACCGGGTTTCACATCGCCTCAGGTGCACACTTTTAGTGTCCTTGCTGCAGCTACACTGCAGTATCAGGGCCACCTTGGAGGACAAATATTTTTTTGTATGCTTGTTTAGACAGCGGAAAGTTATTTACCCCCCACGGGTGTCCAGTGCCTCCACTTTACACGAGATATTAAGAGAGAGTAGTAAAACAGCCAGCCTGGTGTATTTAACGAACATCACGCAGCAGTGGTACAGGACTGCGCACCGGTACGATCCTTCAACCATATCAAATGGGGTAAGGGTAGAGATTGTTCCCAGGATTCCTATGCCGGTTCGTTTTAAATGTGGCTATTCCTCCCGGCTAGTATAAGAAACATTTAGGTTCCGTGACCGGTTACGCAAGGGGAAAACTTCCCAGAGCCGCCGGCGACTGTTTGGAAACGCCGTCGACAAGGACATGGCCGCATATCCACTTAACTAGGAATCGACTATGACTTGTGTTACTTGGAATTTCTGAATAGACGCAACTACAATATTCTGAACGAAATGTACCCATCGGCCACCGTTCTGGCCGATCTGTTTCCTCCCTTTTTTATTAATGGCGGACTCCGAGGTTATAAAGATCGCAGTAAGAAATGTCACGTCAACAAATCTAACGGTTACTACCATTATATTGCATAAAACACATTTTTCAATTTCAGTTAAAGTAAATCTAAGCTAGAAAATACAGTGATTAACGAGTTCCAATATTGGATGTATGAGCGAACGCAATTACTGAACGTTCGCTTTAAGATTGCGTGTTCCACAGTGGGAGTGTGCGAAGCCCACACTGCGGTCTTGGATTTGCGCATGGCGACGGCGCGGCTGTGCAGCGTGGAGCACACAACGCAAACGCACAGCGCTTGCGTTTTCGTTCATACGTAATACAGAAACTATCTATTGTAGACGTCGTACTAATGGAAGCACAAAAAAGACAAAACTTTTTAACTCAAACAAACATTGTACTAAAATAAGTTTCGTTTACCGTAATACTAAAACTATCTATTGTTGACGTCGTACTAATGGAAGCACAAAAAAGACAAAAATATTTAAACTCAAACAAACATTGTACTAAAAGAAGTATCGTTTACGCACGCGGTACAATTTGTTTATTTTGACAAAGTTTGTAAGCAATAACTTTATGATTTTTTTTTTATATCACAGGCGCCGATTCTGCACTTATCAAATACTGCAAGCATCCTGGGAGAAATCGAGAGCTGCCACCAACATTTTTGCAACCAGCCTGCTGCGATTGACAAGGGTTATTATGTAAGGGACCATACTCTGAACGTCTGCGAAAGTTGTGGAGTGCGGATGGGATGAATTGTATTTGGCATTGAATAAAGCGTCGCTTTACTTTTCTACAATTTGGCGCTTCTTTCTTGTTTCGCCGGGATACATATAATGCCGTCGTAGCCAAACCGGAATCGCTGCTGTAACTCTAACTCGTCGAAGACGTCAATGGGACGGAGGCGGTCTCGGAATGCGCGTTCTCTGCCGTTCGCTAACATGCCCCACTGCCTATGCATGCGGGCTCGCCGGAAGCGTCGTTATACTTTGTGTTACTCTGGCGGAAGTAACGCTTCTTAATAAACATTTGTGTTTAATAAACTTAGGCTGATAAAACAACGAAATGAAATTAGAACAGTTCATCTTTTCACGCGAAACTTTTTGCACAGAAAAAAAAAAAAGTGTTTATAACTTTATGAACAGAGCAAAACTGTGTGTAGACAGGTTTCGAGTTTCAGAATGTCAACACGGAATTCGAACTCGGTCTCTGCTCAACCCCCTTTTTGTCGATAATCGCCTTTCAAATATACCTTTTTAAGCACCACCGCACGGAAGTCCATATGGAAAACAAGCTCGTTTTACAGACTCGGGGGTAAAGACTGAAGCAGAACGCGGCAAATTGTAAGCGCTAACATCGGTGGTCCCGAGAGAAAGAACAAGATGGAGAGAGAGAAAGAGAGCAATAGAAAAGTGGTTAAAGGAAGCATACACTATAATATGCGTGTTGGTTTCATAATAAAAACCGTTACGATATTTGTTTTTAAGATATTGTGCTACTAAATGGCACTGCACCTTTCATGCCCCAAGGTTGCGCCATCGAACGTGAAATACTTTGAAGAATTCCCGCTTTTTCTTGAGGAAATCAACCCAAGTGCAGTTCAAATAGTTACCGACCATTCGAAAAAGTTTTAGAAAAAAAAAAAAACGTTTTATCGATGGTTTATTTTTTTCATTCTCAATACCTTAAAGGCTCATTAACAGCATTGCGTAAGGGGACGGGGTACAATAAAACACATCCCAAATAAAGAACGGAAGAAATAATATCACTCACAACTAAAGTACAGGTGACAGTCAATGTTATACATGATGTCAGTTGAAATGTACACAATGAAGAGATAATTGAATTATGCCAAGAACCGAGAATATTATGCTATAACATACGAAGTAAGTGTAATTAGAAAAGAAACGCAGTAGATATATAAAAGGATAAGATTTTTTTTTTTTTTTTACAAAAGAGTGTGGTCTTAGTAATGGTGACTGGATTTGGTTGTTCTATGTGCGGATGCGTCATGGTACAACTGAATTAATTAATGTTTGCTGAACCGGTGAGATTGTTAAAAGCTTTTGCAGTTTGTGGGGCCATGGGATGATTAGGCGGCTTCAGGAAATAAGAGTTTGTATAGCAATCGTTGTAATATAACATGAATTATACACGAAAGAAATGGTACGACGTACTTCAAGCATAGGTAATGAGCACTTACGTTGGAGGCGAGGCACACTTATTTTCAAGAAAAAAGGATGATGCTAGAAAGCGTGGTGTGCGATTTCGGACTGATTCAATGCGACTGGAAGGTATTTCTATGGGGGCTCTAGATAGCTGATGCAAATTCTAGTTTGCCATGGACATATGTCTTGTAAGCCAATTTTAGAATATGATCAAGGTCTATTTTAAGGTTACGTTTTATATATCCGAGAGTTCTGGATGCGTCATACGTTACTGTAGTAATATTGGTGACCCACGAAAGGTTAGATGTGAAATAGACACCCTGATTCTTTTAAGATGAACCTATACTTAGAGATAACGTGCCTAAAGAGTATGGATACTGAGATTGTACGTTTGCGAGTTAAGCTAATTCCCTTGCAATTTGATTTATTTAGTAACATTAGGCAAACTTTACACTAGTTATTAATAGCGTTCAAATCATGCTGAAGTAGTGAGTTGTCTTCTGGAGGGATTTTGTTTTGTATAAAACACAGTCAACAGCGAAGAAATGTACATTTGAGGATAATGAATAGGAAGATCGTTGATGCAAATGAAAAAAAAAGGGACACAAAACGCTTCCCTGCGAAACTCCCGAAGATGTATTAGTAATTTCATACTGGTAATCAACACAAGCAGTGTACTCAAAACGAAGTGATAGAAAGTTGGGGCTCCTTGACCGGGTTAGGGTATAAAAATAAAAATAAAAGAAATTTCGGACAAAGGACGACACTAAGAAACACGATTGAGTACTTAAAATAATTCATTTCATTTCATTTCATTTCATTTATTTCACCTTAAGGGCCCGGTTAGGGCATTACATAAGGGGGGGGGGGCAGTAAAACGAAGAATACAATAGCAAACGCAGTAGTAGAACAATAACAGTAACTATAAACAAGAACATGAGAAATTAGACATAATAGGCTAGTAAATTATCGTAAAACACTGTTCCATCAGAGGTGCTGACGATGGAGGATGGCAACTGGTTCCACTGTGTGATGGCATATGGGAGAAATATTGCATGTGTTTGAGATTTAAAATTTATATTAAGATGTAGATCACGGGTGAATTCAAGCAGTTGCGCCTCACAGAAAACAATCTTACGAAAGCCGTACTGATGTTTCAAGAATTTGTTAGATGCCAGATGTGATGCAACATGTGAAAAAGAAATTATGTTCAAGTATCGTGCACACAACACTAGTTATGGAGATGGGAAGATAGTTTCTTCGGATATGGCGATCTTAGAGGTTAAGAAGAGGAACAAGCTTTCCGATCTTCCACTCTGGAATGTGGCCAGTGGACAAAGATTGCTTAAAAAGTATGTTGAATATTTGGCTAGATGTGCGCTTTGTATTTTTAAGCACTTTAGAGTTAATTGTATCGGAGTCAGCCGATGTGGTTATATTTATATAGGTGATCTATAATGGATTCCATGCCTTGTGCTAATATAGTGACATCACTAATAAAACTCGATTTTACATAATTTTAAGTAGGAAATACTTAATGTCTTCCGGTGTGCAAAATGAAAAATTGCTGTTTAAAACACCAGGACAAATAACATCAGAAACGAGTTCACCATAATGGTCAGTCAGAGATGTTTAGATTGCAGTTTCGTTAAGAGCAGGCATTTTCAGACTTTTTTTTCTAGTATATTTGACAGCTTGAACCAGGGGAAGATATATAGAGAAATCTATATATCTTCCCCTGGTTCAAGCTGTCAAATATACAAGTATGTACCAACACGCTCAACTATCAACCGTTACTCAGATTTTTTTTCTAGGTTTGTGTTTCAAGATATATTGTATATTATGGCCATATATTTTGTATTTAAATTGTCAGAGGTGGTGAACACTTAGTTTTACAGTGGAGGTGTACTTGTACCAAACAAGATCACTAGTAACATGTTTGGCAACCCGAAAGAAAAACAAACTTTCTTTTATGTAATATTTTCAATTTGTTTTTTGTATTTGCCTTTTTATTTTTTCGTCTTTTTTACATTGTCCGTTTTGAAGTCATGCCATTGTCTGCAATATTTTCTCCAGTACTGCGAACCTGGCTTGATGACCCCCGGGGGGAGGGTTATGTCCGCTATCTGAATGGATGATCCACAAAGGCTGGATGGATAAGACCGGTGCCGCACTCTTACCGCACTTTTACCGCACTTTAACTAGCCTGAATCCGCACTTTTACTAGCCACGAACGCCAGAGCATCCCGAATCGCTACCATCTCTACTCAGTAAATAAACTTCTCAAGGCGGGTTAGGTCTTTTTTTTTTATTCGACCTGCAGAATCTTGAGGTCTTGAGGGTGCTTCCGAGAAAAAAAAGGAATAAAAACAAAAAAAGTCAACCAGCCTTGATGCATAGTTGAGTGAACTCACAGGCAGTCTACTGCCTCTTGCAAATTTATTTTATTTGTTTATCGATACTGTCAGACTTTTCTTGAAGAAAAATAATCGCGTTTGGATCACTGCAACAAAAAAACTAGCGTTTGAGGAAACAAGTAATCGATAACGAGTAAACGATAAAAAATGACTGAATATTTCAAAATTGTTTTTTTTTTCTTTCTTAGTTCCAGCGTTAAAATAAAATTTAAATCAGAATTTAAGTGTTTTTTTCAATATTTATTTAGTGTTATATTGTTTAATTGGAGTCAGTTAACATATTTACCTAGTTACAGATTATAATACCGCCTATTAATCTTAGTCATAAAAATCATGCAAACATTTTTCCCTTGAATATACCAGAAAGAATAAAGATACGGAAGGACAGAGCAATGAAGATTACGAACGTTATCATTATACCTACTTTTGAGCATGTTGTGCACTGTATTTTGTCAAAGACGCAAAATAATCATGGTGCAAAAGGCGTAATATTGACTTTTCAGTTCGAAACCAGTGAATATATTTTTCTTCGCCTTGTTTCCCCGTAGCCGGAGTGATGTGTCCGCCTGACTGCTTCGCATGAATGGATGGATCGATGGATACCGATCGTGCACTTTATAACGGGCAGTAACTTGCGTCATGCAGCCTTCAAACAAAGCGAGGTGGCGTATTGAGCGCGTGTGCTTTATCGTATCATTTTTTCTCACTTCTCTGTTTGCCCCCGCCAGCATCCTCCATGAGGCTAGATTTTGCGATTCCGAGATCTACGTGTTTGAACTTTTGCGTATCACTTGTGGTATGTAATTACAATTCGCAAAAGTACATCTATGAGCTAAGCGAATGACTGCCACGCAATGTCAAAAGCTTGTTTCGTAGAGTCGTGCCCCAACGGAAAGGACAAAAACGGACGAAAAGGTCTCAGGTTTCGGTTGTCTACTGTGTGAACTGCGGAGATTGAACTTCGGAGTAGTACGGCGATTGCCTTACGTACGCTGGAAGGCACAATGGCACGTAGAACATGCCACTATATCCTAGTTTCGGAAGGGACTATATCAGCCAGGTGCATTCATCAGTTACGAACATACTTTACGACTTAAGTGGAATGCTTTGTCATAGCATCTGCTTCCTCCAAAAGCGCAAAAGAGTCCTGGTGAGTCCAGAATCTTGCGATATCGGGTGGATTCCCGAACATCGTATTGTGCTTTACGGCCGCTAATTTCCGCTATACAGTGTTTTTTGTAGAACTTACGTCTACATTCGAGTCCTTTTCGCGGTGGAAATTCAATAATAGAACCACGCTTTATGAACAAGTCATTTCGACGAGCGCGACGTTTTGTCGACACGAGCCAGCGATCGTTTCATAAAAACGTGTTTCGCCGGCGTTTTTTTTTTTATTTTTTGGCCTTTGGAGATGCGCGCGCGCTTAAACCGTAGGTAAACGGGCCTTTTTTCAGGGCGTCGCGGAGACGGGCTGTCGCGACAACGTGAGATTCCTCAAAAGTTGTCGGTGAAACGTGCGTCGATGGAACGAGCGTCGACGAAATGATATGGACCCTCTGACCGGCGGTCGAAATGGGCGAGCGCGCGAACGCCTGGAACTGACTTTGGTGTGTACTTAACATTATTCCGACATAAAATGAGTCTCCGTGCGTAAGTACTATTTCGTGGTAAAATTTAGAAAAGAAGCTAACAAAAGGCTTAATCCTAAGCAACAAAATGTTCAGTTGGGCTAGTTGGTTAATGAATGGATTGAAACACCGGAGAAAAGGAACAAAAGTGACGGAGGTAACGACAACACAGAGCGCACTCCCAAACAGAAAGTTTGTTAGGAACATACTAACGCAAATACTGTAACAAACCACGTAGCTTATAGCCACCCCACTCTCTCTCTAAAAATAACATTTTCTTATTTATTAGTGCCACCGACGGCTTACTGTTACACCTTGTTTTGCCCCTTGTTTTGATGACAAACTCTTCGTGAATCTCTCTGGTTGTTTTTCCTCTGTGTCGTCCCAGCATTGTTGTGTTTAAAAAGCAAGGGGGTGCATGGGCGTTTACCGCCTTGCACAGCCAGCACGGACTGCGTGTGTTTGATAGCTGCTGCGTGTTCTCTTGCACTGCAATTTACGCAGCGGCCTGTTTGCCCTACGTAGGTGTGCCCCCAAGATATTGGAATGTCGTAGACGACAGAAGTTGGACATTCCAAAAACTTATATTTGCTTGTATTTTTGCATTCGTCCCTATCACTGTCAGGCGCATCAATTCTCTCGCACAATGGCGAAAGTGTAGTTGCGGCCGGAAAATCAACCGGAGCGTTCTAACGCCCCGCAACTTCTTTGAAATTGTAGGAGATAGCATGAAGGCAAGGAATGATGGCAGGTCTTAAGTTTTTTCCGTTCATGAATGTTTTGTGGAACAACTCTATACTTGCTTTTCAGACAACCCGTCGCCTCGGACAGGGACCTCCGCGGAAAACGCGCACTTATTAGGCGATCGACCTGCAACAGGAAGCTCCAACCCCTTTTATAGTGACGTGATTTCTTTAACTCAGCTCCGAGTGATATCTTTTTTTTTTTTACTAGTTTTGAATGGGCGAAATCGTACCTTAGCACACTCCTTTTTTTTTTTTTTTTTGAGCGAGGCTTGTAAGTTTAACAGGTGTGATTCTCTAGAAACGTGAGTTTTAAATCTAGAAACTGAAAACACCCTTAAAGGTTCTCCCATGCGTAAATCATAAGCCACGGGAGCAGGCCGCAAAAACACACATCAATTCCACTCCGTTATTATTAGTCACCTTTTTAGGTGGAAGGACAATGACCATATCGAAAAAACTTAAAAACGACTTCATTTCTGAGTTTTTTTTTTACGTATAGCATATTCACAATGCGCTAAAAAAATCCCACTCTACAGGAGTAATTAAATATTAGATAAAGAAATATTATTTTTAGCGAGAGAGTGGGGTGTCTGGAAGTGACGTGGTTTATAAATTATCTTATTCAGTGTGTTTTTAATAAACTTCCAGTTGCGAGTGCGCTTCGTGTTGTCGTTATCTCCTGCATTTTGTCCCAGTCTTTCGGCGCTTCTATCCAGTCGCTAATTCTAAGCTCCCATTTCCACAAACAGGCAATTTTCAACTAATTAATAAAATTTGCTTTTTTCACAAAACCACCTGGACTTTCTCAAATCCTGCACTGATATATTTGTGTAAGCACTGGTACCGCGTCAATGTAACTATCGGTCCAGGTTCTTACACGCATTTCCGTCTAAAAATAACGTGGTTCAAATAAAGGAAATAGACTTTCTAATACTCTTAAGTGGTAAGCGTGCGAGGCCTGGCCTGACAATTAGACCTGCCGAGGCGATAACCCCCCTCCCTCACCTCCTTCACAAAACTTGTAATGCTGCATTCTAAAAAAAATTGCAGACCACTGCCAAGCTGAGGCAAACACTCTCTCTCGTGAGTGAGGACGAGAGGCTACGTGGGGACGCGTCCGTGCTACATTGCCGTGGCTAGCTAGCATCCTCAGTGCTCCAACTCTGTCGAAAGAGATAAGCGCCGTTCGAAAAGTGCCTTTTGGCGTCATGTGCTTTGACAGAGTTGGAGCATCGCGGATGCTAGTCTAGCCTTGGTAATGTAACACTCATTGCAGGATTGCAACGTCGTCTTGAGCTAAAACACTCCCGAGAATGCCGCTGCGTTGACGGCCGCCATTACACGCTCAATCCCAGGACAACGTTACTAAAACACTCAGTTGGGAAGCTCACCCTTGTGACTTGGACCGCTGGCGTCCACCGAGACCGTGCTAAATACGATAATGGGGCAACCTTTTAGCGACCATTTGAAACCTAAACGTTGCTTTATATGGTTACTGCTTGAGACATTGAATGTTCCCAAGGTGCACGAACTCCCAGGCTCCAGGTGCCAAGATGGCTGCTCAATCTTTTTTCTGTACTGTGGTCACCATGAGCTTTGAGAAAGCATATTTTTTGCGGAAAGACAGACGGAGAAAACGATATGTTCTTAGGAACTATGGATATTTGTACAGAATGACAGGCGCCTGATGTTTTCTAAAATCTTTGGTTTCTAAGTTTTTGCGGCACAATTAATATTCGTTTTATACACCCATGTCTCGCCGGTCATTATAAGTAACGCAGTCCTGACTTTGGTGCGTCCTAAACTTTGGTAGTAATTCGCGGCGCGTCCGCTTGGGAGTCGGGGGTTGGCAGCTGCGTCTCCCATCCTTTTCGCGGGCCAGGTGTTCCCTCGTCCGTCGTCCGTTTCTTCTGCGTTGAGAGAGACGCATCGTCATGGCTGCTGCGTCAGCGCTGCAATCTCCCCGCCTAAAGCTCGTTCCTTCGGCGTTGTCGCGCCTGTAGGCACCTCGCCAGGCGATCTCATCCATGTTGTCCGCCACGTTGTCGGACTTCCGGAAGTCAGCGCGGTACCTTGGTGCGCAAAGTTTTAAAATCGATATCAACAGGGGTTCCGCCGCAGCCAAGCTCACCGAAGCTGGGGTCGTACACATCGCCTCTACCCAAGTCTTCATCCTTCCAGCCGGACCGTAGGTGGCGAACGTCACTTGCATGTTCCCGCCTACCTACGTTCGCAACGACCTGCCGATCCAAGCCCTGTCATCTCAGGGGAAGGTCCGAGAAATCACGCAGGCAACGTACCGCAGCATACCAACCGTGAACACTGGGACAAGGCATGTGAGAACCAAAATGAAAGAGCCGGACCCGGTCCCGAACTTTTTTCCTGTCGGAGGCCACCGGGCGACCTTCGACTACCCGGGCATCAAGCGGGTGTGCCGGCATCGCCGACTGGAAGGACGACTTCGCGTTAACTGCACCACAGAGCACTGCGACTTGTGCGCTGTCTTCGGACACGCCACGGACGGTTGCACGTCCGACTGCCGCCGCTGCAGCGTCTCCACGCAAATGTAGACTGCGTGGCTCGGCGGAGCTACTCGTCTATGGTCGGTGGGACAGCCTCGTTTGAATTTCCTGCGTTGCCTCAACACTTGAGGTGACTCCCCCTTGCCCAGGCGCCCAGACTGGAGCGCCCACAGCCCTAACCAAGCCCCAAGCCTACGTCGACACGGAGGACTCCCTGGCCGCGCTGTCAGGGGGCTACCGCTCCCGGCTCCGCTGCCGGACGCGGCGGGTGCGTCGTCCCCCGAGACGCAACCCGTCGCACCGGCACCTAGCCTGTCTGCTGGGAGCAGTTACACCCCGTGGATCAAGGTGACGGAAGATCCTGAGGCCTCAAGCGACAGCGAGCGCCTTGACATCATGAAGGAGGAGTCGCGTGTGGCGGAGGACCCTTCCCTTTCTTCTTTGGGAGCCCCAAGTATCTCGGTGGCGCCCATGGTGGCAGGCAACAAGGACTCGACCCACAGCTCGGAACCCTCGGACCCCTCAGAAAACAAGGACCCGACAAACACACGTCGGGTATAGGGCCAAGACTCCAAGCGCATCATCTCAAGCAGCGGCTCTTGTTCCCCTCGAAGCCGAGTCAAGGCTGGTCGTCTTCTCAAAACGCCACGACCGGTATCACGTGACACTTCGTTCAGCTCGGCTGAGGACTTTTAGCGAGTAACTGTTATAAAGTATTCGTTAATTTTTTTTCTTGGCTATACTTGGTTTCAGCTGAAGTCCCATCGTGGCCGTTGTTGTTAGCTGAAGGTCCAATCAAACAGCGCAAAAAGCGCGACGTCATGGCGTTCTTCGCTCTTCATAGGACGAGCCGGCGGAGGAGCACGTACAGAAAGACGGCAAACACCGCTGGTCCTATCAACTGCGGAGAGCACGCCATGACGGTGCGACTTTTTCGCCATTAGATTGGACCTTCGGCTCATAACGTCGGCCACGCTCGGACCTAAGGTGAAACAAAGTATATATTTCGAATTATTTCCTTTAACGTTCCTGGCTTTTGCAACCGGGCGAAGCAGACGGAGATATAGACCCCTTTCAAAAATCATGTGCCGATTATTAGAGGGTCGGGACCACTTCACAATGGCGGAGCGACTGCATCGAGGAACGTGCCAGTCATTCCATAAGATACCGAACGTCGGGGCGCGGTCAACACTACGAGTCGACCATCCAATCAAACAGCGTCGAAAGTGCAACGTCACTGCGATCATCACCTTTTTTAATGGGTGTTTTTGTTTTAGTGTGCCGTGACGTTAAGGTTTTAGTCCGCCATTGTACAGGGATTTCACAGCTGCGAACAGAGTACTGTATGAAGGGCTATTGCACTTTGCCAAACAAGCAGCTGGCGATATCCTCTTCCTTCAAGAAAATGTTTCCAGCCGGTGTGAGGTTGCAGAATTTGAAGTTGCTTTTATTGTGACGTCTTTTTTTTTTCTTTCCCATGGCGCGTTCGCGCAACGTAGGTATTGTAGTTGTGAACCATGAAGTGCTGCGTCATGGCTCCTATTTGTTTGACTCGGAGGGTCGGGTGATCCGTTTTGATTTTGTTCCTCAGGTTGGCATAAAGTACAGGGCTATTAACGTTTATGCCCCCGCAAACCACGCTTCTTCGCATTCTTTTTTAACAACCTCGATGCTCATATACTCGATGCCTGCCCTTGCTTCATTGAATGGGATTTTGATTACGTTCTTGACTCGATGACGGACATCCGGGGACCGGGATTGAGACGATCAGTTTGGTATGCATGCGAACAGCGGAGAGTGATGCCTCATTTTGAGCTTAAGGATGCCTGGTCATTCCTTTTTGGCGCCAGTTTTCAATCCATATGAGCGACGGCAGAACCAACTACCGCTTGGATCGGGTTCACTTGCCGCGTCGGTTGACCACGACAGTGACGTCATGCACCGCGGTGGTTTTTCCGCCGACTCCGGCTCGCGTCTAGGATCATAGCCCCGTCATCTCGCTCTTTTTTTTTTACCCAAAGCAAGCGGCATCCGTCCTTGCCCTCTGGACGTTCTAGTTTAGCGCGTTAAATCCGCCAAGAAGAGGCTGTCCAACCTAATAAAATAGTACCTTGTTGTAATGCGCCCGACTTCGCTACATGGGACCACCTCAAGGGCAGATGGCGGGATCTATGCTGCACGCAGGGCGGCACCTTCGAGCAGACCGGCGAGCGCTCCTTCAGGATACGATTCTCTGTATAAGCATTGTCCGCAGGCGTGGTGCAGTCAACTACCTTATGCAGACGTACTTGGCACAACTTCAGCAACGCTACCAGTGCCTGCTCTGCAATTATACAGCGGCTTCCATGATTTTTTGGGTCAACCGCTGTTCAGCGACCCATCCCAAAGCCCCGCGATACACCCGGCGCACACAGCAGCCAGGTTTTAAGCGCGCCCTCGTGAAGCCCTGCCCCTGTTCCCTCAACAAGCACCTCCCCAGACGAAGTCCACCTTCAAACGTTCGCTTCCCCCTTCAGGGCTTTCGAGCAAGCAGAAGGTGGGGCTAGGCGCCCAGAACTGATTGACCACTCATTTCTATCTGGGCTTCCAAGAGTCCCCGACGATTTTGGTCCAAACCTAGAACAGGCCCCTAACCCGGCGAAGCTTCAACACGCTCTTTCATGGATGAAATCGGGCACGGCGCCCGGAGCGGTCGGTCTCCCAACATAATGATACAACATATTTTTGGCCTGTTTTTTTTTTCACTTTTCTGCGGCGTTTTATGTCTTCTCTTTGAGGAACAGTGCCTTCCGTAATCCTTCCGGCTTCATTCCGGCTTGGTCGAATAGTCCTCTCCAAAAAGGGGGGAAGCCTTGGAGACCCGGGTGCCTGGCGCCCATTTACGTTATTGAACGCGGGCTTCAAACTTCTGAACACTTCTTTTTTTTTGTTGTGGTCGCAGTCCTTACTCCCAGAATTAATTAATCTGCGTCTGACAATCTCGGTTCCAGGTCGCACCATCCATTCCCCGGTCGCCCTTATGCGGGATCTCGATCGAGCAAAGTGAGTTCGTCAAACTCACTCCAAGCCAAGTGTGTTCCTCAGGAAGGAGCCGTGTGGCACACTACAGAAATGACGCTAAGGGCGAAGTGCACTCGCTTGTAGTGACACTGAACTAGCCCGTCTGACAGGGGTATAACTTTAGCTGCGGTTAGCGCTTCGAGCAAACGGGCCCTGGAATCTACATTCTGTGACTTCTTTCGTGATATTTTGCGTGATTTTTGGCAGTTTCTATGATGATTTAGGGCTCGTCGCTTTTTTAACACACGGTTGTGCAGTTTGGTTTAGTCTCTCGCCTCCGCAACTCGTTACTGAACTTCCACTACCTTCAGTTATTTCGTCATATTAATCTGACCGGTAAGGCTTTTCATGTTTTCAGTTCTTTTATGTCGCTTCCCTTTTACCCAATTCTCCCTGAATGTATTTCTTCTGTTCTTTTCTACCTGTCGTCTGTTCCTTACTTTTCGAGGAGGATGCCACTTTTCGGCGATTTCCGATTAGTGGCTCTTGGCCCTCGTCGGCCTTTTTGAGCGAGTTTACCCCGCACAAGGTCGTTGGTTTCTTACTTTGAAGTGCTATAGGACACACAGACATCAAATATGTCATTTGGAGCTGAAGATGTCTTACCGTTTTGGTTACTGGTGTCCCTCATATTACGTAGATGAGGGTTGGCAGGGACGAACCCTTTTTTGTTTGAGTCCTTTTTGCTCCGTGACTTGACCGTGTGTCTAGACTTTAGCTGAATATTGCCGCTAGAACTGCTGTAGACGTCATCCGCGGTGCGCGCGAAAGAGTCTGTTCTCTGTCCGCTATCATCGCTGCTAAGCTGCAGCTCTTCGTCGCCTAAGAACGTTCGTGCACCGGACTCTTGTTGATGTGTTCTCAGAATTCTGTCTCGGTTGGTGACGGTTGGTCTCGTCTTGCAGGCATCATGTTGCTTTGCCCCCTCATTTATCAGTTTCGAACCCTTTATCAGTTTCGATCACGGGCCCAAAGACGAATAAAATATGATATCGTGTGCATATATCTCAGAACGAATTCAAAGTTACCAACATGAATTACGTCGGCATATACCACGGACTAAGAGGAAACGTAACACGATATTGAGCGTTCGTGAAGCAACATGTGAATATCGGTATGCGCACATATACGACATCCCGTGAATGATATCGTAAAACAGCACGAGTTATCATACGGCAATACGCGAGAGAAAGATATTGGGTGTAAATACACACGGAACACAAACGTTCTGCGTTGCGAACACATTTGATCGACAGTGCAAGTATGTACAGCTGTTGGTACAGCACACACTATACACAGCCTCGCGCGCTTGAAATGCTAGACAACCACTAAACCATTCAGAATAACTAGCTGGAACACCCGCGACCTACCTTTCAATAAAAAAAGCCCAATAACGACGTGCTTATTGGAATGATCGTTTTCCAACAAATGTTTATTGCAGTCGGTGTAATGCAACAAAAGTTGATCGCCAAGCGATAAACCCAACGTACCGTGACACAATTCGATGTTGCAACAAACATCGCAATACAACCAGAAACTATCGGTGTTGGGACCCAAATCGAACGCGATAGTGACAATGTCGGTTCGCACGATAAAATAATGAGGGTGAATTGGTTTGGCAGGTCACGTGCAGTTGCGTACAAACTTTCTTTTGAGTGGAGGGGCAAACCAGACACCCCCCCCCCCCCCCCCCAGGGCCGGGGGGGCGGTGCCCTTGGTATCAATTCGGCGCCGCCGGCCGGTGTTTCCCCTGCTCAGTGGCGGCTGTTTCAAGGGAGGGAAGAGGGGGGGGGGGGCAAAACACATGCCTTGCCCCCCCCCCACTCTGAGAACTGGGGGGGCAAGCGCCCCCCTTGCCCCCCGGTTGGTACGCCCATGGTCACGTGCTTGTAGTTGCTTCTTACGCGCACATTTATCGAAGTTGACCCACCTTTCTGTGTAATCCTGCGTCGTACACAAAATCCACGACAACATGCCGAGCACATTTTACATACCACTTTCGTCGCCTGTTTCGCGAGATTCACACACTGCATAAAAAACGACGTGAAAAATACGTGCATTTTCGCCATCAAACGATACCTTGCAGCCTCGTTATTTGAGAAGATGAGTTTCCATCGTCAACACGCGCGCGCCTCGCGCGCTCTGGAGGCAGTTCGAACTTCGAAGGGAGCGAGCGAGCAGAGCGGCCGAGAGCAAGCCGAGCCGCCGAGCATGCGCACTGCCCAGCGGACGCGCGTCGGGGCGTCGGTCGCGCGACCCGGCGCCGCGGCGCCGCCGGCGCGACCGACGGATTACAGTACGTCGTGCTCTTTGCTCGTGAAGACCAAGCGAAACGAACACAGTTTCAGTCGTTTCAAAAAGTACGTATGCACGACTTTATTACTTGCAGCACTGAGTCCTTTGGTGTACACGGATCAAAGTAAACACCGAAGGACAAAAAGGAGACATGAAGTTTTGAAATCGCAGCTTTTTTGAACGTACGTGTCCCCTGTTGGAAGCCTCTAGATGTGCTCTGTTGCATGCGTCATTTCGACTGCGTGTACTCTGATGTAACGTAAGTCAGTGTTCACACTCGGCTAGCTTTGCAATCTTGTTATCTCACGTTCGAAATAAACGTAGAAACCAGCGCGGCGTCTCTTTCGGATACTCAGCCTCCAGCCCCCTTCTTTCCGGCGTGCTTTCTCCCGCGACCGTTTGACGGATTGAATTCGCGGGCTCATTCGAAGATGCTTTGTTTGAAGCTGACGAGTCGCCGAAGTGTTACCGGCCGCTTCTGTTTACGAAAGTCGCGATTGACGCTCGGTTCTGAGCTCGTACTTTTTTTCCTCCCGGGTAGACCATGAGTGCCGACCACTGATCTGTGGTACCGACTGGCGCAGAACGAAGTTGAGAAACGCTAGCGAGTGAGTCAGAATTTTGTGACGCCGCCCAGCTGCCCTGCTATCAACTGCGCAAAGCAAATGGTGTCAAAAAACGCGTTTTTTATCTTTTTGTTGGCCATGTTTCACCTCAATCAATGCAAAGAGAATTGCGGCTGTACAGTACGTCGGTCGACTCATTACTGTGCATAGATTGTAGATTGTCTCACTACAATGAAGCCTTCTTGGTGTGATCTTATTATGCTATCGTTATATCTTGCTTTTTCTTCTTGGCTTCACACTTCTAGACGACCTTCTACACATTGCACTCCTTGTCGACATGTCGCTGGTGCTTGAGACTAATTGGAAGTCACTGTTTGCTCACAATGTCACTGTTTGCTCATTCCTTGGTGCACATATTTCATGTTCAACATCAGGTATCTGAAGGAGGCACCATGAGACCCTGGAATTTGTTCAGAGGTACCTCAACATACTGTATTAGAGTGCTGTTTTGTGTGTTGTAGTTTCGTACAAAACCAAACTGCACTATGTTTGTAATATACCCTATAATTGTTCTCTACAATTAAAGTTGCAATGAAACATTGGCCATGAGAGGTGACTCGGCCAATGTGACCGAAAAATTCCTCGCATAATTTTCTCCATGGGTCATTTTGGATGTTGACAAACTTTCTTGTGAATAATGAGAGTTATGCACATGTGCTGCTTCTACTTTTCGTACAGATACTTCAGTTAGATAAAACCCAGCAAAGGCAGCAAGACAATCTCATGGGGTCACACCAAGGATAACGGCATTCCTGCTCGAGTCCCGAGTCTTGTGCCAGAACTTCACTGAACATAATTGTACATTCCCTTTCCTTAACGTTTCCCTATGAAATGTGTTTTTCTGTTGTTGTTGTTTTTTTGTAAAAAGGTTAGTGCAACGTTTAAACACCCGAACGTTCCTAAGTGATCTCCGTACCAGACAATAGGGTGTCCTATACCCGCTTCAGACGGGGCAACTTTTCTAGCGACTTCGGGGTTGCTGGCGGGTTGTTCCCTAGCTTTCCTTAGATCGACACGAATTGCTGAGATCGGGTTCGGCTCGAAGCGTACGAGCAACTAGGACAACTCGGAGACGAAGTGGCAGCAGCCAATCAGGAATGTGATATTTTCACGTGACACCCCTTTGGTGGTGATGATGACAACTGAAAACGTAGTTCTGGTTTGAAATAGATCGTTTTTGGAAATAAACTGTATCAAAAAGATGAGTTAGTATTCTCAGCACAATTTAAAGATATAAAAACATATCTTTTTTTTTTTTAAATAACTGTGCATCTAAATTGTGGAAGAAAAATAAGATTTCATGATGAAGATGGCAAGTCGTAGCAATTCGGTTTCTGCGTGTGAACGCGGGCGGCCCGTGTTGCTGGTGTTACGACGTCAAGTTGCTTGATGAAATTGCCCCGTCTGAAGCGGGCCTTGTTGCTGGGTGAAATTGCCCCGTCTGAAGCGGGCCAACAAGGCCCGCTTCAGACGCGGCAATTTCACCCAGCAACTTGACGTCGCAACACTAGCAACACGGGCCGCCCGCGCTCACACGCAGCAACCGAATTGCTACGACTTGCCATCATCATCATGAAATTTTATTTTTCTTGCACTATTTAGAGGCACAGTTATATAAAAAAAAAACATGTTTTTATATCTTTTAATTGTGCTGAGAATACTAACTCATTTTTTGAAACAGTTTATTTCCAAAAACGATTCATTTCAAACCAGAACCAAGTCTTTAGCTGTCATCATCACCACCACAGGGGTGTCACGTGAAAATATTGCGTCCCTGATTGGCTGCTGCCGCTTCACACTTCTCCAAGGTGTTCCAGTTGCTCGTCCGTTTCGAGCCGAACCCGATCTCAGCAATTCGTGTTGATCTGGGAAAGCCTAGGAATCAACCCGCCAGCAACCTCAAAATTGCTGCAAAAGTTGCCCCGTCTGAAGTGGGCCTTAGGGAACTGAAATCAAGGGCAGTGGAGCTCTTGGTTAAAACCCACGTGAAGATGTTTTTTTTTTGCCTTTTTTTAGTACATACTTTTTTACATATACATATATATACATATACATATACTTTTTTAAAGTTTTAACGTATTGACGCATAATTTACACACTAAATTACATTCAGAAGTTTTTTTATTCACACTCTGTGGCTCCCTAGTGCTTGCAATAGATTCTTGGTGAGATATTGCAAGCTTTGCAAAGGGAGGGGCATCTTCCCACCCTTTGCAGGCTGTAAAGCTGTGGCTTGCACAGCTCTAGCAGGTCGCACCTCACTCACTGGCTCCATCGCGAAGCATAGGTGCTGCATGAGTCGCACCACACCGTAAGGCCATATACGGTCGTGTCACAGCACCTGGGACCATTCGTCATTGCACTCAGCTATAGTATGGTGGCATGGTCGAGGCATAAAGCAGGGGTACAACTTGGAAATGCTGATCTTCATCATATTTGAAACACAATCTTTTATTACTTTTGTGTCCAGTTGTCAGTGTTTTAAGTGTCAGGAAGCAAGCAACAGCGATAGCAAGAAAAAAAATTGAAAGCCGTTCTTACTGAGAATCTATTACGAGCACTAGGAAGCCGCGGAGCATAAATAAAACGCTTCTAAATGTGAATTAGCGCATAAATGATGTGCTAGTGCCTCAAAAATTAAAAAAAAAAACAAATTAAATATAATTAGTAAGTGTAAAAATATACACTAGGAGGACTCTGACCAGAACTACACAGCCTGTAAGTTTGATATTTGGCAACTTAAACCACTCGGCCACCATCCAATTTTATTTCCAGGTCGTTTATCGAGTTATATGAATTTCGTTTGCAGCTGTCGGTTGCGAGAGATAGCCTTATTTTCATTTACTTTACTATTCCCACCAAATATGACAAGTGACCAAGAATAGAACCTCATTTGTCGGCCGAGGGACTGTGCTTGCATCAAGGCAAGCTAGCCTGTCTTGCTGGGCTCATATTTTGTTTCATCACCGGTTTAGGATTCTGTTGTCGCTCATAAAAAAAAAAAACTGTGACTAAGTATGACTTGTTTTGGTGTGCAGGTACCCTTGGCAGTAAACTCTGCTAAATGAGGCCAAATATATGCATAATTTTTTTAGCATATACGCATCTTTTTTTGCAAAATGAGCTACACTATTTGACTAAGGTGAAACAGAACGAGCCTCTCCACCTGGGTCTGTTTTCATCTCTTGCAGACACTTTCCTGCTTTTTGTGGTTTCTATCAGACTTTTGTGTCTCTGACCAGCCAAAGCATCTGTGTTAGACTAAGACTGGTTCTTTAGGATATGTGCAGGTATTCTTCGCAGCAAATGCTGCCAATCAGGAACACGAGTTTGTTCTCGGCCACCAAGAGCAAGTATTTTCAAGGTGAGCTATTGCCCGCCTATATGAGTTTTGTGTTCCATTCCTCCTATATGTATTGGTCTTGCATTAGTATTTCGTTGTCTCTCTTCTGCAAAAACACCCAAGTTTGACTAAGACCGGGTTCTTCTTATACATGCAGGTCTTGGCGGCAAGCACCAGCCAATCAAGGCCAGAAGTTTGCTCTTTTCCGCTTATGACAATTGTTTTTAAGGTGAGTGATTGATGCCTCTCTGAGTTGTGTGTTTCATTCCTCACAGACACTCTATTTTCTGTCTTTATAGTGGTCTTGTGTCAGGCTTTTGTGTCTCTGTCCGGCCAAAGCATCTGTATTATACTGAGACTGGGTTCTTTCGGATATGTGCAGCAATTCTTGTCAGCAAGTGGCTGCCCATCAGGAACACGAGTTTGTTCTCGGCCACCAAGAGCAAGTATTTTCAAGGTGAGCTAATGCCCGCCTATATGAGTTTGAGCATTCGTCAAGGAGCGCAAAAGCAAAACGCGGGGGTTGGCCATTGCAAAAATGCTGACTCGGAAGCGCATAGGGAGGAAGCTTTACAAAAGCATCCACCTGCCTCAACAAGTGAAACCGAAACTAAAAACGTGGGTTCCATTTGAAAAAAAAAAAAAAAAAAAAAAACATTGTCAGCTCGAGTTAACTCGGGGGCAGCACGAAGGAAACAAGCAACGGTACGAGTATGCTTGGTTCAGGATTTTGTAGGGGTGGTCGATGACTCGGTGTTTTCTAAAAAAATATTTTTTTTTCTCAAAGTGTTGTGGCCGAATATTCGGGGATGGGCATTGAGTCGGGACGTTAAGGTAAACATTTCATCGACGTGCCGGGATTCTTGTGCCTTGTTCCCCTAGCGAGGGGGACAGGGACTTCAAAATTTTAGGTTCGCAAAAGGGGTGCGTCAGTATTGACGTTTCATTTTACATCGGGCCTCTCAATTTAAAACGCACTATAAATGACATGCCTGAGATTCGTTTGGGTCTACTTCCTCTCAGCAAGTATATGGATCCTGTCTCAAAAGGTCTAATCTGATGTTGACCGCAACTCAGGTCTCCACCGACGATTCATCAGGACGAGACCCAACCGGGACACTAGGAAGCAGCGGCTTAAGCAAGGGAGGCTACATATACGACAGCTTGCAACGAAGTGTTTAGCTGGGCTTGTTGGTTTATGACTGGAAATGAGCGCCAAAGGAACGGGGACAGGTGAAGAAGTGGACGACAACACGGGCCCCATGTTGTCGTCCACTTCTGTCCCCGTTCCTTTGGCACTCATTTCCACTCAGATATGACAGCTTCTTGCAGAGAAGAACCGAGAATAGATAGATATGGTGGGTGTTTCATTTGCTATGCCTTTTGGCATGCACATTCTGTTTATGTTTCAACATTGCGGCAGAATTCAATTTCAACTATTGTAAAATACCAAGCATGCGCACAGATGGCAGAAGCGCCTACCCCCTGTTTTCGGAACGATCCGCAAATAAGCAAAGGGCATACCAGACACACATCCACCTGTTATGAGCCGTGCTCAAAATATTAAAGAACACATCAAGCGCCCAGGTGCCGTGGCGTCCTTGCCACAATAGTGACGGTCGCGGAGCTGACAGATCCCGGCCTGGCACAAGCCATGGCATGGCCTTTGGGAACCAGGGAATCGAGATTAGAGAAGTAGCACAGAAATTGGAGGCAAGCGGCGAAGGTGAGCAGAGTTAGCAGAAAACAAGGATGAAGGGGGTTCCGTCGCATGAGGCATCTATGTCCTGTGCATGTAATTTTGAGTATGCTGTAGGCGGCTACTCAAAAGAATTGTTACTTGGACGTAAATAATCGCAAATATCTCTTGCAGTTTTCACGGCCCACAAGCCAGCAGGCGCCAGTTCGTTCTCGTTCAAAGGTAAGGATTCCATATTTTCTAGTTTGCTCTGAAGCACCAATACTGAAGCCAGACAAGCTGTAGGGAATATTTAATTGATGGAGCTCAGAACGACTGGCGACGCTTTTATTGAAGTTTGTTTTGCTGCAATACACGTGGACAACACATTTGTTGACGTGTGTCCAGTTTTGTCGCGAGAGGCATATTATGTCACGTGCATGCAATTTTAAATTTATCCGGCTTAGTGTGCTGTAGGTGGCTACTCAAAAAAATTGCTACTTGGACGCAACTACTCGCAAATCTTTCTTACAGTTTCCACGGCCCCCAAGGCAGCAGGTGCGAGTTCATTCTCGTTCAAAGGTGAGGATTCCAGATTTTTTAGATTGCTCTGAAGCAGCAATACTAAAGCCAGACAAGCGGTACGGTATATTTAATTGACGGAGCTCAGAACGACTGGGGACGCTTTCACTGAAGCTTGTTTTGCTGCAATACACGCCTGTATTGCCGGAAAAGAAGCTTCAGTGAAAGCTTCCCCAGTCGTTCTGAGCATCGTCAGTTAAATATGCCGTACCGCTTGTTTGGCTTCAGTATTGCTGTAGGCGAAAAAACGTGTGCCCAGTTTTGTCACAAGAGGCATATTATGTCACGCACATGTAATTTTGAATTTATCCAGCTTAGTGTGCTGTAGGTGAATGCTCAAAGAAATTGCTTCTTGGACGCAACTAATCGCAAATTTTTCTGGCAGTTTCCACGTGCTAAGAGCCAGCAGGTGACAGTTTGTTTTTCCTCAAAGGTGAGAATTCCATATTTCCGGAGCAGGAATACTGAAGCCAGACGACCGGTACAGCATTTTTAATTGACGGAGCTCAGACCGACTGGAGGCTTCTGCGTTGAAGCTTATTTTTCTGTAATACACGCGGGCGACATTGACGTGTGCCCAGTTACGTCGCAAGAGGATATCTATGTCCCGCGCATGTAATTTTGAATCTTTCCGACTTAGTGTACTTTACGTGGCTACTGAAAGTAATTGCTACTTGGGCGCAACTAATCGCAAATCTCTCTTCCAGTTTCCACAGCCTACAATCCAGCAAGCACCAGTTTGTTTCTCCTCAAAGGTGAGCATTCCAGATACTCTCGTTTGGTGCGAAGCAGGAATACTGAAGCCAGAGGAGCGGATACGTATATTTAATTGACCGAGCTCAGAATTACCCGGTGCAGTGGCATTGAAGCCTATTTTTTTGCGATCAACGCAGACATAATTTTGAATCTACCTGGCTTAGTGAAGAATTGCTACTTGTCGCGAACTAATCACAAATCTTTATCTTGCAGTTTCTATATGGCTGCAGGTAGCAGGTGCTGTTTTCATTAAAAGGTGAGGATTTCACATTCTGTTTTCAAATGTCAAGTCTTTGAATGAGGGTTCTAAACAATTAACTTTCTTCTGCAGCAAATGCCGGATCCTCCAGTTTAAGGATATGTTAAATATATTTGGTATGGATAAGCCCAGTGTTTTGCTTCTTTATTCATAATGTGACAACAGCAAAATTTTTTATTTCATCACTCAGAAATACACACAAGGAGAGACTGCGTTGCAAAGAAATGTCGTGCTGAACGTGATATTCCAACTCGTATATAGTTTTATTGGAAGCCGATATAATATATTGGTTTCCAATATCCATAATACAATAAGTACACTGGAATCGTAAACCCTTATTGAATCCCCATACGACACATGGGGATCCAATAAGGGTTTATACTGTTTGGGATTTCAATGTTTTTAGCGTATTATGGATAATGGAATCCCATAACAAACCCTTATTGTAATACAATACAATAAATTAATGTTTTCCAATAAACTATCCAGATTGTATTCTAATACAATAAAAATATACTGTTTACCAATATCCATAATACGCTGTTCATATTGGGGTTTTCCAATAGGGAAGTCGTTAAAATACAGCCGATTATCCTCAAAACGTCGCCGGTCGTGGAGCAAACACACACAGATACACACGCGAAAACGTCTGCTAGTGTGGTGAGCTACAGAGCCAAAAAAACACGGTGGCGGTCCAGCGAACTAGAGAAAGTACTAATATAATCAAAAGCAAATACGGCGCGCTCGCGCTGGCTCGGATGACCTTGTCGCCCCTAATAAAGCCGGTCGTAGTATTGACTAAGACTAAATCAAAAATAGGTTGGGTATTATTTCTGCCGAAAAGGTTCGTAAAACCAGCGTGATTCAAATCGTGATTTAAAACATGATTTTAATACTGATTTCAATCATCTTGATTTGTGTTCTCCACAAAGGTCTAAGGTAAATTAGATCGCATAAACGATGCCATCAATAAAGGGTCATCGCTACATTGTGTCACTTATGCTCCGTGTCGTCCTTATATTCGGTGACGCCTAAAACGTCCGGTAGATACCCCGCCTTTGATAACACCTCGTTGAACGCCCAACAAATGCAGAGCGCTTACTGCACTAACATTAAACTCCGTGATTTTTTTTTTTCTTTATAAAGTAGTGACAAAACTTTCGTTCAACAAGGCACGCTTCGTTTGAAGTTTTTGAAAGCCAAAATGGCGGCGTTGCAATTAAGTGAGCGCCACAGCTATCAAACAGCTCATATCGTTCTTCCAGCGGTCTTTTATGTTGTCGCGTATCCCGCTTCTTTCTCACAGCAGTGATTGTGGGTGCTAGCGAGAAGCTCCAAGCGTGATTTTCACAGCTTGTAGGAATGAAAGCTCATAGAGGTGAGAAGGAAATGGCTTTACGGGATGTTGGACCATGCAGTCTTAGATGGGGTTTCAGATTCCGAGCACTGAGCGTTTGTACTACGTCCCGTTTTGAGTGAATACGTAATTTTTAATCTTATTTCTACATTCATTTCAACATTGCGATGCACTTTGTATATTCTATCGGCGCATAATCACACTTCCTAGACGCATTGCTGCGGGCCTTTTTGTGTGCTTTCGTCTTTCCGAGCGCGCGGATCTCCTGAGTCATTAAAGATTATTATTAATTTTATTATTATTATTATTATTAATATTATTAGTATTATTATTATTATTAAAACGACTGTGATGCCACGTTGCTTTGTTATAGTCAAGTACAAGTTAAGTGAAAAAATAGCACTACGTAGCAGGCTACGCCTTCGAATTGCTCTGCGAATCAAGCAGGAAGAACTTCTGGGTTTGAGGAAAAGATAGACGTCGGCGCGGCGAAGGGCGTGCGACGAGTAAGCACTTCATTTTTTTATATGTTCGAACTTGTTCAGATAAAGGCGTGTTTTACAGAAACAGCGTCATCAATCACAGGATCACTCCCAGCCGCAGCCGCCGCCGAGTAAAAAAGCTCTGGTGGTGCTGATGATACTGATTTTATTGTTCATAGGTAGTGCTGATGGTGCTGATTTTTTTTTATTGCTCATAGGTAGTGCTGACTTCCGGGTTGCGTTTCGACTTCATTATTACTGCTTTATGGTCGGTGAAATGCAGAGCCATGCATGCAAAGTTTAACGCGATTATATACGCATTTGACCGCAGCGCCCTCTCCTGTATAGACGTTGAGCGGCTACATGCAACGTTTCATTTATGAAAACCCCAGCTCTTGAGTGACTACCACAACTCAGAGCCCCCTACTCGTCCCGCAGTCGTAGCCGAGTGGTTAAGGCGATGGACTAGAAATTCATTGGGGTCTCCCCGCACAGGTTCGAATCCTGTCGACTGCGCAAACATTTTTTTTCTTTTTGTGTGAGCACGGACGCCGGACGGACGGACGGACAATGCTAGACCCTAAGGAGCTTCGTCCCTAAATACAAAAATGTCCGTCCGTCGAGTGAGATTCAAAACATTGAGGCCATAGCTGTGTGCGCGACTGCTGAGTGCGCGCTGAAGGCGAGCTCTCAGGGTTATTTTGCAACGTGCATTCCACACCACCAAGATTGATCAAATATGGCGGCAAATGAATGCCCCCAATTGTTTCCTCTACACAGGTTGTCACATAAAAAGGAAGTTTGGGGCATTATTCATGCGCTGCACTAGAGCCAAATGCGGGCTTAGCAATTTTCCGCCTAAGGCAGCCTTTAACAGTGCCGTCCGCCCTCCCCCCCCCCCCTCCCTTCCTTCTCCCCTCTCCCCTCCCCTCCACCCCCTGCTCCCCGTGGCCAGTGACGTGGGGAGCGGGGGGTTGGGGAGAGGAGGGTGGGGGGAGCGGCTATGCTTGGAGTTAAAACTTTAATATGTAGCTAGATTAGGATCTAGAATTTCCAAAGTAGCTGAACTCGGAGAAAGATTAAGACAAAAAAAAGAGGCAAATAATTTGGGGGCGGCTACAAATTGACTGCCTTTAACAATTCCGCCGCCATAGGCCTTCTGCCTACTCTGCCTCTTGGTAAGTCCACCCCTGACTAGAGCCACTAAATGGGCTATGCTTAGAATAGCGGTACTTTGCTCCCCGATCTCGTAGCGGGCGCCGACATCTTGGTGCTTAAAGACCGACGACCAGTTCGCGCTTTCCACTTTTCCCCCGCTCCCTCCTCTCCCCCCTCTACCCTGTCCACCGTTGCCTGTTTCCTCCTCCCCCATGGTGAGGATGATGTTCTGCCTTGCAGAATCTCGGGTCTGGTCGTCGGCTTTTAACGCAGAGCAGACGCAACTGTCGATCGTCACAATTCAAAAATGCGACTTCTTCAGCTTTAGGTGCGGTGTTAGGAAGCTAGCTAAGGTGATATCGTTTTGGCCTGCCACGAACTGCTTTAACATGTCTGGAGGACGGAAAATGTCTCCTGCGATTTCAAACAAAGCTTAAGGTAACCGGCAACGATGATTTTAAGCTCCAAGATGGAGGGAGTGCCTCTACTCTAAACCGTGCCTTATTTAGTGGCTCTACGCTTTACGATGCAGTTAGTGCAAGATTTGTTTATTGAAAGAAAAACACTTTTTACACTACACTTTTGGCGTCTGAAGCATTTACGCCTTGATAAAATAACCACTAGGCAACCTAAAATTCACGCACATACGTCTTAACGCCGCACATAAATGAGTGAATCAGTAATGCCCAGCGAGAAACCAGACGTTTTTGTTACAGCGTTTTTTTTTAGGTGAATGCAAGTATACAGTCAACCGGTCTACCAACTGAGCTATCAATGTGATATACCTGTATTTCAGTTCATTACAGGCGACATTCAATATATTTCTACCTTTTATTAGGCGTCCAGTGAGGTTCGAGCGTGAACGCGACGCCAGTGGACGGCAAAAGTCAACGAGCGCGTGAAGGAGCTCGAGCGTTTCAAAAGACACGCCCTACCTTTGTAGCCGAGTCAGGGGCAATTGGGACCGTGTCACACGCTCCCAATAGCCAGTGACACGGGGTAGAGTTCCTGTATTGGGGAGGAGATCGAACAGTCACGCCTCTAGCGGTGCGCTTCAGCTGTGGGGACAACAAACCGTATTTTCTTTTTTGCTTTTGATCCGAGAAATCGAAGATGACGATTCGAAGGCCGCTCCTCGTGCGACCAAAGCACTGGTCAGAGCGGAGCGCTCGTGCTCAGACCGTGCTCGGCCAGGTTCAATTTCTTTGTTATGCTGTGTTGGTAACACCGGGCTCCCTACGGGAGCCAGAGTTGCGCGTTCATGCATAGCATGTGGATCCAGCTCCTCACGTGACTGAATTCGGCGAATAGCAGCGCCGCGCGTTCGAGGCGCGCGGCGCGCTCAAAAGCCGGGGAACGTACGCCGGGGCGCGTGCAACGTCTACTTTGCTGCACGACACTTGATCCGGCTCCTCACGTGATCAGATCTAGGCGAATAGCGGCGAGGGCGGCACGCGGCACGTGGAATCAAACGCGCAACTCTGGCTCCCGTAGGGAGCCTATAGGGAGTATTCACTGGCGGCCATATCTGTGTGCGCGAATGCTGAGCGCGTGCTGACGGCGAGCTTCCACAGTTCTTTTGAAAAGTGCATTCCGCACCATCAGAGTGCCGGTCTTAGCATAGGCCCTTGTGGAGACTCGTCAACGCCCGCTTCAGTGGCTCGGCATCTCGGTAAGACAAGAGACGGTCGGCTATGGCGGCTCAATCTGGCGCGCGCTAAAAGCGTCTATACACAATTGCAAGCAAGGACACTGGCCGCCGCTATGTCTCTGCTCGTGCGGACACGCCCGTGCGATTTCAAGCTTGCCAAAGCTATGTTCCCGAGCAAGCTGCACGTGCTTGCACTCATGGGGCACCACTTGGGGCGGCATGCTTGCAATTCTCGATAGACCTTTCCAAGAAAGAACGTGTGTCCGGTGCCATTTTGAGTGTTCGTGCGTATGGCGCGTGCTTTGCTCGCTTTCCGAAGCGACGAACACGCACGTGCTGGACTGTGAAGATCGCACGCTGGACTGTGATTTTGTAAACATTGGAAAGGTCTATACAGGAACTCTAACACGGGGCTATTGGGAGCGCCCTCTTTAGAACCTAAAGAGGGCGGAGCGCCCTCTTTAGGTGTCACGGAAAGACTGTGTACACGACACGGCTGCATGTTTTAGGCCTGACAACGCGTACGTGCCGAGTAGAGTGAAATGAAACGCACGTATCAATAGTATCAGATTTATTTCTATATAGAGGAATTCGCGGAATGAGACGCAAGTATGAATAGGAACACACCTTTTTTTTAGTCACAGAATCAATTGAACCATACAAATACTTAAACACGAGGAAAACTTTCACAATTGAACGATACACAAGAAACGGAACGAAACAAATCAATAACACAAGCGCATACAATCAGAAGTCACGCCGGTTTTTTTAAACAAGTACAGATCGAAGCGAGAGTTGCCATTAATATTCGGAGACGAGACTCATCGATGCGTGCACGCGATTAATTAAAGAACGAAAGTAGGAGAAATATGAAATATATAAGTAGTATTCACTGGGCGCCATATTTGCGGGTGATGTCTAGAGCGCATGCTCTGAACGAGCCCACATTAATAGGCTGCTAAGACCGGCAATCTTGAGGGTGCGAAATGCACGTTACAAAAGAACTGTGGAAGCTCGCCATCAGCACGCGCTCAGCAGTCGTGCACACAGCTATGGCCGCCAGTGAATACTTCCTATAGAAGTATTAAAGCTGTAATATGGCATCACGCCTCCCCGAGCGCCATCCGACACGTATTGCACTACCCCAGGGATCGGCTGTACAGTTCACGACGCTGCGACGGAAGACCGTCTTCCCAAGCCCCAGCCATAAAGTTAATATATTAACCTAGAGGGAAATGTTCTATGCATTACAGGTGCTTCGGAACGCAGGGGCATAGACGCGGACTTCGGTGGTCCCAGCCGGTCGTCCCGATGGGCCCGTATCACTGGCGTCGCCTGAGGACCCACAAAGAAGCAATAACATATCGCCTACAAGTTCATTTTACCAAGTTTTTTTTTTTCTGACTTATTTCGAAGCAAAACTCTAGGATCATGCACTGTAAAAAAATTAAGTGAATTGTATAGTCCGTTCCACTAGGAAGAGCAAGAAAGAAAAGCTCTGGTGGTGCTTGTCTGCGTAGACGCGGAGCCGCAGCACGCCGAGCCTTTTCATTCATGTCAGTAGGAGAATGTGTGGTTTTCTTCTTTTTCTTTTTTTAAGCAGACAGATGGGATGGCATCTCAGAACCCCCTACTCTTTTTTTTTTTTTCTTCTTTTTCTTTTTTCATAATTTTTTTCATCTTTTTTTTTCCAATTTTTTTTTTTTGCCCTACACGAGCATGTGAGCATGTGCTCACGTGCTCGTGAGCACGTGATCTCACGAGCAGAAGCACGAGCACCCGACGCCGGGCCTACGGCGGACGGCGGACGGACATGGCTAGCCCCTAAGGAGCTTCGCCCCTAAAAAACGCCCTCCCCCCCTTCAGCCCGCGTGTGGTCTAGTCCGCCGAGTGGGCTCTACCTAACATCGGGCTGGCGTTCGAACTCGGTTTAAACTCGCTTAATTTTGGAAACTTTACGTGCAGATGCGCGCATTTTGATATACAAATAAGTTATCGTGTAATGCTATGCTCGATAAAAAAAACGAAAGGCGTGCAAATAAAAAGGAAATTGGCAAAACTGTGTCATAGCGGCCGGTCTCTCCGGCGAAAAGTAAATCCGGTTTCTGTAGCCTTTTACAATACAAAGTTCGTACTGGCGTAGGCCTTTAGCGACAATGAGTGCAAGTCTGGAATAATAAATAAAAACGTGCTCTCCTGACGCAATAGACGCAGTGGTTGAGGGTACTGCCGTCTCACAACACTGCTATTGAAGTAATGGTAGAAAGATATGCTAGTTGATCCTTTACTTAACTAAAACAACAGAAGGCTGGGCTGATTTTGAAGTAGCCATAACTATTCTAAGAACGCGAACCACTTCACAACGGTAGCCGCGAGCTCGAGTTCGATATTCGGTACAGCCTGCCGGTACAGCCAAAAGATGGAGAACGGCAACCACCGCTAAAATTAGAGGATAAACTTCTCCGCTAAATATAGCGGGTTACGTTTACCCGCTCAATCTAGCGGGAAATTGACGTCACGTGACCTCAACACCACTTCAGTTTCCCGCTAAATTTAGTGGAAACATTTTTGCTAAATTTCTCCGCTAAAATTAGCGTGAAAATTTCCACCCTAAATTTAGCGGATCAATTTCGCGAAAACTTCCCGCTACATGGCAGGGGAGAAGAAGAGGGTACGGAGTGGAAGGAGGAAGGATGTGCATACCCTCCCGTCCACCTCCTTAAGAGCTGCGTTCTCATTCTGCTTTGCAGAAAACTGTGAATGTCTCTCCTTTTTTTTTGTATCAATTATAATAGAGATATCAGAAGCTCATAAAAGTAAAGCTTGGTGCGTGTGTGTGTGTTTCTTTTGTTCTTCTTTTTTTAGGGTGCTGAGAGCTTATAGAATGAATTATGATCATAAATGGACTATCGCTAAAAGTGGTTTAGGGCTGATGTAAGCTGAGACTGCAGCCAATGACACAAGCACCAGAGCTCAACCTGTCTGTTTTGAGGCGTTATTCCACAGAAGGAGCGCTCGCGCTGGAAATACAAGTCTCCAAGCCAGGAGCGGGGGCTAGCTCGCGCTTGTAGCTTTGGCTGCAGTCTCAGATTAAGGTTGAACGGAGTACAAAAGCATCGAGGCAACTATAGTTGATTGCAAGCTAAGAAAAAACCGGAAATGCCTCTCAGAGGAAACTGTATTCCTACGCCGAGAAACGCCAGCCAATCGTTTTCATGACGTCACAATTCCGTGGACCAATCGCGATCCTTTTGAAAAAAAAAAAGCTCAACATGGCTGCTGGCCTTAGCAACGCGACGCTAGTTTCTCGTGACAATTATTCTGCTTTTTTGCACCGTGTTTTACGTGCCCGAGGTTACGCCACGAAATCTTAATGGTATCGGCTTGCGTTTGCAGCAGTTTTTGCGCGACAACGTGAGAATCCAGCGACGCTATCGCCAACGAAAATTTCGAAGCGGGCGCGAGGCTTAGCACTGCTGAGAGGTGAGAAGCTACGCCGGACGTCGTCCGCTTCGTTGGATTTCTGTCGCCTCTGCCCCACGTTGCTACTCAACATAGTACCGGCACCGCTGCTTCAATTCGCTGTGGTTTCCGCGGGTGAGCTGAGATTGCCGTGCACCTCAGTGGGATCCATGACGGAAGACAAAGAGAGCGGGGCGTAGGGTGCCTACATGTCTGTCTGTCTCAGGGTGAAGACATTCATTGTTGCACTGAATGTTCAGCGCGTGACGCTCTCGCGCACTCGTTGCGTGACCTGGGCGCTAAAATGGCATCTATGCATTAGCCAAAGCTACGCGCTCGAGCTGATTGACACCGGATTGCGCGTACTTCAAAATGCATAAAAAAACGATTGGGCGTAAAAATGGCTGAAATGTCACCACTCAAGCAAAAGCGCGCGTTTGTATGAAGGCACTCTGGCGGGGCGCGGTGGTGGTGTCGATGTTTGGGAGGGTGCCGATTTGTCAAAACCCGAAAAGTATAATTATTCTTGTTTTCTATTAATCCAACAAAATAAAGGCACACATTTCGTGCGCAAAGCCCACAAAACTAAGTAAATCACTAAATATTTATTATTTGCAGGAACTATAAGTGCTTTGTTATTTATAATTTTGGCGAGAGAAAGGTTGGTTTCGTTTTCGCCGCTTTCCCTCAATCGAAGGCGCTGGAAGACGGTATGTTAGACAGTATCTTGGACAGAAAATGAATTGGGAAGACGGTACATTGGACATGACTTTCTTTCTTTACTAAACAGCTATTTCGTTGACAAAAACGTATTCTAACTTATTTAAACGTCCTGAATGAATTAAATAAATATTGTAGTAGTTTAAGACACGTTTACTGGAGGAAGAAAAAGCAACGTTGCTAGCGAACTACTTTCTCGACGGCGGAGGCACTTCAGATGGGCGCAATGCGCTTGTGGGTGGAGCTAAAAGATTGTTCTTAGGTTGCATCCGACTATAATGGGTGATTCTGAAGGGAAAACGCCTTTAAAGGACGCGACACTGTACTACGTTTCATACTTAATATGCAACGCTGTCAAGTGCTGGCGCGAGAGCGTGGCTTCATCCATGCTTTCGTTTGCGCGAGAGCGCGTGCAAACGATCAACGGGATGAAAGCCCGTGCTCGCGCCAGCAGCTTTGACAGCGTTGTATATTAAGTATGAAACGGAGGATAGAGCGCCGACGTTAGTGCGCACGACGCGAGCCCGCTGCGACATTAGCGCGCTTGACACTAGAGCGCATGTCACGAGAGTGCATGACCAGTTGAGCGCGCGACACGAGAGCGCAAGAACAATTGAGCGAACACCGCCAAATGTGTTATGTACCCGTGGCTCCACACACAGAACAAAATTGTGCAACTCATCGGATCAGAGCACTGGAGATTTTCTGATTGATTGAATATGTATTTTAATGAAAAGTAAAAATACATCAGGTACAACTCTTTCTAACCAATTGTTTACTGACATCGGAGAGAAAAGAGGGCAGGGGAGTGGGGTGGGGCATATAGGTACGGGGAATGAAAGCTGTTGGGTGGAGCAGCGAGCCTAAAATTTTTTCATAGTGCTGCGATGCGCCTCTCGGATATACTAGAAATGGCTTACTTTTCGCTATATTTGGTCTACTCTTGACAAGAATTTGGGCTCTGATCTATTTGGTGGCTATTTAAAGGTACCTCACATAACTTTAAATAGTATTTTGACGTCCATGACCGCATTGGAGAAAGCTCACCCGCTAAAAGCTATGAGAAAAGAACTCATCGAATGAAAGCTCAGCGCAATTTTATCGGGTGCAGAGTTTTCCAGCCTTCTGACGGATAGAGGAAAAACCTCCCTTGCAAATCTGTGAGTCATAAATCAAAGAACTAATGAAGCTTTATAGATCACCTGCATTTTTTTTTTTTTTTTTTTGCGGAAATAGATGCTACAGATTTCTTTTTTTTTTCAGTTTTTTGTAACACGTTTTTGGTTTGTCACACGAAAAATTTCGTCGACTCCTTTCGCAATGTCCTTGGTGAATGCCGCGGCGTAAATCCGCCAATGGACCTCTTGGCGAATATGTGCTGCCACCTAGACACGCGAATCGGTTCGAGACTAGGTGACTGAAAAACAACGCGCGCACAAGGCCTCTCCCACCCGTTCCACACCCAAAACGTCAGCTACATCCTGTTCACCCATTGAGGCGATGTGACCTAGATACGGCTACCCCAAGCTCACCTTTGTCCCCATCGTGCGTAATCTTCCGCCCCGAGGTCGGCACAACGAAACCGCTCAAAGGCGAGAAATTCAAGATGGCGGATTGTTTGGAACTAGATACTCTCGAACCCAGGCGCATGAAATACTCCGCGCATGCGCACCGCGTATTTCTACAAAAGGTCCATTATACATAAAACACGCGATGCCTGAACAAGTGGTCGGTGCGGTCGGGCCACTGGCGCTGGACGGGTTTTGCGCTCTCGCTACGCCCTCGAGTCGCTGCGCTCTCGAGTCGCGAAGAGAGGAGCGCGTGGCTCGCGGTAGAGGCTGCGCCACCTGGAAGTGAGCCTAGTGTAAAGGGTCCGTGGCCTACTCCGATGTGTTTACGCTATTCGCCCGGCGCTCCCCAAGCTTTGGCATTGCGCCTTTTAGTGCGGAGAAAAGCTCTCACAGCTATCTTTGCTCGCTCGGCGCGTGCGGCGCGACCCAGGCAGCACACCATATTGTGCTAATATTGGCGTCATCATGGTTAAGGTTGCCCCATATTGAACCAGGTTGACCAGTCCAGACCCAACATTTCAGGATCCTGGAACTGAACTGGCTACATGACGGCAACAGTTGCCGTTTCTGCCAGCCCTTAACCAATATTGTGGAATCCCGGCTTCATGACGGCAACATTGGCCGTTTCTGCCAGCTTTCAAAGATATTGCTGCATCCCGGCTACATGACGGCAACATTTGCCGTTTCTGCCAGCTTCCAAAATATATTGCTGCATCCCGGCTACACGATGGCTACACGATGGCTACAGGACGGCAACATTTGCCGTTTCTGCCAGCTTGCAAAAGATATTGCTCTATCCCGGCTACATGAAGGCTACATGACGGCAACATATGCTGTTTCTGCCAGCGTCCAGCCAATATTGTGGAATCCCGGTTAAATGACGGCGACATTGGCCGTTTCTGCCAGCTTTCAAAGATATTGCTGCATCCCGGCTACATGACGGCTACATGACGGCAACATTTGCCGTTTCTGCCAGCTTCCAAAATATAATGCTGCATCCCGACTACACGATGGCTACAGGACGGCAATATTTTCCGTTTCTGCCAGCGCCCAAGCCATATTTTGCGGCATCCCGGCTACATGACGGCAACATTTGCCGTTTCTGACAACTTCCAAGAAATATTGCTGCACCCCGGCTATATGACGGCTACATGACGCAAATTAGAAGAATGTGCAGAAGAGGTAGCACGAAGATATCGGACAGCGAGGCGTCAAAAGGGCATGGCTTGTGGAGGCTACGCGGCTAACGTCATGCCCTCTCCTACCCTTCTATCCTCCTTGGCTGGTACGGAGGCTGCGATCGTTATAAAGTCAGCTCCAACCCTTAAACATGCCCCCTCATACAATATTTGACGCTACGATTGCGTGTGCATACCTCCCTCTGCGATCCGAAACAGCAAGTACGTCGCAAACGCTGGCAATCAGGTATGAAGCAAGCGCCGCCATCTTCTCCGCGCTTCTGCGGTAGTAAATAGTTAGTAAAAAGGCAGTAACGGTCAGAAAAAGGTAGTAATGGCTGCATTTGCTATATTTTTACTACCTATCGCGCGTTTGAGGTAGTAAACAGTTAGTGAAAGGTAGGAACGGTCAGAAAGAGGTAGTAACTGCTGCAGTTACTAGCTTTTTACTAGCTTTTTTTTTTAGTGTGTGGTTTCTCATGCGAGCAAGCATGGGCAGCGTGCGCCTGAACGTAGCTTTCTGCCAGGTTGTAAATGCACGCACTTTCCAGCCCGAGCAGATACATGGCGGAGGCCAGATTCCCTGCTTGCAATCGGCTATACTCGGCGTCAAAAATGAACCTCTTGGCGAATATGTGCTGCCACCTAGACACGCGAACCGGTTCGAGACTAGGTGACTGGGGAACAACGCGCGCCCAAGGCCTCTTCCACCCGTTCCACACCCAAAACGTCAGCTACATCCTGTTCACCCATTGAGGCGATGTGACCTAGATAAGGCTCCCCCAAGCTCACCTTTGTCCCCATCGTGCGTAATCTTCCGCCCCCAAGGTCGACACAACGAAACCGCTCAAAGGCGAGAAATGCAATATGGCGGATTGTTTGGAACTAGATACTCTCGAACCCAGGCGCATGAAATACTCCGCGCATGCGCACCGCGTATGTCTACAAAAGGTCTATTGTCTGCAACATTGTCAAGGCTAGCGTAGCTTAAAACCCCTCTATCCTGGGAACGTAGCGCCATTCATCATCGCGGAAATGCTCGAGACACGTGCCGCGAGTCACTTCTGGGAAGAACATGACGTCTGAAATCTAGCACCGCGCTGCGCTGTGCCACCATGATCTTCCCAAGGGGGTCACGTTCCATGTGCCTCGTGCATCGACGTACCTTGCGCTACTTTTGAAACCTGAAGGGGCTTTAGCGTAGCTTCCACACTGCGGCCGCCGCGCACTGCTGCGAGAAAACTTGAATTCGTTTTCCGTTTTTTTTTCGCATGCCCTCGTGAAACTTGCCTTGACAGAGTTGGAGCACTGCGGATCCTAGGCTAGCCTGATAATGTAGTACATAGCAGTATACGCCGAGTATAAGCGAAACGGTGAGCCTAATAAGCAACGCCTGGCGTTTTCTAAAGCCGGGGTCGCACTGCTCGTACTTCATGCTAGAGACCGTCTGCACACACGAGCCACCGCAATATCTGTGGTTGGAATGCCGCATGCCAAGTTTTCTCCTTTAAGCCATTGCCATGCGGCATTAGAAGCACGGATCTCTCAATGTCTCGCGTTCGAATCTGTATGCCTTTGTAGGGCCCCGGCTTTAGCTGTCAGTGACACCAACACGCCAGACCGGGCGTGAGAACTACGACCACGTATACAAAGACACATCACCGTGTCTTCCTGTTTGTTTTTGATCTGAGAAATCAGGGATGACGATTCGAAGGACGTTCCTCGTGCGACTGCAGCACTGCTCAGAGCGAAGCGCTCGTGCCCAGACCGTGCTAGGCGAGGTTCCATTCCTTTGTTATACTGTGTTAGCAAGCACCAAACTTTCCGGACAACAAGCTCAATAAACGCCCCCTATAGTTCGATCTTCTGCCAAATGCGTTCAACAGACATTGTACCAATGGGTTTTGCTGAAGGTTAAAGAGAGAGCATTCTCAGCGGCTGAATGACGCGGCGTCACAGCTTGACCAGTTCACGAGTTGGTAATCGGGCTGAATTGGTGAGAACGTCTCACCAAAACAGAGAGGTATCGCTCCATCTGATATGCATGCTCTTAATACTCCTTCACTCACAGGTCGATGTCAGAGTGCCGTGTGCATGACCGAGAAGGAACGCTTCTTCTTACATCTAGAAGATTTGTATTTAAGCTGTTACCCCGAGTGTAAAAGTTAAGGAGGCCAGAATGACTTTGCTGAGCCAGTATCGAACATTCTAGGTCGAACGTTCGAGATACCGAGTGTAGGAGATAGAGGGTTGAGCGTGAGCTCTGCCGACTCACCCAGATTCTCCCGACGACAAGGCCACATTCCCTCTCGCTCCTGCAGCCAGCTGTCACCGCCGACGCCGCGACGTAGGCTGGTGCAGTTTCGACGCCTTCCTTCTTTTCTTCCTGGCAGTAGTTCGCCGACTAAACCTTTATTCTCAGTTTATGCACGTCGAGCCTTCTTCACCAGCGACATTTCAGATGGAGATTCGGCGTAAAGGCGAAAGCGTTTCTTCTACAGGTTTTCCCGCTCATTTTAGTCCAAGCGACGACCAATTTAATCCCGGCGTCACTCAATTTAATCCAAGCGCCATACAATTTAATCCAAGTGCCACACAATTTAATCCCGGGGAGTACATGAAGCATTAAAATACAATATGAACAAAATATTCAACAACGCCTATCATGAAGGAAAATGTATTCTCAACTCACTGCTTTGTGACTTCTAAAAAGTGGTGCACATAGTCCCGAAGGATAAGGCGCGGTTCAAAATGTCTCTCGCACACCGCTGATGTCTCGGCGAGGCGTTTATCCTCTCGGTTAAGATTTGTTTTTCACTGTAGTCTGCGCGACTCCTCCTTTGGCGCACGAAACAGCGACAGCTTACGATCGCTGGTGCTCCGGCTGCCCTTGTTGACTGGGCCCGACTTGCATCCCGGCGCGAAGCAGTGTGTGTGTCCGTCTTTTTCCATGCATTTATGACCAAGACGGCAACGGCACGGGGAAGACTCCCCACCACTACACCACACAGAAAAGTGCTACGGTGCTACATTCGGGAGAAGCGTACCGCCTCAGCTTCGTCGTCTTCTTCGCTCATCGCAGATCTGCCATCTGCCACAAATTCTCCTAGGGCACAGAACTCCAGCGCCACTCGCGGCATCTACGTTGACCGCCTTCATGCGGCCCATCGTAAGCGGGCGCCGCTCTTGCCACTGCATCCTCTAGAACACTGTACCTCGAGCGTCAATCATAACTGCGTACCGGCCAACGATACTAGATTACCTCAGTTGTGGAACTCTTGTGGAAGGGTGTACCCCCTTCACTCACTTCAATCCGGCTCCCGTCGTTTGACTTTCGTCGATCGGCAACAACTTCATTCACCACAGTCGCGTACTCCCTCGGAAAGTACCACTGAACCCGCGAAGCCATCGTGTCGTCTGCTGGCTAGGCGAAACCGGGTGTGAAACATCGTTACGGGCTTTTGTCCTTGCTTTATGGTACTGAGACGATGAAAAACTTCTTCGTGATTAGATATTCAGAAGGCACGATGCATATACAAAATGATTAACTTTTTTATCAGAAAATTTATAACCTAGCATCGAGACGCCATGCATTTGTCCGTAGCAGCGGCTCTAGCGACGGTTTGTTTGGAGCGGAATGCCATGTTGTGACGTCATCACATATGGGTTCAATTGGCGTATTACGTCTCCTGCACCCAAAGATTTGCGGTTTTTCGCCAAAATATAATGCACAAGGTGCCTAAGAGCAATAATAGTAACGTTCGGAATATCCACGGAATTAACTAGTGCCATTGGTCAAAGTGTATGGAGGTAGTAGGGATACTAGACACACGCCCAAAATATAAAAAAAAAATTAAAAAAAAGGTTCTGGCGCGATTTGAATCCGGAGTTTCACGCCGCGACAAACATACCCCCCCCCCCCCCCCCCCCCCACACACACACACACTTTACGGGCCAAGAAAAAAATAGTGTCAAGTATTTCTATTGCCCGTAGTGTACTAGGAGGACTTGCAAGCTAGAAATTGTTATTTTTCTTGACTAAAACCAAACAACAGCATGCCATTAAAAACAAGCCTCTACAACAACACTTTTTTGAGATACCGCAACTAAGTATATTTTCTAAATCACCGACCTTTTCCCTTTCAAGTAAGCTACTTAGTGCCGCGAAAATCAGAATATTGATAGCGAAAGCGACAAGTGAAAATGATGCCAAAGCCAACGTTAAAAAATAACTGGACTTTTCTGCGCGCTGAATTCAGGGGAAGCCAGGCTTGCAAGTCGAGCAGGTAGTCTAAAAATAAACAAAAATTAAAAATGCTCGGCATTTCTTTCTTGCTGCATGGGTGCTTTCGCGAGCTTCCAAAGTATTCATTTAACGTCGTGGAACTACCTGTAATCAGTTCAAAACAAAATCTACAGCACAAAGACTAAACCCCTGCCTTCCCTTAACGTCACTTTTTCATTGTTGCCTGTATTGACTTTCACTGTGAAAAACACGGTCGGGAAAAAAATCTGTAAATTCAATAATGTCATAAACAAAAAATTATTTTGGCCCAATATTTAGGTTAGTATTTCAGAGATGTTCTCTGGTTTGTTTAGCAAATTTTCAGGCAAATCTGGGACTATAAATAAAACACCGGAATGCCCATTTATGTCATGATTTTAAGCACGCTTATTTTACGATGATGGTCATTATCAGATATTTTCAGCGAAAATTATTTGTGCAATCTTGTTTTTCCGCGTTAATATTAATCAGGTGTTCTTTTATTTTGCATGAGCACTTATATTTACTTTAAATATTATTAGATTAGAAAAACCTGTATCACGATGATAAGCAAAACGCACGCTACTCAGGCCAAAAATTATTTACATGACTTCCGAAATCGCCTCTGCACCCAAGGCTGCTTTAAACATTTGCTACATTTGCATTCACGAAAACAGAAACTACAGAAACTGCCAGAAGACCAAACAACCCCGACTAACCTTCGAGTCTCGAAGGTATACCTCTTGAATCGCTTTCAACGTTGTGCACGGCGAACGCTTGTCTCGGTGAGTGTCGTTGCTCTCGTTTCAGTTGCTGCAAACATAACCGACACGAATTAATGAACCATTCTTCAGACACATACGTTTTCGCGTCGTTCGTTATTCCCGGGATGCCAAGTAGCAAGTCAAACCACAAGCAAAAAAAAAAAAAAGTTACTAAATGTACGCGTGCGCGGCCATACGCAGAGGCACACAAATAGATATGCAGGAGAAAAAAATATTGTGGAAAGCGACTAAAGACAAGCAGATCGACACCTCGTCACTGTCGAGACAGCTGGTTTCGGTTCTGTACCAACTACGACTGGGTATAAGCACATGCACTGCACTTCCTATATTGCGTAATAAAACGAAATATTATCTTTGAAGTATGCCTGTTGAGTTGTTGAAGGAAGGATAACACATGCCCTGTACAAATGACGGAACTACGAGGAATAATGGCAAGTTTTGCAAATAACATTATGAAAAGGAGACGACTGACGTCTGCTAAGCGCTTTGAAGTGGCTTTCCGCTTGGGACACAACGAACAAATCACTGAGGGCCACGAAGCTCTTGTGAATATGTTTAAAGAGTTTGCCACTGACATCCACTCTATCAGCACGGATATTTTTTTTTAATGTTACTTTTGACAATACCTCAGTGATACACAATTTATTCAATATTTGTGAGCATATTTTGTTTCCAAAAGATAAATTTCTCGTTCTCATCCTTTCACTGAAGCTCAAACCAGCTGACCAGCATCCACGTTCAAATAGAGACCTCTTAATTTTTCTTCGTTAACCAATAACGTGTGTTTCTGCGAATACTTTCAAAAATTCCTAAAACTAGGTTGTTTGAGAGGAAAAAAAAACTCCTTTAGGAAAAAAACTGGTAGCCACGGCTGACGTCAGGGATTGCAAAGAAAACATACTGATAAGAACATTAAAGTGGTCATGAAACCAATGCTCTACTTTCGCTATATATTACTTAGAATCACTTGCTAACGTTAATAACTCTAAAAAACTTGCATTAGTTTTTTCTGTCTAAACAACTAAAGTCGCAAAACAAAATCCACAAATAAGAGCATTGTTTATGCCTTAAACTCGGAGCCAAACAAGAGGCTACGTGGCCTGGTGCTTGTCATATGCCGCCAACGTTAATCATTGGCACACGCTGGGGTACGCAACGTAGACAACGAGTGCTGAGCTCCTGGCATTGTTAGATTTCGACTATTCTTATCACCGCAGTGGTTGGACACGAGCCACTACCCGAGTATCCGTCCAGGCGTCGATTGTTACGAGCTGAAGACGAGTGCTCACGCGGGTGGTTTCATCCAGCTTTGCCAAGGCAATACTGAAAGAAATAGTCCCTTTTTATCCACGCGATTTCACCGCGCAAAAAAGCTTCTGAATCAATGGTGGCCTGTGCTAGTATACTTGTGCAAGACAAGGACCAGTACGCCTCTGCAAAGTCATGAACCCGATATATTATCATGACTTCTTTAATTATATAAGTTTTACAAATTAGAGTTTTACTTGGTTAAAATAAGGATATAGTTCCAATTAAACACTTGTCGAGCTTCTTCGAACATACCTAAATTATCCAATTTTAGGACGACTTGAAGCACGTGGGGAGAGCGGGCGTGCGTTAAAGTTACCGCTCATGCAGCAAGTGCAAGTCCGGCAATGCAAAAACGCAGATGCTATATCTATCACTCGCGTTTTTCAATAGCTATCCTTGCGTCTGCTGCACAAGAATGGAAGAATATTTACAAGAGATACACATCATACGAATAAATCCGCAGCTTAGCGTACGATCTCCAGAGCCATAGCCTCCTCTATACTCATCACAAAGCCTGGAAGTTCGACGTTGGAGCTATAGAGCGCCCGGTCGCAGATTCGGAGCGCGAGGATCTGGTAGCACAGAGCATTTCTCACGGAAGCTGGTAGTGAGTGCACAGCTTTTGCAGCGGCGAGGACGCGCAAGAAACGCGAGGAGCACGAGCGGCCATTCCATCGCTCGGGAGAAGTGTGTTTCGGCGTCTCGCCGCAGTGGGGCGCCCGTTACATGACTCTCCTCTCGTCCGTTGTCTGCCACTTTACCTTTTCACTTTCGGCGGCCGCGTCTCATGGCGATTTGCCAGGCTTTGTCAGCATAGAGGAGGCTATGCCAGAGCCCAGCACGCGAAAGTTCGTTGCTTTGAAGAGCGAGTAAACCATGCGGCGTAGGCAAAAATGTTAAAAATTACACCGGCCAGGAAGTCGTTTTTGGAAAGGCCTAATATAACTTTCCAAAATGGTTAGACGAGTTAAGCGTGAACGCAGCTGAAGAAACGTCTCGAGTTCAAGTGCCCCCTCATTGGCAAATAAATTAATTCTTTCCTCAAAATTTGCCACGTAAAACTTAAAAATGGCAAATAAAAAAAAAGAAAAGAAACCAAGATATATGAGCCCAAGAATATTTTGGTAGCGCTCTACCATGGTTTCCTTCCGTGACGTCATGACCAGAATTTTCGTAGCCGTGACGTCACGAGCTGTTATACTTGTTACTTCGAATTTGTTAGGAACGGCGAAACAGATTGTCACCGTAAAAAAGAAAAAAAAAGAGGTTTGAAAATTTTATTTATCGCGTTCTTAAGCCAGTACCATCACAGTTGACAGTCTGAAATTACTTTTATTTCTGTCGAAGACACACTAAATACGTCACTGTGAGCGTGTGGCCAATATTAGAAAAGCGACCGCAGCAATGCTCTAGCCGGCTCAGGGCGCAAGGCTTTGAGCGGGCCTGATATGCGCAGGAGCTCGCGAAGTGCGATTGCGGTGCAAAGTTACATCCTCGTTCTTGTAACGTCGGCTTCGCACGTACTTACCGCGAAACAGTGTGGTATAATACTTAAGATAGGGGGGGGGGGCAGTTTAACGTTCGTTTCTCGCTCTTTCTGTCAAGTGAGATTGAGTACGAGGAGCCATTCGTGTTATCTCAACATTGTTTGACATCGATACCCTCGCTGTAGGTAGCTGCAAGGGGGATAGAGATTACAACAGACAGAAACGCATCGGGTGACGCATGGGGCCCACATCGATCATCGTAAACGGTCCACTCCCATCACGTGAGTGCGGAGTTTTGCGTGTTTCTCCTTTTGATCCCGGGCACGACGTGCAGCGGAGAGAAATGGGGATGCTACAAGCTTGCTCTCGCTCTTCGACGTGCTTGATTACGGCAATGATCGAGCCGAGACGCGGGGATGTGGGGTCGTGGAGGAAACGGAGCCCTACGTCGCGCTTCGTTTTATCGACGGATCTGTGGTGCAAGAGGGAGGTCGTCGTCTCGGTCCGCCAGTGAAACAAGATGTGATGCGGAACGAGGGGAAATGGTAATTAAACCTCAACTACTGGGACAAAAAAAAAAGGTCGCAGATCCTTGGGGCTATTCTCTCGAATGCTCACGTACTCGGCAAAAGCCAGTTGCTTTAGTGGCAATGTTGCAAGAGCCGTCCAAGATTATAAGGTGTTTCATGTTTCACAGAGCGTCAATAATCACGGAGGACATACAATGAGATACCTCGTGTTGCCCGAGTCTCACCATAGTGTCGACAACAAGAAACAACCGACAGCGAATTACCACGAAGACGTGCAGCATGCACGCAAAGATATCTTTGAAAGGTTTGCGAATACTTGGTGGTCATGAAGTAAGAAAGATTGATTGCAAGCCTGCAAAACGATACTTTCGGGTAAATACTGCAGGTACGAGGTCTGTAGGCGTCGGTTGTTTTGATCTGGAGCTCTAGTGGGACTAGGGCATTACTACGCCTGAAGAGGAGTAACCCAAGCGTACTTTATATTGTGTGACTTGGACTTCGGGTTGTCTTGACAGGGGATGACACCTCCCAAAACGTGGAGTTTACGTGAAGAGACTGGAATAATAATAAATGGGTGGAAGTCGGCACCGGCTGGATCCATAGAGAGCTAATTAAAATCATCTAGAGCACTTTGGAGCGTCACGTGTATAAAGTGTTGGAACGCCATAACCACTGAACAGAAGAATACATTAATGCGGTGTTTCTGGCGTTGGTAGGCCGCGAAGTTGGGAGAGGAGTCTGTGGTGCCAATCATTGCAGATAATTGTCAACAAAAATGTATTAAGGTATTAAGGGGGATTCACCCTCTCGACACTCAATGGGCAAATTTTGCTACACAAACCTGCGTTTCAGGAATGCACCGGAGTGTTGAATATTTTTGAGGTTCTTATGAAAATGTAATGAAAGTGGTGTGACCCCTCAATTTCCCCCCAGAGCATTGGATTTTTTAATAAAATCGAGAAGTATGACCTTTTTGGACTGCTTCAGTGTATTTTGGGGCAATTAGAAATTGAACTTACTTAAATGACAAAAGTGACAAAACAAATTGTAGTACGTACTAGAGGTGACTCCTATCTTAATTTTAAAACCCTCACGGGAGTCCTAAAAAATTTGCTATTTGCAGATTTCCGAAAACAATTTGACAGGGAGGTTTTCGCTAGATTTATTTTCAACTGGTTCATGAAGATGGTGACACCAGTACCACATGCCCCAAGCCACATAATTTGTTGTTGTGCACTCTTAAAAAAAAGCTAGTAGTATTTACTAGGTAAGAGCTAGTAACCGCTTGTCACATATGTTACTAGGTACCTAGTAGCCTGAGGTAGTAACGGTCAAGCTAGTAACGGTTACTAGGTCACGAAGTTAGTAACTGTTACTAGACTCCAAGTAGATTCCATGTATTTTACTACCTCTAGCTAGTAACTAGCGCTACCTCCCGACGGAAAACCGGAAACGCAACTAGTCACGTGATTTCCGGTGGGAAAAAAAAGTGTGGGGTTATGCCACTTACCACCAGGTGGCAGGCGCAACAAAAAATTGAAACTGTAAATGAGTAATCCAGGTGGCGCTAGTCACCGTCCAATTAAACGTACACAAAAAAGAAAGCCGATTATTTACAGTTTATTTCAATTCTTCCACATTTTCAAGAATACACATATGCACACACACCCACATTTTTAACACGCAATCGACACAACGAATTCAACAGAAAGACAGGCTTACTAAATCACTCAAATCGCTAACTTCCCGGCGGGGGCAGTGCGGATCGAACCCAGGAGGTTCCCAGCGCAAGTTTTCGAGGTGCGACGCGTTAGCCCACTCGGCCACTTCCTCCGCGCTCACTTCTTTCACTGACATTAAGTCTTTTATACTGACCATTTGAGTGCGCTAACTTGTCGTCGTGTATCAGTACGTTGGTTATTCGCAGTCGATAGGTAAGTTGCGCGACGAGGCAAACCGCATGAAAGCGACGGGAACAAGCGGCCAAGGCGTTGAGCGACGTTTCCTAGAAATTAAAACACCGAGCGACCGTCGCTCGTCGCTGTCTCCGTCGATCGCCTCGTCGCTCGCTAAATAGATACATGCGGTCGCCGTCGGCGAGAGAGTGCTTTTTGCCGTCTCCCGCGGCGAACGAAGGCTGTAATTGACGGAGAGTACGACGGCAGCTGCACTCCTTTCGCGTGCTGGGCTAAAACAATTCATGCAAAATTAATACCGCGTGCAGCTCGCGTCTTAATTTTTGTAGTACACTGACGAATGCTCGCGTTTTTGGGGCATATTCAGAAAAACTCGTAGAATGCCAAAACAGTTTTTTTTTTTTTCATTAGTCCCAATGCTACATACACTATTTACGACGCACATCAACGGTTGTGACAGTGCACTGTCACGACCGAAGAGAGCTCAATCAGAATCATTCAACCACCGAGCACACACAAACCGTGAAGAAGTTCACAGTGTCAAGAGGTGGAGAAAAGCTTCTTGGACGACGAAATCCAACCTCAGTGACAGCGGCACCGGCTCGTTAGAACTATCCTCGGAGCAGTCCAGGTCCACGCACACACTCGCCCCGTCGAGCGCACGAACGTTAACTATGCACTCCAGCACGGGAACACGAGAACTGCACACAACACAAGACAAAAATGGCAGGTTCACATCGGAGAAATGAGCGTCTTGCGAACCCCAACTGGCCCCAACTTGCTTGTCGTACAATGTTGCCAAGCGTCTCTTGTGAAAGAAAAACATGTTTTAAAAAATACAAAAATAATAAATATAAAGAAAACAGAATGAACTTTTTTGTTTTCGGAAACGTTTTTAGTATGTGCAACGTGGCTATTTTCATCCCAGTTAAAACCAAAATGAAAATATAAACGCTCACAAACGAATGCAAACGAGAAGGAAAGAAGTAAGCCGCATGGCCATTGAATCAACAATGGACGCTGCGCTCGCTGCAGCGCTGGCTTCCACGTCGTGCTGGTACGGAGGCTGCGATCGCTGTAAAGTCAGCTCCAACCCTTAAACATGCCCCCTCATACAATATTTTACGCTACGACTGCGTGTGGATACCTCCCCCTGCGTTCCGAAACAGCAAGTACGTCGCTAACGCTGGCAATCGGGTATGAAGCCAGCGCCGCCATCTTCTCTGCGCCTTTGCGGTAGTAAATAGCTAGTAAAAGGGTAGTAACGGTCAGAAAAAGGTAGTAATGGCTGCATTTGCTAGCTTTTTACTACCTATCGCCCGTTTGAGGTAGTAAATAGTTAGTGAAAGGTAGTAACGGTCAGAAATAGGTAGTAACTGCTGCAGTTACTAGCTTTTTACTAGCTTTTTTTTTAAGAGTGTGTTTGCTCGCTTCACGAGCTCGCAAGTACAACTACTCGCGGCACGAGTCCTTTCTCTGATACCGCCGAGATCGGCTTTGCCGGTCTGTGTGAACTTTCTGTCTGCTGCACCACACAATGAATAGGACCAACGATAGGCGACACATGTATGACGTAGTGATGCCATCGTGACGTGCTATTGGCGACGTGACCGATCGAAAGCGCGATCGAAAGCGCGACCGGCAAAGCCTTCCACGATTGGCCGAATGCTGACTTTGACGTCAGCAAAGGATTTCCCATCGACGGAAATAGGAGTAATGTAAGAACTTCAATTTTGACCGTGTTGGCAGTGATCATTTTAAATCGCAATAATTTCAAGCTTTCATCCTGCTAATTACAAGCACCATTGAACTTCTTGTTCACAAGGTATTGACGTCACTAGAGGTAACCATAGGAGGGCGCCACCCAAACATCTCGCCGCTAATATCTCGCTGCTGCGTGACGAGCTTTCCCTTTCAATTTTAGAGTGACTGCGGCCGATGCCGCGACCTATGCCACACCAACACTGTATACTCTGTTTCATACTTAGCGTGCAACGCTGTCAAAGCTACTGGCGCGAGCGTGGGGCTTGATCTCGTTCATCATTTGCACGCGTTCTCGCGCAAACAGAACCATAGATGAAGCCACGCGCTCGCGCCAGTAGCTTTGACAGCGTTGCACGCTAAGTATGAAACAGAGTATAGTCACACCGAAGAGTCACACGCCTTCCGGAAAGTCCCTTGACGTGTTTGTATGGCTTGCAAGCGGCATCAAATCATCAAATACGCCAATGCACGAGCCCGTTCCTCGTGCGACACTTGGAAGCCAATGGCGGCGGCACAACAATGAGCGGGTATGGAGCGGCCCCTGAAAGGAAACTACGGTGCGGCACTCGCTCGTGGCCTCGTGACAGGCCTCTTTCTATCTCACCAATAGTGGTTGTTTGTTGCTGTAAGAAACGCCGAGTGTGATTTTTATTCGCGGACTTTAGCTCACAACGCTGCTTTGGTTTAACTGGCTTGTATCGGCGCTTTACCCCTCGGCCAGTTTTCTAGCCAATCTTATGTTTGAAAAAAAAAAAAAAAAAATCAAAGACGTTTACAATTCTCTGTAACGCAAAATTGGAGCGCAGCTCTTGAGGAGGAGGAGGGGTGGGTGCGGAAGGGAGGGTATGCCACTCCTCCTCTTCTCCCCTCCTTCTCCTCATTCCATCCTCCTCCTCTCGGCTACTCCTCCTTCTCCCCTTCTCCTCCTACTCCTTTCCTCCCCCTCCGTACCTTCCACTGCTCCTCCTCCGCTCGTGACGTCAATTTTTTCGCTAGATCTAGCGGAGAAACTGAATTTGTTCATAGGTAACGTGACACGAAGTCTTGTGACGTCATTTTCCCCGCCAAATTTAGCGCGTAAACTGAATTGGTCTTGAGGTCACGTGACGTAAATTTTATTGCTAAATTTAGGTGGAATTGAATTTCTGCTTAGGTCACGTGACGTCAATTTTCCCGCTGCATCTAGCGGAGAAGCTGAATTTGTTCATAGCTGACGTCAGCTATGAACAAATTCTGTTTCTCCTCTAGATGCAGCGGGAAAATTGATGTCACGTGACCTCAACACCACTTCAGTTTCCCAGCTAAATTTAGCTAGGAAATCGAGGTCCCATGACTTGGTATCACCCCAAGCAGCACGGAATTTGGCCAAGCATTGGGCCAATGGCTGGCGATGGTCTTTTGGCCAATGGCCAAAGAGTGGCCCTTCATCTGCCAATACTTGACCGATGGCTCATGCCCAGTGGCCACTGGCCAATGGTCAGAGAAAGGCCAGTCATCAGCCAATGGCTGGACACTGTATGGCCACTTGTCAAAGGACCATTTCTATCCATTCGTCAATGATCGGCCAAATCTGTGCTGCTTGGGTAGTGGAAAAATCGACGGCTTCCGGGAGAGGCGCTTCGTATAGAACCTACCATGTAGCGCAAGTGCTCGATTCCGGAGCACTTCTGCCAGCGAAACCCGACTCGATTTGTGGCTGTTTTCAATCTTAGCGGTTCAATAGTGTGGCCTATATATATGCTTCATGGGTGCTGCAACGTCTATTAATTAATATTTAAAGCTCTCTTGATACAATGTAGTGAAACCCGAGGTACCCAATCTTACATCTTGGTCCGTAGCGGTTCGCATGCGACTTCTTTCGCGTCGTTTTCATTGATAAGCGACAAGCCTCGCCCCTATGGACATTCACAATGTCAAGCACTTGACATCCACGCAAACAAATCGAAAATAAACGACCATAGACAACACGAAGACCATCAACGAACGTACGCGAACCCATATGCCATGTTACAGTGGCCGTGTCTCCGGTTTTCAACACCAGCGCCACTCGCGGCCGTCTTCACTTTTGGCTTCACACGTGCGATGGGGCGCCGCCGACGCTTTTTCTAGTTCCCTTATATAGACCCCTTCCGAAAGTGAGTTCTCTGTTGGAAGCTGTGCAATCCCTGCACAATGTCGGCGCAAAATTCACCGCAAGTTTTGGAATCTTAAAAACTGTACTAATGACATTTTATTTCTAGGTTATGCACTCTTAAAATCTCACATTCTGTTGTGTCGCTTGTTCCGCCATTGTGCAGTGTTTCAGATCTTTTAACAGTTGCGGCGTTCGACTTCCGCCTCCCGCCGCAGGTGATCGACGAGACGACTCGTTCTGTTTGACTTAGGCAAGGTTTATTACCATGACTGACAGGAGCCCGGACAAACCAAACAGTCAATAACCCCTGGCCCGGCTCGGCCGTCTTATTTCTAGGCGGTTGTGGGAACCGCCCCCGCCGTAGGTGTCGGCACTCGCCGCTGCGTGGTGGGCCGAGCGCCCCACACCTCACTCTCTCCCTCCCCCCTCCCCCCTCCCCCCCCCCCCTCCCCTTAGAGGTCGAGGTCCAGGATGGCCTCTTCAAGGTGCGGGTCGCGAAGCAGATCCGGGCCCGCAAGGCGGAGGACCCGGACGGCCTCGGCGACCTCCAACGGGCGGGGGGCAGTGTTGTACACGTTCCTCAAAAAAAGGAACGGAAGCTCGTTCCTCGTTCCTTCTGATTTTTGGAACGCGTTCCCGTTACAAGTTCCTTTGGTGAAAAAGGAACTCGTTCCCGTTACAGTTAAAAAAACGGAACGTATCGTTACATATACGTTACATTTGTAGTTTTCTGACTACCATATTTAATTAAATCGAGGAAAGTTTTTGCTTATCTTCTTAGTTCATTAAATGGGAACATACAAATTAGAATGCCATGATGGAAGGACACCAAGAGAAGAAAACAAGCGGAAGCAGGGTTTCATTTCTTGATATATTCTCCTTTAAAAGCTCATTCTTTAACCTTATTCACGTTTGTGGTGGGCGATTCAGAGGGGCCAAATGTACAGTTACTCTACATTGCTCGAGCGTTTTACAGCAACCTCGCACGTTTCAATCTAACAAATGTCCTTGTTCGAACTCAACAACAGTTGCTTCTCGATGTTGCTGTCCACAAGACGAGCGAGTTAACAAGAGGGTAGTGCTTTTGGAAGGTCAGTCTTGAAAACGAAAAGTCCTTCTTCGCGAAGGTTGGATTCTTTGTTCAGTTTGAAGATGGGGTACATGGGGAGAAGGAATAAAAATGAATATTTGTATATCTTTTAAGTGACCAATGTTCGGGATACAAAGGTGTGTTCGATGTCTGGTAACCTGTTTTTTTTTGTGGTAACTGTAGGTCTCTATGTGGAAGTTCAGTGGTGGCTGTAGTCGGCCTAAGATTTCTGGTTGTATGATGATTCGTGGAAGCGAAGAAAGTAGCTGAGTTTGAAACTTCCTTTTTTTCTGTGTCTTGTCCTTCGACTAAAAGTTTTGCTTTCTGTACCGCAGTCTCTGGTACTGAAAAAATGATTGATGTCCTCTAGCTCTCCTGGACCCGACTGTTACCAAGCGAGGACCACACAAAATAAACCCTAAGATAAGTAACCAAAAAGTTAACAAAATCCTGCTCTTCGTTTTTATACTTTTAAAATTTCCGTCTTAGAAATAAAATAATATTAGCCACCTGGACGAAAAAAAGGAACGCCGTTTCTTTCTCCGTTCCAGTAAAAATGTAACGCGTTCCCGTTCCAGTTCCACCGATGCAAAATGGAACGGCGGCGTTCCTTCGTTCCCCATAAAAGGAACGCGTTCCAGGAACGCCGTTCCTTGGAACGCCGTTCCGTACAACACTGGCGGGGGGCCACTAGAGGAGCCGCAGGAGGTGGCGCAGCACGGCGGGCCCAGTCTGCGGCCACGCGGGCCTGGTGCAGGGCATCCGCCAGGTGAGTGCGGCGGTGGATCCCCGGCACCCGCAGACGGGGCACAGTAGGCGGCGCTCCGCCTCGTTGTAAACGGCTACGGGCTCCTGTGGGTGGCGGTCCTCCAGGGTGTTGGCCCGGAATGGCTCGGAGACGGTGTCCGGGAGCGCGCCGTGCTCGGGCCGTGGCTGCTCCCTCCAGCGCAGACTCGAAGCCCAGCCCACCGGACGGTCCTGGGCCAACACCGTCCATGTCGCGACGCTGGCTTGCTCGCGGCGTGGCGAAAAACGCGCCGCCAAACGCCTAAAATGATGGGTGCGGCGGACCCGGTCCTGGTGGTAGTGGCGATCCTGCGAGAGTGATACGGAAAGCACACACATAGAAAAAAAAAAGGCGAATTAACAGGTCTGGTTGCAATACGCCAAACAAGTTCGGAGGCACTCGTGAACAAAATTGACCCTTTGTGAAAACAAAGGGCAGACCCGCGGAAAGGATATGGACCCTCTCTTCCCCCCCTTTTCCGCGAAGAGAAGCACAGCCAGCCAAAAGGGATATGAACAATTGGGTGTTGGGTCACCGTGGGCGCAGGATGTACCGCCTGGGTGGTGTTCCAGGGTCCGACGGCTGGCTGGGGGCTGGTTGGTTCGGAACCTGCGAAACAGCTGCTGGTTCGAAGTAACGCTTCAGCTCAGACACATGAATCGGTCCGTATTTCTGTGTGCCATGCAATCGTGCTAAGCGGTAGGTTAGCGAAGAAACTTTTTCAGATATGCGAAAGAGTCCATCCCGGCGGTTGGCGAGGGATGCTGCGAAGCCTTTCGACGATTCGCTGAGGGAGTGTGTCCTGCGAAGTACCAGGTCTCCAACCTGAAATTGAACGTCGCGGCGGCCCTTGTCGTACTGGGCGGCTTGTTGACGACGAGCGACGTCGAGGTTCTCTCGTGCTTCGTGAACGGCCGACGAGAGTCGGCGATGGACGTCTTGAGCGAACTGCGCATACGGGCGTCCATTCAGCACAAAACCTGTATATGACAATGAGTTTTTCATTGCGAAGGTTATTTCCTTACCAAAGTTGAGGCGCGAAGGTGTGAAACCGGCGCAGGTGTGAAACCAGTCTTTGTGACGGGCTGTGTGGGAGATCACCATCATTTTGAGGTTGCGGTTGACCCTCTCCGTGATGTTGGCCTGCGGGTGATACGGCGACGTTAGCTTGTGCCGTATTCCAAGCGCTGCGCAGGTGTCGACGAAGATCATGCTCCGAAAGTACGAAGCACCGTCAGTGATGAGCTCCGCCGGGGAGCCGAATCTGGTGAAGACGGACAGGAGATCTACCCAGATCCGCTGCGAAAGAAGCTTTTGTAAGGGAAACTGTTCGACTCACTTGGTGAAGTGGTCGGTCACAACCCGTAGATACTGATTTCCGCGAGGACTACGTGGAAACGGTCCTATGATATCACATGCAACAATCTGCCAAGGCGACTGACTGGCTTACGACTGGCTGCATTAATCCTGGTGGATGACCTCCGCGCGGTTTCGCCTTCTGACACACTGGACAACTGCGAGCATACTTCAGTACATCCTGCCCGATCATCTGGCCAAGTCGCAACACGACATAACTTATCGTAAGTCTTACTGCCGCTGCTGTGACCCGCTAATGCTGAATCATGGAAATACCTGATGAACGACTTGCGCAGCTTCCGAGGTATCACGATCCGGAAAGGCGATCCATCGGTGTCGTCGCGTGCCTGGGGGATGTCGCGGAGAAGAAGTCCGTCCTCGCTCAGAAGGTACGAGTCGTACTCGGCGTCGCTTCCGGTGCTGCCTGCTCTCTGTACTGCAAGCCCTTCGCACACGCCTCGGCAAAGTCCGTCTCCCTCCTGGGCATTGCGGAGGTCTGCTCGGCTCACCAACGTCCCCCACCGCGACTCCGAAGTGTTGGCCACGATGTCACTGAGTCCCACAAACATTGGTTCTCTCTCAGTGGGAGGGACCTGCAAAGGAGCCCGTGACAATGCGTCTGCCACGACGTTAGTCGCTCCATTCCTGTACGCGATGGAGTAGTCGTACGCTTGTAGTGTCAAAGCCCATCGTGCAAGACGTCCGGCTGGGTTTTGCAGATTCTTCAGCCAGGAGAGCGCTTGGTGCTCAGTCTGAATCTGAAAGGGAGCGCCATCGAGATACATGTTAAAGGGGCACTCAACTGGTTTTTGGGTTCGTGTTTTGATGATTACAGCTGAATAGACGCCCTAAGTATCCCTAAAAACCAAAAAGTATAGTCATACGGTGGTTATTTCTTTAATAAAATGTAATTGAAGGCCGCCAAACCTCGGATCCATCCGAAAACGAAACCAGTCTCATTGGTCATCGCACGCTTATCAAAAGGATCTTGGGCCGATGGCGTTGGACGACGTTCCGTCGCGCAGTGATCCCGAGGTAGCCGCATCGGCCGAACTTTTGTCATTCGAGCTTCGATCATGGCGGTGTTCTCTACGCTCGAGGACCTGACGCCGTTAGAGGTTGAAAGTCTTCGGCGGACAGCCGACCTGGGGGTGATTTCCTATGACGCCACTCTGACGTGCGATGTGATCATGTGGACGATAGCAGCGCTTCGGAGTCGTGTTCGAGTTCCGAGGACGACGAAACGCAGACCTTTTCGGGCGTTCTTCGATTTGCGGTTGGGGCAAGTCGTAACCAAACCAATGTTTGACATCGCAGCGTTACCTCTGGTACGTGATGTCAAACGGTGTCGCCACGCTGACTTTCGCCTCGGGAAGACGGGGGGAAGGCTGGTTCAGACATGTGCAACGAGCGCGTACCTACGACTGCGTCAGTTGCAACCGGAGCGACCGGAACGACTGCTCTTCGCCGCGCGTACACACACCTGCAACCACTGCAACAAGCGCAGCGGGTCTTCAGCACGGCGACCGCTTCTATACGCCGCCGTCAGCTGTTTCAGCGGCGCCTCTAAAAAGGGGACGCACTGCTTCTCAAAGCCGTAACAGAATATAGACAGACAATTCTTTATAGCCTAAAGCTTTATTACTATTTTTTCTTGGTAGGCTTGCAGGGTACAGTGGATGCAAAATAGAAAAGAAAAAGATGCAGTACGCCGTCTTGGACGATCACGACTCTAATACACGACATTGCCAATAGTACAAATATCGCCACACGTCTTTTCTAAGATTATAAAAGACGATGTAATCTTAGCAGCGATATAGCAACGTAGAAATATGACTTCGTGATCAGATAGACGTTGCGAGCGTTCAGGATTGCTAACACTAATCACTTTTCTCCGGTGATGAAAACGCGTGAAAATTTGCATCCTTTATACGGTACGCGCCAGTAATACTTTGAACTTGAGCACACGCATGAAATGCGCCTAATAAGAAATCCGGGCGATTTTCGAGGACAGAAATGCTTAGAAAGCACCACTGTAGTCGAAGTAAACAAACACGACGGCACGGGCGTTTCTGCTGTCTTGAGAGTGCCGCCACGACATCGCCGCACGAGTAGGTGGATATTCCCTTCTAGTCCGTGCTGGGTTATCATAGCGACACACGACAGAAATTCACAGTCAAGGATAGCGCTTTTACGCGGAACAATGAGCTTTCACCACGCCGTCCACGTCGACGATCACCACCCACGCCATGTTCGCGGACAGAAGGAGCCGGCCGGCGACCGGCACGACCGGCATGCAACGCGCGCAGATACGTGCGCTTCCGCGCATCCCGGGGGAACGGGAAATTCACCCCTCGCGGAGGAAGGCAAAGAGAAAACGTAGTCTTTTGTTTGTGAAACGATAATTGCAGCATCGCGTATTCTAAACTAGAACTATTTTACGTCTTGTGAAATTATCATACACAACATATCTAAATGAACTGAAAATTGTTTCTTTAGCAAAACTTTTCAAAGGCCGCCAAAATTTTGAAACATACGATAATTTCATTGGTCGGCGCAGGAACAGAAAAGAGTCCGCACGTATTTTATTCGTGCGTAATCAATAGGCGGTTCTGCCTTCTAAAACTGAAGATACTCATTCCCTGACACTTCCTTAACGCCATCGCACCAAAAAGTAGCTTCCCCCAAAAAAAACGCTTGAGTGCCCCTTTAAACTTCTTGGGGGCTATGATGATGGCGAGACATTCCTTTTCCTTCACGGGATAGTTCCGCTCGGCCGCTGTCAGCGTGCGGCTGGCGAAGGCGAGTGGGCGAAGAACGTTGTCGTGTTCCTGAAGCGGGACTGCGCCGAGGCCGAAGTTGCTGGCATCTGTTTGAACAACAAAAGGACGATTGAGATCCGGCAACTGCAAAGAGGCGACGTTGGTGATTACTTTCGAGAGCCGAAGAAAGGCGTCGCGCTGCTCCTCCCCCCATCGCAGTCACTTTTGAATCCTGACGATCGGCAGTTGCGTCTGCTTTGTACAAGCACCAAGATGGCGGCGCCCGCAGCAATATTGGGGAACAGACTGCCGACCCTAAGCATAGCTCATTTAGTGGCGAGGTCCACACTTCTGCGCGGCAAGGTTCACACTTCTGCACGTCCAGAGGTGTGGACCTCGTCGAAGAGGTACACACTTCTGCGCGTCGAGTCAAAAGCAACAAGAAGCAACCGTTTCCCACCCGTGAACTGTACCAAGGAGTTCTCTGTCCAAGCACGTGGCGCGGCTCTACTACTCGTCAGCGCCACAAGCGCGTGCAGGGACACGCTATTCACGCGCTTCTGAACAAAAAAATAAAAGTGTGGGACAAAATGGCCAGATGTCTCCACCCTAATGCCCGTGTCCCACTAGAGCGACAGACAGAAACAAAAGACAGCGACAAGCCTCAAACCCATGCAGCATGATCGCGATGGTACCTTTGGCAGGCGCTTAGTCGTTCGGTGCTCGTGAAGTAAGCACTAGCGATTGCAAGCCTGCCAAAGATACCCTCGCGTGCATGATGCTCGTGTTTGAGCGTAGCCTCCCTTATTCCACAAAGCCTTTCAAATCGCTAAAGACTCTGGTTTGAGGCCTGTCGCTGTCGTTTGTTTCTGTCTGTCGCTCTAGTGGAACACGGACATAAAAAGCGCACATGAAGGCACCCTACCGCTAACCATTGTTGTGGAAACGCGCAAGACACTCCGCTGCCATTCGCTTCCAAGGGCCGCTCATTTCCGTATTGCGTCGACAACTGCTTCCAAGGGCAGGGGGCTCGAGACACGGGTCTCGTGCACTGGCGCATTGACGCCACTTGCAAGACAAACGCAAACACATCGGAGGGCTTTAGTCCAGACAGGGGGCTCGGTGGCGGAGTGGGCTAGCGCACACCAGCTCGGAGCACGTGGAGCGAAAGCTCGCGCTGCAGAACCCAGGGATCCTGGGTTCAATCCCCACCCCTGCCCGTTTCGATCTGGATGAGCATCGTACGGGCACGGCCGCTTGATAAGGGACTCCCCTTGGGAGCGGCCTGCCGTATGTCTCGCGCCGCCGGTGAGAGCGATAGTTCTACTTTACCCCGCAGCGCCAGCCGTGGCGCTCGTTATCGGCGAGAGAGGCGCAGTCCGCCCGGCGCGGCCCGGTGTGGCTAGAGTGCCTACATGTTTCCGCTCCGCTTCCGGAGCGGCGGAAACATGTAGGCACCCTAGGTGTGGCTATTTAGATTGTTTTTCGTGAAGCGGCAAGTCTCATTTGAAACGAATGCCAGATTGCATGAATGATGTGACCAATCTGTGCCGAATAGAAGCACATAATTCTTTCTGCGAGGAGCTCACTCAGCTGCAGGCTGCGCGTTAGAGCCGCATTCAGCTGGCAGTATGAGCGAATTCTCGTTTTCTTGTTCCCGTCCCCGTTTCTATTACCACTGTAATGAGTTATAGTTGGATATAGCTAGGCCGTATGATTTACGATTTTAACCGATGCTCGAGCACGCTCGAGCTGTGCATTTTATTTATCTGTGGGGGACAATAAGAAAGGGATTCCTCGTGCATAACGTCTGCAATATAAACTTCATTGTTCACGAACAGATCAAGGGAGTCATATAGTTCGCAAGCGGAATACCTTTTGGGAAAGAGGCTTCCGCGAAAGTCTCAATATATTCTCTAGAGAGCTGTTTAGGTCACCAGCCGAGTTAGCCAGAAGAGGTCTGAGGAGCTTCCCGAGAAAAAGCTCGCAGAGTTCTTAGCTGTGGTACCGGTCTCTGCAGTTAGTACACCACATCAGCGGGCAGTTCATAAGGTGAGAAAGCTCAGCGCTCGAGAGAACCTTGCCAATCCGTCCAGAACGACGAATCTCTGCCAACTGTAGAGCCCTCTCGACAAAGGTGCAGACGAGCTTGCACGGCCAGACAGCTTCAGGTCGTGGATAGCTGAGTCCTCTTTGGTCAAGGCTAAACACGGACTGATTTTCTCCGTCACGAGATTCGTTTCCCTTAAGTTACAGCTTGCATTCAGGACACGTCACCTGCAAAGTTGAGCGGGTTCTACACATTAGCCTTCCTTGCTTAAATCTGTCTTGAAATTCGTCGCAGGTTTGTCGCAGTTTTTTAATTCGCTCGTTCAGTCGTTTGGCTTGCATTTGAAGGCGGTGCGCGTTTTTCTTGGCACCTTCCATGAAGCCTTTGAATGACGTCTGACATTCTTTCACTTCAAACTCTTTTTGCAGGCAAGGTTCAATAGCCACGCACACATCAACAGCTTGTCTTCTTTTTGCAGGGGACTGCATTTTGCGTTGTCGGCTTCTACCGCTCGCATGCGACGTGGACGCGTTAGGGGGCACACGAACAAGCGTTCTGCGTCTCTTTGAAGCTGCTGGTTGCATGTACAACGAATACAATGGGAATTGAGTCGGCACCGCTATCGGTCGCAGTACCTTCCGCTTCATCCCTACCATGTAGTCCTCCGCCTTAAATGCCTATATGTACAACCTCGGCTTTCTGCAGGGAAGATAATCCACATAGCGCTCCCCTCTCCTAAGCTGCGAGGGGGAGCCAGGTTGGGGCAAGGTAAAATGTGAAGGGATATAGGAAAGGAGGTGACGGGCAAAACTGGAAAGCGCGAAGTGTACGTCGGCCTTTAAAATGAAGGGAGCGCACGACGCTCCTGGAGCTTGGTTGCCACTGGCTCCCCTTCTCGCTGCATTCTCGCGAAATGTTCTTCAACCAGGCATCTCAAAAGTTCTCTCTAGACGGAAGCTCGTGATAGCAGAGTTCCGGATCTCTCGCAGCATTTGACTTACAACGCGGCACGCAACAGTGTTTAGGCATCGCGTGCTCCGTAACCCATCTGCACACTTTACAACTGTGCAGAGACAGACAAAAGGCGGCTGTCTACGTCTCTTCTTTCTCATCCATCAGTGGTTATCGCCATGAAACTATAGAAACGAGCAAAAAAACGATCGAAAACACAAACCACGCATGCAAGCACAGGGTAAAACTGCGATATTTTCTCCGCGCAAAGTGGTGCAAAGGTGGGGGACAAGCGATTTTTGCGGCCTTTTGCAACCGCGACAGCGCCTCGGTATCGGCTAAGCCAATGATGGGCAGATATTTTCTCTGGGTCGCGAAGCAAGGGCGCGTTGGGCGCCTTTTCTATACTCTTTTTAACCTTATGATGTACCGCAGGAAAGGCTACAAGCGCGAGCTCCTTGATCTATAAGGCACATCTCGGCGGCACAAGCTCTCGTGCGTTAAGAGTAGCTCCCAACGCTATGAGCTCGCGCTTCTAGCCTTGTCTGCGGTACAACATAAGGTGAAACGGAGTATAGCTTTCAGCTCACGAGACCACTCGCCGATGTACAGCGCCTCCACGGCAGATGGGAGAAGTTCTCCTCTCACGCGCGCTCTTTTGTTTCCGGAAAAACTCGGCAGGCCGCACCAACAGGGGGATCGAGAGGCCGTGGTACGGGCGTGCGGTCGTGTATCACTACTGCGTGGTGCACGTTAAAGACCCCAGGCTAGCTGTTGTACTGCACTGGCTAAATTGCTCATCTACAGCGACTGACTCGTCGCAACATAAAAAAATGGCTGACCAACGACTCGCTGTATAAATATCCCCACAACCCCCAATTTTATATTAGTCCAGGATGGCTAGGTTCGACATTGTACATGTTCCTTTTAAAAGTACACGGAAGTGACGTCTTCACGTCTGATTGGTTGGAAGCAAAAGAGACGTGATTTCCCTAGAAAAGTGTAGGCGGAGTCGGCAAAACTGGGCGGAGTCGGCTACCGGACGTGACAACAAAGTGACGTTTCACTTTGTACCGAGTCCGTTTCAAAAGGTACTATAGTTGATTGCAAGGTAAGAAAAAACCGGAAATGCCTCTCAGAGGAAAATGTATTCCTACACCGAGAAACGCCAGCCAATCGTTTTCATGACGTCACGATTCCGTGGACCAATCGCGATCCTTTTGAAAAAAAAAAGCTCCACATGGCTGCTGGCCTTAGCAATGCGACGCTAGTTTCTCGTGACAATTATTCTGCTTTTTGCACCGTGTTTTACGTGCACGAGGTTACGCCACGAAATCTTAATGGTATCGGCTTGCGTTTGCAGCAGTTTTTGCGCGACAACGTGAGAATCCAGCGACGCTATCACCAACGAAAATTTCGAAGCGGGCGCGAGGCTTAGCACTGCTGAGAGGTGAGAAGCTACGCCGGACGTCGTCTGCTTCGTTGGATTTCTGTCGCCTCTGCCCCACGTTGCTACTCAACATTGTACCGGCACCGCTGCTTCAATTCGCTGTGGTTTCCGCGGGGTGAGCTGAGATTGCCGTGCACCTCGGTGGGATCCATGACGGAAGACAAAGAGAGCGGGGCGTAGGGTGCCTACATGTCTGTCTGTCTCAGGGTGAAGACATCTATTGTAGCACTGAATGTTCAGCGCGTGACGCTCTCGCGCACTCGTTGCGTGACCTGGGCGCTAAAATGGCGTCTATGCATTAGCCAAAGCTACGCGCTCGAGCTGATTGACACCGGATTGCGCGTACTTTAAAATGCATAAAAAACGATTGGGCATAAAAATGGCTGAGATGTCACCACTCAAGCAAAAGCGCGCGTGTGTATGAAGGCACTCTAGCGGGGCTCGGTGGTGGTGTCGATGACTTGGGAGGGTGCCGATTTGTCAAAACCCGAAAAGTATAATTATTCTTGTTTTCTATTCATCCAACAAAATAAAGGCACACATTTCGTGCGCAAAGCCCACAAAACTAAGTAAATCACTAAATATTTATTATTTGCAGGAACTATAAGTGCTTTGTTATCTATAATTTTGGCGAGAGAAAGGTTGGTTTCGTTTTCGCCGCTTTCCCTCAATCGAAGGCGCTGGAAGACGGTATGTTAGACAGTATCTTGGACAGAAAATGAATTGGGAAGACGGTACATTAGACATGACTTTCTTTCTTTACTAAACAGCTATTTCGTTGACAAAAACGTATTCTAACTTATTTGAACGTCCTGAATGAATTAAATAAATATTGTAGTAGTTTAAGACACGTTTACTGGAGGAAGAAAAAGCAACGTTGCTAGCGAACTACTTTCTCGACGGCGGAGGCGCTTCAGATGGGCGCAATTCGCTTGTGGGTGGAGCTAAAAGATTGTTCTTAGGTTGCATCCGACTATAGCTCCTTAGTAGGTGTCATTCGTTGGTCATATTTTCCAAACCGCGTGGTCATCGGGCGATTATGCCACTTTTCAACTAATTTAGGTATTGTTTTCGCCGGGAAGACTTACCGACAGCACCGCGCAGCATTCGAGCTCCCGGAGGATTGCGAGCGTGCGACGCAGCGCCTGCAGCGCGAGACAACGTTGGCGCGAGGAACCGGAGGTGAAGAGACTGCGAAACGAAGCTCGTGGACGTTCACGACTGTGGAGCTTCAAGTGTTGTACACTTCGTTTCTACGCCACGGAGTGCCTCCAAAGTTTGATGGCGAGCGACGAGCATGAAGCGTGGGACTGAAGGCAGTCGTCGTCTCTGTCCGCGTCGTGTCCGTCGCTATCGTGCGTCGTGTCGGGGTCCGGCGCGGCTGGCTCCGCTTCCCCGAGACGCCGAGCGAGAGGTACGACGTGGAGACGGGCCTCAGACCGCTCGGTAGGATATCCGGCGTCATCGGTTGCGTGAACGAAACGATGATCGCCATCGTCGGCCCGTCCAAGAACGATCCCACCGCCATGAAGGTGGTGCACTGTGCCGCAAGCATTTCTACGCCCTAAAAGTGACGGTGGTAAGTACGCTCGTATTACGTACTCAAAATCAGTTCCATGTGTGTCAAAAAGAATACAGCGTAACGCCGGTACGGTGTGGATATGCCATTTTATAAATGAGAGGTGCGGGCTTGTGTGCTCCGCCAGGGGCGGACGCAGGTATTTCGAGGGGAGGGGGAGTCAGGATTTTGGTCAGCGTATCATATGTCCCCCCCCCCCCCTCGTTTCCACGCCCTAAATGTTGACACATGCAGAATTCAAGAGGGGGGTCAGGTCATCCGGACCACCCCCTCTGAATCCGCCCCTGTGCTCCGACTGCACGAGAGTGTGCTCTAGGTAGTATGCCGTGACTTTTAAAACGTGCATCCTTCCGCCCGCCACATTATGTTTGTTTGAAAGAAGTGGTTTCTTGTCATGATATCTTGCGTCCATGAAGGTGTGTTGCAATCATGTTAATTATCTTGTCAAAAGAACTTGGAAGGTTCCGGAATTGAGACTGCTTTGTGAACCATGAGTGGAACATTCAAGTAAATTCATGTCGGTATCTCTCTCACACTTGCAGATGCGTGATGCCGAATGCTGGGTAAGATGCATAGAGCCACGGTGCCCTGGGTCGGTGCACGACTCCTTTGTGTAATGCTTCTCTTGGCTCTTTGGCAACATCAAGCAAGGGCAGCTGGTAGACGACGACAGGCTCCTCCTCGGTGAGCATGCTCGATTCATTCTTCTTGCATACGGTGGCTGTGTACCGCTTGAAAACCACAGTACCACAGAAAATGTGCTGTACCAAACATTAAAATAACTGTGCAGGCCCTGTGTCTATACCTCTGGCACGTCTTTGTAAATACTATCCGAAGGAGCGTAGTACCAGGAAAACACAAAGTTGCAATCAGCTCTTTTCGCTGCTTTCTTGCCGTCAATTTTAAAAAGAACAGATTATAATAGATTCCATCCTCTAAACGTGCAGGCGACGACTGCTACGGCTTGGAGTCATGGTTCATCACCCCTGTCCTTGGGATCCACGTGACCTCCATTGCTTGCTGCCAGTCTAGTAAGGCACATTCCTCGGTCAGGTCCGTTGTGGAGCGCTGCAGTGGGCTGTTGAAAAACAGATTCTCGTGTCTGCAAAGGCACCGGACTCTGCATTATCATCCATCAATAGCCACCACCACCATTATAACGACACGTACAGTGCTGGACAACGCCTGCCTTGTATTGAGTGAGCCAAAACCGGAGTCAGGTTCCGACCCTGAAAAGTGAGAGTTGGAGTCTGAGCCGAGCTCGGAGGGGTCAGCGTCTGATGGCGAGAGGCTGGATCCTGCCAACCTTCTGGTCGGCCTCTCAGACAGGGCTTTGAGGCAACGCCTTGTCGCCCGGTTCGAGACCTGCAGCAGCCGTGCCCCTGCGCAGCGCCACACACGCCAGGATTGCAGTCCCACCCATGAGGGACACCGCCGGCATCAAGGAGTCTGTCGCCACGACGGTGGTTTCGCCCCAAAGGACGCCGTCGGGGAGCCCCTACTGCCCTCGCCACGGTGATGCCCAGCACGGACGCCACCGACGACGGGGAGCCGCTCACCACCACGACTGCGGTCCCGACCACCAAGGACCCATCTGTTTCCTTGCCGTCACTGAAGCCCTCCCCGTGAAAGCCGTCAAGTGCACACTTCGCTCGCTGCTCCGCAATCATGGCCGTCCATAATCTATGCAGTCTCTTCAGCTCCAACACCTAGCACGGTTCATCGCACAGCCACATTGGCTAGGGCCAGCTTGAACTTGAGAGAAAAACATATCGCTGGACTACCAACTATGGTTTAATACCTCTTCCTCTTCATGTGCCTCAGCTATTTGTTTCTTTTTGTTCTTTATTCTGAGAGCTGTAGATACAATTTAGTTTGAAACGACCCGCATTTCAGCGGGACGTAAAACATTCCAAACACTATTGCTTTTCTTGTCGAGTTTAATGGAAGGCACACTGACGCATGCTACTTTGTTTCCTTCGATGGCCATTGTTTTATATGTTTTCGCATTTCTCGTGCATACAGGCTTTTGTTTTTTGCAAGAATGGTGATGCTGCGAACGCAACACTGCATTTACAGGTGCGGCAATGACCTGTTGTAGTTTCCTTGACAGATGCTGCATGCTCTCTTATCCTGTCATTTACTCACCTACCAGTTTGACCGATGGGACATTTGCCACGTGGTAGGGGAATGTAATAAACAACCTCTATGTAACACGGGGCACATAGTGTCTTGTAAGAAATGTCGCACATTTTTTTCTGGTTGAAGTTGCAATCTACTTTGTCTTGTTAGGGTACACTGTGTGGTGGGCGAGGAGGTCGTTCGAATTGTAAAAAGAGGTCTGGGACATGTATATAAGGCGATGGTTGTTCAATAAATTTCAAGCTGTGTTAGAGACTTCATTGATCTGTCCGTTTTTTTTATTGTTCCTACGTCTCAGGGTTGCTATGGATGTCATCCACCAGCTCGCCTGCGTTTTATACCTTTGTTCATACAATACGCCGAGTTTGGAGCAGAGCACACAACCTTATTGCCCTGCCTCGCAGCTACTTCCTTTCAATGTATGGGTTATGCCATGAATGTAGGATACTACAAGTTTTTGCTTAGTTCTTGTTGTTCTCTGTTCCATATCTGTGTCAGCTGATTTGTGTTAGTTTGGTGCAAATGTTTTGAGGTGAGCGTACCAGGACACCAATCGGATAGCCAGAATCACATAGGCTAGAAAATTGCTTTTCAAAACTTTGCCCATTGTTCTGGTGACAATATTTCTTTAAGGCCGATACAAGAGCAATGTAGGAAACACTGCGTTTTATAGTTTTGGAATGTCCAGATGCAAACAAAAGAAATCTTTTGCATGACCTTGGTTCATACTTCCAACATATGTTTATATCTTTAAATTCCAGTGTGAGGTCGAGGAACATGATGGACTTGTTCACAGGTATTTCATGTGCTGTGTTTAGAGACGGATGGTACTGCCCCCGGATATGTGTTGAGTGCATAGCGGTGATATCGATGGCCTTTCGATTTTATGAGCAGAAGGCATGAAATGCGTGGGATAATGACAGAGAAGGCTTGCGGGTTGCCAAACCGACAAAGGTCACCTGCCTTTCCCCTGCAAAGAGCCGAGAAATACTTTAGACCATCTGTAGACCAGTAACGACCTATTTCTCGGTGTTGATTAAACCAGGGATATTGCCATTTTGGGTATTGTTTCATATCCCCTGTGGTTTTAAACATCCCGTTATTACCCTCTGTATCATGACTACATCACTCAGGTGTGCCTCTTGATGTTAGTATTGGGATTTGTGTCAGTATCTCTGAAGTCATTCCAGGGTTCTCTCTCCCCCTTACTTTTTGTCATGGTGCCTATTTTAGCTATTTTTAGAAAATAAAAATTTCAGCTGTGTTTGAGACCTTTCGGTGTATGTGTCCTTTTTTACATAGAGTATCAGGGTTTATGTTATGTTGCACAGCTAGTTTATTTTTGAAAGTGCTTTATTTTTAGAATGCAAAACCGTAACTTGAAAAAGTAAAATTATATTAAAACAGGTTTTGCAATATTTCATTCTCGAAAGTGAAAATGAACACTGACTAGCATAGCATAACGTAAACAATCGGATATTCTTAAATCACATGTTATGTCAAACATTGATCTCTTTTTTGAACACGTTTTGCAGCACACTACCTCTAGGTTGTATCTCGTAACATATCTACTAATATACACGAAGGCCTGCCATATTCGAGACAAGATGAAATGCAGCTAGACAATAATATACTGTAAGCGACCCATTTTTCGAGGGCTCAATATTTCGCGATTTAGGTTAAAGCTGACGTTTTGTAATAATTAGCGGGTTCTAATTTTCATGACGCGGTGGGATCTCAATATAGATTCCAATGTGTTGACATCTTACCGAAATGGTTCGCGGGACCTATTTTTTGCGAATTGTTGGCGATTCGCGAAAATTAAGTCGTTTACAGCATATACAAAAAAGACGTGGCGAAGTTTGCTACTGAGGTATTCCAGACAAGATGAAAGTAGTTGCTGTTGCAAGTTATGACAACACTGTAGGTCTCAAAAAAGGTGAAGGCGCAGGCGAGCTCGTAAAAAGTGGACATACCTTGACCTGAGACTGGAAGGAAAAGAAATTTAGGCACGTCTCCGCACACACAGCTGTTTTTGGATACGCTGTGTGTTGACCGCGTCCCTTTTACAAATCTTGTTTCTTCCCTGTCTCAGGGTAAGTCATATCAACCGAATGATTCTTGGGTTCAACAGAGCAAGCAGGCGTCTTTGTTCAGGTCGTCTGCTTGCTTCCGCGCCTTCATTACGCGCCGGGACCACGAAACGGGAGCTCTTTATGTGCAGCCATCAACCCCGCGATTCTGGCTTGCTCCGACATGTTGCTTTAAAAGATGGCGCGAAGCGCGCATCCCGCATTCCTTGTAACATTGAAACAACTTTCTCTCCTATTAACTCTTAAATGCATTGCAAAAGGACAGAAATAAACGGTTTGTTTTAACAACGCCCAACAGGTTTTTATTGTTTTTCAATACTTTTACCTGTACTAGAACAGATGCGACGGCCAGCGACGCACAGGATTGGTTCCCGTTCGTTCACTAAACGCAGGAACTGCTCCCCGCGTCGTAGTAAATCCTACCCCGTATCCCGCGCGTAGGGACGGCTCGGGGACTGCGTAGCTCCTTCCGCTCGTCGGGGGTCTGCTACGGACGTCGCTCAAACGGGTGACAGGTGTCAAGTTTGCGATGACGTAGCGGCGTCAAAGTGGGCTGAGCCGCCACGTGAGTGTTGCTAGGATACGTTCCTCCTTTCCATTACGTCACTTCCATGTACCTTTTCTCAAATGTCGAACCTAGCAACACTCTAGTCCAGACAGATAAATAGGGGTGGGTCGGTGGCCAAGTGCAATGACGAAAAAAAAAAGGATCGATGGCCGAGTGGGCTAGAGCCAAAGAGCACACCAGCTCGGAGCACGTGGAGCGAAAGCTCGCGCTGTATAGCCCAGCGATCCTGGTTTCAATCCCCACCCGTGCCCGTTTCGATCTGGATGAGCATGCATCGTACCGGCGTGCGGTCGTGTATCACTACTGCGTGGTGCACGTTAAAGACCCCAGGCTAGCGGTTTAACTGCACTGGTTAAATTGCTCGTCTACAGCGAGTGACTCGTCGCAACATTAAAAATGACTGACCAACGACTCGCTGTATAAATATCCCCACAACCCCCAATTTTATATTAGTCCAGACAGATAAAGAGGGGTCGGTGGCCAAGTGCAATGACGAAAAAAAAAAAAGGGTCGGTGGCCGAGTGGGCTAGAGCCACAGAGCAAACCAGCTCAGAGCACGTGGAGCGAAAGCTCGCGCTGTATAGCCCAGCGATCCTGGTTTCAATCCCCACCCCTGCCCGTTTCGATCTGGATGAGCATCGTACCGGCGTGCGGTCGTGTATCACTATTCACATCGCACCGCGGTGTGAGAACCGCGGTGCGATTCTCACACGGCGGTACCACCATCGCTGAAAGTTGCGAATTAGGCTACCGGTTGTACTGCACTGGCTAAATTGCTCACCTACAGCTGGGAGACAAGTCGCCCGTTGAGGCAGACTATGTTCAAGGCTGTAAAACATACACCCACCCCAATTTGTTTCCAGACAGATAAGGTAGCACCGCTTCATTCCAACGTGATATAGTAAGATCACTGTTGAAAGAGGTGTTCATAACGGACAATAGCATGTTAAACTCCCGAGGTTATTTATGAAGACACTAAAGTTATTTAGAGGTTCATTTGATTTTGCCTAAATATTATAAAGGTGAAGAGAGAAAAAAAAAGAAACGTACGCCTCACCTTATGTAGAAATGTATTTTCTACCTATTGATGACCCGTTTGTTTTTTTTAGTAATCCGCAATACGGGAAGTGTTAAATTTACAAAAAAAAAAATTGTTTCGAGCGCCAAAACGCTAACGTCAAAATTCCATTTGCATCTCAGAGTAAGCACCTGTTTGTTGGTTAAGAAACTATATTGTAATTGTTCAAAATAATAGAAATCATGATTCTTATTTTTTTGGTTGTTTTTCATGTCCACTAGCCACCAAACAAGGTCTACAGAGAGTGAAAATATCTGAAATAATGTTTCATATAATGAGTGTTGTTTGGAAAAAGAATTTTAGCCTTCTTTGCAACTCATTCAACTATATTTTGTTTGTGCGCTTTGCTTAGGGTGGAGACATCTGGCCATTTTGTCCCACACTTCTATTTTTTTTTGTTCAGAAGCGCGTGAAAGAGCGTGTCCCCGCACGCGTTTGTGGCGCTGACTGTGCTATGACGACATATTGTTTTCGTCGATTTCTTTGTATTTTACCGGTGAGCGCCTGCTGTCGGCCTCGGGTACTACAAAGGGTGTCATCACCCGAAGCAGAAGGACATTGAGGCACCCTATATATTAGGATGTCTCTGTTCAACCCTGCACGATCTTAGGGTGCTTACGAGCCACGCTTGTAACGTATGCAAGCATTTGACCACGTGGGCTAACATAGCACACACAAAAAAATATTGTCAACAAAAGTATCGCCTTCAGAGCCTTATCAGGCCTTTCGCTAGGAGTCTGCTCATGACTAGTTATACTTTTTTGCAACGTTCAAAATGTGCCGACCAACGGAGCAATCAATTGTAATTCTGTTGTGTCTATGTTTATACAGTGGGAAGTTAGTCAGCTCTGAGGGCATCTGGTGTCTTCGTTGAAGATGAAAAACAGTGCAGTATACCGCTGCTTGTCTGACGACTTTAACGTGCATCGCGCAATAGTGATACATGACAGCACGCCGGTATGATGCTCATCCAGATTGAAAAGGGCAGAGGCGGCGGGTTGAATCCACGATCAGTGAGCTTTACAGCGTGAGCTTTCGCTACACGTGCTACCGATCCACGAGCAACGAGACATCGCGGTCGAATTCGAGCTCGAGAGAAAAACAACAACAGCAACAGCAAGAAAATCTCCGATTTGAGGCATTTAGTACTAGTGTCGCCATCTCGTTTAACAAGTTGGAAATAAAATTAACAGGGTGATTTTATTTACACAAATACGCAAATACAACAATATTTTGCTTTCTCGTCATGGTCTTAAAATTAAGATTAGAGGCACCCCTAGTACGTACGGCCAAGCGTTTTGTCACGTTTGTCTTCTAAATAATTGTATTTTCAAAAATGCCTCAAAACGCGCTAAAAACACTCAAAACGGTCATATTTCTGGATTTTATCAAAAATCTCCAGCGCTCTAAAAGAAAACTCCAAGGGCCGTACAACCTTCATTACGTTATCATAAGTAACATCGAAAAGAATGAATACTATCGTGCATTCCTGAAACTCAGGTTTGTGCAGCGAAATTTGCCCATTGAGTGACGAGCGGTTGAATCCCCCTTAAGATTCCTCTTATTTCCGTCGATGAGAAATTATTTGCTGACGTAATAGTCAGTATTGACTCTGTGAGTGTGACGTCATGGGTCCAGACAAACCGTTGCTAGGGTCGTTGTTATAGACAAATACATGTGGCTAGGTTTCGCTACGGAAACCCGACCGTTCAAAACTCAGGAGTAGGATTTAAACTTCTAAAAATCACAAATACAGAGAGCTTGAATGTCATATATGTTACCACGACAGTGTGCCGGTAATCGCGTGTTTCTGAAATATTTACGACTGCAACTTCCGGTCCTCAAGATGCTTGCAGCAGACGACGAATGGAAGTAGTATGCCGTTTGCCACACACCCGCCGGCCAAGCCGATTCCGGCGTCTGAATCATGTGAATAAAGACGATAATTTGATATTGCATTTGTTTGAAATATAATGAGTTGCAGACACTTATAAGAGTTCATAGTGGGGTGCGATGCAAATTATGTTTTATCGGAAGTCCGGGCGTCGATCGAGATCATCGTCTGTTAAAAGATCGTATTGCACCCGTGAGAAAAGCACTTCAGGCGATCGGATGAGATACTAAATTTTGTTTGCAGACTCGCACAATGGTATGATGCTTCGTACCTGGTTGTAACCATCGCGTGGAGAAAGATTCTTGCAGTTTCTTCATATTTCCGCAAGACCCCGAAGCGCGAAATAACTGGGTAAAAAACATAATGTGAGTTTATATCAGATTGTACTCGCATCGCGGGTTCGATGGAGATCTTCGCCAATAGAGCACATCCACAGATTTTGATGTTTACCATTAAAAAAAAAAAAAATACAGCGAAATCGCGATAGACATGCAACTCTTCAATAACCTGACAACCTCAATAATAATAATAATAATAATAATAATAATAATAATAATAATAATAATAATAATAATAATAATAATAATAATAATAATAATAATAATAATAATAATAATAATAATAATAATAATAATAATAATAATAATAATAATAATAACAATAATAATAACAAACGACTTACCTCGACGGCGTACGATTTGTTTCTCATGTTGGCCTGCACTACGCCCGTAATGCACTTCAGGTCGTCTTCGTAACTGATCTGCATGACGTGGTTTGTTTTTCCGGCATTTTCACCCCTCTGAACTAAGCTGGGTTCTTCACTGAAAAGAAAAAAAAAACGCACATTGCGGAGGCCTCTACGGCCATGGCGATGCAGTTGTTTTTCGTCGCTAGTTTACCGACGCAATTCATTGAAGACGCCCGCTGCAACAGAGGCCAGCAAATCTATTGTGTCGTCTGCTACCAAAGCAAAGCGGAGTGTTATACTTCAGAAATGGCTTTCATCGTTGCAATGCGACACTGAGACGACAAGAACATTTTCATAATTAGATATCAAGAAGTTAGGTTGCTTTCAAACAATTATTGACATACTTGTAAGCAAAAATCTAGCCTCATGTGGAGTCTCCATGCATTACTCCATAGCAACGTCCCTAGCAACGGTTTGTTTGGACCCAGACGACATGTCGCGACGTAGTCACTTAAGGGGTCAATTCGGCCAATGGTGGAAGGTCGACCACAGCGACGCTTTCGATCGCGCACGTCGCTAATAGCCCGTTGGGCTAAAGGCCCGTTCACACTCTTGCGACCGAGTAAGACCGACCGGTTTTTAAGCCTCTTGCGATCTCTTAGGACCAGCTCCGCTGCAGCGCATCCGGTCCTAAGAAGTCGCATAAGGCTTAAAAACCGGTCTGGTTTCTCTCGGTCTTACTCGGTCGCAAGAGTGTGAACGGCGCTTAACGCACACCAGTTCGGAGCACGTGGAGTGAAAGCTCGCGCTGCCCGCTCGCGTTGCCACACCCCTGCCCGCTTCGATCTGGATAAGCATCGTACCGGCTTGCGGTCGTATATCACTTACGCGTGGTGTAGGTTGAAGACCACAGGCTAGCAGTCAAATTGCACTGGCTAAGTTGCTCATCCTAAAGTGGGTAACGATGTCGCCATGTTCTGGCACACTTTACTCATGGTGTATAAACAACAAACGACTAGTTTTTTGACCGCAGTTCTTAGACCCCCGTTTCCGGCTTGAGCGGCGTCGCCGTGGGAGTAACCGCGGTTTGCATTATGGGACGTTTCCCATAATGACGTCACCGTGCGTTCCATTTTGGGTACATTTACCCTCTAAATTTAGCGGAAACATTCCCCGTTAAATTTAGCGGAAAAATTCCCCTCTAAACTTAGCGGAAAAACTTCGCCGCTACGTTTAGCGGCAGATTTTCCCCGCTAAATTTAGCGGAAAAAATCCCCGCTAAATTGAGTTGAAAAACTTCTCCAGTAAAGATAACGGAAAAAATTATCCGCTACTTTAGCGGAAATAAATTCCCCGCTAAATTTAGCGGAAACATTTTCCTGCTAAATTTAGCAGAAAAAAGGGCCCGTTAAATCTAGCGTAAAATGTTCCTTGCTAGATTTAGCGGAAAAAGTTAGCCCGCTAAATTTAGCGGGAACATTTACCCGCTAAACTTAGCAGAAAAAAATGTTCCGCTATATTTAGCAGAAAGATTCCCCGCTAGACTTAGGAAAAATATTTTCCGCTAAATTTAGGGGGTAACATTTTCCGCTAAATATAGCGGGACATTTAGCGAAACGTTCTTGCTAACTGGGAGGGGAACAGGAGAGGAGGAAGGGAGGGTACGGATTACAAGGAGGTACATACCCTCCTTTCCGTACCTTTTGCTCCTCAAGGGAGAGCTGCACTCTAATTCGGCTTTAAAGTGGATTGTAAACGTCTTTCTTTACGTTTTGCTTTTTATAGCCCGTTTCTATGTTTAAAAAATCGCAGCCCAGACTGCTACGATTTTTCGTCGTTTCGAAAAGCACCCACCATACTCACGAAAGCTGAGGCACTGAGAATCGCACCGGCCAGAAGCTCTTTTTTTTTACGATATGGTGGGCTGTGAAGATCGCACTACTGAGCATGTGATCGTCGCAGCTCAGCACGCACGTGTTCGTCGATCCCAAAGGCCGGCAAAACACGCGCTGTGTGTACAAGTGCTAAAAATGGCACCTCGGTCAGAAGCTGTTTTCTACCTACGACCGTGACTTCTTCATAATCTGGCGGTAATCATTACAGGCTCGTATCTAAGGGCTAAGCTGAGTTGAGCGAACGTAAACAGAAATATTGGCGCTGCAAAGATCTATTACAAAACGCCGCAGCGTATTCGTTGGAAAACAAACTCCGTTCGAAAAACAAATACATGATGCCAAGGCGTCATTTGCTGGAGCGACGTCATCTGCACAAACATGACGCACTTGCAAACGCTGAAAACTCGATTACACTACCAACGCACAACAACATCAGCAAATACGGTGTTCAGAAAAACGCTTTAAATGGTTTGAACGTGCTTTCAACTTTGTAGCCAGTCGGAAATCGGAGCCATTTTGTGTTTACTATATTGGTCGTGATCCGCGCCGGCCTTTTTCTCCTGCCGGTAGTAGCGGACGCCGGGCAAACGAAATCTATACTTCATCTCACCTTAGCACGGACTAACTGCGAAGGCTGTGCAAGCGCGAGCGGCTAGCCTTGACTTTCTTGACTGGAGCACTTGCTGCACGAACGCTCGTGCAGTCGCCGAGGCTTCATCCAAAGCAACTAGCTCGGGCTTTTGGCACGCGCGGCTAACAATAGTCCATGCTAAGGTGAGACGAAGTATAGCTCGCCTAGATTAGCGGCAAATAGCATATGGTCCGAGCTCACCCCGAGTGCTCGACCTGCACGCGCAGCGGCGAGTAACTCGTTTGTTCCGGAACGATTCTGCGCCTTCTATGAGGAAAAGGTTACGAATTAATCGCGGGTGAATCCCCCTTAAAGCGCGAGCGTTTGGTGGGAATAAAGAAAGCGTATGTAGAAAAAAGAAAAATAATCTGAGAGTCATTCGAATAAACTCATTTCAAAAGTGAGAGTAATCTAGTTGCAGTTTCAAAAGCTCTAATATGGCAACAATCATGGCGTTGACAGAAAAAAAGAAGGCTAAATGAAAGGCCGACGACCAGACTCGAGATTCTGCAAGGCAGCAGATCCTCCCCTTCATGGGGGAGGAGGAAACAGGCCGCGGTGGACAGGGTAGAAGGGGTAGAGGAGGAAGCGTGGGAAAGATGGAGACCACGAACTGGTCGTCGGGTTTTAAGCACTGTTGACTTTGTGAATCAAAGGCGATGTACAACCACCAACATCTAAAGGCCCGTTCACACTCTTGCGACCTCTTAAAACTTGTTCCCTTAAAACCTCTTACAACGAGAGGACACGGTGGCACCATCTATCAGGTTGCAGTGTAATCTGGGCGGTCCGGCATATTTTATATTTCTCCCGCGCATTATCCTTTCCTTCTTGGCTCGAAAAACTTTTGTAAACGTCATAAACGAGCCTTTCTTATAGGTATTACGCACATTTGACCTCGGAAATCCCGCAAAACCTTCGCTCGTGTGAAATTCAGTTCCAAGGTCACCGCATAGATGGCGCCAGAATGCCAGTGTGTTCCCTCGTCCTAAGAAATTTTAAGAAGTTTTAACAGATCTCGTCTCTCTCGGTTGTACTCGGTCGCAAGAGTGTGAACGGGCCTTGAGAATCAAAATCTCGCTCTCGGCTCTATTCCTTTGAAGACGTTCGTTTTGCCTGGTATGTACAGAGTTTCACAAAAAAAATTACACGGATTTTTTTAACCGCATCGCCGAACGCTCATTTTCTGCCCAGAGGTAGCGCTAGAGGTCACAATCAGATGCCAAAGTTTCGGCCCGATCCGATACCTTATTCAAAAGTTATAAGTGATTTTCTGAAAATTTCAATGGGAAAATGGCGGCCGACGGAGTTTTCGAAAACATGGGGCTCTATGGCACCAGAAACCGAAAACAAGCAAAAAGGGGCTCCATTTTCCACTTGAAATTTTCAGAAAACACACTGATAACTATTAAATAAGGTATCGGATCGGGCTGAAACTTTGGCATTTGGTTGTGACCTCTAGCGCTACCTTTGGGTGGAGAATGAACGTTCGGCGATGCCTAGTTTATTTTTGAGGTTAAAAAAAACATGGATTTTTTTTTTTTGTGACACCCTGTTGAGGCTGTGTCATTCCGTCATTAGAGCGTCTGGTTTGGATGTGCACCGGGTGGGTAGACTGACTTATGAAAAGGGTCTATTAGCGGCGAGATGTTTCGGTGGCGCCCTCGTTTGGTTACCTTTCGTGACGTCATTAGCTTGCGAACAAGTTTGATGGTGTTTGTAATGGGCATGTTGGAAGCCTGAAACCATAGCGCTTTCAAAGCAAGATTGCCAACACCGTCAAAATTGAAGTTCTTACATTCCTCTTATTTCCGTCGACGAGACATCCTTTGCTGACGTCATAGTCAGCATTCGACCAATTGTGGTGGGACGACCACAGCAAGGCTTTCGACCGCTCACGTCGCCAATATTAGCGGCGAGATGTTTTGGTGGCGCCATCCTACGCTTCCCCCTTGTGACGTCATTTCCTTGCAAACAACAAGTTCGATGGTGTTTGTAAATAGCATGGTGGAAGCTTGAAATCATTGCGCTCTCAAAGGAACACGGCCAACATCGTCAAAATTAAAGTTCTTTCATTCCTCTTATTTCCGTCGATGATAAATCCTTTTTTGACGTCATAGTCAGCGTTCAGCCAATCGTGGAAGGCCGACCACAGCGACGCTTTCGGTCGCGCACGTCACCGAAACTTCAACGACCGAACATGGAATGGGCCCCTGTGCCGCCGCTTGATGGTGTCATTTGGAGATTGGATATTATTCTGGAACATAACTACCACGCTATAAATGGCACGTGTTTCATGGCAGATCACACGCACTCGCGCATCGGACTCAATCTGCCTCCTTGAACGTGATTATAAAAGAGAAAGAGAAAGAACAAACCTCTTTTTGCGCAGCGCAAGTTCGTCTGCTCCTTTTGCAGGGGCTGCCGTGACGTCAGAACGCCGAGCTCTGATGGGTTCTGTATGAAGGATAGTTGGTACACCTCAAGGCAGCTTGCTTTGAGGTCTACCCGCTACTCTGCAACCAGAGAAAATCAGAGCCCGGCGTCTTTCTGACGTCACAGCAACTCCTGTGGAAGAAGCAGACGACTTGCTTTCCGCATTGGTTCATTCAATTCCACCTCAAAGACAAGGCCTGCCCGTTTCTTCCTCTAGACGTCATCACTAGTAGTAAAGCACCTTTATCCTGGGAAAAGTGGCGCCATTTATTGTTATGAAGATGCTGGAGACACGTGCCGCGTGTTACTTCTGGGAAGGAATTGGCGGCTGAAATCTAGCTCAGTGCTGCTATGCGCCGCCATGATCTCCCCAAGGGCTGCACGTTGCACGTGCCTTGTGCATCAACGCACCTTGAGCTACATTTGAAACATGAAGGGGATTTAACTAGTTGATCCCGTCAGCGAGCCCTAGGTAGCCCGATTGACCGCCATCGTTTTCTACAATATGCGCGTTCGATTTTGAAGAAAGTGCAGAAAAAGAGTAGGGGCAGGGCAGGGTAGTTCCGGTGTAGGAATGGTGCTGCCGGTGTGACGCTAGTTCAGTTCCACTGAGCTAGCGCCGCCTAACTACCCAGCCAAAATGAGCGAGTGCAGAAAGTGTACGCCAGGTGTGGAAATGGTATTACACTTCTGTAAATCAAACAGAGTGATGCAGACCCCCAGGGCTGCACCCTCAAATCTAATCCGCTCGGGGCTACACTTCTGCAGCGGTCCAGGAGGTGTAGGTAAAGCGAACGCGCCTATTCGCGACTCCAGCAGAACGAACGGCACCTAGCGGGAAAACACTGAACTGGCCGGAACAGGTCCTTTTGCGATTTCTGCTCGTCTCTTCTGGCTTCCGTGTTTACATGTTGTCGGTGGTTTGCGCGACAGAACAGTTCTACCGGTGACTGTGTCGTAACCGTAGTATCGCCTTGTGACCCAGGTTGCTCTGCACGCGACCTATGGAACCGCGTGAGCCAGACATTCTGCGTTTATCAGCGTTGATCAGCACCGTGGAAGGACAGTGGGCAGTCCTTTCCTCGTTTCCTCGAAGGAAGTCAAGACTCTGGAAGCTCGCTTACCCCAACACATCGCCGCAGGTTCGAAGCGTGGAGAATAAAAAGCAGGGCGAACCTTTTGAAGTCCAATTCCCGCTCGCTGATGCCCCAGCGTTGTGCGTTGAGCTGGCACATGGCACGGCACGACCCGCACGACCTGGATTCGACCACCATATTTTCCCGATAGTGGCGTCCCCTATAGGTCGCGGGAGTCGCGAATTGTCTGCGCAATCGTCTGCTCCATCACCTGCTTCAGTGGTCGTGCTCAGGACGAGCTCAAATTACTAGGCTGCTAAGACCAGCAATCTTGATGGTGTCGCATGCACGTTGCAAATGAAGTGTGGTAGCTCGCCATCAGCTCGATCTCAGCTGTCGCGCACGCAGCTATGGCAGCCAATGAATACGGCTAGAGTGCACTTGAAAGGACCAGAGCCCTATATTAGGAGAGTTTGGACAATAGGCGGAGCAAAGGCCGCCGCCAGCGCCGAATATTCCCCCCACGCTTAGAGCGTAAACTAAATTTGTGACACAGCGTCGACCAATCAGGAGACCTCTACTCCATCTCACAAATGTCGACAGTGAAGACAAAGGCACAGGCGCGTGAGCCTAGCTCAGCGAAACGCTATTGTTTGTACGAGACCTCGTGCATAGGAGGCACTTTCCAAAGCCACGCGCTCGTGCCCATGCCTTTGTCTGCACTGCTAGAACAGCGTCCTGAGACTGGCTGAAAGAAAGCAGTGCAAAGGGTGGGGTGCGCGAGCGTCTTGAGACGCGGAGTTCCGCTCGGCACGGCTCAAATTATACTTCGTTTCACTTTACCTGCGAGCGAAGCCAAAGCTAGAAGCGCGAGACCAGCGCTTTTTGCATTTCTCCCCAGCTCGCGCGCTCGAGCAAAGCCTGAACGCACGGAGCTTCCGTGCTCGCGCTTCCAGTTTTGCCTTCACTCGCACATAAGGTGAAACGAAGTATAGTCGTGGCACAAATTTAGAGCACGCGACCACCGCTAGGGGCTGTTTCGCGGCCTGTGGTTGGCCCGAGATGCTCGCCTATTCAAACCAATGTATGGCCAAACTCTCTCTATAAACGGCTCTGGAAAGGACGAGTGGGCCACCGGAGTGCTATCTCTGCAACTACGCACGTGGAAAAAAACAGCTGCGGACGCTACGAGTGAAGTAGTTCGGATGAGCCGTTTTTAATGAAAAACGCGTTGCATTCCAACGCAAAGCTCTACCGGCACACTGGTCCAGGTCATATGAACAAAAGGACGCCGGGTTATATTTTTATACAACCTAGACATCAGGCGTCACGTCAATACATTACGTCACCGCGACCTGACTTCTCGTCACAACGCCATGCGACATCACGACGACGCCTTGACGTCAACGTCGTCATTGACGTTGACAACGCGTGTTACACGACATTATAGGTGCGTGTATACTCCAACGTCGGCGGACCTAATGTTCGCCGGCGCAAAACGAGGTTCGTCGTCTACTTCGCCGCGCTGCGTCACGCTGCGGAAGGAATTTTCAACAGTGTCTATTAGCGGCGAGATGTTTTGGTGGCGCCCTCCTACGGTTCCCCCTTGTGACGTCATTACCTTGCAAATAACAAGTTCGATGGTGTTTGTAAATAGCATGGTGGAAGCTTGAAATCATTTCGCTCTCAAAGGAACTCTGCCAACACCGTCAAAATTAAAGTTCTTTCACTCCTCTTATTTCCGTCGATGATAAATCCCCTTTCGGACGTCATAGTCAGCGTTCGGCCAATCGTGGAAGGCCGACCACAGCGACGCTTTCGGTCGCGCACGGGGCTAATAGGAAGTATTCACTGGCGGCCATAGCATGTGTGCGCCACTGCTGAGCGCGTGCTGATGGCGAGCTTCCACAGTTCTTTTGTAACGTGCATTCCGCACCCTCAAGATTGCCGGTCTTAGCAGCCTATTAATGTGGGCTAGTTCTGAGCACGGTGTAAAGGCTGAACTCCATGGGACGAATATGCTGCGAATAACCGACGAATTTTGTCCGGCGGCTTTTGCTCTGCGCGTGGAATCAACACAGTGGCTGCTACGTCGCGCGCAAAGCGAGCGTGCCGTCGGGCGGCGTTCGCCAGTTATTCGTCACATAATTCGTCCCATGGAGTTCAGCCTTAAGATAATACTCTTCAGGTGAGGACAGCGCGCTCCTCGCGCAGTGCAGATAAAGTTCGCTTTTCACTCTCTCTCTTTCTCTCTCTCACTATGGTTTCAAGCGGCGCCGGCAGATGACTCGTTGACCCGTGGGTACGGCAAAGACGGCTCGTGCCGCCTCATGCTCGACACGGGCAGAGCTCCAGCGAGGTTGTCGCTGAAAACCTATCTTATGCGCCCTTTCCCTGGAAGAGGCTTAAGGCCGGTTCAGACACTTCCGTTTGAGTGCGTTTGACTGCGTTGCGTCGAGAACCGAATGCGAGTCACCGGCACATATGTGCTTCGTATGAAGCTTGGAATCCAATTCAAGGAATCATCTTGGCACGCGATATAAGGAGCAGGGATGTCCGGGTTTCTCGCTTCCGCAACGCAGTCAAACGCAGTCAAACGCAACTGTCTGAACCAGGCTTTAGACAGGAGAAAGAAGGTGTATAACTACATGCTTTCACGGGGTAGGCGCACTGTAGGAAATGCCTTCGGGATTCTTGTCGCCCGGTGGCGTACGTTCCTGGCCCCCATGGAAGGCAAGTTAGAACATTGTGAAAATATGATCAAGGCAGGAGTTTGCCTCCAACACTTTTTAATGCAAGACGGCGCCTACTGCCTCTCCGGCTATGTAAACAGTGAGAGCAGGGGAGTCCGAGTGAACGGCGCGTGGCGAACCGAGGTGGCAGCCGTTGGAGCCAACCGGAGCCTGGGTGGCAACAACAGTCCTACTGCTCTGGATATTAGGGAACAGCTGGCCGATTACTTTATCTCTCGCAATGGTTCCCTTTGATGGCAGGATAATGTTGTGTCTCGAGAGTGATTTTGGTTCCCTGAAACGTTTCTGTTCATGTGCCTACTTTGGCTTATATGTTTGTTTTCTCTTCCAGAAGTCTAGATGTTTTCATTTGTGGTTTGGAAGTGTTAAAGTCGTAGTGCATTGCGCTCAATTAAGTGGCCAAAGGCACTGTTTCTGACCTATTTCGTGATTCAAAAATTTTATTAGAGCTATTATGGGCTTCCTATAAATCTCACGCATCAGAGGTTGAGTGAAGGTTTTACACGTGAATATGAAAAAAACAAAAAAAAACAATTGTACCACGTTTTTAATATGTGTTGACTACCTTATTTTTTAAGGCCCAAAATATACAATGGGAGAATGAACTTTTAGCGGCATTAAGGCTATGTGTAAATTGGTCTGCTCTATTTTGTGTTCCTTGGGGTTTTAATATTTTCAGCTTATCTCACTCTTTATTTCGTATTTATATCCGACTTGTTGGACCTTGCATACTATTTGGGCCGTGTTCTGTTTGAGGACCCGTGCAATAAAGTATGTGCCTTCTATGTTACTTTTCAAACCCACTTTTTCCACTTTGTGATAATGACTTGGTGCTTATTACTGGTAGAGTAGGGACTGGTGCATCCATATAGCACAACCCTAGATAGTACACACGACAATGTAAAAATGCAGGTAAGCTTGTGTACGATACCCTATAATGACCCAAACAAAGTATGCTAGTGTGGAAAGGAGGTCATCTACGGCATTCCATACGCATGCAGTCGTTTCTACATCAGGCAAACAGGCCTGCATCAATGAAGCAGAATAAAAAGAGAATAAAAACTAGTGGTAGATGTTTTTCATTAAAATATTATGTAGTCCATCGGTTGGTTTACTTTCTTCCATCCCTCTTTTTTTTGTTCAGCTGGTAACCCAAAATATTTACACAAAGGTTGAGTACAGTTTGCAAGATGGGGGTTCAGTGATTTGGTTTACAACATTTCGAAGTAACATAACTTCCAAAATATACTTTTGCCGAGCATAAATTTCTACTCGCATCTTTATGCAGACACTTTTTGCATTAACACGAAGATTAAACCAGACTGCTTTACAAAGATTGTTGTCCTCCAACATTGCAGTTTTCTTTACTAATGGGGCAGAATTGTATAGAAAGAATGGTACTCAAAATATTTAGTCTATACACTAGGTCTCAACGATTCGCCTGAGCTGGTTTATTGAGTTCACGCTATGCAGGAACTGGCCCATACGATTAAATCAAAAGTTTCATGGCCGCTCCACTGATAGGTTCGAATAATTCCAGAGCTGCACAAGTTCTCAGCACCAGTTTCGCAAACTCTTGCACCTTCTACGGTCAGTTCAGCGTTGGGGCAGTTGCAGACGACTCTCTTTGTCAATATGTATGCTCGAACAGACCTATTGACACGCACCTCCAATGTCATACCAGGGTGGTGGCGCTGGCCACGGAACGAAAACATGTGCAAGTGCTTTGCTCTTCGAAACATGCGCGCTTGTTTATAAACAATGAGTGTGTGTGTGTGTACCAGGGCGCGTATATTATTAACGAAACATGGCTAGGTATATGCACTTTCAGAAGTACAATGGTCAACAAGGCATTGTATTGAGTCTCATGATCGCACTCACACTCGTACGTACGCCATCTGCATTACAGCAGCTCTTAACCGGGCACTCTTTTTTTCGGCCCAGCGGTCCAGAGACTGTGCCACTGAATAGGCAAAAGCTTCGTTCAGTGTCATTTTGCAGCTAAGGTGCTTTAACAGCTCCTGCTCTACACTGTCAGTATCTTCTTACGCTTGGGGCCTGGGCCTTCGCTCCACCGGGAACCCTGGAGGGTGGATGGACGACCCTACGGATGCGCTCGAGTGTGTACCCCCATGAGGTAGAAGGTGTGTCGTGACCAGCGGCACCAGGGCTGCCCTGGTACTCGACTTCTTCACCCTGGAGGTTGCTGGGATTGGGAGAGTCCTCCGGAGAAGAATCAACCATTGACCTAAGGATAGATCCCGCTGTAGTACCCACAGGCGGTGCCTGCACATTGCACGCTAAAGCCCTGCAAGTTTGATTATCAGACAGGACATATTTTTGATTTATGCCTTCAACAGGGCTTAATGGAACTTTTATTAAATAAAAGTGTGCGAAGTATATTTGGCGGTGACTGGGGCTAAGAAATAACTGCCAACTATGCTCGTGCACTGGGCTTGTAATATCACCCAGTGTAGGGCAGGGCAGTACTATGACACAAATGCGTTTACAATAAGGCGGTTTCATGAAACATTGTTTCACTACCGGTTCGTGTTGGCGGCCTCTGCTGCAATGCCGATTTCCACCATGGTACGCGCTTCTGTCATCTGCAAACTTATTATTGGCATAGTTTCTGGTTCTGGACAGCTTCTCACAAATATGGCGAGTGGCTCCGTTCGCGACGTACACTCTCATAAAAAAAAGGGTATATTCTTACACTTCTTGTCCCATATACGACACCCCAAAACTTCGGTTCGACGTACAGGTACTGATGTCGAACCAACGTTCCAAACTTTCACAAGTGGCTTGACAGCCGAGTGGTACAACTTATTAAAATAGCTAGTGTACGTGTTATCGACTACGAAAAAAGTAATCGGAGCTCTCTTGGCATTACTGCAAAATCTCAGTGATTTTTTTCTGTAGTTTTTGATACGTACTTTAGCTGTTTAATGAGGTGAATCTCACCGTTCTCAAGCACCTCGTAAACGTTGAGGCCGTCTGTTCGACGTCAGCGCGCTGTACGTCGAACTGAAGTTTTGGGGTGTCGTATATGAGACAACAGGTGTAAGAATATACCCTTTTTTTCTGAGAGTGACACTCAAGAACTACAATCGGGGATATATTTTGGTGCTGTAAATTCTCACTAATAATTTTGGCGTAGTACGTAGTCGCCACTGTCAAGTAGTGTGCCGGCCTGTCCTAGCTCTTAGTAAAAGCACCATGTTTGAAAATCGAGTACCAGTCGATGCTCCTTGATGTGATGCGGGAAGGCTCACAGGTGAAAAAAGCTATGGCGTGCAAGTAAGCAAGGTTCAACACACTGGAACAGCAAGCTACCCAGAACACATCTCTAAATATATTGGACGAGGTTAGAGAAGAAAATACCCTTGAGCAAACAAAAAATGCTCTTCCCGAAGTAAGCAATGAGGCCAGAAAAAGATGAGAAAAGTGGGAACATAAGGCAAAGAAACACAGGCTTTGTTGCTGATGGGCATGTCGACCATTCAAGTTTACGGGCACAAAAGTTTCAGGGTATGCGTTCCTTGGTACGTGCCAGTACCCTCTACTGGACAATATTAAATGTAGATTATACTGATTTGTTTCATGTACGGTTAACCAGATAGAACAGACGTGTACGGGAAAGGTTCAACATTCCGCAAACTGCACACCGCCACGACCTGGCCCATTTTTGACTGTTCATGCCACTGCCAGTCAAACTACCTTATAATTCTTTTTAAATTTCCATTTCAACCCGTTTAACAAGTGCAATGGCAGTTTTTACGTCTAAGTGCCGACAGAAGCTTAATATTTATGAACCAAGTCAACACCTTGAATTTGGGGAACGCTGTACGTGGTATGTTCGAAAAAAGATACTAACTGGCATTATTGGGGCATTATCTTCCTAGTCGGCCCTCCTGAATATTGCATATGCAGTTAGCGTGCTGCTTAATTAGCTCCATCGTTTTTAAAATTCGGGGTCTGTACTTCGTATAAACAAAAAGCCTGCAAAAAAAAATTCCCACTGATCACAGCAATAGAGCAGTACAAATTGGTTACATACTTCCTGACCCGGGTATAGTCCTTGTAGAAAGCCATCGTTTCGATATATTCCCAATGCTTTTTGCGGACAAAACCGCTGCCACTCCTTACGGCGACTTCGAGGGCATTGACTTCCCGGACATATTTGTCTCTCAGGTGCTTCGAGGCTTTTTGCGCCTCCTCACCTGAAATAAATATGGGAACTTCAATTTTTCCATGTGCTGACTCAATTCAAAGTTGAAATGCTGAACTAGTCAATAAGTCGGTTTAGCTGCTTCCACAGCTATTTATCTAAATACTGCTGCATAAACAAACAATGTTTATACAACAGCTACCTAATCGTCAAGGCTTTGTTGAAAAGAAGTGAGCACACTTAATGTACTCAGTAGAAATCTGCATGGGTACGGGCCAGCCCGCGGGCCACGGGCCCCGCGGGCCGGGCTCGGACTTCATGGCTACATTCATGAGGGGCCCGGGTCGGGTACGGGCCTTGCATTCAACTGTACAAGGCGGGCCGAAGCGGGCCAAGCCGGCCATTACTTTTTTTTTTTTAGCAGCAATGTTTTTTGGAAGCGTGTTCGTGGGGGATGGGGAGGGGGTGGGGGCGAGGGGAAGGGGGTTGGAAGAGGGACCACAGAGGGGGAAACCCCAATGCTGAAAGCATGTGTATGTCCGTGTATATGTTTTTTGTAGGGTTCGGTGTGTGTGTGCGCAGCAAACACCCTTCCAGAGAACAAGCGGCGGCGTTCCTTTTCGTCACCGGCGCCGCCGCCATCGTACCATCGCTTCCCCCCCTCAACACGCACGCATACACACCTACACAATGCGCACCCTCGCAGTCGTAAACCATCTGTACGAACGAGTGCGTGCATCCACAATATGGGTGAAGGGATTCCCCGAGGGGTGCTTTTCCTAAACTATTTCTCGCAAACCACCGCAAAAGACGGGAACTTTTTTTCTTTTTTTTTCTTTTTCAGTTGTACGCATTGGGAGTGGGCAATTTAAAACTTTGTCGGTCTTTTGTCCAAGCCCGTCGCAACGTTTCCATTCCTTTTCAACTTTGTCACATGGTGTTTACAGCTGCTTGTCATTTTTGTTTTTCCATCCTTTCCATGCGGGTTTGGTCGCAGAAAATGACGTCCGACTAATAATAGCAGCAAAAAAATAATAAAAACGATGCTTACAGCAATGACTATCGGTTCCGTAATCGACGTATATGTAGCAGTAACAAGCGAGCTGCCATGCCGCGCAATTTGTGGGCTATTCATACTGGGCCAAAATTGAGCGGGCGTCAGCGGGCTCGTGAAAATGAGCGTCGGGCCGAGCCGGGCCGGGCGGGCTGTCGGAAATAGATAGCGGGCCGCGGGCTAGTCCGGACCCAAGAAACAGCGGGCCGGGCTTTGCCGGGCTTCTAAATATCGGCCCGTGCAGACCTCTTGTACTCACAACTTCACTCGCGCAAGCGAGGATATAATTCGACACATTTCGGCGAGTTCTACAGGTGGAGGAGACATGGACATGCAAAGTGTCAACTTACCGCTCTTCATGCCGCAGATTGTGGCCACGGACGCCCATCCGTTCTCCTTCCTGACCTTGTCCCGGTAATCAATGCAGCCGAGATCGTAAAGGCTAGGGCGACTTCTGACTGCCTCAATGAGACCCTTGGCATCGCTTGTTGGCAAGTCCATTTCGCTACCGCTCTGGCTCATCTGGTTACCGCCGTGCGCCATTTCAATTTTTTCCTACCCGTCGTTCGAGCAAAGGCTTCTGGGTAACGACCGTCACCAGCCGACGCCGAGATTCGAGCAGGGCCTACCTCGGCGAAACCTTCGCCGACGGTCGCCGAGGCGCGCTACGTTGCGTTACGTTCGACTGTCGTCAGAGTATAGACTCTCCTTTTGCAGCAACCTAACGCAATGAGGTCGGGTGCGTGCGCCCGTCGACGCTACGTTGGAGTATAAACGCACCTACCTTAAGATTGCGTTCTGACGTCATATTGCGTTGACAATGGAGTCGATGTCAACGTTGACGTTGACAACGACGACGACGACGACGACGTCACGCGACGGCAACATGACTACTTCCTTGTCAGTGCGATGTCATAAAGATGTCTGATGTCAGGTCGTCGACGTCGTTGTGGACATGACGCAACGCGACGTCATGATGACGTCCCGACAACTTAACGATGTCGATGTTGACGTCATCGTCGTCGACGACGACGTTAGACGACGTCTAGACTTCGTCGTGACGGCGCGTCGACGTTGATATTGGCGAAGGCGACGACGTTACACGTCGTCAAGGCTTCGTTGTGACATTGTTATGACGTTGACATGACAACGACGTCAGGACGACGTTAATGTCACGAAAGAGCAGTAGATTTGACGTTACGTGGGGCGGCGGCGTAAACGTCGGCATCGACGACCACGTCAACGTCGTCATCGACGAGGCGCGACGTCATGACCGCTCGTTACAACGGCGACTTGATGTCGTGTAACGGCGTCGTCCTCAACGACACGTGATGTCATGACCGCGTTACAACGGCGACTTGATGTCGCGAAACAGCGTCATCCTTGAGGCGACAAGATGTCACGACGGTTTACGACAGCATATTGTCGTCCCGTAACGTTGTAGTCGACGATGACGTCGAGTCGTCGTCGTAACGTCACGTCGTCGTGACGTGGTGATTTAACGTTACCTTTGACGTCAAAATCATAAAAATACAATATAGCCCGTAAGGGGCCATATTGCCCATATCACCTTGACCTGTGCCTTCGCTCGCTTCGATTGCACCGAAGGTGGCGCCGCAATCGAAGTGACTTGGTTACACGACCTACTGTAATCATGACCTGCCCACAGAATGGCTCCCTATGGAAGACGCTGTCGCCGATGAAGTGCGTTACGTTGCCATTGGGGGCGTTCGGTAAAGGCGTTTCTGCGACCTAAACACGGTTCACGGCCTGTCAAACATACGGTCCGCACGGCGCGCGGCTGGTGATATCTGTTTCTCGGGAACACTAACACCTACCGTAGCGTGGCGCCAGCAGGTAGCAGTAGCACGAAGCAGGGTGCATCGCTTTCATGTTGGCTAGGATCAAAAAAGCGCATTTCTCAGGCATGAAAGCGCAAAGGCGTTTTTTAGCCCCGACTGCTCTTGTGCCATTGTCGAGAAAAGGAATGTTCTTGGACACCCACAAATAACCAATGTACTGACAGCCGGCGCCTCTAGTGACGAATTTGTCACGCGACCATCGAGTGACGGAGATCCCGCGAGGTCCGCGAGGAGAGCAGGGCAGTACCAGATAAGGCCGCCGCTCCTTGCGCGCCTTCGATTGACATGCGGATTTTCTAGGAAACAAGAAAGCCTTTATGCAGCGCCGCGAAGTCATAGAGTGACGGAACGCTGCGGGCGAGACCATGCACTACAAGGTGCGCGCTGGCACATTGTTCTGTGGGCAGGTCAGGATTACAGTAGGTCGTGCTTGGTTATACCCACGGTGGAAGAAACACTTAGGTGATGACTCTGTCCGACGCGGCGACCACGTTATGTTCGGCGCACCGAGTACTTCACTCGCAGCGAGATAGATGGCGGCCAAGTATCGGGTCCCTCCCTAACCGACCGCTCCGGTTGTTTCTCCCAGTGGTGGTCCCGCCATTCCCTCGCTCACCTATTGTTGTTGTGCCTCACCTCCGCCACGCCGCCACCAAGGGCCCTATGTTGCGCTTATTGGACTCCCACGGCGACCAGGGAAGAGGAAGTGCCGTCAACAACGAAGATCACTTTTCCTTTGTTTTCTTCTGCGGATATTCATCATCAGCAACTCTCACCAATCAACAGCCAATTTGCGTTTGCTGCGTTGTTGACGTCACTTCCTTCTCCCTAGCCACCGTGCTCCCTAGTCACCGTGGGTGTCCAGAAAGCGCAACATAGGGCCCCAAGTCGCCAGCGTTCGTAAATCTCTGCTCTCTTCCTTCGTCTTCTTCACCTTCTTCTCCGGGTTAGGGCTCACCTTCGTGCACAATGGTGGCACCTGTGATCGACACAGCACCAAAGCAAAACACGAGGCCAGCCACTGGCCGCACACCACCACCACACCACCACACCGCGAAAAAGGCGAGCATGCTACGCCGCCGACACCGTGGCCGCCGAGGAGAGACCTCGTACAGTCATCTCTCATTAATATCGACCCTGTTAATATGAATACCCCACTATATAGACGCCACTTTCGGGAACAAGCTGTGAAAATGCATGCATTTTCGTCTTGTCAATGTGGACAATTCAAACTATGGACGATGTTTTGCGGGAATGGAGGTGTCCATATAAACGAGACATCACTGTACCTCAGCGCCCTCCACTGCGGCGCGCAACTAACTATACTCCTGGTTCGAGGCTAGCTCCGAACACGATCTGGTCGCTGGGTCCCCGCGGGAAGAGCGACCAGAGTCATCACCTAAATGTGTTTCTTCCACCGTGATGCTAACTGATCGCTTTCCACATTTTGAGGTGCGAATGAAAGCATGAGCGGAGCCTGTAGCTCGCCCCACTCAGTCGTTTCTTGTTCACTCTAATACGGCGTAGTTGTGACGTGGCCCCTACTCTCGTCGAGCGTCGGAGAGTTTGCCGCTTGGGGAGGGTCGGTGGTCTACTAACGATGACGTCATGACCGGGCCTTGTCTTCGAGGTGGTATAAGCCCATCTCCATCCGCTACCTCGACTCGAGGTCACGAGCAGGATGGGTGGCGAGAAAGTATAATCAGGTTAGTTTTTCGTCGTTTATCAATTTGTTATTTTATGAGCAGAATGTTTTACTTAGTTATTATTGGTATACGTCATTTGCATGTTCCTAACTTTATTAATCTGAAAGCTACAAAACATATATACCTAAAAATTAAAAAAAAAATTCCAAAACAGGAGCGACCATGGGGGGAATAAACAGGAAGTCCCTGAGAAAAGAGAACCGCATTTTTTGGTCCGGGTAAATAAACTAGGAGGGGGGGGGGGCGTGCGAAACCTAAAGTGGGCGCGCCGATCCGACTGATGTTCCCGTCAAATGACTCTGCTGGGAGCCGTGCGGCGGCGCCACTGTCTTGTCGCCCGCTTCCCGTTATCACTCCGCAGCCGATCAGAATAAAGCGTTACTCATAATGAAGGCCGAGGAGGGACTCAGGCAGCGCATGAACAAAATAGACCTCGCCGTTCTCACTGACAAAGTAAGACCGGCGGGGCTCATTATCTTCATGAGGTTCCTGATTCGACATCTTATAAACCCTGAGATGGGGAACAATAAAAAAAAAAAAAAAAAACAGCCGAAGACAACAAAATCTCAGATTTTGATGTCTTCGTCCGTTTTTTTATTGTGCTCCATCTCGGGGTTTAGAAGATGTCGACTCATTATCAGCTCGCCTGCACTCTATGACTGCTTAAAATTTCCCGATTCCTTCTTCGGCGTTGGTTATGAGTAACGCTGCAATCTGATTGGCTTCGGGGTGATAATGGGAAACTGCCGACAAGACACTAGCGCCGCAGCGCGGCTGCCAGCAGAGTCATTTGGCGGGACCATCAGTTGGATCGGAGCGCCCCGTTTAGGTGTGGCACTCTCCTTATGCCTTGTAGAAATCTCAAACTCTGCGAGAATCTCTCTTGACGGTAGCGGTTGGGATCGAATGTGTAAGTTTGAAAACACGACTCTACATAGAATCAAAAGATAATTGAGAAAAAAACGAATTTCTTAACGAGCGGAGTTCCCTCTCAGCACGATGTAGTAAAACAAAAATGCATTTTGGGCACTTGTAGATTTTATTTAAGTAAAACAAACGTATCAAAAATACAAAAAAACATGACTTTTGTTTCTTGCTGACAAGCGTATTTCACTGACATAGATTCAACGAGCGAGTCGTAAGTGAACGTGGGATCATAGAGAAATGTTGTGTTTCCCAATCGTCTTTTAATCCAAGCAACTTCTTGTTGTCAACCTTAGCTTCATATTCTCACGGAGTTTGAGATTTGTGTGATGCGTTGCTCATTTATCCGGGCCGAAAAACACGTTTTTTTTTCCTCGAAACTCCCAGTACCTAGATTTTTACAGTGTTGTATACGTATACAGTCATGTCTTGATAATACAAATCCCGATAGTATGAACGCTCCACTATACAAATAGAGTTTTCGGGGGAAAATTGAGTTAGTACATGCATTTTTGTCTTGTTAATATAAACTCCCTACATTGTGGACGTTCTGTTTTTGAGGGGAAAGGACGTGTTCATATTGACAAGACACCACTGTGTGATGTTAGACCATAATATGATAGCCGTCTCAGAAGGCTAGAGATGAAGACAAAAAATAAGCAGGATACAATTTGAACATTTCTAGAGAAAACCATTTCCGGTGTGACCTTGGTGGTCCTTGTTCCAACCAGAGTGTCCGACGCACGCCTGATACGTAGGCATAGACTGGGTGCGGCCGTAGGGACCAACACATTTGGCACGCCTGGCAGAATTCAAATTCCAAACGCGCATACCTGAAATTATGCACGCGACCGTAGTTTCGGAAGAAGTTCTACAAGTATATTTTTTAGAGCTAATGTAATAGGTGGTAAAATAAAATCTAAAAACAATGAAGCATAGACGGCGGCCGTGGATTTCTTGTGCCCTATACTGGCTGTTCGTCGTCTGCAGACGGGTTAGTGAGGTTGCTCCAATGGGGTTATTGTTTCTATATTTCGTTAAACATACTAATTATCGTGATTATCTTCCTAATCGCCCTGCTATTGGTTTTTAGCTTTTAGCGCTCAGCAAGCCACCTGGAGCAAGCTTATAAACCAGTGTGCAGACGACATACAGGCTGGTATAGGACATACCAAATACACGGCCTCTGATTTTGCTTTATTTTTAATATTTCAGTACCTTAGTATTAAGCTCTAAAAAAAGATACATAAAATGTTTGGCGAAACTACGTTCGCGTGGCCAATTTCAGGTATGTGTGTGTGGAATTTGAGTTTTGAAAGGCGTGCCAAATCTGTTAGTCCTTGCGACCGCACTTTATAAAAGTAGAATAAAAATAATATATTGCCGTCATTAACACACATGTACTGGAAAGTGTGAAGGAAATGACTGTGAAGTCGACTCCTCTGCAGAAAAGCGCAGGCCATTCACAAGATATGCAACCGAAAAACCGACGCGTTTTACCAACTTCACAAAAGGTATGGTTACACCTTTCCAGCACCTATAGTCTAAGGACAAAATGCCGAGCCACTGGGCTGTGGAAGCATTCGATGTGTCTGATTTAACGCAGACCAGAGCTCCCTGCTATGCCCACAAAGTGTTCGACAGACCATTAGACGAGAATGGCACCGCGCAGAAAGCAATTATTTGAATGATCTGAAAGGCAGAAGGACAAGCTTACAATCAGGTAGAAGCTCCGCTCACATCAAATTACTGCGCTCTAAAGAAAATAGTAAGCCATCTTCTCCGCGACTAAGGCTTTATAATAGGAGCAGAGGAAGCGAAGCAGGCTGCTGCTACTTGCGTTTCGCTCAATTTTCTCGAGGCACCGACCGTGCCTTCGAAACGAGCTTTCGTAGAACGACCGTTTATGCAGAAAAAATCAGGTTTCAATACAAGCAGTGCGGGGAGCTAGCGCTTGTTTTGTCTTGAAGACCCGTGACTTATGGCTGGTTCAGACATATGCAACCAGCGCGTTAGCTACGACTGCGCCCGTTGTGACCGGAGCGACGGGAACGACCGCCCTGCGCCGCGCGTACACACTCCTGAAACCACTGGAACAAGCGCAGGAGGTCGTCAGCCCGGCGGAGTCTTCTCCGCCCCGGCCAACTGTTTCTGCGTTGCCTCTAAAAAAGGAGGGGACGCGCTGCCACCCACTTGCGTAAGAGAAAATGTACTGACAGTTTTCCATGGCCTCGCGCATTATTATTTTTTTGTTTTATTTCTTTCACGATAGGCGCGCAAATCAAAGTGGATGAAAAACAAACGCAGTACTCCGTTTTGGACGACTGCGATTCTAACACACGACTTTACCGGCAGTACGAACCTCGCCACACGCCTTTTCTGCAATTACAAAAGACAATGTAATCTTAGCAGTGATATAGCAACGTACAAATCTGATTTCGTGATCACATAGACGTTGCGAGCGTTCAGGAATGCAAACACTAATACTTTTTCTCGGATAACGAAAATGCGTCAAAATCCGCATCCTTCATACAGGCCTTTAAATACAGTACGCACCAGTAATACCTTTAACTTGAACACACGCAGGGAAAGCGAAAAAAAACAAAACTTCGGGCGATATTCGAAGACACAAATCCTAAGGAAGCACCGCTGTAGATGGTGTAAACAAACACGATGATACAAGCGTTTCTGCTTTCTTGTGTGTGCCGCCAAAAGATCGCCGCACGAGTATATGCATCATCCATTCTATTACGTACTGGGATGTCATAGCGACACGCGACGAGGATTCACAGTCAACGAAAGCGCTGTTCGCGAAACGACGAGCTTCCACCACGCCGACCACATGGACGATCTCCACCGACGCCATATTTTTCAGCAGATAGAAAGAACCGCGACCTGCATGCAACGCGCGCAACTGAGCTCTCCTCGACCTGTGATTGGTCTGTCGGTGAGGTCGCTTCCTTCGTTCCCGAACGTGGCGAAAAAGTTCAGACCGCCTCAACTCTGTGCGTTGCGAACGAACACGATCGAAATGGCCGTTTGGCGCTTCGTTGCTATGGCAACTCGTCGTTCCGACCGGTTGCATTCGTTCGTAAGTATAGTGTATTGAACCATGGTTAAAAGCGCTAAAAAGACGTACACAAGATAGAAGACAGCCAATGGTGCTACTCACAACTGTATTGGGAAAGGAAGATGGAAGTACATATATATATATATATATATATATATCTGATACACTTATCGTCACCCAGGCTACACATGCGCGAGATACAAGAGCATAAACCTGTTTACATATTTTTATCGAAAAAAACGGATCTCAGCATTATACAATGCTATTGACGTTTCGCTGACGCACTGGGGTCCTCTTTTACAGAAAGCAAAAAGGTCACACAACCAGGAAAGTGACGGAGTTGGCACTGAGCAATACGAGGCCAGAGGTTGTACCATATGTACACAATATGGCGCACAACCTCAAGAAGGCTGCGAACAGGTACGGAGTACCTATCATTTTTCAGTGCCAAAGAAACTCGGCCAACTTTGCCCTCGAATTGCTAAAGAAAGCAAGAATGAGCGAGGATGTGGCACGAAGCACGCGTACATCGAATGCGTCACAGGGGTCGTGTATGAAGTCCCCCTAACATGTGGAAAATCTTACGTTGGACAAACGGGAAGATGCACGAATGACCGTTTAAGAAAGCACGCACAAAATTTAAAGACAAACGACGGGGCACATTTGCTCGCGCACTGTAGGGTCTTCCAATGCGAGCCACGCTTCGGCGATACCAAGATTCTTGGTAGAAGTAGAATTCAAAGAGCACGCGAACTGCAAGAGGCATATTTTATCAAGAAGACGGGACCCCAGTCCGTCAGCGACACGTCATTAGCATTTTATAATGCTGAGATTCGTTTTTTCGATAAATATATATAAACGGGTTTATGCTCTTGTATCTCGCGCATCTGTAGCTTGGGTGACGATAAGTCTATCAGATATATATATATATATATGTTCTTCCATCTTCCTTTCCCAATACAGTTGTGAGTAGCGCCCGTGTTTGTCTTCTATCTTGTGTACGTCTTTTTAGCGCTCTTAACCATGGTTCAATACGGTCCACAAACTAGCCCAACAACAAGTTATTTTACAGTAAGTGTAGTGGTACCTCCGAACGCAAGTGTGTGAACGAGCCGAAAAGAAAAAAAACATCCTCCCTCCGAAAAAAAAATACTAAAGAAAAAAAAGTAAAGAAAAAGTTGGCAGTTTGATACTTTAGACCCATGTTACGGATAAAAAAAAAAAACAGGACGCGGGATGGCCAAAAAAACATGCTTTTCGTGTAAGGCTCGTCAAATTATGAGGCGCTGGAGAAATGCAGCCTTCTGCGTTAAATCCTTATTTCGAACTCTTTTTGTTCGCCTTCCGCCCATTGAAAAGCATGCGGGAAGGGCCTTAGAACGCACCTGGTATCGCTGCGCCGCAGCGTTCTTCCGCACGTCTGCTTTCCTGACGCCGTTCGTAAAATGGCGTCAGCTGTTGCTGGCTTCACGCGGCGGTACCGTGCGTGCTTCCATTCATTCGGCGTTCGTTGCCATGGTGACGGCGAGGAAAGCAGACGTGCGGAAGAACGCTGCGGCGCAGCGATACCAGGTGCGTTCTAAGGCCCTTCCCGCATGCTTTTCAATGGGCTGAAGGCGAACAAAAAGAGTTCGAAATAAGGATTTAACGCAGAAGGCTGCATTTCTCCAGCGCCTCATAATTTGACAAGCCTTACACGAAAAGCATGTTTTTTTGGCCATCCCGCGTCCTGTTTTTTTTTTTATCCGTAACATGGGTCTAAAGTATCAAACTGCCAAAAAGTTTACAGTTTTTCTTTGTTCGTTTTGCAGCGCATAAAGTTATTACGCATCAGATGTAGCGCTAGCGGTCTAGAGAAGATGCCAAAGATACAAAACTAACTACTATCTTATTCACATTTTGTGATTTTTTTATCTTTCAATGGGAAATCGGAGCACGTTCATGGTTGATGACGCCATTTATCAACATATATTAGTGTGCTTCGCCGGCCACCATTTCTCCAATAAAAATTTGCGAAAATCGCTTATTACATTTGTGTGAGATAGCGGTTAGTTCTAAAACTTCGGCATATATTCGGACCGCTTGCGACTTTTGGACAGAAATGGAGCTTTCGCCAATGCGTAGTTCATTTCGAAACTAAATAAAACCAATGTAGTTATTTTTGTTTTCATCTATATTGTGCTTTACGTCAAAAATTAGCGATGGACTGCCACGCAGTCAAGTGCACGGAATGCGCTACGCGCTAGCAGCTACTAACGTCCCTAGATAGTGCTATGCGAGGTAGCGACAAGTCCTCCTACCCCGCCTTCCTCACCTCACTCGTGTCGTCCTCTTCTTCTAGAGCGCGGTCCGCCATGTTCTTCCTAACACACCAACCATGGCTGTGTTCGAAATCTTCCGAGCTACTTCGGTAGGTCATGTCCCGTCACAATCCTGATAGAACAACGCTGGAGGCGGGTAGATTTTCTAACGCCAAGCTACCAAACCTTAACTCGAGAAGGAGGGCTAGGGAAATCCGCCATGTTCTTCCTAACCGGAAACGAACACGGGCATGGTCCAATGGGAGCGCGCGTATGCGCATCAATCGCTGTGGCTACTTAGCAAAGCGTCAGTCGAGTGACTTTAGCAGCCAAAACTCTTCTTTTTGGCAGGTGCGTAACATCGTTTATTAGCTCGAGCCCCAAAGATCTAGCCAGCAAGAGCGGCGCCACACCAAGAGGGGTTATGTGCTTGATAACAAGTAACATTTCGATCGGTATCAACAAGTAACATTGACGGGTTTTACCAGAACGAGGACGCTGTGACACTTTAAACCATCCCCTTTATAATGAAGACAGGTCCTATTTTAATACCGAAGAAACTATCTCGTAAATTTTAGGAACTGCACTACATGGTACTCGTTGTGTCGATGTATGCTCGTGGTTTTATAGCCGTGAACACTCCGCTCGGACACATATTTGCGGCTTCCTTTCTTTATTCAATAAAAAAAAAAAAAAATATATATATATATATATATATATATATATATATATATATATATATATATATATATATACTGCTCGAAGATGCAAAAAATAATCGTTTTAACACAAGTTTTTTATTTAGCGTAACCAGCCTATAAGAAAAAAATACGTGCCTTAACAAGCATTATATATTATGCAAGATAGTTCAGACTTAGTTAGAATAAATGCTCTTTGTAAGTCAGCGGACAACTTGTTTTCTTTTCCTGAGAATGCGACGATATCAAAAACATTACTGGATAGAAACAAATTCAGACACCGAATTTCGGCAATCAGAAGATGTTCGTGTAACCAGCACGTTTGAAGAGCGAATGTTTGGTGCCAAGACGTCTTGGCACCAAACATTTCCTATAAATATAAACCTGTCACCAGATTCATTCTACAAAGATGAATTCGACTGCATTGAAGTTTTCTTGATACGATGTAATCCGGAAATCTCACTCGCCATTGATATCTATATTTAGAATTTGGTCGCTACTTGCCGAATACGTGACGGTCAGAATTTTCCGTCCGCACTATGATTATAATCCTACCAGAAAGGTTGGAAGTTCGAGCTGTCGCCACGGCAGTGATTGTGCTGTCACGACGTCGATGTGTTTTGAAAATAAACAAATAAAAAAGTGAAAGTGACGCCCACATTTATACACAGGCTTCTGAATCGATGACTGTTTGAACAGCATATGAAAATACCGCCGTGGCCCTCCCTTCGAGAAAAGTGCGTCATACTCTATGCTAAAATATACACATATTTATAGCATTTGTGTGACATAGGATCCCTTTTTGATGTCACGTCTTCGTTTCAATTCGACACAGATATGGGGTTTGAATAACGTATGAAGTGCAGACATACATATTTTTTCAAAGGAAAAAATATATAATTCAGGAATTTTATTTTACAAGAACGTTCGGCAGCCTGTGAATATCCAAAACCGTTGCATAATACGGCTGCTTTGCCTCGGGTTTCTTTTGAAGTTACGACGACAAAATTGTGAACGAGAGATTTCAAGCGAGATTAAAAACGTTTTCCTCGTGTTCGTCAGGTATTGCTTATGAGAATATCAGAACCGATAGGAATGTAAAGCAATGTAGGAAAATAGCTAGCGGCCACCGTGTTTAGTATTTATGAGCATTAAGCAGAATGTTATATACCTCAATAATTGTGCGTGAGAAAGTTCAATATTTAAAACTTGAAATATGTGGTGCAAATTTTGCAAACGCTGTCATATGCAGCTCGACGATTCATTATTAGGCATTGAGAACATATTCTCAGTCAATCAATCAATTGTCAAACGCGCATCTTTGCACCACTAATATGCGGTGCAAGCTGAGGAAAACACGTGCGTGCGTAGGACTTTCACTTAAATGAACCCGCCATATTCAGAGAACAAACCAAACAATGCGACTGATGTGACAAAAACGATCAATTATAGTTTTTGTAGCGTTAGCTACACTGGCCGATTTTGAGCAGTTTCGCGTGGCCCTCATAATGAGCCGTGGTCATTCTGCGGAGCGTGCGGCGGCGGCGGCGGAGCTCCGCATAATGAGCACGCATAATGAGCACGGCTCATTATGAGAGCCACGCGAAGCCCCCGCCGCGCCCGCCTCGCCCGCCTCGTTGGTCTGCGCATTCCAGAGGAGTGACGTCATAGCCGCGGCAGACGCACTGGCGCCACCGCGTGCCCAGCTATGCGCCTCCGTTGCGCAGTAGCCAAGTCTGACGCTGCACCGGAGCCGCTTGATAGCGCCTCTCATTTTGTGCGCATAAGCTCACGGTACGTATATCCTGGCATAGCCGAGGTAAGCCACCGCAATTTTTATTAGTAAAACATGTATAAAATTGCACCTTTTTATTGATGTCCATTGAGCCTTAAGGCCCGTTCACACTCTTGCGACCTCTTAAACCTGGGTTCCTTAAAACTTCTTAAACCAGAGGACACACTGGCGCCATCTATTGGGTAGCAGTGTAAATTCGGCGGTCCGGTATATTTTTTTTATTTCTCTCGCGCATTATCCTTTCTTTCTTGACTTGAAAAACTTTTTTCAATGTTATAAACGAGCCTTTCTGTGGGTATTACGCACATTTGACCTCGGAAATCCCGCAAAACCTTCGCTCTTGTGAAATGCAATTCCAGGGTCACCGCATAGATGGCGCCACAATGCCAGTGTGTTCCCTCGTTCTAAAAAAAATTAAGAAGTTTTAAGAGATCTCGTCTCTCTCAGTCGTACTCGGTCGCAAGAGTGTGAACAGGCCTTTAGAAACAACTACAAAAATACATCTGAGCTTCCGTTGACAGATTTGTTTTTAAAAGACCTGTAGCTCTCATGTTTGCCGCAGCGCCGCTGGAGAGCTAGTTCGAATATTGTTAGGCCGCCTTTCCGCTGTGCGTCGCGTTGTATCCTTACAGACGCTCTGTTTGTGCCCATTTACAGACGCTGACAGACGCTAGTTTACGCCCATAGATCGTGCATGGTGGAACGCTAGAGCACCGCCTCACTTCAGCGTTAAATGAAAGCGTCTTGCGGGCGCTAGAAGAGCGGCTTTTGCGGTCGCGTCTCGTGGAGGCCTCAGCGCCCAGTGGCCGAGGGTAGCAAGAGTAAACATAACAGTGCCATAATAACACGAACGCGGCGGGTTAATGTTCTGACGCTGGCATCGTACCATTTCCAAAACAGAGAAATCAATCGCATTCCCCTTGCTCGCCCGAAAACAAGCAAGCTAATTCCCATCCTCCATTTCAAAATGAGCGAGAATCCTACTTTCACACCAAAGAATCTCAAAATTTGCAAGTCCCTTGCAATGCTCTAGTTTATTTGGACAGCATATGTTCTAGTTACCTTGAATAACATGTTGGCGAGCATATATTTGGCGCTGGTTGATACTCGTGTAGATGTCTGCCTGTGGTGCTTTTGCTCTGAAGAGTCAACTCTGGACCTAATTTCCCTAATTTGCGGCTGCGTAAAAAATAACCGTCTTATACGCTTATTTTATTATTACCATCATCAACTATAGCGTTAAAACAATGCAAATAACACAAAAAATTAAATAAACGAAACTGCAAAAAATTATCTGCATAAAAAAATATATATATTTTTTTTTTGCGACCTACTAGTACATTGAGATCGTTGTACGTTGGACAGAATCAAATGTTCGGAGATTGGCTTTTTGAGAAATAAATGAATTGTTGGCACCAATGCTGTGAAAACAAAATAAATTGCATTTTGAAGCCATCGCCCGTGGCATTCGATACTATTATATTAAACCGCAATCAAGTTCGCCTGGCACGTCGCATTCCACGATTCTTTCTTATCATGAATTTGTAAATTCAAAGCTCGTTCGAAACGTCTTGAATGAGCTACGATGAAGATTCTGGCTCTGAACCATTATTACTGCTTCAGTGGAAAGTTCTAAGCCAAGAACTGTCATATATCCAGTGATCAGGCTATCGCGACGTGGATGTGTTTTACAAACAAATAACGCCAAAAAGAACACTCGCATTCCTCTGCATGGTACTGAATTTATAGTTGTCGGGACGTCATATGGAAATGCAACAGTTTTATCGGTCTTAAAAGTTGCGCGCACACGTTTAGTAAAACATACGCAGATCCAAAACACCTCATTACCAGGGACACCTTTTAGTCGACATATCGTAAGACTTGAAGCTGACACAGCATTTTAGTAGCTTATCAAACGCAGACATAACTATTTCAAAAATACGGAAATGTTTTGAGAAGATTTACTCGGTAGAGTTGGGTCAAATCTGGGGACATGCAAACCCTTCATAACATGAATACTTTGACTCGGGGTTGTTTCGAATTCATCACTAAACAAACGACAAACTTTACGCGTAATGTTAACCGCTTATATATTTATGTTTCCTGCGTATTGTTCCGAAATTAACGCAGTAACGACGTAACAAATTAAAACAGTCGCTTCGTTTTATTTTATGGGCTTTATCCAGAGTTTCGTACCACAAAAACAGTGAGTGTCAGAGCCCAATTTCTGGAATGAAAATTGAAATATTTACTCTAAATTCATCGTATACAGTCTAGTTCTGCGAACCCTAATCTTAAGATTAAGAATATATCCTTACACGATGAAAAAAAAATAGTCTGACCAGAATCTTTGCTCGAAAAATATATAATACCAACTGAGGGAAGCCTGTACGCACATATGGCTTTTATATAGCCTTTCCTATTTGGCTATAAGCTATTGGTGGCATATATTAGGCACGAAATCACGTGTCAAGTCGATTATGCTACGAGTTCGGGCGGTGAACACTGCTTGTTTTCTTTATGTTTTCCTTTGGACTGCCTTTACGTGGAATGAATAACTAATGCGTGTTTTGTGTGCTATAGAGGCCAAGAATCCTTTAGCGGTGTATACTGAAAGAACAAAAATTCTTACGAGACCACATTAATTTTGTCCTTATATTTTGTCCTTTCAAAAAGCAATGGAAGTCCTTTAAATCATCCTTGTCTCGATGACAATGTTACGTGCTACTCGTTGTGCGCATATCCGCCTGCCATTCTATTCATATAAAGAGTTATCTCCGTTCCTAATTCCGCCTATCTGCGGCTTCCTCTTTTTTTGAGCAAATAAACAAACGTAGCTACACACCTTTTCCTCAAGGGTGCAACCACCTTGGATGCCATTACTTCTGGTATGCGTTCAAACATCGTTTAGTTGTCTCATGACTCTGGAAATTGCTCACGAAAACTGCGTGGTTGTCACACATTCTTGTTTTGCCTTCCCTATATATATTTTCTCGCATTTTGCAGCTTGAAATTACGTATTATTTTGTTCGTCTCGCATGCCAGATATGTAACCCACGTGACTGAAAACGAAAGGAATTTAAAAACGTCTATACTCGGTTTTAAATTTAGCGGGCAACATTTCCCGTCAAATTTAACGGTGAATTGTTTCCGCTCAATTTAGCGGGGAAATCTACCCATAATGAACCCCACGGTTACGCCGACGGCGACGCCGCTCCAGCCGGGAACGGGCGCCTAGGAGCTGCGCTCTAAAACGTCTATACTCGGTTTCAGCTTAAAGGGGGTGTGCAATGATTTTAGGACTTCGGTCAAAAATTTGTGGAAGTTGCCCTCTGCCACTTCTAAAGTAAAGGACAGAAAACCGATTTCGCCTGCGTGTCCTAGTTGCTGTAAAAAAAAAAAAAGATTAAGATTGGCATTTCTGGCACCCCTCAACTCACTCCCAGCCTTCAGGGTCACACTTGGTCCCCTTCCTAGTGGCGTAACTCGGGCTGCCGTGTTGCTTCCCGCGTGCTCTTTCAGAGGATGCTTCCTCTCCCTCTCTCTGCTGACATTAGCGGGCGTTATGCTGCAGCTTAGAGCCGAGCGAGGTCGCGTAATCTTTTTGCCATAGTTCCCTCGGCTGCCACTTGCGGCTGCAGGTGGGAAAAAAAGCTCGACTTTTGCTTTGGGATTATGCAGCGAAATCGCGACATTTTTTAATGAAGGAGATGTTTTCTCTTTCCTCCGGGACACGATAAATAACGTAAAAATGACGAGATCCAAATTCTTTTAATCTTAAAATTATTAAGCCAAGAAAAAGCCGACGCTGCGAGCTAATGGGACCGATCAAGCAGCGTAAAAAGCGCAATGTCACTGCGTATTTTTTATAATTAATTTGGCGATAATAGAACGAGTATAGAAACATGGCGAGCACCATGATGGTGCCCTTTTGACACTCTAATTGTCCCCATCATCTCGTACCGTCGGCTGCGTCTGGGCTTAAGGGGGAACGAGGTATAGCTGTGGTGTGAAATATACCTTCTTAAACTATTTTTATTCGTCAGTATCATCGACTGGTTCTAAAATAAAACATCAGTGACCAATATTGAGGAAATAATGTTCACGTCTTCAAAAGAAATGCTTTTCTATGTCTGCGGTCAATGTTTTGTCCCCCGTACGTTTTGGGAATACTAAGCTAATAACAGCATTGCTGAAAATAAAGTTTGCTTTTTTCAACAAAAAACAAACAAAAACCTTGACCCAAACGTTTATTGTAAACTGCGTCCACAGAAACATTTGCCAAAGATTTAAAGCCGCTACCAATGGCGTTTCCAGAAGCGTGAATTCATCCGTATTCCAGTTACCCTCACACCGCAACCCGAATTCCCTCTTCCCGTGAATCTTTCGATTTAAAGATAGCTTTTATCATCCCAAATGCGAACGTTCGCAATTCCCGCTCTGGATCATTATCATACGACCGGAAATAAATCGCTGTAGTGAGCCGTCACCGCCGAAAGGAAGGCGATATAGGTTAGGTACTATTATTTCGGACGTCCACTTTCCTTATACACGAGTTCCCAAGTGCTTACGTGGTGCAGGATAGAAGGCATTAAACCGAACCTAGAATAAACTTGTTACCTTATTGCCGTACTACCTTATCGTGACATCCACCTGGAGGAGACGGTCCCTCTTCAGGGTTCGTAATCAATAATGTTGGGACGGCACCTAGAAACGCAGAAGCGCTGTCCTACGAGGAAAACTGCGCTCTACCCAGCGGTGAAATCAATATCCCAAAGATTCCGCTGTGGGCCGGGCGACCTCTTGAGCTACGGCGTTGAATATTAGGCTAAGCCAGCTTTTCAATTGTGTATCAAAGTACAAGCGTGAATCTGCTGAAAGGGGAAAGGCGCATTGCAGAAATTCAGTCTTTGGAGTAAGGCCACAAGATGTGGACATGCAAAACCTTTATACTAGAATATTATTCGTTTCCATCGCACTTCTTTTGGATGTCTTACAAAACTACAATGGGAACGAAATATTTCAAGTGTGAATGAAAACTTGCATTTGTATATTTTATTTGTTAATTACATCTGTGATTATCGAAACCGAAGTAAACGCAGGATTGAGGCAACTGAAAGAAGTACCTGACCCTAAAAAATGATTACTTCTATACATCAATGGTTAGTGACCGAAAACTCCAATATTCGCAACTTTCAGCGATGGTGGTACCGCGGTGTGTGAATCGCGCTCCCTAGCTCCTGGATGATCTGCTTCACCATAAAGGTGCTTGCCTACTCCTTCCTGGCGGGAACAAATAAAGTAAGGCTTCAACACTGCTCGCAGAAAGCAAAACTATGATTCCTTACGCGTCGCAGACCCCGCCTCGTATCGCTGTTTTACGACGATCATCCAGATGACAGCCATTTTCGTAGGCGCCAGCACGCCCCCTATAGGTCGTGAAAGTTGCGAATATTCTCATTTGATATGCAGCAAAATAAACTATTGAAACTGATTAAAGGAAGTACGTACCGTATGCCTCGTGGAAGTATTTTTTCTAAAACTTTAAGAAACAAACTTAAAAAAATGCTCTCGACGCCAAAGAAAACGCGCCGCGCTTGTTTGTTTGACCTCATTTTATATGCCATGTTCTTTTTCTTCGAAGTCCAATAATGCATGAAATAAAGTTTCGACGAGCGATTGTTTCAATTGTTCAGAAGACATTAAAGGGAAACTGAACAGAAAAGTTGAAGTGCAATTATTTCGTAGTAGCAATTATAGCATATTAACACGCAATACATTACGGTATTTTAAAGAATAACACAGTAAAATGCATTTAAAGGCGAAAACCGCAAAATAACCGAATTGGAAGCTTCGTGACGTGTGAGTCCTCGAAGGCCCACGCGCAGAATGCGAAAGAGAAGGCCTGAAGGCGAGGAGAAAAATCCAACTTCCCACGTCTCATCTCGAAGGCCGGCTGGGGAACCCGCTCGATCGCGATATCCCTTTCGAGAAATACAGGCGTTATCTTTGACCTACCGTTGCATAAATGGCGTTTATGGCTTCCTAGGTTCCAGTGAAACATTTCTACGGCTTTTTTCTTTTTTTAGGTTGAATATTGCTTTAATTTGGGAGTGAAGAACCTATCTTTTTTCGCCCGTTGGGCGAAGTGGGTAATAAATAAATGAATTTTGCGGAAACTAACCAGGGAGAGTGGAGGGAGAAGGGAGATAAGTCTGGAAGGAGGAGAGAGGGAAAGTGCTGCATGAAGGAAACGAAGATAGAGAGGGGATGGAACAGAGAGAGGGGGGAAAGAGGGCAGGGAGGGGGAGAGGGCACCGTAGGAGGGCTAGGAGAGTAATTGGGAGAGGGAGAGAGAGACGAAGGTAAAAGAGAGGACTGGAGAGAGGGAGGCGGTGTGTCACTACATATAGATATCCCCTCTGAATTCGGCGGGGAAAGTGAATTGTATAGTTCTATCGGCCACTTGACATCACATAACGTGACTTAGACTCCAATACAGTTTTTTCGTTCACTTTAGCTGGGAAACTCAATTCGCCCGTTATATTTAGCGAGATAACTGAATTGGTGTACGAGGGGCGTTCATAAAGTTCGTATTATCGGCACAAAAAATTGAAAAAAAAAAACGGAACAAAACAGGCATCCACATGAGCGCGCGTCCCTCTAGTTTCCGCACAGTATAAACATCGCATGCTATAGTAGCTCGGAACGCCGCTAGGGAGTCGAAACAAAAATGGCACCGCCCGTCGGTGCCAAGCGCACGCAGTGATCCGTTGTTTCCATTTGAAGGGAAGCAATCCCAAGGATATTCCTTCCAATCTGGAAGCGTTGTTCGGGGACAACACCCCAGTTTATGACACTTTGGTTAAATGGCACAGACGCTTCCAGTGTGGCCAAATAAGTGGAACGCATTTCCAGGACGGCGACCAAGTGATTGCTCAAGTGGAGCGATTCCTGAACACTCGAAGCGAGGAGTTCTATAACAATGGCCTCCGGCATGTGGTGCATCGCTGGAAAAAGTGGGTAACTTTTGGTGGCGAACATGTAGAGAAAGTCTCAACTCCTACTCGAGTTTGATTGCTGAATCTCTATTCCTTCGTGACAATAATACGAACTTTATGAACGCCCCTCGTATAGGTCACGTGACGTCAGTTTCCCTCTTGTCAACGTTACTAGATTAGCTCAGTTCTGAAACTCCCCCCTTCAGTCCATCTCCCGTCGCTTGAAGAGCCATCTTGATTTATTTTCTTCGGAACAGTGGGATACATAGAGCACGATAGTACGCTATTTAGACGCTGTGCTTGAAAACAGATGTAATCCTTAGAATACCCTGCAGTTACCATAGAAGTGATCCAAATTCAGCCGCACGTTGAACCACGGGAGGCAGGCCATGGGGGAAGAGGCGTACTGCAGATATGTCTTGCTCTTGAAAGCATGAGTCTATGGGCAATTCCGTAACTGGCCGAGCAAAAAAAAAAAAAAGCGCGTGTTGGTTTTATAGACCTATTCCAAGATGCCCATTTTGGACTTCACATTGAAAAGTCGTTAAGAGCGGCATTGTTGTCCCTGTCTTTCGTCATGCGATCACCCGATGATCGACAGTTTCCGGGAGCAGGCAGGGAGACTACTGCAGGTGTCGGGGTTTCCGGTGAGCCATCTGACAGAGCCAGCAAGTTCCCTTTTGAAAGAAGGCTGAAAGTGTGGAGAGGGTCAAATAAAAAAAGTGACAGTAAACGCAGCGTTATTGTTTCGTACCTGAAACTGAAAGAGCTAACTAGCATGGAGGTAAGGCGTACCGGCGGTGTTCTCGGCCCCTTAAAAATTGAGCCAAGTGTGTTCTAAGGTTGGTAATAGAAATTGACTGTCAAAAACCATGTGCGCTACAGCGCACCGAAACCGTTCGTGACTTGTGTTTCATCGGTTGTTTACGAAATCTCTTATCTTGTAAGACGTTTTATGTGAGGCAGGAGGGCAGGTGTCTGAGTGACAGGCTTAGAGATCATTTTTATTCACTGCGGGTCCCTGTTGGGGGCACTTAACAACACATTGCGATAGGTGCGAGTGTGTGCCCGATTTCAGTAAAGTGTCTATTCTGGCAAAACAGGGGGGGGAAAAACAACGTGATAGATTATTGAAGCATTTTGTTTTTATTTCCACTTCGGGGGACTTACGTCAGTGCTCCGTCGGGCTCTGTGAGATAAAGAGGTTTGCTTTTGGCAAGCAAATATGAAGGGGGTTGTTTAAAGTGCTTCAACTACGAAGCTAGTGTGTTGTTTGATAGACGAGTAGCTGGTTGCTGATGTTTTCTGTTTTGGCTACGTTGTTTTCATTATGTCGCTTTCGCTAAAAATCTTGATTTGCGAGTACAGATTCGTCATGTCGAGTACGTTTCTTCACCTAGTCTTCGTCGTTTGAGCTGTTTTCATTCAGTATAACGTTTACCAACTTCGCCCAGTTCGCAACCTTAGTAAAACAAACGAATACGAAAAAGTAATATTTTGTTATTAAATATTAATTGATCAATTTTACTTTTTTTAGCTCGATTTAGAAATTTCGAGAAAAGAGAGCGCCGCATGCCCTGCCCACAATGGCAGTTAGAAGAGTGATGTAAAGCGTTTCAGTCAGGTCGTCAAATGTGCCGTCAGCACACACCCCAAGGACACACTGCCGAGATAGTGACAATATGTTGAAAGGGCGACGTCACTCTTCCACGCATAATTGTGGGAACGGCTTGAGGCGCTTTTTTGTGCTATCGTTAAATCGTGCTTTAAAACGTTAAAATAGGTCAATTCATATCTCCCTATCCATTACATTTTGTCTGGCCTTTAATAGTTATTGCCTGTCACAACTGCAGTTGCAACATGACCCCTAAACCAATAATTTAAAAGTTAACGAATTTTAGTTAATTAAATGTTGGCGAAAACGATTAAAAATATTATCGAGACCTTTGGGCCTGTCGTCTTCTCGTCGGGCCAGATACTAGTTAATTGGCCAATTTACTCGGACGATGAATCTCCTCGAGACTCGGGGTACTTTCCATTTGGGGAAGGGCGGGAATTTTTTTGATTGTGTCACATTGTGCAGTCATTGTTTTGCCAGGTCAGAAATCCAGAAATAATCAGACTCGACAGAATGATGTTCCTCCGCGTTCATGAAGTGACATCTTTCCCCTTCACGTACTGTTGACTGACATAGAGAAGAGTGACGAATTTAGTATTATAGCTGCGTCTCAAGGTGATCACTGCGCAGGTTTATCACTTACCATAACGTGACACAGGATTACGGATGCCCCTCTTGATGAAGGTTACCGCCCGGGTTCTAAGTAGTCTTTGAGGAAGACTTTCAAAGGCTTCTGCCATACTCACAGTAGGTTCACAAATCTCTGTGGTGATTACGACGAGGGGTGCCTCCGGCAGTATGTGTTGAGGTTCAAACCTCAACACATACGTTCAACACACATACATACATTTGTGTGTGTAGTGTGAATCAAACCATTTTTCGTCTCTATTTTATTTTTATTCGCAAGATTGAGATTAGAAACACAGCTTTTGTACATGTAAAGTGATAAATTTCATATATTCAACGTACATGGCTGCTAATTATATGAGTGATGACCCCTTGTGAAGTGTTTAATTTTTCTTTTCTTTTTAAGATTGGGACACTCATTTCAATTAAACACGAAAAGAGGAATTTACCAGTCTAAACATTTTGCCTTCATACCCCTTCTAGTTCGCACTGGCCTCCCGCATGCATTATGGTGAATAAACAAGGCGCTCCTGCTCGTCGAAGCGTCGAGCCAAGAACCGGTTTTTATCTAATAAATCTGCTTTGCGCTAGTCATCTCGTTGAGGTCAATGTCGAGCCCATAGTGTTCTTACTTTTGTTGTATAAACAGCTTCTATATTTTCTTCTTACTAAATGCCAAGCTAGAACGAACATATGCGTCTCCATTGAAAGAAAAGTGATTATAGTTATTCTGTTTCCTCTTTTTTTTTTCTCTACCCTTCTATAGGTTGCCGTACCAAGCGTTTCATAGGCTATGGTTTCAGAGGATGAAAATGAAGGCATATTTTTTCTTATAGACAGATAGATATCACTCGGGAAATGGGTCGTATAAAAGCGGGGCTTAGGGTTTCCTCGATGAACCATGAAATAAAAACAAACGCGGTACCCCGCGTGGACTGCAACTGGAATTCAATCCATAAACTCCCTTGTGGCGTCGTCAGCAGATAGATCTCCCGTGTCGACATCATCGGCTATTGAAGAGCACCACGGCGGGGTATGATCTATAAGGCTCTAGGCTCTCAGAGAGATGATGCGCGTGACGTAATGTCGTCACCGCACAGCTCCGCAGTTCGAGTGGTGCTAGAAGATCGTGAAGCATCGCAAGCGGCCAAAGAACGTCGAGATGAACCTGACAGCGGATAACCGTGTCCTTGTTTGAAAGAGGCTTACGTCTCGCCGGATCGAAATGAAATTCCTGGAGTTCCCGAGCGCTCTTCCAACATCACACCCCCTCTTTCTTCTTCACTCTTCCGATATTTTTCTCTCGTCTTGTGAGTTTTTGTGTTTTTCTTTTTTATTCTGCGCCTAATTTTTTTCTGCGTTAACATCGCGCTACGTACACCTGTTTGGAACTGGAAGCAAAGCAATGCTCTTCCCCCACATATCTAGCGTTGTCTTCGCGTCGCGTGACTGAACTCTCCCCAAATTCGGACAACACCACCTACTGTCGCAGAAAGCTTGAGAAAAGCGGGGAGTGGCGAGACGCTAGTATCTTGCACCGCGCCTAATAAAATTAGCCCAGAAGAACGCCAAACAGCGGATGAAGAACCAATAGACATGAACATGTTAAGTCACACCCCTTGATTTTCAAGGCTCTCATAGGGTAATTAAAGCCTGTGAACTGTCCCCTCTACCTCCCCGCAGCTCCATCAGACTCGTATAGCGCATACTTGATAATGAGACTCGAGCCCGAGACCGAGCGTTATTCGACGCGTTGAATGGGCACGAGGACCAGAGGAACGACAGCTCGCTTCTCCAATCTGTGTCTTTGTTCGATAATACTCTGATAACGTGGAGATGCTATATTTCGGGAGATCGGTGGCCCAGTGGTCTAGCGCACACCAGCTCGGAGCACGTGGAGCGAAAGCTCGCGCTCCAGAACCCAGGATCCTGGGTTCAATCCCCACCCCAGCCCGTTTCGATCTGGATGAGCATCGTACCTGCGTGCGGTCGTGTATCACTACTGCGTGATGCACGTTAAAGACCCCAGGCTAGCGGTTGTGCCGCACTGGCTAAATTGCTCATCTACAGCTGGGAGACTCGTCGCCCGTTGAGGCAGACCAAGTTCTAGGCTGTATAAACATACACAACCCCCCCCCCCCCCCCCCATGCTACATTTCGTTTCAGCTTAAGTCCAGACGCTGCAAGCGCTACGAGGTTATGGGATCAATCAAGTAGCTTCAAAAGCGCGAGTCACTATGCCCTTTCTTTTTATGATTGACTAAGGGATTATAGAACATGTGCGTGTGGGACAATATATAATGCGGGATAATACACATGTGGGATAATAGAACACCATTTTAAAACAGATATCTCTTCCCCTTTATTTTTGTAGTTTATAGTACAACGTTTTTTTTCCGAAAATTATACGTCATAGGCTGTTTTTCATTCATACAAAGTAAAAGCATATAGCTGGCCAGAAAAGATAACTGCTCTTTATCTCTATGTGGTGCGAATTCTCCTTCTGTATTCAGCTTACAACGTGCACATTGCCGTAAGCTAATCTCGAGAATTAGTGATGGTTCAATTCGTTTGATGCGCAATGTTACAGGCACAGCTAGCCAGTTAGTTACCCAACAAAAGAAAAAATGAACAGGAATCACCCCTAATTTGTGGTCGAATGAGATGCGGCGTATGCTTTGCGCTGCACTCGAATGTTGATTCTCTCTTCTCGATATACTTTTCTTATTTTACAGTCCCGCCGTTCTTTTGTCATTCAGCATTGATTTCGCGTCTTCGGTAAAATACAAAAAATATTATTCACGTAGACTACATTTTTGAGGGGTTAACTTGAGAAAAAATGAAAGCCGTTTACAACACCCTGTAACGTCGAATTAGAGCACAGCTCTTGAGGAGGAGGGGAAGGCACGGGGGAGGTCACGTGACCTCGGAGGGGGGGGGGGGAGGGGTCACGTGACCTAGGGTGACGTCACCTGGGGGTCACGTGACCTCGAGGGGGGCGGGGGCGCGGAGAAAATTTCCCGCTAAATTTAGCGGGGAAAATTTTCCGCTAGATTTAGCGGGGAAAATTTTCCGCTAAATTTAGCGGGGAAAATTTTTCGCTAAATTTAGCGGGGAAAATTTTCCGCTAAATTTAGTGGGGAAAATTTTCCGCTAGATTTAGCGGGAAAAGTTTTCCGCTAAATTTAGCGGGAAAACGTTTTCCGCTAGATTTAGCGGGGAAAATTTTTCCGCTAAATCTAGCGGGGCAAATTTTCCGCTAAATTTAGCGGGGAAATTTACCGATCATGTACCGCGCGGTTACGCCGACGGCGACGCCGACGGCGACGGCGACGCCGACGCCGCTCAAGCCGGAAACGGGCGCCTAAGAGCTGCGCTCTAAAACGTAACACGCAAAAAGGACCAGAGGCGTCCCCGTTGCGGCGGAAAGAACAGTAAGTTAAATTTTGCTTACTTTTTTAAATGGATGCATTTTGAACTTTGGTGGAAATTGTATTAATGAGTCCGCTGTAGCGGGAGTTCTCACTGGTTATGCTTCATTCCCGATGGCTGGAATAAAGGGGCACTAAACCACTTTTTGCGATAGTTTTTTTATGTTCATTACTCAATCTATGGGCTCTCCTTTGTAAAAAAGCTTATATTGAGAATAAAGTTATTGGTCTAGTAAACGTCTATGATTAAATAAAATCATATAAGAACATATGAGAACCATACAAAGGTATGTGCGAAGTTATAAGAAGTTTCTTATAACTTCCTACATCATTTTACATAGTTCTTATATGTTCTCATGAAGTTCTTATATGCTCTTATATGATCTTATGTGATCATATGCGTTTATTGGACCAAACAATTTCTACTACATATAATTTTTTTTACTACGAATGTCATAAAAAGTTTAAAAATTACATTTATGCATGGTCGATTTCTCTAATAAGTTCAGTATGAAAAGATCGACGCCAGATTGCACCATTGGACGAGGAAGGGCAGAGCGGCGCCCTTACTCGTGCGACGGCGTCCTCTGGTGTCTGTGATAGTTCCGAGGTGATTCCATCTTTTCATACCTATGATAAGAAAAAAATCGGCCACGCATGAATGTAATGTTTTTGTTTAAAAATGGTTTGAAAACATAGATTGAGTTATGAAAAAAAATATAGACTCTCGCAGAAATTGGTGTAGTTTCCTTTTAACCTATCAATTGACTATAATGACAAATAATGGCGTTCACGTCAGACTTCAAAGTAGCAGTGCTCTTACCTAAATAATTGTACCAAGATTTACGAAATCAAAAAACATATTTTACACGGGACGATCTTATCATCTCATCCCCTCATTCTCGCTCACAATCTTTATGCCATCTATCGCCACCACTTCTTTGTTATCGAATCTTACAACAATATAGGCCACTAAGGCATAAAGTACAATCTGCAATTGCGTTATCTGTAAAATATTAACACACGACGACTAGACGTAGCCCAACGGGCCTGCTGTGGCTCGGCGCCAGGATTAGTAATTACTGTAAAATTACTACGACTTTTCTAACCAGTGAATTTGCGCGATTTCTTCGAGGAATGAATCCGCATTTCTGGCGTGTGATTCTATTCTGCGCATAGTGCTTGAAACGAGTGTCGCGCAGCCATCTTCTCTCGCTCTGTCTTCCCGATCCTTCGAAACACCATATTCCACTCGCTCCACGATCCTTCTTTCACGACGCTCGTATTTACTGAACGAGAAGACGCTCGTTCGCTCACGCGTGGCGTCACGGTGCAAGCCACTGGGGTTGAACGCCAATTCGGCCGCCTTCCAACCCTGAGCTGCAATATAGGACGTCTATTTTGAGAAGGAAAAGCCCGGTTTCTCCGAGGTCCCAGCTGGGTGTTGTTGCCCAAACGCCCACGCCTTAGTTCCTTGGCGTGTCTGACGCTCCTCCGTTATATCTGCTGCGGGGATGGCGTAACGAGTGCCTGCACAACCAAGCGACATTGTGAAACAGAGAACGACATCGGCCGAATTGGGCCCGCCTGTCCAGAGCCATCCGTCCCGGAAGAAGGTTAAAGGCGCGTGTAAGATGCTTTCGATGTCACGCTTTCAAGAAAACAGACAACATAAATATTACGCTGCAGTTTTCGCTTTTGCTATACCGCCACTGTCACTGTTTTGTTACGAACAGCCCGAGTGCTTTACCAGTCTCGAGTGTTTTGAAACCGGGTGATATTGCACACCCCCGTCTACGATCTAGCGTGGTGATGCAGTTCTTACGAACTCTGTTTCACTTTCCCGACAGCAGCTTACGCTATGATACGATGGATTCAATGAAGCAGCGCCAAAAGAGCATCGTCCCTGCGCCCGTTATCTTTGTGCGTTCCCTATCACCGGCTACACCAACCCCTCCCCCCTCCTTTCCCACCACAAACGAGGCTGCTTCTGCGGTGCTTCGCTGCAGAAGACACCGGTAGCGCGATAGCATTTCGATGTTTCAGCCTTGCAGACCATAATCCGCTGATTTACTTGAAACGAACCTCGTTCTCTTCCATGACTCTTGGTTGTACCCCAACGAGCCCACCTTGCTTCCCTCTCTGTAGCGACACTGTTCTTTTGAGAGGCGTTGTAAAGAGTTCTATTTCCGTTGGGATGCATTGTGGAAACGACCAGAACACTCCCATCAAGCGTATGTCTTCCATCATTGGATGGATGAATGAACAGAACACATTAACTGCACCCTTTGTATCGGGAGGTAGCTTGCGCCACCTAGCGTAGCATTATTTACAGCCCCCTCTCCTCTTTACATTATGCTAAAAATTAAGTCTCGCTTTAAATCGTCTACCCCATAAATTGTCTTTATAGCCTCGGGAGAATCAAGCTTGGCGTGACACGTCGCGCAGTCTAGCTCAAAATATTTACAACACTCTGAAGGTCTTTTCGCCAACCTGCAGGCTCGTGGTTCGGTTCATACATCACTTTAAAAAAATTGATTGAAGAGGTGTTTTTTTTTACTTTTATATTTAACATTGCTATCAGCTGTCGCAGAAGAGCAAACGTCAGAGCTGTAGGCACTGTTACGTACCGGACTGTTGTAACCCCGAAAGCTTAGAATGCGTAATGTTCCGTAGATTTGCGTCAAGGCAGTAGAATATTCATATTAAAAAAAAAAAAAAAAAAAAAAAAACACGTAAAACGTAAAATTTGTAAAAGTAACATTCCTTTCACATTACATGGCACGGGAGAAATTTTAAATTGTGCTATTTGATTCAATATTTAAAATTATTGCGATTGAAGCGCAGCGTCGTCTTTGGGTTTTATGGGATGACTTCCTAGAGTCAGATTATTCTCATTTTCACTGGTCTCTGCTCCGCGGACACATATTATTTTAACAACGTTTTGCGACGTTTGCGTATTTTGAGCGTAGTTCAAGGAGTGAGCGTTTTCTCCGCTTCGCCGGTCGCAGAGCGGGCATGTATTTTGCGTCTTTGACGTGAGGGTGTAGCTGTGCAAAATGGCTACTCTGTTTCGACCCCTGTCTACGGTTCTACGTTCGTCGTCGCTGCGAGAAAACAGTCTAGTCAAGAAAGAGAAATGAACGCACTCCACGACAAAAGGTTATCCATGCCGTGTTTGGCTGCGTTCTATCTAAAAAACAACAGCATATTCAAAAGACGAGAACGATTATCACCGTGCGACGAGCAACTGTGTAGGACACCGTTCAAACTACAGCTATCTTGCACGGAAAACATTTCTCGGACACCACAGTCGTCTCAGCACATCGACAAGGGAACGGGAAACAAGCTGATCCCCAAAATGATGTTATAAATGTTTTTAAAAAATCACAAAAAAAATATGAATAAAAGGTAAAGAAAAGGCAGTAGAACATTGAAGATGACGGGGAAGGGACGATTTTACTTCCTTTTTGCAGAGGAAGTAGTCTCGACGAAGACTTCGCTTTCGTGCTTTTGAAGCGCCCGCAGACATTGTAACAAAAATACCCTTCTCTATGTGGTTTTACTAAAATTTGACTAATATTTGGGCCTTCAATTTTGTTCTTCTAGTTACCATTTCGGGTTGCATCAACCTATCGAGGAAGGGATCTGCTAAAACTCTATAATGCTAGAACCACGTAACCACCCACGCATACACATTATTCAGCGTTTGATACATTTTGAAAACATTTGTTAGTGTAGTGCGACAACAGAAGGTTCGGAGTTTGTAATAAAAACAATCTCGCAAGCCTGCGCCGGCGGCGCTCCAAATTTTATCCTTTCCAGTGTTGCTTCATTTGGTCACGGTGGCGCTGATGATGAACCATGCGGTGGCGCGCTCTTGTATTCCGTACCACCCCCATTTATCACACTTTCCTAGACTTTTTCCGTCAATCTTCTAAACTATTATTTTGTGATTATAACATTTTGGAAAATATCGTAAGGGTGCAGGCGAGCTGGTAAATGTTAACCATGTTGAATTAACTTGAGACTGGGGTAGAAAGGAAACATCAAAACGTAGAAGAGACAAAAAGAGACAGGACGACGTCTCAAACTCAGCCACCTCGTTTATTTAGTCCACCTCCTTATATAGTCTCAATTCCAAGGTCATCTCCACCAGCACAGAATCACTTAGTCTATACAGTTCAAACACCACAATCTCAATCACAAAATGAAAGAATGTGTACAATCTTACAGGTCGGCGCAATAAGGCGACAACCATTCAAACTTGAAGAAAAGTGCACCTTCCCCTTCTATTCTAAACACAGTTCGCACTTCTGTATCAAAAAATGCCCTGTCCACCTACAACGAAAAAAAAAAAATTAACACCGAAACAATTTTTGGGTCAACAGGCGTAAAAAAAGAAAATTGTGTTTTACAGTTCGTTTGGACGATCAAAGTCAAGCTCCACTTCAAACAACCAAGGTAGCACATAAAGAAAAAAAGGTTTGACGTTACATTTTAGAAAGCTTTGTGAATTGCTTCCGAATTGTAGCGAAGCCTGACTTATACAGTGGCCTAGAGATTTTATCCGCACAGTCTCCCTCGCTATTCTCTTTACATCATTCCTCTATTTGTGTATGATTTCAGTCTCCAACCAGAGCGCCGTGCACTAGCTTGTTACATTCATGAATATGTTTTGCAATTTCCAATTTTCGGAAATCGCAAACCCTAGTCATGAATGTAACAACTTCACGGCGCTCTGCTCGGAGACTGAAATCATACACAAAGTGAGGAACGATGTAAATATAATAGTGAGGGAGAGTGTGCAGATAAAATTTCTAGGCAAGTGTATAAGTCAGGCTTCTCTACAGTTAGGAATCAATTCAAAAATATTTCTAAATATGTAATGCCAATAGCTTTTGTTTTGTGCTAGCTTGGGTGTTTTAGTGCGACCTTTGACTGTGATCGTTCAAAGTGGCTGTAAAACACACTTTGTTTTACGTGTGTTAACGCAGAAATCGTTTCGGTGATAATTTTTTTTGCAGTCTTTGTAGCTTTTGTAGGTTTTTTGTTAATCAGAAGTGCGAACTGTGTTTAGAATAGAAGGGGAATGTACACTTTGCTTCAAGATTGAATGGTTGTTGCCTTATTGCGCCGACCTGTAAGGTTGTACACATTCTTTCATTTTGTGATGGAGACTGTGGCATTTGAACTGTGTAGACTTAGTGATTTTATGCTGGTGGAGATGACCTTGAGATTGAGACTACAAATGGAGGTGGAAAACATAAACAAGTTAGCTGAGTTTGAGACGCCGTCCTGGCTATTTTCTTTCTCTTCAAAGTTTTGATGTTTCCTATCTACCTCAGTCTCAGTTTAATTAAACATGGATAATATTTTGATATTCAGATCTTCCATACCCACCGAGAAAAAAAACAACGAAACAGCGCTCCCGCCAGTTTTATTACCCCCTTTGGGAGGGGAGGGCGAAGCCCCGTGCACTTTAAAACCACATGTTGTCGCGTCTCGTTATCACTAGGGCATATGGCACATATGGGTCTACAATTTAAAATTTATCCTCATATGTCTTTGTCCTTTACACTTCCGTTCTCGCCTAGACGGGTAAAGAGCTTCTCTGTGAATCTTGAACCACCTGTTCCATTTATATGTTCGCTTCGTTTTACTTTTTTACATGTGAAATCTAAAACGGATATCTATTGCATCCTTCACTAACACGTTTTTATTTAATCTTTCTTTAAACTATTTTCCACCGAATTAGTCTGCTCAGCCACATCACTCGAGTTTAGGTATACAAATGTCACCTTTCGGGATCGCTTCGTTCATTTTGACTTTAAATTATTTTTATATAGGATTGCTTGTATACTTTCCATGCCTACCGCATATCTTTTATTTATTTTAGAATTTGGTAAACTTTCGGTTTAATAATAAGACCTCTGCTCTAAAGAGACGATTAGCCCATCAACCCCTGTACCCCCTTCTTGATGTACAGGGAGGAGTGCTCCCAGTGCAAATCTGCCAATCCTACACTCCCAGTGCCCAATTGGCATTGTGAGTTTGTAGAATTCCCCATCTTTATGAACCGCCGACCTCACGCACACTACACCAATTTGAAAAGATAGACCAGGCACCAGCACTTTAATCATATATTCCCTGGCCACTTCAGCTCTATTATAATTGCTTGGCCTTGAGTTTCACAGCAGCTGAATTAACTTTCCTTTTCCTAATTCTACTTTATTGGTGTCCCTCTTGATATTTTCTTCAACTTATTGAGACATAGATCCAGATATTTGTATTTTACAGCAACAGCTCTTATTGGATATTCCCACCACTAGAAATGAGGTCCGTTGTTGATGTTTATGCCGTAGTTGTGGTGGTTATTTATCATATATTTACATTGTACCTACATCGCCCTGTGGGCATTATTGTAGGGGGGTTTAAGAAAACATCATGACAAGTGGAAAAAGAAAACGTCATTGTCATCAATGGATACAATATCTTCCGGGAGGTCGTTCCACTCTCTCGCAGTTCTGACAAAGAATGAATTAGCAAAACTCTCAGTCCTGTAAGCGGGAACAGCAACCTTTTTAAAATGATCACAACGGGAAGAGACTTAGGATGGCTCCATAAGATAGGTGGCTTTATCAATTCCTGTTTTGTTGTGAAAGACACGGTGAATTAATTTTAGTCTTAGTTTTTTTCTTTTACATTCGAGAGTTTCCCATCCCAGCATAGCTTTCATATCTGTAAAACTAGCATAAGGGTCATAGTGGTTCAGTACAAAACGCGCGGCCTGATTTTGAGTTTTCGCTAGTTTATTGATAAGGAAGTCGTGATAAGGGTCCCACACAACGCACGCGTAATCAAGGATCGTTCATACCAAAGAAAAATAAAATGTTTCTTTAACGTTTCGTGACGCAGATCTAAAACTTCGGTGGATAAAATAAAACATTTTACTAGCCTTTCCGATTGTACGTTCTATATGGCTGTCCCATTTTAGGGAATCCGCAAATAGCACTCCTAGGTAAACATACTCAAACACAGTACCTAAAACGGTCCCGTTGATTAGGTAGCTTTGAGAATCGTGCAGCTTACTTCTCGAGAAACGAATATGTTTGCATTTACTTAAATTTAGGCTCGTTTTCCATTGATTGCACCAAGCAGATGAACTATTTATGTTGCTTTGTAATATGGCAAGGTTGTCTGACGTGTTTATTTCCCTGTATAATACGCAGTCATCGGCGAACAGTTTAATATGAGACTAGATTTTCGGGGATGTCATTGATGTATTTGAGAAAAAGTAAAGGCGCTAAGATGTATATGAGAAAAAGTAAAGGTCCTAAGACACTCCCTTGTGGCACACCCGACGTACCGTTGACAACACTGTTGATGTCGTTGTTGATGTTGTTAATGTAGCTGGCGTTCAGAACAAAAGGGATGTATATTTTGTTCTGAACGCTTTTTGTTCACGCACCCCACTGCGCAACGGCGCATAAACGCGACGCCGATGGTAAACAACTTCGTCGTGACATGTCGTAACTATCGCATTAACGGTACTGCTGATTGACACATGACTGCTCAATGTTTCTACGTGATCTATGAGGAGCCACAGTTCATCTGCTTCTTGCACTGGGGTTACGATGATGCCAGAACGCCGAGCTTGTATTGACTGATTGAGACAAAATAGTGCGTAGACCTCAACGCCTATAGCATTGAAGTTCGCCCTCTATCCTTTCAATCAAAGCCAATCAGATCTCGGCGTCGTCCTGACGTCACCGCAACCCATGCGCTTGAATTAGACGGCTTGTTCTCCGCATTACAATGTCTTGTATTTTCAGGTGTCTCTTCGTCGTCAAACACCATTATTCTAGATTTGTTACTACTAAACCTCACACCAAAGATGCCCCCTTTGTCTCCACATATTCCAGTTAGTTCGTACACTGTAAAAAAAAAAAAAAACGGAAGTCAACATACTTTTTCAAAACTGGAAAGCGCTGTGAGAGGCGCGCACGGGCAAAACGCCGTAGGGGCGGCATGACGGCACGAGTCCGTAAATGTGCGGCTTCACATATTTCTTAGTTCAGGTCTGTGTTCCCTTTTCTTTCAAGCAAAAACACATAACACATTCCACGTTTGCTCTAGGGATAGTTTTCTTGTTGGCAGATGTCTTATGTTATGTGCCATTCATGCGAATGCGAAGATCTCTTTGAGCGGCGGAGGGAGACCCACCCGAAAGCCGGCGCACTCAGCTCGCGGACGAAGACAAGCGGGCTATGCAAGCGAGAGGAGCGAGGAGCGACCGTCCGTCACGTGATGTTTACTCGCTGCCGTCGCTGCACCGGCACACCGGCAACACCGGTCCGTACGCTTGCTCGTGCGGGAACCACCACAGTCGGTGAGGGCGGTAGCTCTCTTCGTTGTCGCCGCGATCACCTGTCACCATTCAACCGCACTAAAAAGGTAAGCTAACTCATTTTCGCATGCGCCTAGCGAGATAACCGAAGTGCAGAAGGAATCAAAGACAAGTAACTTAACGCAATAGCGCGGGCTGAGTCAGAAAACGCGCTAAGTTTGTTGCTTTAGCTTCCCGACTCAGTTGCACGGGGGAAACGTATCTACGCATCAGAATCGCTCGGTGGACGTGCGCAGGCACAGGGCTCATTGCCATGGGAGTTTGGTTTGCTCTGGGCTCTCCCGAACTCTTTCTGTTCGTACCTTTTTGGCTTTCAGGCGCCGTCACCCTTTCGCTTTCGGGCGCGGTAAGAACCGGAGAAATCAAATTTTCACATGAAACACTGAACCGCGCTCGTTGAATCATTATAAAGAGCGCTGTCGCGTACTGAGAGCATGTCGTGTTTTCTCTTGTTTATACAAGGATTTTTAGGACAATTGCTGGATCGCGCATCCGCGCTTGATCGCAGCAGCCAGAGTGCGGCGACCGGACGGCTATCTTGCATGTTGGGAAATCGCGTTTTTGGAGCGTTGCGGAGGCTGGTGGCAGCGTGCTGAAGACACGGCTTCTACTCGTTCGTCGTCATTCACAGAAGTTCTTTAAAACCCTATGTGAGACGTGAAACTTGCCGTTGAGAACACGTGAAACTTTTTACGGAAGCGCAGTCCCGCAGGAAAAAGGCAGAACTTGTCTAAAGCAAGTTACGCCGGTCTCGCGGCATGATCAAAGCTTCCTTGGCACGCCGAAGCGCTGCGTCTCCGTGACTTCGCTCGCTTGAATGACAATCAAGAATCGACACCGTGTGGATATGTTTTGCGAGTGCAATGTGCGTGAAGCCGTATGGGCTTCTGGAGCAGCGTTTTACTTTGCTCTGACGACTGTATTTGTAACTAAGTGGCGACAGAAGAGGGGGGGGAAGTACTTTTCTTTCGTGGTTAGACGGTTTACAGAATACCGCGCACAATAGCTCCTCATCACTGATTAGCAGTGCCTCATTATCAACCTACTTAATTTCACTTGACATTTGAGCGCGGCTCGCCTAGTTGTGATTGGTCAACAGACTGCACACGACTATATGGGCCGCGCTTCAAAGATTTTCATTCTCGCCGTCTTGTACTTTTGAATTCGAAAACCCTCCGTGCTCCACGGTGTTGCTCTATTTGTTCTCCCATGTGATATATTAGAGTATATTTGGAACATAGCAGTTTAATTTTGTTGTTGTTGTTCCTCCCGGTGGTGTGGGAGGCAGGTTCCGCTCCGATGGGCTGGAGCGTGGTGGCACAAACGTCGCTGAGTGACGGGTCGACTCACTGCTTGAATAGAACTATGTGAATTTATTTACACTCTAGTTACACGTCCCAACTTGGCAGACCATCCTGCCTCGTCTAAAGTCTCGACCCCTGTCCCCAATTTCTCTCAATCAAATCCCCAGTCCGAATCTCTCAAAATCCTCTCCGCACTCCTTTTGTGGGCCCGTATGGGCCTCCTTTCCCCTCAGGAACCGACCAATCTTTTCAAATTCTACCACTCCCACGTGGTACACTGTTCTCCAATGGTCGGCGAGCTGTCAACTTGGCGCCGCAACCGCCAAACTCGAATTTCTTGTAGAGTTGTTCTCTGCAAATGTTCCAGTCTGGCTGGCGCCAACCGCTAAATTATTGCTTCGGGCAAAGAGTGACAATTTTACACTAAGTGGCAAAACCTTCTACACACAGGCACACTCGGTTAACATCCACAAACATCTCCAAGAACGGGCCCTCCCACGGTCTGTCCGAGCAGACTCCCGAAACCCGAGACGTTTCCTAACGACCGCGGGGGATCTGCTTCGTCCGCTCGGCCGCTCTGCCCCCGGAAACGCTCCCTCCAAAATGCCGATACCATCCTAGAAAGCTAAAAAAAAACAATGCCGACGCAACTCTGAGAAGCTCTAACAAAAGAAAACACCTTAAATATAAGCATGACTTCTTTATACTTAACTCCTCCCCACCAAGACTGTTGCATTGACACTTGATGTAAGCGCAACATAAATTTCTTCCCCGAATAGCGCACTGGCAAATATTCGAACCGACCGCTTGGCCCACAGTTAACCAAAAGCAACAACGTCAACATTACGCTCCAAAAGTTCACTAAGCGCTCATCCGTCAATATCAAGAAAATCAAACAGCACCGATAAAAAAAATGATTACCATTCTACAACCAGAAATACTAAAACGGCGAGCACACTGCTGCCGCAGGCAAAACATCTGAGCACAGACCAGAATGGGTACAAAATGAAAAAAAAACAAAAACAAAAAACAATTGTCATCATAGCTGTCACGTTCAAACTCAAACTGCCACCAACGATCACACACAGGCTGGACCCACTCCTGTACATTCCAGGGTCCGCAAAATCAGTGGTGAGAGTTCCCAAACTTTAGGGCATAATCATAATACCCTAGTCATGCCTGTCTAGCCTCGACAAGGCGTCAGCGCATTTAATAAGTGAGCCCTTAATGTGAACGATTTCCAGATCGTACTTTTGCAAGGCCAACGACCATCGCGTCAGTCGGGCACTAGAGGAAGCGGCGTGCGTGAGATACGTCAGCGGGTTATGATCCGTGGCGACCTTTATCTTCGCCCCAAACAGCCAGGTGTCGAGTTTCCCCAGTGCCCACACGATGGCATACGCTTCTCTTTCAATGGCGGACCATTTTGCCTGGCTTTCCGTCAGCTTTTTGCTCAGAAACGCAATCGGTCTAGATAAGCCTTCCACAATTTGCGACTGACCCGCGCCGACAGCGAACTCAGAGGCATCCGTGGTCACCGTGTACCCCCGAGTAGGATCGGGTCCGGTGAGCTCCGGCAGCGCCACCAGAGCCTCTTTGACTCTCTCAAAGGCATCGTTCGCTGCCCCGGTCCATGGCACCAGGTTTGGCACCCTCTTATGCGTCAAGTCAGTCAATGGGCGGACAATCTCGGAATACCCGGGGACGTAGTCCCTGTAGTAATTGAAGAGACGCAGCACACTGTGCACATCGCGTTTGGTCCTGGGTGCCCTCAGTTCAGATATGGCAGTAATTCGTTCTGGGTCAGGTGAATGGGTTCCTGATCCCACGACGTGTCCGAAGTACTTAACCTTGGACTGCGCGAATTTACACTTCGTGGGATTCACCGTGAGTCCCACACCAGCGATCGTCTCCAACACGGAGCTCAAGTGCTCGACGTGTTCCTCCCACGACTCCGAGAAAACCGCTACATCGTCGATATACGCGCACGCGTATCCGCGGTGTTCTTTCAGCACCTCGTTCATCACCCGCTGGAAGGTGGCCGCAGAATTCCTCAACCCGTAAGGCATAACCCTCCAAGCGTACAGTCCTCGTGGCGTGGCGAACGCACTGAGTCTCTGCGAGTTTACATCGAGCGCGATCTGCCTATACCCCCTCGTCATGTCCAAAACGGAGATGAACTTGGCCTTTGCCACCTCATACAAAAGCTCGGTCATGTTCCCCATAGGGAAACTGTCAGGTTCTGTAACTGCATTAAGTTTCCTGTAATCTATGCACATCCTTACAGATCCGTCTTTTTTGGCTACGCACACCACAGGGTGAGCGTGCGGGCTATCTACTGGATAGATGAAGCCCCATTCCAGCAGCTGTGTCACCTGTCGTTCTACTTCTTCTCTTAATGCGATTGGCACACTGTACGGGTGAACTCTAGTACATCCGGCGTTAGGGAGAAGAGTGATCGTGTGGGCCCCGACATTTCATCTTCATGGTTCTTCCGAGAACACATGAGAGAAGTTATCCAGTACTCGATCTAGATCGCGCTGTTGTCGCCCAGTGAGCCCCTCGCTAACCTCACCGACATTGTTCGCGCTCTCACTTCGCCCGATATCAGATGGGACGATCGGTACCTCACCGAACTCCTGGTCAGTCTCAAAAATAACTCCAGCGTTATTGGCTCGAGCGAGGTAAGGCCTTAACCGATTGGCGTGTATCCATCTCGCTCCATTCTCCGTCTCTATGACGTAGCTGTCATCTCGTCTCCTCTCCTTCACCTTAACGGGGCCTAACCATTTCGGTTGCAGCTTCCCCACTTTCCCGCTTTCGAGGACCAGCACCTCGTCTCCGACTCTGAACTCTTTCGATCTCGCCCGTAGGTTATATTTGTTCGCGTATGCCCTCTGGATATGCTCTGATCGCACATCCACCACTCGTGCTGCCTCCGCCATCCGCGCTCGGAGTTCGCTCAAAAATTGGGCAGCCGGTTTGTTCAGCCCAGCAGGAGGCGTCCACTCGCCTGTCCACGACTTCTTCGGTATGCTCAGTGGACCATTTGGTTCGCGTCCATACATAAGCTCGAATGGTGAAAACCCCGTTGTGTCATGCGGCACCTCGCGATACGCCCACAACATGCATGGGATGTATTTATCCCAGTCCCGGTCGTGAGTTTCCACGACATGTCGCAGCATTGACTTAAACGTCCCATTCCACCGCTCTACAATCCCGTTGCTCTGGGGGTGTTCCGGCGTGGAAAATCGAACTACCACTCCCAGTCTCTCAGTTAGTTCGGCTGTGAGCTTCGAAACAAAATTTGTGCCCTGATCCGAGCAAATCGTTTCGGGTGTCCCATACCGCGAAAACACCTCCAAAAGCGCCTGGCACGTTGCCTTCGCCGTTAAAGCTCTCAACGGGATCACCTCCGCCCAGCGCGTGCACAAGTCCACCACGCTAAGCGCATAGCGGTACCCGCGTGCGGAGGCAGGTTCCAGGGGACCGATGCAGTCCATGTAGACTACCTGGAACGGCTGCTCCGGCCTCGTGAGCGGTGTGATTGGCACGCGATCGGTCACCTGTTTTCGCGAAAACGTCTGACACGTGTGACATGTCTGACAATGTCTTTTGACATCGGCTGCCATCGTAGGCCAAAAAAACGCACTCCTGATTCTCTGTTTTGTTTTCCGCTGCGAGAATTGACCCCCACATGAAGTGTCATGGGCCAGTTCTAGCACGGAACGCCGCCGCGTGCTCGGAAGCACAAGCTGCTTACAGGGCGTTCCCTCAAACTCGTCTCGATGAAACAATAGCCCGTCCTCAACCAGCATTCCTAGGGTCCCATCCCTAGCTTGTTCCCACGCGTCACTTAGAGTTGGGTCGTCCCTTTGTTCGCGAGCGAAACATTCGTCACGTGGCCCAATCTCAGGTTGGTCCACATCTACCTCTACAGCATCGACGTCCGTCGCATCTTCGTTCTCTGCGGTTTCGCACTCGACCACCTTATCCCCTAGCGTGTCCTTAGATGTGCGTCGAAAGTCCTGGTCTATCTCATTTTCCATCACTTGAATTTCTACCGCTTCCCTCTCGAGAACCGATCGAACTTGCAGTAGTTCTTCGTACACCTCTGGGGTAAGTAACGCTCCCAAACTGTCCGACAACTCGTCGGTGATCGCACACAGTGTGAGGACTTGCTGGCCCGTGCTTTTTCCCTCCACTACTAGACTCAGTGGCACGTAGGCCAAATCGGCGGTTACCACCTGTCCGAACGCTCCCTTCAACTTGATTGTTCCTTTACTCTGTTCTAAGCAAGCCGCAGGAACCGTTTCCAATCTCAACACCGTAATCTCTGCCCCGGAATCTAGGCAGGCCTTCAGAGGTCTGTCTGCCACCAGGAGATCAACCCACCTGAGACTCATACCGGACCTTTCGACGCATTCCTTAGCTGTTTTCGTGGGCATAGACGCCACCTGGGCTACCAATTTTCGCGGGTCATGTTTGCCTTGGTCCCCCTGACCTTCGTCTGCTTGCCTTCGTGATTGCTGACAGTTTCTCCGGATATGTCCCGTTCGGCCACAACCAAAGCAACGAATTGCCCTCATTCGGTCCGCGCCGCGTCCCTCACCGCCAGTCGTCGTCGGCGCAGTCTCCTTTGGCTGCCCATCTCGCCCTCGAACGGGTGCGCTATCCGACGCTTTCCACCTGCCTTGAGGCTTTCTCCCACGACGGCTTTCGTCAAAGTTCTCCGCCAGCTCAACTACCTCCTTTGGCCTAAGCCACCCATTCGTCTCATTTTGGAGAACGTAGGTTCTCACCTCGTCTGGCATCACTTGCTTCAACCTATCGGACACCATGAGGTGCTTCAGCTGCTCCAGAGTCTGAATCTCGCGACTGTTCAGTTAGTATAAAAAAAATGTTTCCAGTTTCGTGGAAAATAGTGTCCACGACTCACCGTCCGATTTTTGAGATGTGAGGAATAACCTCCGGTATTCGTTGGCGGTCATCTTAAGCTCCCTGAGAATTTTTTCTTTCAATTCTGGGTACGGCATTATCCGTCCGTCTGACTGATTCGCGCTGAAAGCCCTCATTCTTTCCGTTAAAAACGGAAGAATAATGGCCCCCTGTACTTCCGCTGGTATGCTCAGCGACGCGAACAGCGTGTCTACGTTTTTGAACCATCCTGGGACCATGGACTCGGCATCTGGCATTTGAGCCAACACCGCGCGCAGCTCCTTTGCGTATTCCGACATCTTTCTTCTTTCACCCGCGTCTTTTTTACAGCGCCGCGCCTCCTCCTCTGCCTGCTTCGCATTAGATTGTGCGAGCTGGAGTTGCAGTTTTAGAGCTTCAATTTTCAGCTTGAGCTCGTTCTCGCTCTTACTCCCTCCCCCCTCCGACACGTCGTCCAGCATGGCCGGGCTCCTATCGCCGCTCTCACTCATCGCCCCCTGAGCTCCTTTGGTCATCGACCGAGTCACCACTGACATGCGAAACCCGGAGGAAACAGAAATGAGTCCCACCTGTGTCAGTGCGATGCTCCTGAGGCGATGACTCTCCGGTGTCGCTGGATGTCACTCGTCGGGGTCGGTCCTGGGTTCGGGTAGGGCTGGACCGTTCTTCGGGTCGAAACCCACGCCACTTTTCACGGAGACGATGCTGCGTCGTCGATGCACTTTGGACAGCAGCACACGAAGCTTCTCGCGTAGATGTTGCTCCGTCCGCTCGTTCTCTTCGGGTCGTAACCCACAAGGCCTCTCACGAGGATGTCGCCTTGTTCACTTTGGGTCGAAACCCCCCAAGACCTCTCACGGGGATGTCGTCTTGGTCACTTCGGGCCGGAGCCCACGAGGCCTCTCACAGGGATGTCGCCGCGTCCGCTTTGGGTCGAAACCCCCCAAGACCTCTCACGTAGATGTCGTCTTGATCACTTCGGGCCGGAGCCCACGAGGCCTCTCACAGAGATGTCGCCTCGTCCACTTTGGGTCGAAACCCCCCAAGACCTCTCACGGGGACGTCGTCTTGGTCACTTCGGGCCGGAGCCCACGAGGCCTCTCACAGAGATGTCGCCTCGTCCACCTCGGGTCGAAACCCCCCCAAGACCTCTCATGGGGATGTCGTCTTGGTCACTTCGGGCCGGAGCCCACGAGGCTTCTCACGTGGATGTTGCCTCGTCCGCCGTTGAGCCGAAGCTCACGTACTTGCCCGCAGGTCACCGCCACGTCGTCTCACCGGAAATCGCGCCACCATCCTGTCGACTGCGCCAGTTAAAGTTTGTTGTTGTTGTTCCTCCCGGTGGTGTGGGAGGCAGGTTCCGCTCCAATGGGCTGGAGCGTGGTGGCACGAACGTCGCTGAGTGACGGGTCGACTCACTGCTTGAATAGAACTATGTGCATTTATTTACACTCTAGTTACACGTCCCAACTTGGCAGACCATCCTGCCTCGTCTAAAGTCTCGACCCCCGTCCCCAATTTCTCTCAATCAAATCCCCAGTCCGAATCTCTCAAAAATCCTCTCCGCACTCCTTTTGTAGGCCCGTATGGGCCTCCTTTCCCCTCAGGAACCGACCAATTTTTTCAAATTCTACCACTCCCACGTGGTACACTGTTCTCCAATGGTCGGCGAGCTGTCAACTTCGCCGCAACCGCCAAACCCGAATTCCTTGTAGAGTTGTTCTCTGCAAATTTTCCAGTCTGGCTGGCGCCAACCGCTAAATTATTGCTTCGGGCAAAGAGTGACAATTTTACACTAAGCGGCAAAACCTTCTACACACAGGAACACTCGGTTAACATCCACAAACATCCCCAAGAACGGGCCCTCCCACGGTCTGTCCGAGCAGACTCCCGAAACCCGAGACGTTTCCTAACGACCGCGGGGGACCCGCTTCGTCCGCTCGGCCGCTCTGCCCTCGGAAACGCTCCCTCCAAAATGCCGATACCAGCCTAGAAAGCTAAAAAAAACAATGCCGACGCAACTCTGAGAAGCTCTAACAAAAGAAAACACCTTAAATATAAGCATGACTTCTATATACTTAACTATAGCCATGGTTAATACTGCATAAGAGCAACCGTGCGGATTGCTTTCCCCCTTTATTGATAGCAACTCGCCTGAACATTTGGACTATCCAGATTTCCGTGGCCGATACATTGTGCAAAGACATCTATGCACGACGCACCTTCAAAACTTTGCCACGGCGCCGATTCTTGATCGGTATCCAAGCGTGCGAAGGCACAAAGACTCAGCGCTTCGTCATGCCAAGGAAGCTTTGATCACGCCGCAAGACCGGCGAAACCTGCTTTCGACGAGTTGTACCTTTTTCCTGCGGCACTGCGCTTCCGTAAAAATTTACACGTGTTCTCAACAGCAAGTATCACAGCTTAAAAAGGGTTTTAAAGAACTTCTTCGACAAATGACGACGAACAAGTAGAAAAAGTGTATTTAGCACGCTGCCGTCAGCCTCCGCAACGCTCCAAAAACATGTTTTTCGACATGCAACATGGCCGCACTCGCGGAGCGGGGATGTGCGATCGAACAATTGTCATAGAGATTACTGAGTTCATATGTAAAAAAGTTCTTGTCTATGGCAGTTTGTTTCGAGGTAGGCCACTGATCTGCACTAGAGGGCTGGATGGCGCATTGAGCAAACAGGTACGAAGCCACCGGAAGTAAGCGGCTTGACCTGGAAGTGAGCGCTTGACAGGCTTTCCCACTCTTACGAGCGATGGACCAAGCAGTTTCCAAGGCGCTTGATTTGCTTTTGTTATATCAAGAGAGCCTGCCTTTTGCACAATAACAGGTCATGCAGGCCCGAGAAGTCTCCTTGGAAGCCATTTGATGTGTGAGAATTTCGAGATTCTAGTTGATTAAGCGTACATGCCCCAAGTTCAAATGCCTCATTCTCAAGATTGATTACTAAAATGAATTATTAAAAACCACGTCAAAATGCAAGAAAGCGTGAACCAAAATATTAAATAAATTCACTATGAGACCCAGCAAACACTCGACTTCCTGGACAAGCATCGAACTTCCGGTGGCTTCACTTGCGCCCGACTCGGGGCGAGGCTAAGCGCTTTCCAGCCCCCTATGGTAGAGATCAGTGAGATAGGCCTACCGGACGAACGACGGCCATGCGTGCATAGCATACCGCGGGATGGCACCACCGACGTCATTAGATGCTAGAGAGCCTCAAGTAAGAGCGCGTTTAACTTAAACCACGGAGAGCGTTTTCAATTTAACGGCGGCATTAGAAATGGCAGATTATACACTTTTTCGCGTGTAAAAAAAATGACTATCCTATCGGAACAAAAATGGTGTCTATAAAAAAGTGTTATTTTATTCTTCGCATAAAATATTCAATCATCTGTTTATAACCGAATTTACGTTAAGAAACCACCCGTAGCCCAATAGCCGACAGCAAAAGTTTGCAATTTAATGGCGCCCATAAACATATGCCCCGATCTAGCAGTTGAACACACTCTTGAGGTTCTCTGTTAGATGCTGGCTGGAAGCAGACGACGACATGCCACCTGCTTTGGCCGCTATGATTTATTAAATACTTTCAGCAGATATGATGTATTACCGCTCACTAATAAATAGGACTGAGGTACACAAACCACTTCCGTCCCATGGTGAGCTTCCATAGACGAAAACAATTTTGTTTTTCATGAAATTGAGGAGCCCCGAGTTATTCGCTTATATTTGCCTACGTAAAAGCGACTATTAAAATATCTGCTCAAGCAAAAAGTGGCCACTTTCCGAGAGGAGTGTCCAACCCTTAGTTTCCCTTTTGAAGTAGCTTCTCATTGGCTGGAACGATTATTGATGCCTTGCGTGGGAGGAAGAGCGCTGTCAATCATTGTTCCGGTGGCACCGATTTCTTGAGGAACACTCGTATGAATCTTCCTCCCATTATTTTCATTTTAGGAAAAAATGCTTGTTGTGACATCTGTGGTTTATTCGCTATGTTAAGATAGTTTTGTTGCTTTGCAGTTGTCGAAGATGGGACTGATTTAGTAATTGCATCGAGATTTAAAGGCAATGAGGCCCTTGCCAAAGTTCTGTGCTTTTGCTTTCTATCCCCTTTTACTACAGCATTTCCAACAACAATCTTTTTGCTGCGAATAATTGTGTGTTATAATTGCAGTTATAATAGCTTTTATGGCACTTTGAGGAACTGCGGGAATTTCTGTAGTACTTGCATCGCTTTTTACAATGTGATAAACCGGAATCACCTGCTTCAAAACCTCAAATAATAATAATAATAATAATAATAATAATAATATTTTTTTTTTTTATTGTTCCTTTTTACAATACAGAAAATCAGGTCCGTCAAACCCTAGAGGCTTGTACGACGTGGCCCGGCAGCCGCGAATATTTATTTGTACAACGCTGCCATTTGCGTTGAAAAACAAACAAAACACAAAAAGAACAACAACAATACATCAATGACAAGTTCAATCACTTGTAAATATATTTAAAAAAAAATAAAAAAATAATATCTTGTCTTCTCATTATCAGAACCAAATATTTGACATACAAAATAACACGCCCACCGAAAAAACGGAAACGTTCCTTTTTTATAAGAACCAAACCAGAAAACAACTTTTAACCGTAAGCATCTAGAACAAAACAATTCTGCCACTCAATACAAAAGATTTAGACTACGCAGATAAGGTGAAGTAATTTATGAAGAGAACATTTATGCATATAAAAATGTTTAAATCTGATTTTGCAAACACCATGTTCTAAATTTGTTTTTAACTTCTTTTAAAGTGTCTAAACTAATGAGCTCTTCCGGTATCTTATTGAATATATAAGGGACATAAAAACTTCTCATTCTTGTTTCGTAATGCGTGTTTATTCTTGGCAAATAATATCTGTCTATATTTCTGAGAGGCCTTTTCTGTACTGGATGCTTGTATTCTGTTCTAGAGAAGTAATTTGTTATTATAGCTATATATTTAAATAAAGTACTCAACGGCATTATATTAAATGTTTTAAGTTTGTTGATGAGGTCTAAGTGTTGAAGCTGTGTACCATATGCAATATTGTTTACTATCCTATATATTAGTTTATCTACGGTTCGTAATCTGTTATCCGTGATGAAGCAATCACGCATCTTTTTGCTGCAGATTATACTTCTGAGCATCGCCAGCAATGACGGGGCCCATATGCTAGACGAACCACAGGACGCCACGGAATTGATCGTTCTCGAGCCAACCACGGGAAAACAGTGGCTCCTGGGACCCATCTTGTTGGATTTCAAGTTGGGAGCATTAGGAGCCTGCCAACACTGGTCTTCAGCTACGATGCCTCTACAAAAGCCGCTATCCCACGCCAGTCATTCGAGGCACGCTACCACAGCCATGATGGAGCGCTGGGACATCTTTTCGCTGTAGGTTCGTTATTTGAATACTTCAGCTTGCCGTCGTTCAAGCAACTATTGTCTGCTAGTGTTATCCTGCCCCAGTACTTGATTGTGCCGTTTTCGTTGCGTGTCCTCTTGGTTTCAGGACATCATGTCCTGAAGTTTGCAGTGGGAAATAAATTAAATGAAATGTGTGCTACAAAAGCGATGTTTTTGCGACAATAACTGCTACAAGCAGTTCTTTTGTAAGTTTCACCACTGATGATTACATTTTGTCTGTTAATGCATGGAAACACTAGCCACTTGTGCTTTCTTGCCTTTGAAACATTCTCTGATAATGATATGGTTTGAAGTTCAACTGCATCATTGTTTACTTTTAGAATGCAACACGCATCTCCAATGTTGAACTCAAAGAGCTTCCCGCAACGCCCATCTGCATCACACTGGGCAAGCCTTTGTGCATCTTTTGGCATGAAGGATACAGCACTACTTTATTTCCATTGTAGGCTTCTCTATTAGCCAAGATTTGTACTTGGAGCGTGGTTCGGTACAAGGAAAATAGTTTTTCTCCATATGTTCACAGATCTGGTTCCCTCCATTTTCAATTGTATATAAGTAGCACAGTTAAGAAAGATCGTAAATAATTTGATTTTCAAATTATTTAAAAAAAACTACACAACAAGTAATCACCCTGTGCCACCTATCTTATGTGAATGCTGAGGATGCTTGATTTTGTTTATTGGTTGAAGGTAATCAAGATCCTTTTTTAACAAAGAGATGAACCGGATGAGGAAGCAGTTGCCGTTGTCACGAGCCAAAATTTCACCCGCTTCCACATATTCTTGTGATTCTATCCTGATAGCCTGCAGTTATCTGATCTTATTGAACTCTGTCATGCAACCGCATCTGGTAACTGTACTGCCAAATGTTCACACGACACCGAGGGCTGTCTTTGATATATGGCTTTGCTTGACCTGCATAGGCTATGCAAAAGCGGATCCTATATTGTTCCCACCACACAATGCACCTGGAGGTGTCTCCTCTTCCAATGTTTTTTTTTCGCTCCCCTTCTCTGGTTAATACACAAACTGATATTCATGTGGGGTAGGTGGTGCCATATGATTCAAGTTGTCTTCTATGTTTTGGGTTTTATTTTTAATTCCTGCTAGCAAACCTCCACTGAGAGTGATCCTTTTGTTTGCCGAGTCACTTCTATCCGTACCTGTTTTTTTTTTACGTTTTCCTTTGTGACGTATCAACAAGCCAAACTACAATTTTAGTCACCATAGATTATTATCCTAATTATATTGACGAGTAGGATCACTTGTGGCTCTGTTTGGGTTGTTAGAGCACCATAAAAATTCACACTATATTTCATGGGAGTTACTTCAGCTCAAGTTCATTACCCTCAAGGACATTCTTGTGGAATGCCTTATATGGGGGGAAACAAGAATTTGTAGCGGCAATTAACAACATAATAAATAGATTAAGCATTAATTTCACGTACACATAAACAATTGTTTATGTGTACGTGTAAAACCAAAAACGGCTGTAGAAATTATTTTAGCATTTAACTGGTTCTAGACTTTTCAGGAATGGAAAAAATGAAATCTAAGTATGTCACTGAAGCCAATTACGTGTTAGTATAAAACTGCCAAATTTGTTTATCAAAGAACGCATTAGTTTCACACAAACATTCTATTTAGTTGCGGGACCCTCGGATCCACCTATTCAGCGAGCCAGCCATGTTTGCAGGCGCCGGTGACGACATCTGCCTCGTCCCTTTAGTGTCCCTAGTCAGTCCCAAGCGGCGAGGCAGTGCCACTCGTAGATCTCTTGTATGCACTTCCAGGCATGGTTCAGAAGGCGCCCAGGCGTACTTCGCCCCAACGTGCTCCTTTACCCCACTTTTCACTCCCAAGTTTTGGGCAGTTGGTATATCTGGCCCAGCTTGCTCCTTTGAATTCAACGTCACTTTTTGAGGGAGACGGCAGAGGAAGAAACAGGTACAGAGCCTGAGTAACGGACATGCGTGGCGTGGCGAACGCGGGTAGAGAACAACGAAAGAGCGAGTGTACAACGTCTCAATCAGAGTCACGTGGTTTATGGACGAGCTGCCGTTGCCACAGTAGGAGTTGTGTCAAGGTATCCTGGTCACCAGATAAAAACAACCAACATTAAAAAATTAATTTTGTAATTATTGGAGTTTTAAATATTCTGAAATGTTTCGTGTATGTCCAATGACCTATGGTGCTGTCATGTAACAAATACTCTAACTTGCCTAATTTCTGTCTTCATGCCCCTTTCAAGTAATTTCATTTGGGTTTACAGCTTTCTTAAATCACACTGGCACCTGCAGTGCAGTTACGTGTAACTCATAGTTTGCAGATATCGGCGGAGGTTTAGTTTGTCATCGCATTTTATTCAAAACCTAACCACATTCCACATTTTTTTGTTTTCCAGGTTCTGTAGTTGTTCATATGGACTTGATTGCTCTGGAAGTTATAAAGATTGCCTTACACATGAAAGCTGAACGTGACCCACTAATTAATTCTCAAGAATAAAGGTATGCACGTGTTTTACTCCCTACTGCATCTTGTGTGAACTTCCTTGAAATTCCTTACTAACACGGTGTTCAAGCACCTGTTTATCTCTGGGAGGAGCACGTGGCAGTAACATCTGAAATTAACTTGTGACAGCAGGCTTGAAGAAACTCATTGAATGTGGCAACTCCATCTTCGAGGGCATTTTTCAAGCTTCCCTTGTTAAAATGGTTTCATAGCATAAGTCACAAGTTGGTTTCACTGTCCAGTGCCTGCTAGAATGAATCTGAGTTTCCTGCACTGCGCTTATGTGTAACTCATAGTTTGCAGAAATCGGGAGGTTTAGTTTGTCATTGCATTCTGTTCAGAGCCTAATCACATTCCACATTTTTTTGTTTTGTTTTCCAGGTTCTGTAGTTCTCCATATGAACTTGATTGCTCAGGAAGTTAGAGATTGCTTTCCACGTAAAAGCTGGACGTGGCCCACTTATTATTTCAAGAATAAAGGTATGAACATGTTTTACTTCGTACTGCATCTTATGTGCACTTGCTTTAAATTTCTTACTAACACGGTGTTTAATTATCTCCGGAAGGCACAGTTGGCAGAAACTTCTGAAATTAACTCGTGACAACAGGCTTGAAGGAACTCATTGGACGCGGCAATTCCGTCTTCAAAGGCATTTTTCGAACTTCCCTTGTTAAAATGGTTTTGTATCATAAGTCACAAGGTGGTTTCACTGTTTAGTGCCCGCCAGAGTTAAGATGAGGCTCCTGAGATGCGCTTACATGTAAGTCGTAGTTCGCAGAAATTGGGAGCTTTATTCTGTTATCGCATTCTGTTCATAACATAATCACATTCCACATCTTTTTTTTTGTTTTCTATGTTCTGTAGTTCTTCATGTGGACTTGATTGCTCTGGAAGTTAGATTGCTTTCCACATAAAAGGTGGACGTGGCCCACTAATAATTTCTCAAGAATAAAGGTACGAACATGTTTTACTTCGTACTGCATCTTACGTGCACTTGCTTGAAATTTCTTACAAAACGTAGTCTTGTGCGAATAGTAGATTTTGAGTTCAAAGCGAATAGAGGTATTGGCCGAATATTTTCGATTTGAATATCGAATAGTTTTTTCACGCTTTTTACTATCATGGCATAATGCTTAGACGAAAACACAGCTAAACTCGTGAAGGTTGGTCCACTTGTTCGTTTATAAGCCAAGTATGTTCTATCTATATTTATGAACTGTGACCTCCGAAGTTCTGATGTCTTGGGATGGCAAGTAAACGATGGATTTGACATAAAATGAATCCTATAGAGATGCCCTATCGAGGGAATTTACAAATCTTGCTATATAAATAATCTTTCTTTAATTTGAGTTAAAAAAAAATGAAAGTCGTTTACAACTCCCTGTAACGCCGGATTAGAGCGCAGCTCTTGAGGAGGAGGATGGAAGGGTCCTGAGGGATAGGATGGAAGGGTACTGAGGGATAGGTGACTCCCTGAGGTCACGTGACCTCAAGGGGGGGGGGGGGGGGTTACGTGACCTCAGGGGGTGACTCTCGTGAGGGTAAACCTCTCGACCCTCGTGAGGGTAACTCTCATAACCCTCGTGACCCTTGTGAGGGTGACCCTCGTGTGAGTAACCCTCGTGACCCAAGTGAGAATAACCCTTTCGAGGGTAACTAACTCTCGCAACCTTCGTGAGGGTAACGCTCGTGACCCTCGTGAGGGTAACGCTCGTGACCCTCGTGAGGGTAGCCCTCGTGAGGATAACCCTCGTAACCCTCGTGAGAGTAACCCTCGTGACGTCATTATGGGAAACTTCCCATAATGCAACGCGCGATTACGCCGACGCCGCTCAAGCCGGAAACGGGCGCCTAAGAGCTGCGCTCTAAAAGAATGAATCCCGCATGAGGAACGCAGGTTGTAAGGACATCTCTGCCTAACATAGTATACTCTTGCATAACAGTCAGTTTAATTTTGAAACTTTTACTACGAAGTAGATATACACACTCACAAAGTTTTCATTTATTTTCAAATACAGCGGGCACGCGTACACCAACCCGCGTTCAATGTACTATGCTTTTCTTCCAAGCACGCAATTGCGATATTTTTACTTTCCCAAGTGTTTGTCATAGCGGGTTATGCTGTTGAGTGCGCTTCTTACCGAGCACCAATGTAATGCAGAAAAGCAACACACGCGGAGCTCGCTTCCGTGGGTATTGCTTCTCCGCAGTTCAACGGTGCTCGGTAAGAAGCGCACTCAACGGGACGAGCCCGCCGCAACTTCGAAAAACACGAATAGTGCAGTTCTTCTCAAAGCGAATATAAAATAGTGTATTATTCGAAACTACTGTTCGAAATTTCGATTATTCGCACAACCCTTCTAACACGGTGTTTAATTATGTCTGAGAGGCACTGTTGGCAGTAACTTCTGAAATTAACTCCTGACAACAGGCTTGAAGGAACTCATTGGCCGCGGCAATTCTGTCTTCAAAGGCATTTTTCGAACTTCCCTTGTTAAAATGGTTTCGTATCATAAGTCACAAGTTGGTTTCACTGTTTAGCGCCCGCCAGAATTCAGCTGAGGCTCCTTCAATGCGCTTATATGTAACTCATAGTTCGCGGAAATTGGGTGGTTTATTCTGTCATCACATTCTGTTCATAACCTAACAACATTCCACATTTTTTGTTTTGGTTTCCAGGTTCTGTAATTCTTTAAATGAACTTGATTGATCAGGAAATTAGAGATTACCTTCCACATGAAAGCTGGACATGGCCCACTAATTATTTCTTAAGAATAAATGTATGAACATGTTTTACTTAATACTGTATCTTGTGTGCACTTCCTTGAAATTTCTAACACAGTGTTTAAGCAGCTATTAATCTCTGGGACGCGCAGCTGGCATTATCTCCAGAAAGTAACTTGGGCCCACAACCTAGTCACATTCCCTGGGCATTAGAATATTTAATTTGAATTGTTCCCGCATCAAAAATTAGTTTACGTGTTGTCTGTAACTTGCAGCGGCAGAAAGCTGTAACTCTCAATCACTGAGCTGCACGTCATGCGTGACGACGGGAATCGTTCCGACATCAAAAATTAGCTGGCGTGGTGTCCGCACCTTGCAGCAACGGCCAGAGCCTTGTTGAACGGATATCTGCAGTGATTTAACAAAACGGACATCTCAGTTAACAATACACACTATTGTTCACTGAGACGTCCGTTTTGTTAAGTCACTGCAGCTAGCAGTTCAACAGGCTCTGGCCGTCGCTGCAAGGTGTGGACAACACGCCAGCTAATTTTGTATGTAGGAACGATTCCTGTCGTCGCGCATCACGTACAGCTCAGTGATTGAGATTTACGGGTTTTTTGCCTTTGCAAGTTACGGACAACACGCCAGCTAATTTTCAATGCCGGAACGATTTCCGTCGTTGCACATCACGTGCAGCTCAGTCATTAAGTGTTACGGTTTTCTGCCATCGCAAGTTACGGACAACACGTCAGCTAATTTTTGATGCCGGAACAATTCCCGTATCTGTGGATCACTGTGCATGAGAGTTACGGTTTTCTGCCATGCTTCTACGGGTCAAGTTACGGGCAAAAACCGTAGGGCCTCATTACTGTCATGCACGTAATACCTAGTTAATGCTGTGACCGTGATGCAAGACATCGGAAATTGTACCGGCATCAAAAATAAACTGGCAATTTCAGTAATCTCACGGGATTTTTTTTTTTTTTTTTTTTTACAGTGAACGTATTTAGGATGTTTGTCACTGAGTACTTTGTACTATAACACCTCTCGAAATTCGGGACCCCTGTTCTGTATTGCCTGCTGATACATGAGCGAGTTCTTCGAGTTCGATTGCACCCATGGCTGCTCGAGCCCTCGAGCCGCGGGTGCAATAGCCGAAGCGTCTTGCACGTTTCGCGGTGTTGGATACCGAACAAAGTTTCATCGGATTTCGTTAATTCTCTTTCAAAAGCCTTCTTTTTGGCGCAGAGGTTGAACATGGGGCTCATTATCTTTGTCTGCTCAATTCGATAACTCTTGGAAAGACTTTAGCGTTTTGTTTCGTGTTCCTAATTTATCGGGTGTGAAATTTTGCTGATGATATAGTATTTGATATACGAAGTATCACGGCGCATGCACTCTGCGCGAATGGTTTAGTCGGTTATGCGCTCCGTGCGGAAACTATTAGGGGCGCTTTGAAAAACGGCCGTAGCGCCACTAGCAGGGGAGCTGGCGTTCGACTGAGGCGCGTTCAGTAGACTGCGGAGTCTTCGCGTGCGAAGGCAGCGGAAACGTGGAAGGGCAAACGTTCGGCTCTTCGAGCACACACTTTGAAGCCGACGTTGCATAAGGGCTGGGGCTGACTTCCAAACGCTGATCTAGCTCTTCTCCTCTTATAGATCCCAGGAAATAAGATCGACATATTCAATAATTCATAATGCAGTCTAGCTTTCGACGAGAAACCTTCCCGGCTTCTAGAATTGAAACCACTACTCTTTTTTTAACATAAGCGAACGCGGAAAGTGATATTCTGAAAGTATTATATCATGGGTCTCCTGAGTTAAGGGTGGACAATGAACATTAAGGTAATTAAAATGGTGATATAAATCACACCAATTTCACTATGATTATCTACCCAGAAGAGCACCTTTCTCACAAAAAGGCCTTTTCTCGCAGAAATAATATCAGAAATATGTGTTTTTATCGTCTGTCTGTAGCCTGATTCTGTTGAAGTGCATTTATTTTGTTTTGAACACAAAATCATCAAAGAAACAAAAAAAGTACAGCAGGGTCATCAAGAGCAAAACGTGATGCTCTTCTGCTGAACGGAAAGTTGAGCTTTGTCTCTATATCACACTTCTTTCGTCAGTTATGTGGTATTGCATGCTAGCAAATCAGAATAAGAAGGAAAAAAACCGCATGTGTGCGCTCACACGCACATAGATCGTCCAAGAGATTGACTGAGGGAGACAGGCACAGGCATACGGGCAGAGTATACAAGTAAGGTTGATCTTGCAATGGCCAGCACATCCTTTTTGTATTACACGAACTTTCCGCTTCTTTTATGAGAGTATACCACAGCCTTACGCTCTTTAAAACCAGAATAAAATTCACCGTTGTTAAACAATTCGCAAACATTACATATAATCTTCGGAGCCTCACCTGTTTTGCTTTGCTGAGTTATTGCAACAAATAAAGCTTTCAGCATAATAAACGAGAAACAACCTCCTTTTGCGTGGTTTATATCATGGAATTAAGTTCTGAATTAAGCAACACTTCACGATATAGTTAAATTTACACTGAATTTCCCGTCACTGTTTTGGTTAGTTTGGCAGATTCAAGAATCAGTGTTCCAAGATTAAAAACACATTTAGTAAAACACGAAATACTCGTTTCGAGGTTAATTGATATAAATATTATATACTATACAATTTAAATTCTAGTTAAACAGAAAAATTGATATATTGGGTTTTTTATTTATGACTTTTTTCCCCTTAGACTAAGCTGCAATCAGTTTTCTTGCACTTATTTGAGCGAACACAGTTCCAACTTTTTTGTTTTGTCGTCACCTACGCCTGGAGGGATGTGAATTAAAAAATGCACACATAAACTGCGGCATTAACAAGTCGATTTTCCAGTGATTCCAAGTTTCATTGTAATTTCTCTTAAATTTGCATTTCACAATTTTTTGTACCGTCCTTTTTGTTCCCTAAAATTACAGACCACATGCGACATTGGTACAGAAATACTGTCGACACTTACGTTAAGGACAAAATGCATTTGGATGACATCCATCCAGCAAAATGGGCACTACTTATCCGCCATTGTGGGATGGGATTTCAGTGCGTTCCGTTGGCGCTAAAGTGCGTAGACGTTACTGAAACAAAAGCAACGCAGCGCACGAAACGACAACGCAGAATATGTCCGCGGTGTCGGTACGGTGGTCAACATGACCATAAAGGCTAGCCTACGTAACGCGTTTTTCCGGGCGTCTTGACGCGCGTCTCGGCTTGCCGCGCGCGCTAAGCCAGACGCGTGCGCCCAGTCAAACCACACGCAGCGCTATCGGCCAGCGCTTCGCGTCTGCGTTTTCGAAGCGTCTGTCCAACGTAGCCAGACGCGCTTAAAGGGGCACTGACAACCCAAAGGTCGTATTTTTTTTATTGTCTAAAACGATGCAAGTTGTAGTCATAGACACGCAAAAAAAAAAAAACGCATCGCGAAAAAAATTTTTCCCGCGCGCGCGCGTCTTTTTATTTTTGGCGTTTAAATTTCTCGCGCTCACCTCCTCGCTTCTTTTGATCGGTGACGTCAAAAATCAGGAAATTTAGAAGCTTTGTAGGTGACATTTCTATAACATTTAATAACGGCAATCGTAAAACATATTTTTTAACGCAATTGCGAACGCACTACGGCCCCTCTTTTTGAAATACCAGAAATCAGAGTTCGGTGTGATGTTGCTTCCTGGATTTGTACCCTCCCTCGAAAAACTTGGCAGCGCTCGTCGGCGAGGCGGGGAAGAACAGGGAAGAAACCGGTTTTTTCCCGCGCCAATCTGATATCACCTCCTCCTCGCTTGGGGTCCCCGTGGCAACCGCGCTTTGCTTCATAGCGTGGAGCGGAGGTCTGAAAAAAAGTCGAGTCGCAGGAGACCGCAAAATTTGACTCACTGCACTGGCGCGGATCGCGCGGGAACTTCAAATTCGGCATTTGGAAATTGTTTTTTTAATTCACAAATACTGAATTTTCAAGTTTCGAATTTTGAGGGTAATGTCCCGGCATCGTTTTGAATCGTTTCAGATAATAAAAAAAAATATGATTTTGACGTGTCAGTGCCCCTTTAAGAAACAAAAGCGAATTTTAAATAGAAATCGCGCGTTAAATGATGGCTACATGCCGTAATATTTAATTTTATTAATAGTAAGCACACATTTTCATTACAGCAATTGCAATTAAGCTCAATTTCACTCATATTTATCCTTTTTAGTGCGTACGCCTCATCCACCTTTTGGTATGCCATCGGTATCACCATCTCCCGCGCCAAAAGCTTCACAGCTGGCCGCTACAGAGGTTGCGCTGTTCCGGTTGCTGCCAATGGTATTATTTTGTAACTTTGTCTATCGGTGTCCTTGTATTCTTTACAATTCGACTGCCAAAGGGCAGGACGTTTCTGTGCTTCGCTAACTCCTCTATGTTCCGCTGAAGGATCGTCAGCCTCTCCCACGGAGCAGGGAGGAGTCCCTGGACTTGTGCAAAAGGTATGGTAAACTGATGTCCGTGGGGGGAAGGACGTAACTACCCATTTTTGCCCTGCTGCGAGCGTTGGCGGGGCCTCGGCCCTTTTTATTTAAAGGGTAACTTCAAAGAAAAAAAAAAAGGTTTTTTTTTTTTTTTTAAGCAGCTTAATTGGGACAAGCATGTCACAAAAGAAATGTTCCGCGAAAAAAATATTCTTTTTTACCAATATTTACGCCACAGGACGTAATTTAGTCGGAGTCAGAACCTCTCCACATTTGAAACTCCCGCTCTTTCGACCACCGCGGAGGAGAAGTACGCCCCGCTCCTCACTCTGCTGACGCAGCGTCTCGACTTCCGGTGAGATCTGGCAACAACGCACGTTAAACCAGAAGCCCAGAAGCTGCGCGGTTTGCGAGCTCATAGCGAAGACGTGACCGGAGAAGAGCCCCTGTGATGTTTGCGGTAGACGGAAAGTATCATTCGTAATCGTCGTGTGTGCTTTGACAGCGAAGGGAGTCACAGGGTCTACGAGTGCGCAACCACAAGCCAAGGTTCACGACGGCGCTGCGTTGACTTCGGCGATCTCGTTCTGTTTGGTGCAACACGGCGATGCGAAAAACAGCTGAACTGTTCGTGGTGTGTGTGGTGCGGTGCTTGGAACTTACACCCACACTATTACGGATCGCAAATTTGTTTTGTGGGGTTGATGTTTACGGGTTAAGTCCCGTCGTCGTCAGCTGATCCAGTCAAACTGGTCCGGGAGGACGCAGCGAGCGTTTTTAAAAGTAAATCTTCCTTCGTTCCGTTTCAAAATGTAGAAGATTCCCGACGCATACCGTGAGTAAAAAGCTGCGGGCGTTTTCAACAAAATTACGTCGTTTTAACTGAACAATGAACTCCGAATTTTTGCCCTAAATCTGCCGTTTTTATGCTTCGTGTTGTCGGACTGCGTTTGCACAGCGGCGTGTTGCGCTCATCGTGCGGTGTCAATAAATTTGGGCAAGATTTCGTACCTGCCCACAGATGCATGAACTGAGACACTTTTTTACGTAGTGAACACAGTGCTTTTTTTTATTTTGTATGTCTAGTCGCGGACGTTCGATGCACCCAGTGCGAATTTCGACGGTCTCCGGGGCGATATGACGAGAACGTAACTGGACACGTTTGTCGCTACGCGAACGACCGATTGCCTCCAGTCAGATAGCATTCCTTTCGGGGCGACATGGCTGCTGGAAGGCTCGCTGTCGGGATCACTCATCTGACATCTCCGAAAAGTCGGCATTTGCACCCGCAAGCAAGCAAGCAAAAAAAAAAAAGCACGCTAAGCAAGCAAAGAGGAAAACGAAAGAACCGCGCTATGAAAGCCGAAACCCCGCGTCGCTTCCTATCACTAACACCTGCGACAGCTGCTAAACACACACTACTTCACTTTAGGAAGTCTCACTCAAGCACCTGGGTCAGCACGAAACACTGATCACTTCGGCGAAACGACTAGTCGAGGTAGGCGAGACAGGCGGGAGCAGAGTCTTCGGCGGCCATGAAAGAATGGCGAAGCTTTTGTTTGTTATGGTATGAATATAAACGGAAGTGCCCGTTTTGTAAACCTTTTGTAAAGAATAGCAACTTTCATCACATGGGTTATTCTTTAAACGTAAAAATATGCCACTCAAAAGGAAATTGCAACATATAACAAAGGTTTAACAACCAAGATCTAAGCTTTCAATCAAACTCTTAGCCAATGAGAAGTATAGCAGCCGATTGGGGTTGTGACGTCACGGAACCCCAACTTCGTGGCGCGCGATTTAAAATGGACGAAATAGCCGCAAACTAAAATCAGTCTCACGCAATAAATATTGCAGTAAAATATTTGTTTTTTTTGCTGAAAAATTGTTTTTTGACATGTTTGTTCCAATTAGGCTGTTTAAAAAAAAAACTTTTTTTCTTTGCAGTTACCCTTTAAGGCCGCGGGCGCACAAATTTTGTAAACTCCGCGCTTAAATGGTAACTTTGCAGTTACCCTTTAAAGCGCGCGCGCGTGCGTGTGTGTGTGTATGTGTGTGTGTGTGTGTGTGTGTGTGTGTGTGTGTGTGTGTGTGTGTGTGTGTGTGTGTGTGTGTGTGTGTGTGTGCTTGCGTGCGTGCGCTCTGCTTTGGTTGTTACCCGTTTTTGTATGTGTATCTTTCTGTTTTGAGTGTCTGTATTTATTTTCATCTCCCGTATCCCTTTTCCCACTTGGCGGTGGGCTAACAGGCGCACCTGCGTAAGGGTCTCAACCTTTCTGTCTAGCCTTGCACGCTGCCGAGTGGGTATCGCAATCTGTGCTAATAAAAATTATTATTCTTATTATTATCGCCATTGTCGCAAGGTCCGTGGCGAAAACTACAATCCTACAGTGGTGAAAACGGAGAAAATTCAAACGCTCCTTGCAACTAGTGAACACGGCCGTTCATTGGTTGTGTGGGAGCGAGGGTGTGCCAGCCCGCCCAGGGGCAGCTACCGACCGCCCAAAAAGGACACAAACTTGTTTTAGCGACGTTCGTGAAGCAAGAATTCACACTCCGTATTTGGCGTCGTTATCACTACATGTATAGCAAGTTCTCAACGAGGCAAATCGAACCTGGAAAAAGTTAAACTCAGAAATGTTGGATTCGCACCACCGTCATCATTTAGAAAAGTGGGAAAGGGTACTTTTCATAGTCTAGAAAAGCAGCAAAATTCAAGAGGAAATGTGAGGGCTTTTGTTGTACATAAATCTCATGGTCCATTAAGTTAGTGCTAACGTCTCATCCACCACGCATCTTTGTTTTTACAGTTCGGAGAGATCCTGAGCTGAATTTTGTGGGAGTCGACGACCACGTGTTCCACGCCATTTTTGATATGTCATGTAAAATCTTTTTGGAGTTACCAAGGTCTCTATGAAATAAGTTTTTAATCTTACCCGCCGGCAGACGCGAACTCTTTTGCTGAGGATTATAAGCCCCGCACCAGATTAACTTGATACATAGTTGCGGCAAATGTCAGCTCAGAACCTGAAAAACGAATGGAAGCTTCTAGTTAACGCGACGAAGACCTGGAAATAAAAGATCTTAGAGCGCGGCTCTTAGGCGCCCCTTTCCGGATTGAGCGGCGTCGGCGTCGGCGTAACCACGCGCTGCATTATGGGATGTTTCCCGTAATGACGTAACACGTGACGTCACGAGGGTTCCGCGCGTTGCATTATGGGAAACGTCTTATATACAATAAAATGTTTTATATACAATGTGAATAAGATATATATATATACAGGGTGTTTCACGAATGGTGGACAAATTCGATACTGCAAAAACTACGCGTCGCAACAAAAAAAGGCTTGTATCGTTGTGGTCCTGGACCAGGGGCCCACTTAGGAAAATGATTGAAGTCCGGGATAATTAGATTGTTAATTATTTTTCCGTAATTGACTTTTTTAATATTGGGTTTAAGGGCATAGTTCCAATTAGAAAATTGCTCAGCATCATCAAAGATCACTAATTCAAGAAATTGCCGAACGATACAAGGCACGCGAAGCATTTTACGGCTTTCTGAAAAACCGCACAAATTCGACGGGTTTTAAAGTTTCGGTTTGCTATCGGAGCGCATCTCGGCCCCGGCGGCACCGCGCCCCGTGGAGAGATAGTGCAGCCAGCCTCTGCTGCACCGTCATCGTCCGACGCAGCAGAGGCTGGTTGCACTATCTCCCCACGGGGTGCGGTGCCGCCGGGGCCGAGATGCGCTCCGATAGCAAACGGAAACTTAAAAACCCGTCGAATTTGTGCGGTTTTTCAGAAAGTCATAAAATGCTTTACGTGCCTTCTATCGTTCTGTAATTTGTTGATCTAGTGTTTTTCGACGATGCTGAGCAATTTTCTAATTAAAACCATGCCCTTAAACACAATATCAAAAAGTTAATTACGGAAATATAATTAGCAACGTAGTTATCCCGGACGTTAATCATTTTCCTAAATGGGCCCCTAGCCCAAGGCCCAAAACGACACAAGTCTTTTTTCGTTGCGATGTGTAGTTTTTGCAGTAGCGATTTGGCCTGCGTTCTCTGAAACACCCTGTATACATACATATATACAGGGTGTTTTACGAAAGGTGGACAAATTTACTATTGCGAAAACTACACGTCGCAACAAAAAAAGGCTTGTGTCGTTTTGGTACTGGTCCAGGGGCCTATTTAGGAAAATGACTCAAGTCCGGGATAATTATGTTGTTAATTATTTTATGTAATTAACTTTTTAATATAGTGTTTAACGGCATGGTTTCAATTAGAAAATTGCTCAGCATCATAAAAAAAACACTAAATCAAGAAATTTTAGAACGACAGAAGGCGCGCGAAGCATTTTACGGCTTTCTGAAAACCGCACAAATTCAACGGGTTTTTAAGTTTCGGTTTGATATCGGAGCGCATCTCGGCCCTGGCGGCACCGCGCCCCGTGGAGAGATAGTGCAACCCGCGTCTGCTGCGTCGGGCGATGACAGAGCAGCAGAAATTGGTTGCACTATCTTTCCACGGGGCGAGGCGCCGCCGGGGCCGAGATGCGCTCCAGGAGCAAACCGAAACTTTAAAACCCGTCGAATTTGTGCGGTTTTTCAGAAAGCCGTAAAATGCTGCGCGTGCCTTATATCGTTCTGCAATTTGTGGATTTAGTGTTTTTTTGATGATGCTGAGCAATTTTCTAATCGAAACCATGCCCTTAAACACAATATTAAAAAAAATTAATAACGCAAAAATAATTAACAATCTAATTATCCTGGACTTCAATAATCAATAATTTTCCTAAATAGGCCCCTTTCCCAGGACCAAAACGACACAAGCCTTTTTGATTGCGACGCGTAGTCTTCGCAATATCGAATTGGTCCACCTTTCGTGAAATACCCTGTATATATATATATATATATATATATATATATATATATATATATATATATATATATATATATATATATATATATATATATATATATATATGGGTGGTTTCATCTTGTGGTAGTTGTGCCACAGAGACGACGAAGAGGTCGGCAAGCGCAAGCGCTGAGCTCGGGACACGCGCGGCAGAGGTTTCTCGAGACACCAACGGAACAGCTCGGCGGCGGCATTGGGCGATGCGAACAGCAGTCTCATTCCGCTTGTAAATACTTGTAAATATATTTATGTGTGAAACCTTACTTCTGGTTCCCACATAATTATATTTACAAGTATTTACAAGCGGAATGAGACTGCAGTTCGCATCGCCCGATGCCGCCGCCGAGCCGTTCCGTTGGTGTCTCGAGAAACCTCTGCCGCGCGTGTCCCGAGCTAAGCGCTTGCGCTTGCCGACTTCTTCGCCGTCTCTGTGGCACAACTACCACAGATGCCCCCCCCCTTGGACAAGTGACCTGTGGCACTTGCGCTGGAGGCGTGGAGTGGGCGACAGCGTATTTTCGGGACATTGTGGGAGTTGTGTCCAAAGGAGAAACGAAGGCAGGCTTTAGGCGATCTAGGGAAACTGTTTCCCGACTACCTTTTAGGTGCACCGTGTAGAACTTCGGTGTTCTATCCACAACAAGATATGGTCCGTCGTAGAGAGGTTTGAGGGGTTTCTGGGGAGAATATCGTCGAATGAATACATGCGTAGACTGCGCGAGTGCAGGGTGTATAAAGACTTGGCGCGCAGTGGGTTTTCGTGTTTGCGTCGGTCGTAAAGATGACATTGCCTCCCCAAGTCGTTGAACGTATGATGTTGGATCTATGGTGGTTGTTGTCATCGAAGGCTCTACCATGTCAGCTGGGAGACGAAGGGGTGCCCCATAAACAAGCGCAGGCACGGTGCAACCTAGGTCTGGCTTCATGGTTGAGCGGAGACCCAGGAGCACGACAGGAAGGTTCTCAACCCACGCGTCAGGGAGAGGTTGTGCTCGCAGAGCGGATTTGAGCTGTCGATGGAGGCGTTCAACGAAACCATTCGCAGAAGGGTGGTATGCTGTGGTTCGTGTCCGCACACAGCCAAGGAGTGATGTGAGTGGCTGGAACAAGGCCGACTCGAACTGGCGTCCTCGGTCTGTGGTGACTGTTGAAGGGACACCAAAACGGCTGACCCAGTTGAAAACGAATGCTCGAGCTACCGTTTCCGCGGTGATGTTTTCCAGTGGTATAACTTCCGGCCATCGAGTAAATCTGTCCACACAGGTCAGTAGGTAGGTAAAGCCGCGTGAAGATGGAAGGGGGCCTACAATGTCCACGTGGACATTCTCGAAGCGAGCCGAAGGCAAAGGGAACTTTCCTAGTGGTTTTTGTGTATGGCGCTGTATCTTTGATGTCTGGCCGGCCAGACAACAGCGCACCTAATCTCGGATGTCGGCATTGATCCTAGGCCATACGAAACGCGAAGTAACTAATTCCTGTGTTGCTCGTATGCCAGGGTGACAAAGAGAGTGAAGAGATATATATACCGCGTGACGTAGATGACGTGGCACGTGCGGGCGGGGTTTGCCGTTTGAAGTGTCGCAGATCAATGTAACGTTCTTGTCAGGAAAACTGACTTCCTTGAGCACGAGTGATGTGTCAGTCAGCCTCATGGAATGAAGTTCGTCGTCTTCTGCTTGAGCCGCGGCGAGTTCGGCGTAGGTGAAGTGCTCCTTCTCCGTGTTGACCGCGTTGAGGTCCAAGCGAGACAAGGTGTCTGCGACACTGTTGTCTTTTCCCTTCACATGACGGACGTCTTAAGTAAATTCCGCGAGGAAGGAAAGATGTACTCAGTAGTGCTTCTAACGGATGTAGAAGGGTGGCACAATGTGGCAGGAAACGCCTGTAGAAAGTAATGAGCCCAAGGAACCGTCGGAGAGCGCGCTTTGTTGTAGGACAAGGCGAATCAAGGATGACCTTGACTTTGTCCTGTAACGGTCGGATACCGCGCGAGTCGACGTGATGACCAAGGAAGGTTAGCTCTGGCACTCCGAACTGGCACTTGTCAATGTTGATCACGATGCCACTTTCTTGCAAGTCGTTTGAAGAGCTCGATCAGGTGGTTCTTGTAGTCTTCTGAGTTCCTGCTCGCGACGAGGAGGTCGTCGAGGTATGCGAAGCAGAATGGTAAGCCGCGAACGACCTGATCAATGAATCGTTGAAACGTTTGGGCTGCATTACGAAGCCCAAACGGCATCGTGACAAATTCAAACAGGCCAAACGGAGTGGTGATTGCCGTCTTGGGCACGTCGGCAGGCTCCACAGGGATCTGGTGGTATGCCCTTACGAGATCGATTTTCGAGTAGATGGTCGTGCCGTTCAGGAATGATGTGCAGTCCTGAACATTCGGAATGGGGTAACGATCTGGCACCGTTGCCGAGTTAAGAGCGCGGTAGTCTCCACACGGGCGCCAGTCGCTGGTCTTCTTGGGCACTATATGGAGGTCGGAAGACCAAGGACTTGAAGACGGACGCACAATTCCAAGTTGAATCATGTGCTGGAATTCCTCACGAGCCATGCGCAGCTTTTCTGGTCCAAGGGGACGTGGTCGGCAATGAACTGGCGGTCCGGTCGCGAGGATATGATGAGTAGCATCATGCTTCGGCACTTTATCGATTTTTCTTGGTTTTGTCAAGTCTGGGTATTTGTCAAAAAGGTGGGCGAACTCACCAGGTGGAGGCTTCACCAAGGTGGGGCTGAGCGCCGGAGCTCGTGATAGGACACCCGACACGTGCATGTGGGTGGTAGCATCGATGAGCCGCTGGTTCGCCATGTCAACCAGGAGGTTGAAGTTGCGTAGGAAATCGGCCCCGATGATCACGTACTCCACGTCTGCCACCCAGAACAACCACTGGAAACGACGCCTCAGACCGAGATACAGGGTCAGTGATTTTTGTCCGTAGGTGGCAATGAGGGAAGCGTTCACCGCTTGCAGTGAAGATGTTCGCGCACGATTTCTGCGGTCGAAGGTAGTAGCCGGGATGATGCTTACTTCAGCGCCTGTATCGACCAAAAATCGTGTACCAGTGATTCGGTCGCTGACATGGAAAAGGCGGCTGAAGGGTTGGGTCTGGCCACTTGCCGTCGCTAGCGACCGACCCTCCGGTTTTCCTGGTCCCAGGAACAGGGAGCACGACAGTGGAGGGCTTCGGATCCGAACTGTTGATGGTAGCGGCAGAGTGTTCGTCCGACCGTGGGGATGGTGACGTCCTACGAGGGCTGGAGGGAGAAAACCGTCGTTGCGAGCGCTCTCGCGATTGACGCCGTGACAAACCGGGTTGTCAACGGGCTTCCAGGCGAAGGTTGGCTACCTCGATAGTCAGCTTCTGCAAGTCCTGGCAAAGTTGGGTAAGTTCAGATGTTACATCGGGTGCTGTTTGTGCGGCGTTAATTGTTGGTCCCGCAACTTCCATCATCCGGTCTGCTAACTCAGCCAGTTCCGCCAGTGTAAGGCGGTGTGCCGCTGCTAGTCCAACTCGAACGGCTGTCGGGAGACGTTGCAAAAATAATTTCCGCAAGATGGCGGCGTCGAGGGATGAAGCTTTGTCACCTAGCAGATGTTGAAGGTGACGTAAGAACTGCGTCGGTCGCCTGTCACCAAGCTCTTCTGCGCTCAGAAGTTGTTGCAGGCGGCGCTGTTCCGAGGCGACGAGCCGGTTGACCAGTGCGTCCTTGAGGATGTCGTATGAATTTTCGCCAAGGGGGGCGAGTAGGATGTCCCTCACCTCGGTAGCGGCTTCAGGAGGAAGAGCGTCGACGAGCAGCTCGTACTGTCGAACCGGCGAGTTGATTCTGTGCAATCTAAACTTGTTTTCGACTTGCACGAACCAAAGGGACGGATTCTGTGCCCAGAACTTGGGCAGAGCCAGAACCGCTGTTGTTCCGATGAGAGGGGCAGCAGTTGCTGATGCCTCCGTTTCCATCGCTGGGGGGATCACGTCCGGGTCACCAATTATGTGGGAACCAGAAGTAAGGTTTCACACATAAATATATTTACAAGTATTTACAAGCGGAATGAGACTGCAGTTCGCATCGCCCGATGCCGCCGCCGAACCGTTCCGTTGGTGTCTCGAGAAACCTCTGCCGCGCGTGTCCCGAGCTCAGCGCTTGCGCTTGCCGACCTCTTCGTCGTCTCTGTGGCACAACTACCACAATCTCAAATCGGGCAGGCTAAAAGGGTCGCTTTTTTAATTTTGGCGAAAAACATATATGTTTTGGGTGCATTTCTCAAATGAAAGAGGGCGCAAACCGCATGTTCCCCAGATTTTTTGTTCACGAGTTACAAAGCGTAGAAGCCGCAGTGGCAGAAACTAGTGTTTTTTCTACACCCTATTAACTTTTTCCCCTCATTTAATGGGTACCGTAAAGATACATAGACGTATTCAAGTATCTCTAGAAATTGTATTATTTTCTAAAACAAATGTCAAACTGGTCACTCAGGTCGATTTTTGGTCAAATTTGAGAGGTCATTTTTTTGTCTGTACTTAAGCTACATTGTTTTTCTTTACCTCTATAGAAAGCCCTAAGCATGCCAAGTACAAATATAATAATATCATTATGATCTTTTAAGTAGCCGCTCCGCTACATTCACGTTAACGTTGTGAAAAATAACAAATGTTGAAAGTTTGAAATCGATTGTCTCAAAAAACCCATTTTTGTAAATTTTTATTTTTTTCAAATTCCTTTTAGATATAATAGTTGAATACAAGAAAAAACAATCTAGAAGTGTAATATTTTGGATGTATGTCCTCTATTTGAGCCGCAATCGCGTGAAATGTGTGCACATTTAACTAAAATGAGCACACATTTCACGCGATTGCGACTCAAATAGAGCACAAACAACCAAAATATTTCATTTCTATATTGTTCTTACTTGTAGTCGACTATTATATCTAAAATAATTTAAAATTAAAATTTAGAAAAATTGTTTTTGTTTTTAGAAAATCGACCTGAAACTTTCACAAACAAACCTCAAACCGATATTGTGCGCCTCTATTATTTTGAAAATATGTTTTTATTTTTGTTTACGTTTTCAAAAGGAACGTAAAGTAGGCAAACTTGTGATATTCATTGTAATTTAAGACTTGAAATACGAGAGAAACCGCATAAGAACACTACGAAACAATGAGTAACAAGAATATACAAATCAAAAGGCAACACAACATGACAAAAATTGTTTCTATATGGAACGGTTGAAAGTAAACGAGGGTGGCTACTCATTACCCAGCCTAGTAAGATCGAATGATACATTCTCACGTTATTCAAATCTGGTACATAAATCTTCGCAAAATATGCGCCGGGTTTTGATATCCTCACATCTTGCTGATCGCCGACGGGTGACAGCACAGTTCGTGCACCTCAGAAATGTAGAAACGCGCGGGCAGAACCAATAAAAAACACAAAAACATCGATAGAACATTTTCCAAAGGCAGTACATTTTTTTTACTAGTTCAACGCAACTGTGAATCAATTTTCACACTGTGTAGGAGCCACAGAGTTCACAGTTGCAGTTTTGAACAGGCCGGCACGCACTCACTGATGATTTTCTAACTTTCGGGACACAAAGCGGTACGTGCATCCCTTGACACGTGTATGTAGCTACTCTGTGCTTTCGCAGCTCTTTTCTAGGGCAACGTTACGGCGCCTTCCTCCAGTGTCTTCCTCCACACGTGTGAAAATCGGACGCCTCTTGGTGGGTTTACCTTCTCCCACTCTTTTTCCTTGAAGTCCCAAAACGCGTGAGCTTCTCTTTGGCGATTGAGGGTAGAACAATCCCTTTGACTTTCGGTCTGAGTGCCTCAACGAAGCTTTGCGCGTTTGTTACGGAGTATAATTTTGTAGTTATCAAGTCATACATGGCTGCCTGGTGCTTGAGCACGCCGCCCACTCCATCACACGAGCTTTTCCCGTGCCCTGATGCGGAGAATATCCACTTGGCGATTACATTCATTTTTTTTTTTAACTCCTACACCTGGCGCCTGTTTTTGAAGTGGCTTCGAGCACCGTCTGAAATATAAACGGGTTGCGTGAAAATGGACAATACTTCCTCCAGCCGCCCTTCGACGACGTTGAGCGCAAAGAGCGCATGGGACGAGTCATGAACTAGGGAGCTTTCATGTGCGCTTTGCTAGGATGATGCCACCCTTTGTAATACCACTCGCCGACAAACCAGCAGCCATTTTGGTTCTCGGCGATAATCCGTGGGGCTTATAAACCTCCCGGAAACCAGCACCTTATCTCACAAGTTCGGAGCAGCGTTGTCGAACCCACGGAGGGAGGATTAGCATTTGCCCCCTCGGATCTTAGGACCGATGGACACCAAGGCCACTTTCTGGCGCACGGGGAAACAAAGAGAGGAACAAAATGCCGGTGGAAGAGGGTGTGGGAAAGGGAAATAGGCAGTTGGCATCACTCTATGTGAAGCGCACATGAAGGCACTCTATCATGGACGATATCGTCGCACTCTATGTAGCCACGCAGGTAAAGATGGAAACCAACTTGCCCTTCCAGGGATGTCCTTGCACCGCGCGCTGGATCACGACACTCCAGTTTTCAGCGAAATTGAAGTGCAAGATGACGGCACGTTGACTTCACATGCGCTTTCTCGAGCCATAAGGCTCTTCGCTGGGCGCGTCTGATGAAGTGGGGAATGTATTTTTTGTCCACTTTTGAAACTCGTTAAAGAAATTCCAGGAGGTTTATGTAGAGATTTGAATGGTGTGAGAATTTATCATTCAATCGAAATAAGCTGTATAATGACTAGACACCCTCGTTTACTTTCAACCGTTCCATATAGAAACAATTTTTTACATGTTGCGTTACCTTTTGATTTGTATACACTTGTTACTCATTGCTGTGTAGTGTGCTTATGTGGTTTCTCTCTTATTTCAAGTTTTAAATTACAATGAATATCACAAGTTAGCCTGCTTTAAGTTTCTTTTTGAAAACGTAAACAAAAATAAAAACATATTTTCGAAATCGCAGAGGCGCACAATGCCGATAAGGTTGCTGTATTTTAGTCAAATGAGCACACATTTCACGCGATTGCGGCTCTAATAGGGGACATACAACCAAAATATTACATTTCTAGATTGTATTTTCTTATAGTCGACAAATATATCTAAAATATTTTAAAAATAAAATTTTACAAAAATGGGGGTTTGGAGAAAATTGATTTCAAACTTTCAACATTTGTTATTTTTTACAACGCTTAAGTGAAGGTAGCGGAGCGGCTACTTAGCAGATCGTAATGATATTATTATATCTATATTGGGCATGCTTAGGGCTATCTATAGAGCTAAAGAACAAAACTTTCCCTTAAGTACAGACAAAGTTATGACCCGTCAAAGCTGACCAAAAATCTACCTGAGTGACGAGCTTGACATTTAAAAAAAAACAATAAAATTCCTAAAAATATTTGAATTTGTCAAGGTATCTTTACAGTACTTATTAAATGAGGGGAAAAAGGTAAAGGGTGTAGGAAAAACACTAACGCCAGCAGAGGGTGTCAAACATGCGACCTGCGACGGCGGGCAAAAACACTCGAAAACTGACATCAATTTCTTAGACGTTAAAGTAATAATTAAAGACACAACTCTGGTCACTCAACTCTATCAAAAGCCCACGCACAGCCAGAAATATTTGCACTTCGACAGTTGTCATCCTCGACCTTGCCGAACCGGCATTCCGCACAGCCAGGCTCACAGGTTTAAACGTGTATGTTCTAATAGCAATGATTTTCACTCCAACGCCAATCAACTACGCGAGGCTCTAAAAGAACAGAAGTACCCAGAAAAAATTATAAATGACGCAATTAGTAAGGCGCGCGCCCTCGATCGCGACCTCTTGTTAGGTGACAGCGGTCCCCAGGCGGAAACAGGCCGACAGGCCAGCCTCGTGCTGACCTTCAGCAATAAGTCTCCTAATGCCAGCGCCATATTAAGGAAACATTTTAATATTTTACAACAAAGTGAACGCCTCGCAAAAGTTATTACTACAGTCCCCCATGTGGTGTACAGACGCTCACGCAACCTTAAGGATTCCTTAGTTAGGTCCAAGATAACTGCCACAGAGAGCACTGGGAGTCGGCCATGCGGAAAGTTGGGATGTGGGGTCTGCCCACGCGTAACACCGAGAAACTCCATAGAAAGTACAAACTCCACTTCACCTACAAAATTTATGGCAACTTGAATTGCGACACCAGTAATGTAGTATACCTTTTACAGTGCAGTACTTGCTGCGCGCAGTACGTGGCCCAGACAGAGATACCTTTCCGATTTCAATTTTAATAATCACAGATCACATGCAAAATCAAAACACAAACTCCCCGTCTCAAAACATGTTAGCGATCCAAAACATTCATTTTATAAGCTCCAAGTTACATTTTTACAGTCTTGTTTCAAAAGCAACCGAGATCGCGAACAGAAAGAATCGTACCTTATTCACAAGTTCAAAGCCGGGATCAGTAAACATCCCGGCATCATGTCTTCTATTCACGCGGTGAACATAAACCACCCTCCTCCATTAGCGTGAGCGTAAACATTCCCCAGGCTATAGGCCATCCACGATTTATTTTATATAGACTTCGTTCTAATAATATGGTTAACGGAAAAGGCAGCTGATAAAGTGTTTTCCCTAAGGCTGTTTTTTTTTTTTTACCTTGAATTTTCTTGCGCATTTGGCACCTGCAGTTTTGTGGCTGCCTCTCCCTTTTCGTTCAGGCAGGTTTCCAGTATTGTACATTTATAATCGGTTTTGGTGGCGATAACTGTCTCAAGTCTCTCGTGGGGCTCTTGAGGGAGCCAGGAGTTTAGAGTTAGCATAATCTCTTGACGTCAAGGGCCACGTGATGTAACCAAGGTGTGTCAATATTTCATCAAATGTAACCAGTCTTGAAAAAGGTCTGACTCAGGCCGAAACGTCGACCAACTTTACCAATAATATGTTTTAAAAACTCCAACAACCGTCTCAAGTGCGTTTTCTTCCGTATATACTTTTCGTCATTCTAAGCTACGTTTCTCTCTCTCTCTCTCCTTATATATATATATATATATATATATATATATATATATATATATAGAGAGAGAGAGAGAGAGAGAGAGAGAGAGTTAACGAAGAGGGGAGAAGGGGTTATTGAATTTATTGCATTGAAGTTAGGGAAAGGGAAAGGGAAAGAGAGCTGGCGAAAAATTGGGCCAGGACTCTTTCCCTTTCCCTTTCCCTAACTTCAATGCAATAAATTCAATAACCCCTTCTCCCCTCTTCGTTAACAATATTACTACGTCTGCACTTGTCAATCTTCACTCATTCCCATTATATATATATATATATATATAAACCTCGATTTAACGAAGTCACCGGAGAACCGCTAATTATTTTGTTAAATCGGAAACTTCGTAAAATCGAGGAAGTGAGGCCTCGCGCATAGGCTGCGCGGAGAATCCGAATTTGGTCGTTAAATCGGGAAATTCATAAAATCGGGTTTCGTAAAATCGAGGTTCAACTTATATACTATATGGGTGATTCATCTCAAATCGTGCAGGCAAAACGGGTCGAACTTTTAATTCCGCTGAAAAAAAAAATGTTATGGCGTCGTCTCTAAAAACACAGTCGCCACAAACCGCAAGTTCGTCGGATTTTTGTTCTCGACTTACGAATTTTAAAAGAGGCCGGGGCGGAAAGCGGTGTTTTTCACATCCGTCGTGGGTCGGATGTTTCGCTCAATTGCCCGGCCTGGATTTTCTGTTGACATTATATTAACTTTTTTCAAGCACTCTGTGAGGACAGTTAAAAGGCTCTAATGCCATGAAATTTGTTTTGGCGCTTTGCTTTTTTCTATAAAAATGTCAAACACACCCCTTCGGTTAATTGTTGATGAACTTTGATGATTAAATACTGGCGATCTACTTGGGTTACATCAATATTTTATGTCTATAGAGAGCCCCAAATACGCTCTGTATATATATTACAAAATTACTGAGCTGTACAAATGGTCTTTTTCGGGACGCTTACGTTAATGGTATGCTGAAACCAAAACGTATCAATTTTGAGGTCAATTTTTTCGAAAACCCCGTTTTGTCACAATGTAGATATGATAGTTGTCTACTCGAAAAACAAGTCGAGAAAGTGTGTATTTTGTTTGTATGTTTTATATTTAAGCCTCAATATCGGGAAAAAAAAAACGTCTTCGTTTTGCAAGACCTAAGGCAGACATAGCGACCCGTGCGTTTCTCTGGATTGTGAAAAAGTTTTCTTGCATTTCTGTCTGCGTTTTGTAATCAATTATAAACGCAATTCGTGGCATTGAATATTTATTTATGTTTTGATGAGAGCAGAACATCACGAGCAACATATCTAATCAAATCAGCAGGCCTACTTGACTTTCAATATCGACGAGGCACAGAGGTTGTATTGTTTCGATTTATAAAACGTTCAATGTAAACTAGTATGACTAGTTATTTTGTAATATTACTAAGACATAGAAAGTCACCACATAATTGATATATTTTATATAGGGGTGGGCGAATATTCGGAATTTCGAATACAAATCGAATATCATACATTTAATATTCGTATTCGATTCGTAAACTAAGCCTTTGGTATTTCTCGAATATTCGTCGTAAACGAATATTCAATATTAATCGAATATTCGATAACGTATTCGCCAGCGAAAGTTCTGCTTCCGGATTCCTTTTCGGTAAGCAAGGCCCATTGACAGTGACATAGCTGCATGGCGGCTTCAACCTAAACTGGTGGCATCGGTGACGGTAGCGGCGATCTGTGCTCAGTTTTGCGTTCGTCCACCCGTGTTATTGCGGATGGAGGTGATTGCGGAGAACCGTCTGCGAAGTGAAGGAACGAACGGGAAATGGCACCAAAATGAAGAGAGAGGAGCGCTATTTAGAAATATTTTGCGAAGGTGACGGCATCAATGGCGCAATGTACAGCATGCGAGTCAACGCTTAAAACGCCCACAGGCGTTTTAAGCGTTGACTCGCATTAAAACGCCCCATCTCAAAGCACATCCTGCGTTGTTGAAAGAGTATCGTGGGATCACCACTGGTACGCCAGGAAAAGATCAACCGACGCTGACGGACTTCGTACTCCGCACGAAGTCTGTCAGCCAGAAAGAGGATGCGAGCGCTAAATAGCAAGGGGGCCGCCATGGTGGCACTTGATTTACAGCCTTACAGCATTGTGGAAGACCACGGCTTCAAAGAAATTCTGACAGAAGCCGTTCCCAACTATCGCATATCATTCCGCTCTACGCGCTCGCGTGTGCTTGTGACACGGATTATGACGACACCCGAAAGAAGGTGTAAGCAGAGCTCAACAGTGCCTTTGAAGGGGGCACTGCCGGTGTTGCCTTCTCAAGCGACATGTGGACATCGCGAGCTAACAAACGTTACGTGAGCTTCACCTGCCATTTTCTCACTCCAAAATTTACGATGAAGTGGTTCACACTGAACACTCGACACATGGCTGCCAGTCACAGTGCTGTGAACAGTCACAAGAGCAAGGCTCAACGCCGTCAGCAGATATTTGGTAAACATTTGATCACTTAGCCAAAAGTGCAATGGAAAGCAAAGTGCTTTCAGCTTCAGAATGGGATGTTGTAGCGTATGCGGAGGAGGCAGTGCTAATGAAAGAAAGTGATCCATGTGAGTGGTGGTGAACTGTCTGGTGCTTAAGATATCCGAGTCTGGCGAAGCTTTGCATAAAATACCTGGAATGCCTGCCACTTCAGTGCCAAGTGAGAGAGTTTTGTGGCTGGAGGTGTAGTTTCCGCTCGAAGGGAGCGCCTCCTACCTGACCATGTGCAGCAGTTGATTTTTCTGTATGACAACATGTGATCTTCCCTACAACTAGAATTTTCGTTTTTGTGTTATGTGTGTTAGCATAAAAAACACAAAAACGAAAATCCTGGTTGTAGGGAAGATTACAAGTTGTCATGCAGAAAAATCAACTGCAGCTCTGCAGTTCAAAAAAAAAAAATTAAAAATCGAAAAAAAAAAATCAACTGCAGTTTCCGACATGGGAAAATAAAAATGCTGCGAATAAATGCACCTGTCTTCGACAATGCGATATTCAATTTGATATTCGAAGCTAACTATTCATATCCGATTCGTATTAGAAAATAATACTATTCGCAAACCCCTAATTATATACTATTCTTTCCGAAACCAAACGCTAGGGCTTGTTCATTCGTACCTCGCATAGATCACCAGGGAATGGCCTTTCACTTCCGTAATACACAAAGGTGAAGACGCAGAAACGGTCCGAAAAACACGGATAGATTGTCACGGGGAGGGGTATGGAATAAAAATAAATGAATAAGAATAAAATTACCCAACTCCTATCTTAACGAAAATTGCGTTAAAAATAGAAGATTAAGGTTCGACCGGTGGCAAGGCGAAAGGTCCACGCCTGGTGGAGAGTCAGACAACGAAGTCGACGACATTTAAAGGTAAAACAAAACGCAAAAAAGAAAAAAAAATTAATCAAGACTGAAAATCTCAACCGCACACGGCGAGAACAAAAACGAACTCCTCCGGGCATTCCCTAAAAGGGACGCAACCAAATGCGTGCGAACACGCTCTCAACAGCACCGTTAGGCCGCTATGCCATGACGAAATAAACCCAACAAATAAACAATGCTAAGAAACAGTTCGTAAGAAAACATAAAAAAACAAAATCTTCAGCGGAACCGCACTCGAGAAACAATGTTCAGCGGGGCGAAAAAACACGCACGAAATAAAAAAAGTCTTAAAGGACACATGCAAAAGAAAAAACATTTTTTTTAAACAGCTTAGATGGAAAAAGGATGTCATAAAACGATTTTACAACGGAGAAACAAAATTCTTAGAGCTATATTTACGGCGCTATACGAATTTGTAGTTGGCGCCCGCGGGAGCCGCGGAAAAGTGGCCCTTATTTATCACGTGACTGGCCCTTATTTATCACGTGGTGCTTGCGCTCTTTCGGAAGCCTCCTATGGTCTCTAAAAGTAACTTATTCATCTTTGTTTGAAGTATAACAAAAAACTAAGATTAATAAGTAACTTTTAGAGCCCAAAGGAAACTCCTGAAAAAGCGCAAGCAGACGTGACAGACCTGTGCGCCGGTCAGATGACGGCGGCGGCGCCCCAAAGCAGGCGAACTTGTGCGGCGGCGGCAACGGCGGCGTGGAGAAACGCGTTGAAGCGAAGTCGCACAACGCTCAGGGTGCGGCGACGGCGTGACTCTGCGGCGGCGGCGAGGGGAGCGCGGCGGCGCACGGGCCTACCACGTGACCAGCGGCGGCTCCCGCGGCGCCAACTACAAATTCGTTTTGCGCAGTAAATATAGCTCTAAATTTTTTTTCTTCGTTGTAAATTCGTTTTATAATATTCTTTTTTTCCATCTAGCCTGTTTAAAAAAAGTTTTTTTTTCCTTTGCATGTGTCCTTTAACTGACCGACGCCGAGTCCAGTCCCACGACACTGAAGCCTGGCAGGCTGACGGCGTCCAGATGATGTTCGAATCTATTATTCTCTCTGTTCCGTAGAGCCACGACGGCTGTGCAGAACAGAGTGAAGAATAGATTCGAGCAGTGAGTTTTATGCGCGAGGAGGCAACCGAGTCGTAACATGCCTCGAGCTCCATATCGGGAGAGGAGGTTTCGAGGTAGTTACTGTAGTTACTCAAACTTCCTCTTTGCCCTCGCCTTTTTCAGAAGAACACGTCAGAAGGCGCTAACTTTTCATCTCGGAAAAAGACCACTCTTTACAAACGGTTATAGTTAACACGGAGGCTGACTTCGACCCAACTAGTCTCCGGGCTTCGCTGTTTCCAAAAGAGATAACCTTTCGGTTCTATCGGATCCCCGCGGAGAGAGATAGAGCACGGCCGTTTCAAGCATAGGGCGCTCGAAGCTTGGCCAATTAAGCGGTATCGTTTCCCACGTGCACGGATGGCTGGTTTCAAGATCTGCCCACATTCCTATTGGAACCGGCGCATCTACGTGTGTGCGTCTGCGGGATTGTCGTCCCGCGCCGCCGGTTTTAACGCGCACGTGGCGTTGTTTTGGCCGGCAGAACTGTTGTTGACCGCCGCTATTATAAGGCCGTGGTGTCCTCATCCTCCCGGGTAACACTTCCTTTGCTTTCCCTTCTTCAATACTCTGACTGACTGACTCCTCCCGGGTGGCCGTCACTGTTCGCCTCGTCAACGCCAGATTCGTACCATTTCACTCCTCGTGACACAGAGTTCGCTGCTCGCTTTACTGTCACGGGCCGTCCTATCTAACACAACGAGCGCGAAAGGTCGTGGTCATCTGCCGGTTCCGAAAGGGCGGGATGTTCATATAGGCCAATAACGGCCCCGAATCAATACGACGTCTGACGATTTCTACACATTAAAAATTTACGACGCCTGCTGGTGTGTTAAGAAGTGTTGCTTTCTATTTTAAACGGCTCCAATGCAGCTTGCCGCCTATAATAAAATTTAAATGAGCAATACATAGAACAGGGTGGAACTACATTATTTTTATGTGAGAACGTTGAAAAAAGGAAAGAATACTTCTAAGTTTGTGAAGACGCGCAATTCGCAGGTCCGTTTCGTGCCGTAAAAACACGTTTTTCTACGACATTGATGCTTAAGTATAAAACATACAAACAAAATACGCACTTTCTAGACTTGCTTTTTGAATAGACAACTATCATATCTACATTGTAACAAAAATAAAAAAAAATGTTTTTTTTTAGAAAATCGACTTCAAAATTTATACTTTTTGGTTGTAGCATAACATTAACGTAAACGTTCCGCAAAGGACATTTTATACAGGTCAGTAATTTTCTAATATATATACAGAGCGTGTTTTGGGCTCTCCATAGACATGAAAAATATTGATGTAACCCAAGTAAATCGCCAGTATTTAATTGTCAAAGTTCATCAACAATTTACCGAGTTTGACATTTTTACAGAAAAAAAAAGCAAAGCGCAAAAAATATTTCATGGCATTAGAGCCTTTTAACTGTGTTCACAAAGTGCTTGAAACGAGTTAATATAATGTAAACTGAAAATCCACGCCGGGCGATTGAGCGAAACATCCGACCCACGACGGATGTGAAAAACACCGCTTTCCTCCCCGGCCTCTTTTAAAATTCGTAGGTCGACAACAAAAATCCAACGAACTTGCGGTTTGTGGCGACTGCGTTTTTAGAGACGACGCCATAACATGTTTTTTTTTTTCAGCGAATTTTAAAAATTCGACCCTTTTTGCCTGCACGATTTGAGATGAAATCACCCATATATATGGGTGATTTCATCACAGCTCAGGCACAAATTTTGAGTAGAATTCCTAATTTAAAAAAAAAAAAAATTCACATTTTCGGGCAAATTCTATAATAAAAGAAGACACAAACGGCAACTTCGTCGGATTTTCGGTTCTCAAGCTATGGACCGTTGAAGCGGCCAAGGTAGAAACTGTCGTTTTTCCAGCTTATGGGGGTGCCATATTTCCCTCCGTCCCTTTTCCTTACTTTTTACGCTACATCAATCTAACTTTTTCGGAACACTCTCGACATATGCTTTTTTATGCTAATTAGGCGTCGAGGTCATACAATGTTTAATGTATTTTTTTATTTGTCAAACCGCCTCTCTGCGATGATATTTGACGAAGTTCAGCAAGCTGTGCTGTCTGTCCTAATAAACATATGTTTATGATCTTTACATCACCGCGAAGCTCCAATTAAGTTCTTTCTTTTGAGTAGAATTTCAGTATTGTGCAATTAATATATAATGCGCTACATATGCCTGAAAAACGGATATTTCGAAAAACTACCAAGTTTGGAGTCGATTTTCTAAAAAAAAACACCTTTTATTTATTTCATTTTTTATTCACAGTTAGGTAATATAGTAGTCTATCAGGAAATACCAGCAGACATTGTAATATATTGTTTGTATGGCCGCTCTTCTGACTTGAATCTGGTGCTATGAGCGTTTTGGACGGGACTTCGCAGAGGCGCTCTGTTGAGCAGACGTTTGGCCTATGTAAGGTTTTCTACTTATCGTTAGCAGTTATCTAAATATCCAACCATAAACATTAATAAAATTTGGAGTAGTGTACTTAGAAAAGTTACTTAAGAGTCCGTGTCCACATGTGCGGGCACCCAGCGCTTACTTCCTCTCAATACAGGGGTATGCAGATCGTTAGAGAATTCCTCTGGGGCCTTTTGCTTTCGGCGTTGAGTTTGAAATACCGAACTTTATATGTTATTGTGATATTTTCTTATGTCAAGCAGGTATGCAGTCCATATACATATGGGTGGTTTTATCTCAACTCAAGCACGGATTTGGGGTCGAATTTTCAATTTTGACGAATAAAATATATGTTTTGGGGAAATCCCTTCTGTGACAGGGAGTGTAAACCGCAATTTCGGGCGATTTTTTGCTCAGGAATTGAAGGAAGGAAGAATAAAAAGGATCTTTATTTTTAACAATTTCCACCGTACATTAAGCGGGGAAACGTTTCATCAATAGGGTGAAGATGTGGAGTTTGGAGAGCGACCGCGAAGTGAAAAAATAGGTTGGTGGACTTACAAAATAAAAAATGAAACCCGTTACAAATCCCTGTAACGCCGAACTAGAGCGCAGCTCTTGAGGAAGAGGATGGAAGGGTACTGAGGGCAGGGTAAACCCCTCCTCCCTCCTCCTCACTTCGTCATCCTGACTGCTACTCCTCCTCCCCTCCTCCTCCTCCTCTCCTCCTCCTTCACCTCCTCCACTGCTTCTCCTCGCTGCTGCTCCTCCCCGCGCGTTGCATCTTCGGACGTTTCCCATAATGCAACGCGTCACGTGACCCCCGTGAGGTCACGTGACCCCCTTGGCGTCACGAGGTTCACGTGACCTCACGGTTACGCCGACGCCGACGGCGACGGTGACGGCGACGCCGCTCGAGCCGGAAACGGGCGCCTAAGAGCTGCGCTCTAAAAACGAAAAGCGAAATGCGAGAGTGAAGGTACGAGGCGCTCGGTCGATGGAACGACATCGACGGATAGGCCTGCCGATGCACGATTATGGACGGGCGTAATGGCCTGTTGGGACGGCGCACAGGTACGTCCAGATAGCCGTCGCTACCAGCTGACACCAAGCATGGATTTGATGGCTGCGCCCGAAATTACTCTGTATATATCTGTATATTGTGCTTTTTGCGATTCTTGTTCTTCTTGTTTTGCGTACACTGTTTTCAGAATTATGTGTCCTTATCCCTAACCATCCTCCTCAACTTTACAATTCTGGCGTCTGCGGCAGGACGCTCTTTTTAACATCCAGAGAGTCGACTTCCGAGGCGAAGGTGTGTTAACATAGAGCTATAGAGTTCACATTATCCCAGGCAGCACAGACACGTTGAAAAGACTTCGAAAGAACGTCGATGACGTCTGGAACCACATGTCGAAAGAACGTAAAAAATCTGAACGTCAGGTCCCTTCGACGTATTATGGAAAGGCTAATGTCTGAAAAAAGGGTGGATTTTTCGTCGACATAACGTCCCACTTAATGACCTTAAAACGTCGAGTGCACGTCTGATTTGGACGGGAAGTCAAGTGATAACCTTGTATCACCGTTGAGATAACGTCCCATTTAACGACCATAAAACGTCGAGCATGCGTCTAAACTGAACGGGATGTCAATTGATATCGTTATATCAACGTTGGCATAACGTCCCATTGAACAACATCAAACGTCGAGCATACGTCTAAACTGAACGGCATGTCAATTGATAGCGGTCTCGATCTAAGTCACCGTGGAACAATGGAGTGAACTGGATCTGGCTTTGTTGCTCGAAGGTATGTTCGCGAAAGCATGTATATATGGACGGGAGAGACCATTTGCTAAATCCCCCAAGCGCCCCGGCCCGCATTCCAGGAATCATGGGAACGGTGTGCCTTCGGCTCCTTTGGGACCGGTAATTTCGACCACTTCCATGGTTACGCAGTTTTGGGTGTAATTCGGGGTCGCCCTAAACAAGCGTCCTATATAGTGCCCAAGGACCTGTCATATCACTTTTAAGATTTCTCGTCAGTGTCAGCATTTTCGATACAGTGCATGCTGTTCACCCTTTAACCTGGGTGAGCTGCAGAAATCTCGTACATTATTTTCATTCTCTTACAGCTTCAAAGACGCTGACATTTAGTTAGAAACGCTAAAATTCTATAAAGAGCTCCGCTGACTCCGAGCTAAATCCTATTTTTTGTTGGGAATTCTCGGCTTTTTAAGCAATTCCTGCTAAAACAACAATAACGAGAATGTTAATATTATAAGAGATTTCTGCAGCTCAGCCAGGTTGAAAAGTGGATCGCATGCACAGTATAAAAAAATGCTGACATTGACGAGAAATTTAAAAAGTGATATGACAGGTGCTTGGGCTCAATAAGGCGCTTGCTCAGGCTGATCAAGGTGTTGCTCAGACAGTGTTAGGACGTCTCGCGATCAACGTTCAGATAACATCCTAAAAAATGTAGAGCTGACGTCGAATAATGATGTCGATGACGTCAGGGTGTTGCTCAGGACATTGTTAGTACGTCTCGTGCTCCACGTTCAAAGAACTTCCCGGAGGAAACGTAGAAATGAGGTCGAATAATGTCGATGACGTCAAGGAGTTGCTCAGGACATTGTTAGGACGTCTCGTGCTCCACGTTCAAAGAACTTCCCGGAGAAAACGTAGAACTGACGTCTATTAATGCCAATGACGTCAAGGTTTTGCTCAGACATTGTTGGGACGTCTCGCGCTCCACGTTCAAAGAACCTCCCGAAAAAAACGTATAAATGACGTCGAATAATGTCTATGACGTCAAGGTGTTGCTCAGGACATTGTTAGGACGTCTCGAGCTCCACGTTCAAAGGGCTTTCCGGAGAAAACGTAGAACTGACCGCAATTAATGTCGAAAACGGCAAGGTGTTGCTCGGGATATTGCCGTGACGTCTCGTGCTCGACGTTCAAAGAACTTCTCATACAAGACGTCGAACAGACGTCGATTACTCCTGAAGACGTCGAGGTGAAGCTTATGACGTTGTCACTACGTCGCGTGTTTGACGTTGTCCGAACCTCTCATGTGGACGTACCAATGACGTCGATGAAAAGTTTGTTAAAGACCTCAACGTCGCCGAACGTCTAGGACCTTATTTCGACGTCGTGTGCTACCTGAGATGTAGCCTAGAAAATGGCTTAAGAGTTCAGGGTCAAGTCTTAAGGAATGGCTGGCAAGACATCTAGAGTTTGCCAAAGTTGAGCTGCAGGAAGTCCAAGAGTTGTACAGAGTCGAGCGCGAGCGGCGTCTTATATCTTGGAGGACAAAAAAAAAAAAACGCTAGAACTTTCGAGGGAAATAGAGGAAGCCACGGAAGATGTAAAGCTGGAGAAAGAGTGCAGCGAACTGCAAGGAATGATCATGTGGTTTAAATCTACCGAAGATAAAACTAAAGCCGCTGTTTGTGCATTAAATTAGCTTGCGCAGGGCTCACGGGTCCCTCCGGGGAACTTACCAGATACGGAATGTAAAACGACCAGGACAGGTCAAGTAACGAATGAGATGGTGATGAAAAAGACTGCAGGATTTGCAGCGACGGAAACGGAAACCAAGAAGAACAAAGATGACCAGTATACCTTCTTGGAGCAGTTGTCATGTCGACTACTGGGTGGACCAGTGACCTTTGCCGTGGAGAATAACCCAGAGTGGTAAGAAGGGGAAGGATGCTTTCCAGAGAAAGGGAAAGAGCTGGTGACGGGTAAGAAGGTAATGGGACAGCTAAGCTAGTGGCCATTTGTAAATTTAAAAAAAAAAGTGCAAGTGATAGAAAACAAAAGAAGGTAGCAGCGGCACGCAAGTTGCCGTAAAGATAAGCGTAAAAGGAAGAACGTCACTGGAAGCCGGCCTGTAACAAAAACAAGTTTAGTCAGAAACTTGTTCAACTACAAGGTGACAGGAAAGCTTCGAAGAAGAGGTAACTCCCAGCGTACAGGGTATCTGAGAAAGAACCGAGTATTTCACAACACAGTTCTTGTGAGCGGGCTTGTCCCAGGCAGACAGTTCGGAGGGCACAGCGAACAAGGGATCATGACAGCCACATGTATAACTCCCGAGCGTTGACAAGTTCCAGGTGGACAGCCTGTTTGCCTCAAGAGGAACAACGTTCTGAGATGCAGAATGTTGACAAAGACGCACAAAGCTTAAAAGAACAGGCGGCACAGCTCGAGAAGCAAAGTGCCTATTGCTGTTTATCCGAGACATCGTCAGCTGGGCAATCATGTACATTATTAAGATTATTAAGCATGTGTCTTTCCAGCACGAGACGACAGTTTAACTTTTATATCCGAGTTTGGCACAGGTGACAAACACATCACAAAAACAACAAGTTAAAAAAAAATGAAAGACGTTTACAATTTTCTGTAATGCCGAAGTAGAGCGCAGCTCCTGGGGAGGAGGAGAGAGGGTATGTTCCTTGTTCCCCTTCGTACCCTCCACTTCTCCTCTCCTGCCCCCCTATCATTTAGCGGGACATTTTCGCTAAAGTGTCTGCTAAATTAAATGAAAATTTCTCCGCGGAATTCAGCAGGAAAATATTCCCGCTTAATTCAGCGGGAGTTTACCAACACCTTTCCGCTAAATTTAGCGGAAAATTTAGCCAAAGTTTCTCCGCTAAATTTAGCGGGGAAAGTGAATTCGTGTTGAGGTCGCGTGACGTCAATTTTCCCACTAAATATAGCGGGGAAATGTTTACGCTAAGTTTAGCAAAAAAATATTCCGGCTAAATTTAGCGAGGAAATTTTTCCGCTAAATTTAGCGAAAAAACTTTCACTCTAAATTTAGCTGGAAAAATTCAACCCAAATCTAGCGGAGAAACCCCCCTCTATATTTAGCGGAGAAATGTTTCCGCTAAATTTAGCGGGGAAATTTTTTCTCTAAATAAGTAGTGTTGCGATAGGCGTCCCTTCCTTCGCCCCCCTTCGTGTTCACCCGGCGGGGTTCGGCCATCCCTTTGAGGGGGTCGGCGACCGGCCGTCTGAGCCGTTGTTGACAGACAGCGTCGCCACACCTGGGCGCGGAGCTGAGTGGACTCTTCTTTCTGGCTGTAATTGCGCTGGCCCGAGGCGGGGGTCAGTGGACCCATGAGCCAGGTGCATTGCCGGGCGAGATTCCGACGACGCCAGCGGTGGGACTTCCGGGCGAGTACGTTCGGTTCGGGTTGCCGTCTGGCTCCACTTGCGGATTATCCCGCCAAACCTATCCTGAGCCACGACGCCGCCAAATGAGGGGATCATCACCATCACGGTCAACGTCTCACGGGCTGACAGAGGACCCTTTGTCACTGACACCTCGCGCGGCTTATCGAGGGAGAGAGTACCTCGGCGCCGGATTGAGGAGCTTGTCCGCCACTGCAGTGTGTGCGTGTGTGCGCGTGCGTGCTCCAGGGGATGAGTGGCGGCGGGGCCTGGACATGCAGTTGTTGGCAGTTCGGTCACCATTGGCTGCCATTCGCTGGGGCACCAACAGCGACTCTATAAAAGGAGTAAACAAGAGGTCGCAAAGTGTGCTCTCGAACGATGTAGATACTTCTGTATTATGTAATTAAACAGTTTGTCGCGAGAGACTCTCCCGTCTCCTGATGTTCCTGCCTGGAGTCGGCCTGCGGTGTCTGTCCTGGCCTGGCCCTGCCTGGGGCAGCCTGGGGAACTAATCGGTCGCGACAGTAGGAAAACGTTCCGGTTCATTTGGTGGTACATGTTTCCGCTATACTTAGCGGAAAAATAAATTTCCCCGCTAACTTTAGCGGAAAAATTTCCTGCTAAATTAAGCGGTAAATTTTCCCGCCAAATTTAGAAAAATATTTTCCCGCCAAATTTGCAGGAAAAGTTTACCCTCGTGACGTCACACGTGACGTCATTATGGGAAATGTCCCATAATGCAACGCGTGGTTACGCCGAGCCCGCTCAACCTGGAAACGCGCGCCTAGGAGCTGCCCTCTAAAACAGCCCCTTACTGACAAGTAAGGGGCTCTCTAAAACAGCCCCTTACTGACAACAAAATTGGGGTGTGTGTGCATGTTTATACAGCCTTGAACTTAGTCTGCCTCAACGGGTGGCTTGTCTCCCCGCTGTATATAAGAAATTTAGCCAGTTCAGTAAAACCGCTTGCCTGGGGTCTTTAACGTGCATCACGTAGTAGTGATGCACGACCGCGCGCCAGTGCGATGCTCATCCAGTTCATCTATGCTAGATCGGAAACTCAACGATGAAGTTAACTCAATCGGTCGCTGATTGGCTGCCCTTTTGGTCACGTGATGTGACGTTGCGATTTAGTTTTTTTCTACGGATTCCTATGGAGTTCGAGCTATGCTGGTGAAATAATAAACTTAGCGGTGACGTCAAAATGTCGTCACGATTGAGTTTGGCGATGGAGATAACTTTGTAGTAGTCAGACAGCCAAAGTTGCCAAAGTCAATGAAGATGGCGTCGTTGGCGCTCGCAGACGGGGCGAGCCAAATCGAACTTTCACAGACAATTGCTACGTTTTTTATAGGCTCGGTTCAAGGGTTGTCAGGGACGTAAACGGGGAATACTGCCTGACACTCGTTACAACTGACAGTTGCCGTGGAAGCTTTGGCGGCGTCGCGAGGGGCCCCATATGCTGACTGCCAAGCAGCAAGTGCTCTCAGCTTCTGCGTTGCTGGTGGCACATTTTACTGTGACGAAGACATCACCGTGCGTCGGTGTGCTGTGAGTTGCTTTGAATGTTACAGAGGCGATAATCGATAACCCGGGGCTGAAGGTAGGTGGGCTTCGCGCGCAAAGAGAAGACGAAAAGACGACAACCAAGAAGTTCAGCGATGCGAATTCAGCGGTGTTGTCGGTATGTGCTTAATACGCTGTGTTCTAATACAGTCTGAATTGAACATTTTCTAAATGCGCACGCTCGAGAGCTCCCGGTAGAAATCGGACGCCTCATTCAACGTGATGGGTGTCGTGCGAGATCGTCGCACGCATTCAAGCTTTCTCGTGATTGCATGTGTATCATCCAAATGTCTCCGGTCTCAACATCTGGGAATAGTCCAGCTGCAGCACGTTGTGTAAGTTTTCACTTTACGATTGCAGGTTCAAACTGGTGTAGTGTCTTGTTTTTTGCTTGTGTTGTCTGAAATTTTTCTGCTGCTTTTCTGCCACACGGGGTAGGGCGCCTCGACAAGCTGCAAGCCATGCAGCTTGACGTTTGATATTATATGCCCCATCTCCGACCTTTGTATATAAAGGAAAATAAAGAGATTATAAACTCAATTGCCGCTGCACCTCCTTGCTCTAAAGGCATAATTTTGGGTATTGTGCGAGGCAAGTGGAATACCTCCAATTTTTTCCAGCTATTTTTATTATTACATTTCAGGCTTTTTGGGATGCTATGTAACTACTAGATCCAAGTATAGGCTGCATAAGCATAAAATGTCTATCTTATCTTGATGTGCTTTTGGACAACTGAAAAGGTTATGAAACAATAATGTCAGATACCGTCTCACTGTTGTGTGCAGGTGACAGCGACAAAACCCTGAAGCCATGCTTGCACACCAATTCCTCGCAACCCCAAAGGTTGCTGTGCTGTCCCGAGGCCAGGCTTAACAAAAAGCATTGCTAAAGATTCTGTTGTAGAGCAGTGAATAGGATTCTCAAAAGCAGGTTCCGGTGGTTGCAAAGGTACCGGGCACAGCAACATCATTTGACATTCTGCACAATGCACGCTCGTATAGCTCTATTTTGGGGCCTCCCCCTTGAGCCCCAAGAGTCCGACCCCGAGGACGGTCTAAGCTTTGACAGCAGAGGACAAGCTGTGCAGCGCTGAAAATCTGAGGTGGCCGACTCTGCAAGTATGTGCTGTCTACGAGGGTCTCCCTGCTCAAACTTGAAGCCTGGGAGCTGTTGAGGCTACTACGAGCTTTGTCTCTCGTCACATCTGCGAAATATACTTGTGTGTATCCGCTTGCTATGTTTTGTCATACTTTGTAACTTACCAAATCAAGTAGACACGGCAAGTCCCTTTGGCTGCAGAGTGGTCTACCTAGCAGACAGTTCAAGCGGCATTCAATTCTCTCGGGGTCTTTTATAGACCCCGAGAGAATTGATGAAGTAGTTTGATACGAGGACACATTTTTTGGTCTGAAGCAATTGCTTATGCATCAAAACAACTTACCTTAAGCTTATGGCAGGCAAGTTTGGTATTTCAGAAAATGGTGTTTCATATTAGACAAAGAAATAGAGATGGCAAGTACATTTGTTTTATTGCTGTGGTGCCTGGGCTGAAGAAACACTACACCAAACGTGTGCTGTCGGAGTTTTGATATGACACCTACACACAAAACGAAAAAGTACACCCGTGGACGCGTAGTCCGTTGTCCCAGAGCGGACTCCCCAAATGGTGTTCGTTTTACACGCAAGGCTCGGTGTATTGTGTTTGCACCCGAGGTCTCGTGTAAAATGAACATCTTTGAACGTGTACTTCGTTCCGCGATTACACGTCTAGGAGTGTTTTTTTTTACAATGGCCGCCGTTTGCCGTGAGACGGGACCTATGAGCGAGGCCCAGCGCTTTACACGGCTTTTCGCCGGAGCGAAAGTGTAGTTTGCACGTGTTCATTCGTGGTCGTCCATACGCGCTAAACCACCGCAGGCATATACCCCCAAGCGCCGATACCGTATCCATTACGGCGATTACGCGAAAGTGGGAGCGACCTTCGACTGCGTCCAGCAGCGTGTTTCCCCATCGAGCAGGTCCCGTTCGCGTGACGGTTCAGCCGACCTCCGAGGCCTCATGCCAGTCGCATTTTCACCGAGACCGGGTAATTTCTATAGGAGGAATCTTTTCGCGACCACAGATATAAAAACTTTATTGAAAAAGCCCCCGTATGCCGCGAGCGACGACCAATCGCTCCGACACCGACCCGACCGGCGTTTCCGACGTCCCGCTCACCTCTTACCCGCAAGCACCGTTGTACGCGACGTTTCGACATATCCACTCATATCTCGTGTTTCCTCATATCTCGAGTTTCTCGTGTTGAGACTTGCTGTTGTTTTGTCCCTTTTTTATTTTGCCGTGTCTCCGGTTTACGATGGAAGTTCTTCACCAGCTCGCCTGTGCTTTTACCCTTTCTTCGTTGATATCTCGTGTGTACGCAAATTTTGCGGCTCTCCGGGTACGAAACGGGTACTCAAACAGCCAGCGAACCCAGCGAACGAACGAACTGAACGCCAGCGCCATTTAAATACGCGGTTACTTTTGTACTTGATAGCTCTAGTGGTTGTGGCTCCTTACACATTAAGTGGACTGTGTATAGACAAAGCGAAAAAACAATTGAGCGGCTGCTTGCGCCACCTAGTGAGTATGCCCAAAAACTACAAAAATGAAAGGGAGATTATCATTTTTGGAAATGCCCGGCTCGAACGAATGGCGGCCTACAAACATTCACTGCACAGCTCACATAACACATGACATCAATATAGAGGCATATACAGACACAAACAACGAGCAGAGAGAGGCACAGACAACCCGACACTCCTACTCAGTCCCAGCAGTGACCACTCGTTAATATAGCAGACTTTTTGTTTTATACAAAGGTCCGGTGATCCCCACCGTATTTTACATGAACGTAACGATACTACTCAATTATTACTTATATAATACAGTGACATAAATATACTTTGGGAAGGTACACATTTCTCTTAATCTAGATTCTTGCTAAAAGACACCCTATATTTAAAAATCATGTTTCGAGCTAGCCAAAATGTAGCGAAATCCAGTTTCGTTTTCGGAAGTTCGAGCGCCCAAGGCTGGAATGCGCTAGCGAAGAGTGTGCTTGCTTCGGGCAAACTATACTCCGTTGTATGACGCTGTCAAAGCTGCTGGCAGCAGCCCCCGTCTTGGTTTAGCGTTTGATTTACTCGCGCTCTCGTGGAAATGGGAGGTTAGGTGAAAGTATACGCGCCCGAGTCGATATCCTTGACAGCGTAAAGTATAAACCGCATGTAAGCGAGTTTGCGAGAGACGAGACAAGCGACGGCGACCCGCTTCGCTGTCGCTCGGTCAGTCGCGCGACGAGGGAAGCCGCAAGAAAGCGACGGGAGCAAACGACACCGGCGATGAGCGACGTTTTCTAGAAATCCAAAAACCGAGCGACGCGACGAGTGATAGTGAGAAATCTTCACGCTGACTCTCGTCGCTGTCACCGTCACTCGCTAAATCGATTACATGCGGTTCAACACCTATACTCACGCTAGCGCCGACTTGCCTTACCCGCTGAGCCCAAGCTAACGATAAGCATATTCAAATATGTCACTACAGTAGCGTGCATTCGCTAAGAAAATATACATCTCAAATTCCTGCAGTTTGACATCGGGATCCGTTACTTGTTCTGTTCACCTTGGCGACATGGTCACTAAACAGAAACTAGTCAGTTTGTTTTATTAGATATTATGGAAACCTTATCTACTCACTGTTAGCACAAGCCCTCTGGCATTTTATATAAACAGTTTAGAAAGTTTAGAATAAGCTGAACACAATCGGGGACTTAATTTTTCGAGCTGATAAAAAAAAAAAAATCTTAGAAAACAATATATCTTTAAATATTGTTTTAAATAAAAAAATCTGAAAAAAGAGCCTTCAGTGGCACTATCACGTAAATACTTTGGAAAAAAATATCTATTGGGAAGCATGATTCTGCAATCCCGAATTTGCTTCTTTCAACTTTTGAGTTACTTTATGCTCACTTGCAAATTGTATCCTGACAAATTTGGACACAATTGTAGAAAAAGTAACAGCCTATATAAAATTTATAGCTTAATTAAATTCACATTTGTTTGATCAAGTTCAATCTAAAATGTGACAGTTTTAAATTTTACATTTATTATTACAAGTGAGCAGTAAAAATCTGAAAGGCATAGATGAAATACAGATATGGGCCTGTGGCGGTCCATATTGGTTCAGCCTCCGCAACGCCAAAGAAGACAGTGTTGCAAAGGTACGAACCAGCACACAGGTATACACAGTTACCCAAAATCCAAACACAAAAAATACTCACATTAGTGCTGTGCGAGTGTATTTTTTGTATGTTTGGATAATGAGTAACGGTCCACCTGTGCACTGGTTCGTAATTATGCCTTACCAACTCGCCCAATCTGCGCATTAACATTGTTAAAAAACAATTAGATCAACTTATTGCTAATGACTGCAGTGTATAAAAGCAAGCTGCTCTTCGGAACGAGCTCGACAATGCGAGAATAAACAATGTTCTCACAGCTAAACTTAGAGTTCGTTGCACCATCTCTTCCGTTCTCAACATCGAATGTGCTACAAATTGGTGACCCGGACATGATGATCGACTCCGAGTCCCTGCTATCCAGGGGAATGTTCTTCGTGGCCAGGGGCACGGCAACGGCTCTGCCTTTTCGGGCGAAAATGCAGTAGGCATATCTTCAACTTTCACAGCCTCCGCATCTGTAGAGCCTCCGCCATCGCCTCTGCTCTGTCGCATCTACCGCCGGCATCTCCCCGCAATAAGCTGCGGCCACCTTGCTTGCCCCACTGGCTTGGCAAGTGAACATTCATTGATGTTTCCACACTGTTTACAAGGTATATCGCTAGCTGACTAAGGTCTCCTCATCGTTGCTACGTCAGGCATTTGCTCTCAGCTCGGTTCCTTATCTTATACTTCGTTTCAGCTTCGGTCCGAGCGCGGCCGATGTAATGAGCCGAAGGGCCAATCAAACAGCGAAGAGGAGCAACGTCATGGCGTGATCTCTGCAGCTGATAGGACCAGCGGGTATTCGTCGTCTCTCTGTGCGTTTCCCTACGCCGGCTAGTCCTATCAAGCGCAGAGAGCAGGCCATGACGTTGCGCTTTTTGTGCTGTTTGATTGGACCTTTGGCTCATAACGTCGGCCGCGCTCGGACATAAGCTGAAACAAAGTATAGGGGATGGTGCATTGGCCCCACAGTCGGCCGGCATGCCCCTTTGAGTCCGAGGCTGCACACTCCGAACTGATCAAGCCGAACTGAAAGCACGACCGGGTCGATTTTCCCTCTGTCTGCTGCCTCATTGCCTGATCTCGGCATCAACTACCATGCACGGCTTCCGAACGCTGTCTTTCCTGCTCTGTAGTACGTCATCCTGCTTGCGGTACATGTCAACAGCAACAACACCTCTCTGAAACCGCAATCACTTCAACGAAATTGTGTCATTTCCCCCAGTCTGTAGAGCTGCAGGCGACGGCTCTAGAAGGGGAGCTCTGCGGCAGTTTATTGGTTCAGCCTCGGCACCGCCAAAGATGACAATGCTACTCGTACTCGTTGCCACTAGCTGAACGACATGAGAATAAACCTAATGTTTTCATTACTCGGAGTCCGTCGCAGCATCTATTCCGTCCTCAACATTGTACAAGCTACACGTAGTAAGCAAGAAAAACACTTCAGATAAAAAGAACAAATGCTCAGATCAGACATGCTGCGGATGTCCTAAATTGTCCAACATGTCGAATATTGTTTTGGATTTTTTTCATTCAAACTGAAAGCGAACGTCATGATCGCGCAATTAAAATGAAGACTTACGAAACACCCAAATCACAAGGTAAGTACTCACTGCTGATTTACGGCTGTGGCATTTATTTATTTAGAAGTGCACCGATGATAGTACCCGCAGGTTTGGCAACAATGCCGAGATTACAATGCGTGTTACCCTGTTAACAAAGAAGAGTTGTCCATTATAAATATGAAAGAAATACAAAATACCGGAAACAACGGAAGGTACAAATCTGCACAACAGGCTTCCGGATCCAACTACTTCGTCGTACTAAGTCTGTTGCTGTAATAACACCTTTGGACTGGCTGTGAGGACAGTATTCGCACTGAACTGGGCGCCTTGGTGACTATCACCAGTGTTGCGGAGACAATACCGCCCTTCCACGACCCTGAAATCGAATGCAAATAAAATGGCTACAGCACTGGAATAGAATGGGAATGGAATTAGTAGGTGCATTTTGCCCAAAATAGAATAGAAATGGAATAGGCTCTGTTCTAATGCGAGCTGCGTTTATGCGGTCAAAGGGGCTCGTGAAACGGCATCATTGCACTTAGCTATCTCACGGCTTGGTTATTTGACTGGCTTATGTTCCTTCGAGGATGAAAGTGGCAACCCCAGTGAAGCAACGCGAACTGTAGTGTTGTTGGCGGACAAGATGTTTCTGGCACCTTGAGACGCAACAATATGGCTGTTGGGACCATGTGCGATTACAGCACCAATTGCAGGCCACCAGGCAGAGACAATGTCACACCGCCCGCATTTTGTTAATGCACGTGACTCCTCACTTACCGTGCATCTCCTAGAAGTGGAGGACATATATTATACTTTTGTGGAGAACATGGATGAGTTAAAGTTTTGCTGTCTGTTATGAGGCTTTACGCTTGGTGGTGCGATCGGTATCTGCAGTGCCACCATATTAATTGCTACTAGCGCTATGTCCGACCACCGCTCAACTTGGTAGAATTAATGATTTGGGGTTGGGTTTTGCATAATTTTGCAGTTGTCTACGCGCTTGTCAACGCCAGCTTTATGCTGACGTTATTTTCCGGTAATTTAGTACTAGCTGTCAAGTGCCACTTTTCACGGTTGGGAGGGATTGTGAGGAACGGAATGGAACAGTTTATTTATTTATTTATTTAAATACCTTACACACCCTCAAGGGGCACTATGTAAGGTGGGGGGAGGGGAGGGGGGAGGGGTTACAAAGTAGAATAAATCAAAAGTACAGAGCACGAAAACAACAAAATCAACCACACTTAAGTAGACATGCATCAAGGGTCCCGAAAAGTAGTTAAATCTTGGCAAAAAAGAACTTGATTACGTTGACAAACAATGCTATAGGGCAAGTCGTTCCAGTCAGCAATGGCGGATGGCAAAAACGAGCAGAAAAACAAGGATGACTTACAAGAAATAAGTTTAATCTTACATGAGTTATCAATGCGGGCTGAAACATAAACCGGTTGAGAGAGAACTGATGATTGAAGTGATGGCGAGTAGTAACTTTTATGCAGAAGACATAGCTTTGATACCCTGCGGCGTATCTCAAGTGAATGAAGTTCAGCACGAGTTTTAAGGTTAGTGACACTGGGATGACGTGAGTAATCAGAAAAAATGAAACGAACAGCTCGGTTTTGGAGTGCTTCCAGTGAGGCAGCTAAGTAATGATAATGAGGGTTCCAAATGCTGCAAGCGTATTCCAGGATCGGTCGAACAAGCGTGACGTATGTTAGTCGTTTAAGAGAAGATGGGGCAGAATTAAGGTTACGGTTTAAATAACCGAGACTACGGCTAGCTTTTGAAAGAATGTAATTAATATGCATGTTCCATGATAGATCGGAGCTTAGGTATTTGTAAGGTTGGACTGATTCCAACAGGGTATTTTGAATGTGATATTGACTGGGGCTCAAACAAGAATTACTAGGACGAATGAAACGAACGTGCTTGCATTTAGAAGAGTTTAAAATCATGAGCCAGTTAGTACACCATAAGCTGATATTTAGTAAGTCGTCTTGAAGGGCAGTATAATCTGATGGGTTACTGATCCGACGATAAATAACGCACTCATCGGCGAAAAGACGAAAATTGTGAGGTCAAGGAGTTAGGCAAATCGTTAATATAGATAGAAAAAAAAAGCGGGCCCAGCACACTACCCTGAGGGATACCAGAGGTGACGGGAACTGGATTTGAACGATGGTTGTTAGCGATAGTGTACTGGGTCCTGTTATGTAAAAAGTCTTTAATCCATTTTAATTCATGCGGGTCAATATTTAGTGCAGATAATTTCGAGAGCAAACGCTGATGAGGAACGCGATCAAATGCCTTAGAAAAGTCGAGAAAAATAGCATTAGTAACCTCATTGCTGTCCAAATTAGTGTGAATATGATGTAAGAAACCAGCTAGCTGTGTCTCACAAGACAGTCCTTTTCTAAAACCATGTTGATGAGGTGCAACGAAATGATTGTTCTCAAGAAAAGTAACAAGGTGAGTATAGATTATATGTTCAAGTAATTTACATGACACACTGGTTATGTATATCGGCCTGTAGTCATTAGCAGATGATTTATCACCATCCTTGAAGACAGGAACGACCCGCCCGATTTTCCAATCATTGGGCAACCTACCCTCTATCAATGACTGCGAAAATATTTCGGATAGTATGACACAGCTAATGCCGTCTTCACCAGCGAATGTAGAAAGTTTAGAGCTGTTAATAAGGTTAAGAACACCGTCCGGTGTAATGTTTACGTTAGGCACGTTATTGCTTAAATACGAAGGAAAGGAAGGGATTGCCCACAGTGATTCCTGAGTAAACACGGCACCAAAAGTCGTATTCAACAGCGAAGCATACCCTTCCTCAGATACAATGTTCCCGTTATCAGTTAAGTAAAGTGCGGCATTGGCATTTGGATAACCCACCTTCCAAAATTTTTTTGGGTTATTCAGGAGAAGTGACGGCAAATCTTGAGTAAAATATTTTCTACGACCTTCCCGACTCTTCCCCTTGTACAAACGATGGCACTCCTTATAACTCGCCCAGTCAGAATCGGAGCGGCCTCGCTTGGCTCTCCTGAAGCGACGCTTTTTTTATTTAGTATTAGCTTCAGGTCCCGGTTAAACCAGGGCGCAGAATGATTTGTTTTTATACTGATGATGGTAACAAATTTTCCAACTAGGTCAAACATTATATTTTTAAACAGTAGCCAATTGTGTTCCACTGTACGAGAAGAAAAATCGAAAAGAAAGTCTTGAGCGAACACTGTCAGATTAGCATTAATTGCATCGTAGTCACCTGTTGCGTAATTTCTGATAACTTTTCGCGAAGTGGCATAGGCACTGGGAACATGGCATGAAGGTGAACAAGCTTATGGTCGCTTAGGCTATCGAGGCATGATTATCTGAAAACACGTCGGGGAGGGTAGTCAAAAGAAGGTCTAAAATTCAGCTACAATCCGTGGTAATTCTGGTAGGACTTTTAATGAGTTGGGTAAGATTAAATTCAAGGCGCAACTCAAGAAACCGTCCGGGTTCAGATCTTTGTAGCAGAGGAGGAATATTCCAGTCAATGGTAGGAAAGTTAAAGTCACCGAAAAGTGTGATGGATGCATTGGGATAATTGGCAACGAGCCCGGCAAGCGCATCATGCAGCGCATCAACAAAAGAGGCATCGCAGTTAGGTGGGCGGTAGCACACTCCGACAAGATGGCGCGACTCTTTGGTATTTATACATATAAAAAAGCATTTCGAGGTTAGTGGCTATGTTAACTAAAGCAGATGCGATGGTCTTTTTGATTCCTATCAAGACGCCTCCTCCGCGCCAACCAATCATATCGCAACGATAAATGTTAAAAAAGGGAGCGCGATCAGAAAGTTCTCTGTCATCAATAGTATCATGTAGCCATGTTTCTGTGATAACAATCATATCAGCACTGGTGGAATCAATAAAACTTTGTAATTCATCGCGCTTGTGCATGAGGCTTCTTATGTTAGTAAATAAAACAGAAATGGGTTTTTCAAAGATACGTGAAGGTGCTAAGCATAGTTAATCAATCCCAGGCTCAACAGTTTTTCTCACAGGATCATAAACGAAAGCGTTGTTACCAATGAAAAGTTTATTATAACGAAGCTTAAATCTTTCACTTTGAGCTTTCGCAAAATTGAGCAACATTCGTCGTGCTTCACGCACTGCTGGGGAAAAATCCTCATTTACGGAGTATCCCGTACATTTTAACTTGCGGGCATCGTTAAGGATCAAATCCTTGTGCTTAGTAGACAACATTTTTACTATTACTGGGCGGTTCTTGTTTGGACCACAACGACCCAATCTGTGGGCACGTTCAATCCAGCTTTGATCTAAACTAAGGCCAAGCTTCTCTGAACACATTTTTAGGACCACTTGTTCGTTGATCGCCCACGTTTCACTATCGGTATGAGGTAAGCCATGAATAATCAAGTTGATACGCCTTTGTCTATTTTTGGCATCTTCGCAACGAGCCTCATGAACAGAAAGGCGCCCCGTCACACCAGATAACACTGTCCCAGATGTCACATCTCTCCACGCAAATCTTTTAGTGTTGAAGCGCTAGCGGACGCTTGCGTTTCAATAACTGTATCTCTAGCGGACAGCTCGGAAACCGATTTATTTGTACTTTGCAGATCTCTTTTGAGTGTCAGCCATTCCAGGATTTGGGATGGGCCCAGTGTTTCCTTTCCAGGAGTTCGAAGGAATAGGATTAGTATTAGAAAATCAAATTCTCTGGAATGGAGTTGGAAGGAATGGGGGTGCTCATTCTGCAATACTGCCCGTAACCATCAGACTCTGCTGTGAAATTGTTACCCGCATCAGGAACTGCCGTTGAATCGCAGTTCTAGCAGCTTTAGTATCAGCAACGGCTTCATTGGTATATATTGCAGGAACGTCGACACAATTGGCGACTCCAGTAAACAATCGACGGCATCTACTGGCTGGAACAGAAAGCTATGGCGGAAAGTTCGTTCACTAGCTTTCTCGAGCAAATAAAATATTCACAGCACCTGGGGGTCTAAAACAAAGCCGTGAAAGTAGGTTAAAAAACATATAGTGAAAATTGCCAGTGCTCAGTTCACCCCTAAACTGACAGCTAGTGTAGGTATGTAGACAGAAGCGCAATTAAGTGATGAAAAAGAGACGCACGACTGATCTAAGGAGCGTTAAGCTTCCACCACACTGCCGAATTATGGGTAAGCAAAATATAGGCATGCTTTGACAAGTCATAAAAGGAAATTCTAGGCGACAGCGTGAGCTGGGACGCCTAAGACTATGCAGATTCGACACTGTTGACTCATCTACAAGCGGCCATACAGCAGTCACACTAACAACGTAAACTCCTGGTCGAACAATACAGCAGCCGGCGCCTAACTGGAGTTAAGTCGGACATTTCTGGCAAACCTTCTGTTGTTCCGGATGTTGTGATGAAGCTGCTTTAGACTCGCTGTGGTTAAAAATCTGGCTGCAGCAAGCCTAGCGCAGTCTTCAGCTTCCACACCAATGAAAGTTCAGCAGAACCACAGCTAATCATTTAATTTGTCATTGTTTTGTACGACAGCAACATTCTGGCTATTTGTGAAAGGAAGTCACTTAATTAATCTAGCCATCTTAAACTTCTGCTGTATTATCTGTTCCACATGCTCGGCTGGTACGGGAGGAACAAGCACCCATATAGGATGCCATTCTTCCGCAACAGTGTCTTCAATTCCCAACTCACAAAAGTTGGACGTTCTGATGCAACCGCGTCAACACTAAGAGTCGCCAAAGGAGTGGTTACTGGAAATATCACCTCATACCTCTATGAGGCTAGGCGATTTACTCTTAGTCTCACCTGTTAAAACACCAAGCCATAAAAACTTTAAGTCGTTTGGGCATGAGCTGTTAGGAAAAGTTAGAATATCTTGTGAATTTGGGTACCCCGTAAGCCGTACCACCTATGGTTTAGGTTGCGTCGGAGAAACCGGCAAAGTTCCCATCGTTGTGTCATGTTTTATCAATTTAAATCATAAAATACCACCAGCCTTGTTTCTAATAACGTGCGCTTCAAGTACAGCTTTGATATCTAAGAGTTATGGTTAAAAAAGCCATATAAACGTGCCAATACAAGAAACTGACCCAAGATCAACGAGACATTGCCGCACGCATGGACGAACTCTACTGAATACTTCTGGAAGATACACGCTTACTCTTGCTCCAAATGATTTTAATCCTCTGAGGTAAAAGAGAACGCGAACCTTCCAGAAGTGTGGAGTAGCGTTCATTCATGTATGCAGCTCCAATATCATCTCATACTGGTTACGGATGCTACTCGGAACTGCATCCAGTAGTAGTGTTGATAACCTGCAGGCTCACGATATGAAGCTTTAAAGCACTGAGCTGAATTAAGCATAGAGGGCTCAGTTCCACAGTGAATAGTAAGGGTAATCAAGACCACGGTGCTCACAGACGGAGGCATTGACTTTGGACAGAATCTAGTGGAAGTGTTATTGAAGACCGGCTTCTTGCTTCATGTTCAGATAAAAAAAAAATGTTTTTCCCTCGTCGACGTTTTTCTTTCAAACCACGAAAGACCTTTTCAAGAGATAAGTGAGCACTTGACGAAACTGTTTAAAATTCTTACGACCGTTGAAACACCCTTTTGCATACTTTTGTCCAGAAGCTTGTTTCCCGTACACTGAGCACAGCAAACAAGCCATCTGGTGATGTCCCTTAAGAAGGAGTGAATGGATGATGCCCTGTTGTCTGTTGTATCTTCCCGAACCTTGGACTTATTATTAACGCCGTGTACAGCCAGATCGTACCGGTCCCGAGCTCGAGAAACAAAGAACGTCCTCAGCGTAGTTGAGACTGCCAGGCAGGTGGGTGAATCTTGTGCAGCAAATTTTGTTTTTAGCTTACCTCAGACTGAAAAAAAGTAACTGATTTCTAGGATGATTACCACAGGCTCAAAAAAAGAAATTGATTACTAGGATCATTACCGCTCACAGCAATTAACTGAAGCGCAACACAATTACAATAAAAAACAATTGATAGAATTATTGTAGTGTGGTGGCGAGTACACAAGCCAGATGGATAGTCAATGCTTTTAGGGTGGATTTGCGATAATTCAAACTCGGATATTTCATACTTGGGGTTCATTCAAACGAATTTCAAAATTTTCGGTAGTCCGGCTCTGTTTTTATGCATTTATAAGCTGCATACTTCTACCAGCGTTTTTGTTTAATTAACTTTTTTTTTTTTCATCGCGGCGGGTAAGCTCTGGTGAGTGCGTTTCCCACTAAGCGCCTGTGTACCGCGGGCATTGCTTTCTCGCAGTACGCGGGTGCTTGGTGAAAAGCACACTTGATGGGACTAACCCACCACGAGTATTCAAGCAGTACTGTCCTGACAATCTGCTTTCATTATTCGTGCTTGTTTTTTCAATTTTTTGAGGGGGTTAGATTGGAGATTACTGGAAAGATATTTGCATATAGCAAGCAGATATATAAATGATTTCGATTAGGATAACCGGGTGTCTTTTTAGGTTTAAGGTAATGTCAAATCTGTCATTTACATGCTACCACAATGGAGGCATTGGGCTTTCTGAGGCCACAGTTCATAGGTATAGTTATATTAAAACTAACTGAGCTTAGAAGTGCACAAGTGGGAGGTTGGGAACAACCTTCACGAGTTCCGCTGCATTTTCATTTAAGCATGGTACAATGGTAGTAAAAGGCTTGGAGAAACTATTCGATATTTGATTAGAAAATATTCGGTCAAAAGCCCTATTTGCTTCAAACTTCATAAAAACTTTATGTGTGTGCCTGCTAATAAATAGGCCTTTGTAGAGGAAAGTCTAAGAAATCTGCCTGGTATCAGTATCTATCCCTGTAGCAAATTGCTACTTTGTCTCAAGTCATATTGCCCCGTGCGAATAGCCGAGTCAGCAGCGTGCTCGACTCCCACGCCGCTGGTTGGGGTTTGGTCCCCGCCAGCGCTTGTCCTTTTTATCTTTCTTTTGTTTGCATGCCTGGAATGTTTGAGATGACTCGAGAATCTTGTTTGTTTGAGCTCGGAAACTTCTAGATACCCACGCGCATACAAAAGGAGCTTCGCATGGCTGCTTGAGTCAGTCGTCCTTTCGTCACCGCCAAAGTATGTGCAGTCTTTGTTACTTTATGTCCCTCAGCACAAGAGTGCGGCGTTAAATGTTGACATTAAGTTTTATTATTCAAGTTTGTTTTTATTTATGACATATCGGTGGTTGTGCGGGGTAACGCAATCTATGCCCATGAAGCGTACCACCTGTGAACACAATAACTCTGAAGACGACGATAGTAAAGGTGACGTCCTCGAAATCATCCGAGGACGACTCCAACTACACTCTTAAAAAAGTCTGCACGACTCCCTCTGGGGAGTATTTGCGCGCCGCAGATTCGACACCTTTTTGACTCCGGTTTGTAGAGTCCCTCGACTCTTTTTTTAAAGAGAGTCTCCACGACTCCCTGTGGGGGGTCTTTGCGCACCACACATTTGACCCTTTCTCAACTCTTGTTAGTAGAGTCACTTGACTCTTATTTAAAAAAGATTCCTGTGACTCTCATCACACTGGAGTCATGGTAGTGTATGGAAGACTCCAGGTGACGTAGTCAACTGTGACTCTTTAACGACTCTTATCTAACGGAGAAAGAGAGTCACTGGACTCCTTCCTGGTAATCCCAGTGACACTGTAAGAAGAGTTGTGAGGACCCTTCTTTTATGAAGAGTCCCGTGACTCCTATGGCAAAAGAGTCATGGGAGTGTATGAGCGACTCTCCGAAAGATAGTCAGTGCTGACTCTCACTTTGTCTGGAGTATAGCAGCCCTAGTCAAGTGTCCGTTTGTTGAACAAAGGGAGGCATTGTGATCGTTAGGAGACTTCTTGCCGCCTGCGAGGTTCAACTTGAATTTCCCTAAAAAAAGAGTAGTAACATCAACTGTGTGAAAGTATAAAAGTTGAAATGGAAACTTCGATTAAACCTAAAAGAAGTGGTAACATCAATTGTTTGCAAGTGTAAACGTCGAAATGCAGAACTAATATCTTACAATTTCCTTTAATGAAACATGGAAAATGAATGCTGATGGTCCTAACGATGCTGATCTGAATGCTGCTCTAAAATTTATCATGAAACACAACAGAAGCTTTTGGAATTTGCACACTTCAAACAAAAGTAAAAGTTTTTTTTAATCGGCAGCTTAACTTTCTATTAGTTTGATTACACTTATCATTTACAATAGGTTGTATATCTTTTTTATCACACGTCTGGACTATTGGCAAGAGCTGGTGTGAACCAGCATGTTTTGTTGCTTCATGACTGCTTTGCGTGGACAGGTGGGTGGCAATAAATTGCAGGAATCTTCAAATTTAACAATAAAGGTAGCTGTTTTGTCTCAGCTCATATCACTGCCATTTGTGCACATGCGACTTCATGAGTCCTACCATGCAGGTACTGCAAAACAAACCACAATTATTTAAAACAATTACTTTATTAGAAACTGATGTGATGCATAGTGGCTCAAAAGCCTGCTTCGGCTTATCACAGGTGTTTTATCACAATAACTAAACAAATAACATCATAAGAAATAAGACTAATCCACAAAACGGGTTTAATTATTAAACAAGAATGAAAATAAATTCCAATGACAAGTTTCGTAAAGGCTTGCTTTGTCTGCTTGATGTTGCAGGATTAAATTAGAATAAAAATAAATTACAATAAGTTTTCTAAAGGCTTGGTTTGCCTACTTACTGTTTTTTCAAAGCTTTGTTTTTCTTTCTGCAGTTTCTTCTTTTATGGGTTGGATCCTCAGATCCACAGATGCACAAAAAAAATCTAACAGAAGTTTGGATACGCAATGGAACACACAAACCTTTGTATTATAGCTGGAATATTCACCAAATATATATGAAAACATTAAAACAGTAACCGTTATTGATAATTTTTTTTCCCTATTCTAGGAATGTGCTCCGAGTGCTGTCACAACTTTCACAGCTCTTACCGAAATCTTTGCACTTTTTTACCCATGAGGTGCTCAAGCACAAAAAGTGTGCTTTGTCGATTCCCCCCCCCCCACATACTGACCTTTCTACGCTCAGTACAAGGCTAATACCCGAGAGATTCCTGCTGAAAAGTCCAGGACGTCGATTCATAGGTCCTCGCAGACAACGCACATGCTGCCAGATGTCCATGGATGCTTTCCAGTGAAAAGTAACGTCGGGTTCCCGAAAGTCTTTACTGGGTCCTGGGAAAAAAAGCCAATGATAAGAAATAAGTTCTGGAAGTCAGACGAAGTTGTAGGTGAGCAAAGTAAAATTGTCGAGGACATGTTAAGTGCCCACAGTGTCATAGATGGAAAGTCCATGCAGCAGAGTGAAGGCAAGTGAGGCACACGCCCGTTGCTGCCTTTCTATATTTCGCTTTCCCTGATTCTCATTTGATTGTGAAGTGTTTCGTACGGTGGAACCAGTGCATCAGGGTGTCTACCAAATTACTGATTTCAAATTCCCTGACTTTTTTAGAATTTCCCTTGACTATTTTGATAAAAACTTCCAGACCACTTCTGGGTCGAAGGATCATAATTCGGAAACGTTGTTCAGCATAGTCGTGCCAATGCGCAACCGTCAAGCTTTGTTCCGCATCGCCGTCCCACTTTCACTGGTCATTTTCCCTGATGAAGCCAACTTTTTCACGATTGTCCTGAGAATTTCAGGTTGGTAGACACCCTGATGATGTATCAGGTTACAGATGGACACCACAAAAATGCAGACCATTGCATTCAAAATTATTTTAGCCATCAGGAGGAACCTAAAATATTCCCATGGAGAGAGATAGAGAGTGGAGGGGCAGGGGAGGCTGCAGCTGCTATTGTCTACTTTTTCTTTTAAAAGAATATCAATTTAAGGCTCAAAGGGAACGTAAGTAATAAATCAGTAAGTGCACTGAGAGCACTTGAAGCACAAGGGGCACGGTCCTTACTGAGGAAAGAGGGGAGGGTACTAAGTCTAGCTGTACCTGTTCTGCAGCACCCTCCATAAGCTAGGTGCTAGGCAAGACTGGGGCTTATCTACTGAGTGTCTAGTACAGTCAAAGAAAGCATTATAATTTTTTTTGCTGGGCAAGCTGCTTCGTGGCTGCAATGAAAAAGGGTACATTAAGACAGGGACAAGGAAGGAAGGGAAGGCATTTTTTCTGAATAAACTAGTTGGTAGTGAGCACTTGTTTCTTCCTTTCTCGCCCCGTCTTATTGTGCTCCCTTTTTAGTTGTAACGAAAGCAAGCCACGATGGAATTTAGAGAGGGCTAAAAGTTTGCTTTAACATCTGTGTGCATGTGAGGGAACGCTTCATGTACAAGGCCTACTAAAAGGTAGTAATCATCACAATTTTTCATCTGAGGAACAAAATAACGCATCTCTGCATTACAAAGTATTCTATACCTTTTCGTGTTGCGTACCGATATAGGCATCTTTTGCATCCGGAAATGGCGGGACACTAAAACTAATAGTAATTTGTTTATCATCTTTGCTTTGATAAATGTTACTAAAGTTTGGCAGGAAAGAACCGCCTTCGAATATGGTATTCGGTTTGTCTTAAGTCATGGCCAAGTACTCCTAATAAAATATTGAAATAACCAGTTGAGAAGACAGCGGATGATACTTATCTCACTTGGTCTCCAGCTTTAAAAAAAAACATGTTTCCAGATTGGCATAGCCAAGACACCCTTTCAAACAAATTTATCTTAAACAACCATAGTTATAGGTGATTTATCTTTAACATGGGTAGTTACATCGACAACGCAAACGGCACGGCTTTCCTCCGCTCTTGTCCCTTCCCCTATCCTGTTTTCTTTTGCGAAGATCGGCATTGATAAGAACAGCGTAGGCCTCGACGACAGCAAACAGAGCTTGTTAGTGGTTGTCCGCACCAATTTAATCATAACTGTCTAACCCTCTTTTTTAAGAATGCAAACAAAAAGATGCTCTCCCCCTGTAAAAAAAAATGGAGTAAAGTGGATTAGAGTATGACCATAGCACTTCTATACTCACAAAGCCTGCCAGTTCGTCGACGGAGTCATAGAGTGCCTGGTCACAGATTTGGAGCGCGAGGATTTGGTAGCACAGAGCATTAAAGAGCCATTCCTCGGGGAACCTGGACGTCAGCGCACAGCTTTTGCAGTGGCGAGGACCAGAAACATACTTCTTTCGTGTTTCGCGTCCGCTGCGGCGAGAGACTTCTCCGTTGTATGCCACTACACCTTTTCCATTTCGGCGACCGCTTCTCTCCACAATCTGCCAGGTTTTGTCAGTATAAAGGAGGCTATGGTACGACCACGGTGGAAGAAATACATTTAGGTGGCGACTCTGGCTGCTCTTCCCGCGAGGAGCGAGCGACCAAATCGTGTTCGGAGCTAGCATCGAACCAGGAGTATACTCTGTTTCACCTTATGATGTACCGCAGGAAAGGCTACAAGCGCGAGCTCCTTGCTCTGGGGCACATCTCGGCGGCACAAGCTCTCGTGACTTAAGAGCGGCTGCCAATGCTATGAGCTCGCGCTTCTAGCCTTCGCTGCGGTGCAACATAAGGTGAAACGAAGTATAGTTACTTCCGCGCCGCCGCGGAGGGCGCTGAGGTGTGAGCACCGTGGGTATAAGGTCTCTCCTCGGCGGCCACGGTTTCGGGGGCGTAGCTTGCTCACCTTTTTCGCGGTGTGGTGGTGGTGTGCAGCTAGTGGCTGGACTCGTGTTTTGCTTTGGTGCTGTGTCAATCAAAGGTGCCATTATCATGCACGAAGGTGAGCCTTAACCCGAAGAAGTTATGCTATAAGGATGGGAAAGACGTGCTTCGATCCCAACTGCAATTCGGGGTACCGGAACTGTGCAGAGCAAGTGTCCTTGTTGAAAGCTCCATCGAATGACGCTCGTCTGGAGCAGTGGCGTCGTGCAATCCCGAGGGCCGATCGCAAGTTACTACCTAGTCTCCTCATCTCGTTGACCGAAGTGAAGATCAAGCTTCACAGTCTAATTTCTGTCGAAGACTGGGAATGCGAAGATGTCCTGACAGAAAAGGCTGAAGAAACCAAGGCTGTGGACTGCATACTATATTGTGTAACTGGGTTTTCGAGTGTGAAAATGAAAAAAGCTACACGCTGCCCTGCATGCCGATCCGCTTTCAGCATCGACAAAAACACTTCTGCTGAAGCAGCACTGACAAACGTGAAGAACAGAGGAGGCCTTATACACCCCAACAAGAACCTTTTCCAGCTACTGAAGAAAGCGGAACAGTTCTTCGTGGAAAATAAAAGCCACCAGACTGTCTACTGGGACACAATCGACAGTGTTCTTGACACATGCACAATAACGTTTCCATGCGCTGAACACAAAGCAGAAACAGGTGCCCAGTTGCTCCACTACTATTTCAGCATGCGAATGCGACAACACTGGCAGCATATGACCATGAGTATGAACAAACAAGCTCAAGAAAAGAAGAAATCAGCAAAGCAGCGCTCGTCTTAGTTTAAGAGCATGGGCGAGAAACACAGGATGTAGGAGATTGCGTTCTTTGGTAGTATGCAGGGAATTCAGCTCTTGTGTACATTTTAAAGGGAAGTATTTGTCAGGTATTTTTTTACAGATGAAAAGTGATTTATGTCCTATAACCGCTACTATTGTTTGACTTTCAGTCACTGTGTCATCATGTCAGTCAGTATGTCATCATACTGTGTCATCATTTCAGACACTATGTCATCATGAATATAATTTTTTTTCTGCTCACTAGGTTTGTATGTCCCACAGTACAAGTTGACATTGTATGTATAAACCATTTGTAATGCTATAAGCTTTATACGCATGTAAAGAATTATTTTGGCCGCACTATGTACCATTATTAGAATTCATTTGTTTCAATAAGAAGGCAGGAGCAGGGTGGAAAAAATCACCCGTCCTCCTATAAAGCCACGCAATGTGTGTAAACAATTTACGGAACTGTTACTAAACATGCTGTTTGACAAAACATGCGAGCACGACCCAGCGGTTTACTCTAAATTATTGAAGGCCCAGTAGATTATGCCGGGAAATTTTATATTTATACGAGTATTTTTGTCACGTTACGCTATCATCGGAATGTTCTCGTTTAAAAAAACAGGAACCGCACGGGAAAAAAGGCAATCAGTGCCAGTGCGCCAACATAAATAAATCATTTCAGTACACAGTACACAGGGACCGAGTAAAGAATTCATAATTTCCTTCACAAGCCCATTTAAACTTGGGCGCCATCTATCGCCGTGCGCGTGAAGCGCGCCGAACATAATGTAGTCGCCGCGTAAGACAGAGAGTCATCACCTAAATGTATTTCTTCCACCGTGGGTACGACGTATGCTGGTGCTCTGTAGCGGGGCGCCATCCTGCTGTGTAATCTTTGGGCAGCCCCTTAGTCTACAGAACTCTAAGAATGTAGAGGTTATCTATCCTACCTGTGACACTATCTGCAACTCGCAAATTGCAGTGCCGCATTGGATTGTTTACAGCAAGGCATGCTAGTAAGTCATGTTTCTTTTTTATCCGAGAAACTTTCAAATGGCCCAATTGTTTTCCTCGGCAAAACCTGCACGGTCGGGGCGCAGCCACGCAGGCGGCAAGGCGTTGACACCAAGAGGTCCTGTTCCCTTTCCCTCGCTGGCTCTTGTGGTACCCTTGTCTCCGTCGACTGAAAGGAGAATCACTTCAGTGTCGTGCATACTTGAGCCTCCACTGAAGCAAAAATGATTCCATAAGAACCTACTTGCCATTAAAGACCAAAGTTCACTTCTTCACTCTTATTTTCTACCCACCTAATACAGTGGTTTGTTAACAGGAACACCACCGTTAACTAGAAAACTCATTCGTAATGCAAGTCCTCCGTAGTAATGAATCATGTTCAAGGTCTAATTAAACAACAAGCATGGGCACTAAAGACACCCTCCTACATGGGTGAGTATTAGTGGACCCGATTCGGCTAACATTTGCGAGGCCTAGCTTGACAACATAATAAATGACATTGTTTCTGGTCACATTATTTTTTTTAGATGCCTTGGCATTAGTTCTGACCTTGGACTGGTTTGAGCGCACCAATATAATGTTTGCTAACTTCGCCATGGGAACCACGAAGTTCTTTCAAAACTAAATTGCAAGCTTTAAAATAAAATAAAAAAAGTTGTACCGATGCACGAATATAATTATCATTGTCTATGCCCGTACCTGCTGGCACCTGTTTCCAGAAAAATCAACAAATACAAAAGTAATGCACGAATTATACATCGTGAAGAGGCCTGCCGACAACCTGATGAACAGCGTATTGAATGCCAAGAACCCATGAACTGTTAAGTTTTCCGTTCACAGCATGGTTCTCTAAAGGCCCGTTCACACTCTTGCGACCTCTTAAAACTGGGTTCCTTAAAACCTCTTACAACGAGAGGACACACTGGCGCCATCTATTGGATAGCTAGTGTAAACTTGGCGGTCCGGCATATTTACTATTTCTCTTGCGCATTATCCTTTCTTTCTTGGCTCGAAAAACTTTTGTCAACGTTATAAACGAGCCTTTCTTATAGGTATTACGCACGTTTGACCTCGGAAATCCCGGGAAACCTTCGCTCTTGTAAAATGCAGTTCCAGGGTCACCGCATAGATGGCGCAAGAATGCCAGTGTGTTCCCTCGTCCTAAGAACTTTTAAGAAGTTTTAACAGATCTCATCTCTCTCAGTCGTACTCGGTTGCAAGAGTGTGAACGGGCCCTAAGACTCAAGTTTCTGCCAACTGTGTTCATTTTCTTTGAATCTTGGAAAGTGCTTCCAAGATAGCAGTGCCCAAGCATCCTCCCGAAGTTGCTGGTGCATGCTTGGGACACCCTCGAAAGCTTCTGCCGTTGACTTTGGAAACCTGTGGACGCACACATAGTGCGGTTCCATCCTTCGACCTGCCATGCCCTTTTTGACGCGCAGTCGTTTCACGACGTCACCGAGTCCTAAGCGCACAGTGTCGTCGTCCCTGTATGCATCACACATATTTGTTATATCTTTGTTTGATTATTTTTAAATCACGCTATTTTGTTTATTTTTGTTGTAAATGATTTTATTTTCATGTAAACTTCGACTTAGCTGGTCTTGACATGTGGAGTTTCAAAGAAATAAGAAACAAAAATTTTGGTTTCTTTTTACTTATATGAAACAAAAGAGCGCAATAGCAGGCGGGCTTGCCGAGGTACTTGCATGCCTCCTGAACTTGCTACTTCTCCTTGGACCAGTCGTGGGGTGGTTAATACGCTCTCACTTTAAAAGAAAAAAATATCTCGGCCCCTCTGGTTGTCCCATAGCGGTAGACATCTGTGTAACACCACTTTGCTAACTCCGCCTTGTTACAAAGCGTTGAAAGAGACCAACAAAACTCAAAACACTCCAAGTTAAAAAAAAAAAATATCTAGAGTTTTGTATTAACAGACTGATAGCATGTGCACTAGAGTTCTGTCCAGACGGAACGATAGCAGGCCCTGTAGAGTTCCTTACAGTGGGAACGACAACAAGCCTTGTTGGTTCCCGTCCCGAAGGCTGGGCAGAAAGGATTGTTTCTTTTCGTCGAAATTTGACTAACAATACCAACCTCTCGGTCAACTATTTTGTGATGCCAAGGGTGTTTTTTATTCTTGCGATTATTTATGAGGTGGAGCCACAATACCAAGTTAAGACTATGTAAACTCAATTACTAAATTGTTCGCCACAGTCAAGGACAAAACGCCATTGAAAGTTGAGACAGAGAGTGCTCCTTCATTACGACAATGCACCCGGAACCTCAGGTTTTGGATCACAATGGTTGCCATTCCTAAAAAGCTTGCCATTCCTAGAAAAGCTGAAAATGATATGACCCTATTTACTGTATCTTCCTGCCATTGACTACAAACTCTTAAAAAACAAAAACAAAGAAACACCTGCATGGGAGGAGATTTTGGATCGGTATATGGTGAGGTAATAGAGGCCTGCAGATGCGTTGTTTGCAGAGGTTCGACAAACTTTTGTTTCCAGGAAGCAGTGGAAATGCTATAGGATAGCTGGGACAAGTGCATTTGACCTAAAGAACACTACATTAAAAATAACACACGGACATTCGATATTGGCACTCCGGAATTGAATCAAGGGTGGAGCATATGGATGAACTCTCGTCTATGCTGTACGCCGCTTCAGTGGCGAGTTTCTCTTCCGTCTGGACGGCACTTCACTGGTGCCCAGTGATACACGCGAGTAACATGCTTCCTAAAGGGCGTGGAAAATACCATACCACTTGAAATCGCGAGTAAACGGAGTAAACAGTATTCGTGTACTCAGTACTCGATTTTGAAGGGGCCTGGATACTATGCAGATTGACTTCGTCTTGGGCTACGGCACAAAGAAAACATAGCAGTGATGGCGGGAAATAGCAGACGATATATTTTGATCATGAAGAAAGCACTCGAAAAAACAATAATATTAACCGCTTAGATTCTTTTTTTTTTTTCATTGACGTAGCGGTTTTTTTTTTTTTTTTAGAAGGCTCCACCAGCTTTTTTTGCTCCCTTTTGGGCTGTATATTCAGATCAAAATAACTTACTGCTTTCAGTGAGACATCAAAAATTTTCTTTTTATACTAATCATCGCGATTTTGCTGTCAGGGGAGCGGGCAAAAACCCAGCAGAGGCGAAGCGAACGCAGGTCGACGTACGCCGAACGCCGTGCCAGCTCATTGCGTGCATTAGTTCGCAACCTCTAGCTAGAACAACCATTTAGACTAATAGTACTGCACTTCTATAACACCCTCGTTTCCTTGGTCAATTTTGTCACAGCACCGTAGCAAGAGGTGCATTTTTGAGCCTGAACGCCTTCTCGGACAGCGAGGATCGTCATGTACCGTGTTAGCCTCATTGAAAATAGCGAACGGCGACGAAATGGTTTTAAAAAATTTGAGAACTAGTCTCAGTGGCTGTTCTCCAGCTTACAAACAAATGCACGCATTGATCTTGCGAGACGTTTGGCGTACGTCGACCTGCGTTCACTTGACTTCGTCGGGGCGGCTTTTTCGCTCACTCCCTGTGCCATCAAAATCTTAGTTCTTTCGTTATTAGTTGTGTCCGATAAGTAGCCAACAAAAGAAAAGGGTAATTACTGCATGGTACGCAAGCGTGGAGCAATTCACGACGACGACGTGAGCAATGGTCGCGTGGAGACGATGGCAGACGACTGATCCAGAACCCGGCCAAACCAAAACTACCCGTTGAAAGTGTCTTGTCTTGCAAAGATATTACTGATCTAATATTTTATGGCTTTTTATTTTTTTGTGACATCTGGTTTCTATCCAATACTATAATATTTACTAGTCTTTTCGTGCTTTGCTCGTAGTATTTATATTCGCCCACTAATCACTAAATGTAAGTGACAATTTTAGAAATAAAAAATAAAAATTGGGTAGCGTTAGTTGGGTGTGTACGTGTTGATGGCTACTTTGTGGAACAATCTGTTCACAAAATTTATTAGCCATTGAATACCTAGAAAATAAATTAGAAAACGAATACTATGCGCCATGGCGCATAGTATTCGTTTTCTAATTTATTCAACATATTGTATCCAACATATCCATTCAACATATTGTTATAAAAGTGATGTCTTGGGGTTTGTAGCTTCCAGTTGAACACTCCCACTGCATTTTTAGATGAAATGCAGATTTCGGATCAGTATCCCTTTAAGCACACTACATAATGTGCTCTTTCATTATAGGGCACACAGTGCTACCCTCTTTCCCCGAATCACTCTCTTGGCAGCTCCAAGAAAGTAAACATGCCAGCCAATAGACAGAGCCAAGCTAGTTCAAAATCAGCTATGGTCCTTAGAATTTAAAAGAGTGTGATTTTTTTCGGCATTGACTGCTGCCAAGACAGAGGTATACACTCAAAGATGATGTCTGAAAATAATGCTTAAATATTTTAATAGCATGTTCATCACTAAAACAAAACTTCCTAGTTGAAGGAAATAGTGACTGGCAAGTGTTTCTTTTTTTGTTCTTCACCGAATTAAAAAAAGGAGATAGCTACTTGAATGCCAACTGAAGTCACTGTATATTTGTGAGGCTCAACAAACATTAGATGGGTGAATAACCATTGTTAGCCGTGCCTGCTAAAAGTGCAAGCTAAATGCTTTGGATCACGCGTCAGCTGCTGCTCCAGTCAAGGCTACCCGCTTGCGCTTGCACAGCTTTCGCAGTTAGTTCATGCTGAGGCGAGATGAGGAATTGTGCCATTTGCACATTCAAGATAGCAAACCCCACCACATGTCGGCTCCGAGCGGCATGATGATGATACCCAAGAGCTATTTCGCGTATGGTCTATAAAACCTATATAATGCACGATGCTGAACCTGCCAATTGCTGCATAGTTTAGAGCCGGGAAGGTGGACATGCAGCAAGGCACGTACCTGCAATTGCATCCACTTTGGCAGGTGTAATGGGCTTCCTTCCCACGGCTCCATACTTTGTCACGCCTGGAAGGTTGGCCTGTCACACTCCTATTGACCAGGTCCTCGCCCTTGTAGAGGCACCGGGCCAACAGGATCAGCAGCGCGAGTCGAACTTGGCCTTACCTATGGCCCAGTCAAATTTTTCTTCTGGTAGGGAAACCCCGCCTCCGAGGTAACGCTGCAAGTGTAAACATAATCTTAAATAAACAGGTGCTCAAGCAAGTTTTAGTACAGGTATAGTGCCTGGACGTATTCCCCACTGGTGCAATTGCCATCCTGTTCCTCCCATGTATTAAGAGTTGTCCCAAGGAAGCAACAAGGATGTTACGAAACCGAAAGTGCCACGCTGTCGAAAGTCTGCAGTTGGTCTTCAAACCTCTAGTGAATAAGACAAGCAGGCACAAGTGCCGCTGTCGTCATGGCGTCCCAACTTGTGACTGTGAAGTGACTGTGGACTGTCGAGGCACCGAAAAGAATGGTGCGGCAAACACACCGGATGGCTAACCCCGCCTAAAACCCCTTGATGAGTTTGTGCTAGTTTCGTAAGTGGCATCAAAGCGCCTCAGAAGGAGGTTCGTGCAGCACTTGGAAGCAAATGGCAGTGTAGCCCTGAAATGAGAGGCACTTGGAAGTGAGTGGCAGCACAGCACTCACTCGTGGCACGTGTCTATCGCTTTCAGACAATTAAGGCTGGACCGCATGTAAGCGATTTAGCGAGCAACGAGAAAAGCATCGGCGACAGCGACGGAGATTTCTCACTGTCGCTTGTAACGCTGCTCGGTTCTTGAATTACTAGAAAACGTCGCTCATCGCATTGATCGCTTGCTCCTGTCGCTTTCATGCAGTGTGCCTCGTCGTGCAACTGAGCGATAGCAAAAAGGGTCGCCATCGCTTGTCTCGTCGCTCCCTTCAGGGTTGTCGGCGCTTGCAAAAATGTGAAGTGTGAATTTTATGTAGGGCTTTGTCCATGCCGGCTCTCAGACTGCTGGCAGAACTTTGGGTTTCAGTGAAATACGACCACATGATTTCTCACTTTGCTTATGTACTGAGGAGGAAAGCTGAGGAGGAAGTAGTTGAAAAATCAGTTCATGATCTCTTCAAGAAAGTTGTTCGAAACACCTCGTTTCTGTTTTTTGGCTGTCTACAGTGCCGTCCGACGGCACTCCACCCGCGCCTACAAGTGTCGTCCGAAAGAAAGTCGAACAGCACGTGTATCCCTGGGGAGCTCGTTAACCAACTCCCCGCCTGCATTCATGCCGCCTCGCGGCGACAGTATGCGGCTGCTAATTACAAAACTATTGACCTACTTGGCCCCGTTGCACATGCCGCTTCGCAGCGTCCAGCCCCTCTGTCCCATACCAAGCCCCGCTGTCCCCCATGTACCTCCGGAAAGGGATGCCCATACCATTTTGTGAAGCAAAGTTTCATCGACAACATCTGTTTTTATTTTGTTTCCAGTGTTAATGGTAAAAAAGAAATGTCGTAAATATCGCCGAATGCCTCGACGAAACAAAATGTTTGAAGAAAAAGATTTAGAAAAGTAAGCCCACACTGTGGATCGAACCCGGGGCCGCTGCCTATGAGGCGAGCTACGCTACAATTTCCACTAAGCCACACTACAACTTCGAAAAACTCGTTTTGACAATTCGCTTTACACAAGACATTCGGACGGCACTTGAAGGCGTGAGTGGAGTGCCATTGCACGGCACGTGAACGTTCTGCAAGAGTGCAGTCGGACGGTACTCGACACTACATTATATATCATATATATATATATATATATATATATATATATATATATATATATATATATATATATATATATATTATAACTACTCAATGCGCGTTTTTTCCCACAACCTTGACAATAAACTACAGCCAGAGGGCTAGCAAATAAGTGCAACATATACAGCATTTTGTATAAAAAGTCCGTGCCCTAGTCAAAAAAGAACTCTTTATACCCTTCGCAAGCATCGAACTTGAATTCGAACACCCGCAGTGAAAGCAAACGGGGTGCAAATACGAGCGCTAGCACGTAATGGGTACCTTTAGCACTCATGGGTTCCGCGAAACACACTGCCTAGTTAGGTGGTACCAAGCCGCCAACCGATTTGTAGAACCCGTCTTGTCCACCGATCCACGAGATAAAGCTCCCCGATACACTTACGAAGTCCCTTCCCCCCCCCCCCCCCCCCCCCCCCCCCCCCCTCCGGCTTCGGTGGGACCTTCGCCTGTGTGCGTTCCTACAATCTGACTGCTCGCTCAGTGACAGGTCGGTTCCGGGACTTCCTTGGGAAAAGCTCGAAGGTCATCCAATGCGCAAAGCACGTGTGCGACAAGGAGCCGTACACGTTCGTCTTCACGCTTCCTGCAGACACACACAAGGACACGTCAAGAACGCTCCGAAAAGAAAGCACTGAAAACGTAAGACGAATGGGAGAGTACTCACCAAGTAGACTCAAACCCACAGCTGGTTCCATGGGTACGCCGGCATCTGGGACACTTTTTTGTTTTTCGAAGAACGTTCTTCGATATTTTTTCGAAAGCCTAAAGGCCTGAAGCCGCCCGAAAGTTTGCAGCTCGCTTTGTTTTAGATTTTGGTTACGGTGGCGATAGCGATGCGGCGACGTTCGCTGGTTCCGACGACAGTGGTTACGACGAAACTCATTTGACGCAACGTAAATGTTCCTGTTTTAGTCGACATACATTAGTACTTCTAAACGTAAAAAGTTTTGTTTTAACATTTATTTAATTCTTTGTAATGAAGTATGTTGTTGTGTACTAAACTGAAGCCATGCCTGCCTCAGCTTCGTTGTGTACTAAACTGCAGCTTGGCTATGGTGTACTAGAATACCGGGCAGTGTAGCGAGCGCGAGCGGAGGGGAGGCTGTTTCAGCGATGACCGGATCGGTGGCCGCGAGAGGGCGCAACGTGTAGTAGGCGTGCTGCCGGAGTGCGGAGCGCAGCCTGCGGTAGCGCTTGGCTGGCTTGGCGTTCCGCACGGGTTCGATTGTTTCGTATTGTTTGGCTGACTCTTTACGGTACTCTTTATTTCTGCTGTTTCACATAATATTTATCGCACTAATTCGTTGCCAAATGCTTTGCCCGAGACGTGCACCTTCGGATAGGACGCCACAGTACACATCGCGACACTGCTAGCGAGAACACGACATGGCGCCTTTTCGCATTTACTTCGAAAGAGTATTAGCGAGGACGAAATTTTATCCCCTGCATTATAGACCCGAATGAGCTTTTTCCCCAGCAATTAGAACTTTGCTGAGATCCTCTGGTTTCTCATAGAAAAACCGGCGATCGCTTGTTCGCGCTAAAAGTATGTGTTGCGTTCTGAATAGGCGGAAAATCCATCCCCCCCCCCCCCCCCCCCAGCCCCCCTTCGGGAAACGTTCGGGAAGTCTCTTGAAAGCAGTAGTGGATCCAAGGGGGGGAAGGCGACGGGGGCCGCCGCCCCCCCCCCCCCCCCCCCCGCCCCCCGTCTCGGAGGGCAATTTGATATGGGTGGACCCCACCCGAAATAAAACCGACAACCGGCCTGCCAGGTGGTAGAAGGCTCGGTATCAAGGACGAGGGTTCGAAATAGGGTAGGTCGCACCCTAGCAGGCACACTTGTACTCTCAACTTGGAGAGCCACTCCGTCGCTTCAACCGAAACTGAAGTACGCGGCGGCGGTTTCAAAGCACGGTTTGCAGCCAATAAGTCTGCGCAGCGGCGCACATCTAGGGGCCGTCGGCGCAGTGTGGTTCTGCGGCGGGTAAAACAAAAGGCACAACCGGAGTCCTGTTTATGCTACTTTAGAAGAGTATACTAGTTAGTTACGGTTAAAATGACTGTCAAAAAAAAACAACAAAAAAAAACGAAGAAAACCTGCGAAGGAGACATCGAGGCCCGCCAGACTCCGAGCAGGTGCCTCATAGCGGCGCGTATCAAAGATGTGCCGTCCGCCTCCGCGCAAGCAAGGTTCACCGCGTCTCCGCGAGTCGGCTTTGTCTCTTTGCGGTGAAGACGGGTGCGTCCAAAGAAATAAAGCAGTATAGCGGAAAACAAAACGAGGTCTTGTTTCTTTTTAGACGCTCTCGCCCCGTCTTCGCCCATCCCGATCACCTCAAACACCGCCGCCTCCTCTGCGCCTTTGCAAAGCGACACAAACGACGAGCGGTTTGCGTTCAGTGTCAGACGAAGGGACGAGAATACATTTCTTTTACACGTGCCGCTGCGAAGCACTTGCTGGGAAGCTTGTCTCCAGGCTTCCTTTACGTAAAACGAGCCGAGGTGCCCGAGTTGATGTTTCTTGCGGCCGTCTTTGCTCTCCCAGGGGTCGCGTGCCCGTAGTTTGTTTGTCGCGGTCTTTTCTTTTTGTTCTTAATTGAGTCAAAAAGAAAAAAAGGAACATTGAGACAACTTTGCACTGTTTTTGTTTATTTCTTTCTTCGATTTTTTTTTTATATAACGGTTTTTCCCAGTCTTTGCGTGTTGGTCTGTATCTTGCCTCCTAGTCAACTATGGAAGAAAAAGCGCGCGCTTAAAAGAGAGAGAGAGGAGACATTACGGGAGGAAGAAGAAACAGTTGGAAATTAAATGTCACCATAAATGGTGGCGGGCGGCCGTGACTCTGGTCGGGATCGCAAGAGAGTGCGTTTTCTTGTTCCGGAGGGGGCGTCATTTCAGCGAGTCCTTTTCCCTCCAAGCGGAGCAACTCGTCGTGGGACGGGAAAGAAGAGTCATTGTGTGGTCATCGGTCGTCTATGAACTCTGCATGCTCTCCTCGAGCTAACCAGGGAGAGAACACCTACGCGACTGTGAATGAACTGTGCACCCGTGACGCGACTCGTCCCGCTGCCTCTGAATCGTTGATGCCGAAAGGTAAGTACTTTTCCCGGGTTTAAATTGTTTTCAAAGACCCGCTATCGATCCGGGCGCGCGCTTCAGAGCATGCTTCGAAGTGGCAGCGCGAGCTCCCGTAACAGATAGTGTTGCATGAAAACAGTACCCACTAAAACCCTCTGCTGTTGCTAGCCAATTGTGGACATTGCTGCCTTTTAATCTCTGTAGTTGCCGAGTGTGAGCTCATTTCATTTCTTTTTATGAAATGTATGTTTATTATTTAGCCCTTGGGTCTGTCTCACTTAGACTACGAGTCCCAGCGACGGTGTGTGTGTGTGTGTGTGCCTCACATTTAAGGCCGCCACACAGCGCACCGGGTAGGAACTGATCTCTGCGAAGCCAGTTCCGTCCCACTTCCCCGGTGTTGCGTGAAACGTAAAACCAAGAACACGGCGTGCCTCCTATTCACTTGACACGAATTCTCATTGCGGCGCCCTATCAAAGTGTCGATCACACGCATTGCCTTCTTCGCCAGTTTTTGAAGATTTGTAAGATTCCTAATGCTATAGTCGCTTGATTTTCTTCGATTTGATTAGACGCAAAAAGGCGCGTGAAATTTCTGAGGATTTCCGTTTCCCTTCATACCAAGTCGACCCCCCCCCCCTCCCCCCTTCTTGGAGGGCAATTTTACATGGGTGGACCCTCCGGTGCACACGAAAGGATGGGAGAATAGTATCCTTACAAATTCCCCCCCCCCCGTCAACCCCCCCCCCAAAAAAAAAAACAAACAAAAAAAAAACGGAGTTCTGGATCCGCCCCTGCTTGAAAGAGACGTCCCAAACGTGTATAATCCCCTGGATAACGTAGGATAAGCATGCTGATGGCATGATACCTAAACAAATGTCTGATATTGTGACACTATAATTTCGTTGTCACTGTAGTTGTGATCAATGAATTCCGCGGTTGAAGCGCACTATCAGAATGAATTGTTTCAACGTTCGGAAAACCAAAATGGGGCTTACAAAACGGATTATATTGTCTACTTCCGTAGGCTGCATGGTACGCTATAGAGGTGCCGTGCTCTGTCGTCTTTCGCAACTACTTCCACGGGCTTTCGAATAAATTTCTAGCAGTAGCCTTTATCGTATCTGCTGTTACTACTTAGGATGTTCAAACAGGACTGTGCGAATAGTTAGAAAAATGTATCCACTCACCAGCTCTGGAAGTAACCATAGTGGATAAATTCTTATTTATCCACTGAGCACCAGCTATCAATACGTGTGGGCACCAGGGTGCACAGATAAAGTTTTAATTATACACTGGGCGCCAGCGTATAGATGAGATTAATGAGGTGCACCCAAAGATTCCGGAGGCGGTGGTACTTGCTTTTCCCAAAAGCTCGGGTGAGGGGGGCTCTCGAGCTCCCACGGTGTCGGCGCTTATTGCATTTTGTACCTCTACATTCTCCAACGTGAGGTCATGATCTTGATAAGCTTCGACATCTTCAGGATAAATTACTCGGTATCTTGCGCTGGGCCACAAGACCTTTCAATTTTCTTGCGGTAAAAAAAAAAATAGGCCTCTTAGTACCTCCTCATTGAAGAGAGGGAGTGCTGGGACAAAACTCATCTTTTCAAAGCCGTTAGGGAAAAAAAATAATTTGCTGATGTGAGGCCATAACCTTCAACGTTACATTTTCACAGTCACTTCTCCAAGCCTTTCTAATGCAGTCAGCGTGCACAGGAACCTTCGGTGTGTCGAAACCAGTGTCTATATAACCGATTTAGCAGATACTTTACAAAGTGCGAAAAGTCCGAAAAAAAATGTAGAGGACGACGTCATGACTGCCTGCATTACATGAAGCTGAGTCTCCCTGTCACTCCTTTTAATGTTGCGGGACCAGGACTCACGCCGATCGAACTCGAGACGGGCACGAAAAAGGGAACGGGCTTCTTTGCAGGACCGGATAGCCACCGTGGCAACCCGGCACGGGCCCCAGGAATTGAAATTAGGGGGGGGGGGGGTTCGGGGGGCATTGAGAATATAAGAGTCGTTGCGAATTAAGGGGGGGGCCTTCGGAAAAACAAAGGGGGTTGTACACCCCCGTAGGGGGGTGTAGGGAAATCACTGCCCCGGCACAAAACACGTCCTGTCTCTCTTGTCCCGCCTTTTTTCCGTCATTGCACGCCTTGCCTACATGCCACTGAACTGCACCGATCGCAATCCATTTCACTCAACCATAAAAAAAAAACAGTGCAGCAAAACAAAGCGACGACGCGAACCACGCGGTCACAAGCAGTACGAAAACACGGCAATCCGAGCGGGAAGGAGCACGCCTGTTACCCCCAGCGCCCCCTGGCGTCCTTGCGCGCCGTCATCGCTGCGCCGACCTCCTCCCTCCGTCGCTTCTCGGCGCAGACTATACGCTGCCCAGTTCTAGTACACCATAGCTTGGCCTGGCTCAGCCTTCGTTTTATTTCAACATGGCGGTGACGAACCTTTGCTTCACGTCGTGCTCAACCTATTTTCTATGCATTGGTTGTCCTGTTATCCACCTCCTGCAATCCATATCAGCCGCAAGCATGCTGTCTAAGTATTGCGTGGCCGCCGGAAGGAATATCCAGTCTTCTCGGAAGCAAGGCTGCAACTAGGGCTGCTCGGATCGTGGCTTGGACGTCGTCGGCTCCCACGAACCGCGTCCGCGAGCCTCAAGTCGTTTGCTTGGTCCCTTTACGTTTCCGGCAATGAATCCCCCAGCCTTGGCCTCATCCCTACTGGACCTAGCTGGTGAAAAACAATCTATGACAACGCGGCGTCTTTGGAATGCGATTACTACGATCAGTGGTTCTTAAAACCTCAGTGGCCCCCCTTCAATTGTGAGCGGTGTGTGTGTGTGTGTAGGCGTTGTAAAGAGAGCTCTTCGGTGTGAACGCTCTTACCTTCACAGTGTGCAAACTCTTCGAATGGTTATTCAACGGGCGGCACTGCGAGACGCGAGCCTTCGGCATTGCTTCAACTCGCAGTGTGGTTCTCAAAATGGGCACATATACTCCTGTTCGTACATAGCGTGCAAAGCTGTCAAAGGTACTGAAGTGATGCGCATGAAAATACAGAAAAACAAAAATGTGTTCCTCCGCGCGTTTCGTGGACGAGTAGTACAAGGCGCTGCTGTGGCGACACCGACGTCTCGGCGGCAGTGGTTCGAACCCACTAGACACGCATTTTATTTTTTTGCCGTACTTTTTGTGCAAGATTGTGCGAATTGCCGAACTGCATATTTCAATTCCTCCATTCTTCTTGATTTTTATTTATAAGTCGCCGAGAGGCCACATTTCTACCACCTGCCCTGCAGCTTTGCAAGTGTTATATGCCTCCAACACCAAGTTATATTTTTCTTTCGTGCAACGTGGAATGAGGAATCGCACTGATAGCAGCCTTGTCCCAAAATTTATAATAGGACGTTAATCGAGAATAGTTGTGGCCTGTACAGTTTATTTTGAAATAGCTGTCAGGGGTAGGAAGCCCCCTCTCGGTGTACTTGCGGTGCACATCACGCGAAATGCATTGTGTGTGAATTCGGCATGCTTGACGGTCCCCATGCTCAAAACTTCTACATTGCGAGGTCTTCGCTTCGGGGATGACACCTTGCCAGATAGACACTGCGCCTTGTACTTCGCGACAGTACGGGCGCACACTCCGGTGTCGTTACTGACCGTCTCCAGAACTTCATGACCGACTTCTCCGGGAAACGCGTTCTTGCACTCGCGTACACATTGGCGATCACCTGCTTGCACTCTTTCAAGGTCTTCGCACAACGAATCTTCGAAAATATCCGAGCAGGAGAGGCACTTGAGCTTGCTGCGTAAGACGCCATCTTTTCAAAACCAGCCAGTGCCACACAACCCGAAAACCCGCAGCGGCTGCCGCACGGACGAAAACGAAAGCAATTTAAAGCAGTTTACATTATCTTTTCCTTGTTATTGAAAAACATTTGTGCTTCGTTAAAATCATAACGCCACTATCAGTTACTAGCTCCAAGGAAGCACATTTTTTGAATTTTTTTTAAATGTTTTTGCAGGGGATGCACTATTTTATGAGATGAACGTAGACACAGTCGGCGATGCAAACCGGTGCGCTAGATTCAAATGCGTTGCACGCTATGTATTGTGGGATTTCCCTTGCTGCTACCCGTCTCGAGGAATGACAGAGCACACCGGTTCAACAACACGTAAACATTTAATGACCGCTATCGCCTGCGGCGCGATCCCAACTCCTCCGCGCATACGCTGCGACGGCCCTTTATCAGCGGCGGAGCGCCGCTCGCGTGGCCAGTTGCCCTTGGCCCCCTCGTGGTCAAGATGACCACTCATGATCGTCGTAGGGGCAACCTGGGCCAACCGCTTGGAATCTCCAGGTTGCCCACACATCTCCCCCCTTCCAAAAACGAAAACCGCGGACGTCTTAGATGGTCTTGGGGGGCCTTCCTTCTGGGTCAGCCAGGGTCTTCTCAGATGGGCGAGCACGGGTCCGACGTCAGTACTTCTGGACTGTACCGATGCGGCTGGTGGGGGGGGGGGGATCTGATGATGGGAGCTGCGTCGCCGCTCTCTGGCACGAGGAACTAGAAATTAAAAACAACATGAGGCCATGGCGCGGTAGGAATAAGTGGCCGCGCACACGAGAGATGCCTGCCCCACTGTGCATACGGGAGCGCGGCTACTTTCTCTTCTCCCCCCCCAAAACACTGAAGAGGGAATGAACATAATGCACTTAGAGCTCGTGCTACTCCTGGTCATCTTCACCGCCGTCTCAAGTTGTACCGCGGCAGAGACGGTGTGGAATCTTCCGAGAGGTGGTCCGGATAGTCGCCATCTGGAACCGGCTAGCTCAGTCGGTAGAGCACGAGACTCTTAATCTCGGGGTCGTGGGTTCGGGCCCCACGTTGGGCGCCAGTGTGGGATTTCCCTTGCTGCTACCCGTCTTGAGGAATGACAGAGCACACCGGTTCAACAACACGTAAACATTTAATGACCGCTATCGCCTGCGGCGCGATCCCAACTCCTCCGCGCATACGCTGCGACGGCCCTTTATCAGCGGCGGAGCGCCGCTCGCGTGGCCAGTTGCCCTTGGCCCCCTCGTGGTCAAGATGACCACTCATGATCGTCGTAGGGGCAACCTGGGCCAACCGCTTGGAATCTCCAGGTTGCCCACAGTATGAAACGGAGTATAGTCTTGAATAAGCTGCTGCACCTTCACTTACTCCCAGAGACGCACCCCACGACAGTTCTAGAAATATTTAAAATGCAGATGCAGGATTCGGTTTAGAATAATACGCACGACGCGAAACTTGTTGGATCTCGTATAAAACGATTTCTTAAAACGAGTACTCGCAGGTGTAGCTATGTGGAAAGATTCCCGCTTTATTCGGAGCGAACCCAGGTTCGATGCAAAAAAATAAACATACATGTTTTTTTTGTTGTTTTTTTTTGTTTTTTTTACAATTATTATTTAGAAAAATGAATGCCGACGAAACTTTGCGTATACTTTTTTTTCTTTCCTTTTTAATTTTTTTTGCACAATTATTATTGAAAAAAAAATGTTGTCGACGAAGCTTTGAACTAAATGTATGGGACTCGCTTTCTAGAGGTGCATAGGTAAACGGCGGGGCTTGGGTTGCCGGCTGGACGCCGCGAAGCAGCGTTTACGGGGAGTGGGGGGGTTAATCTGTGTGTAATGAGCAGCCACAGACTGTCAGAGACTGTTGGCCCAGACTTTATCCGACTTGGCCTTTTAGGCGGATTCCTCAAACTCTGGGCTGGGCTAACCGGAAACTGTTTGCTAGGGCTTTATCCGACTTGCCTTTTAGACTAATTCCTCATAATTGATTACTGTAAACAACTGAATTTTCGCAAGGACCTAATTTTCGCGAATTTCGCGAATCGTCTAAAAACGCATAAAATACATCCTGCGAACAATTCGGGCAATATGTGAACGCTACGAAAGCTACACTAGATTCGCGAAAATTAGAACTCGCGAATAATTTCAAATTTTCAGCTTTGGCCCGATTCGCGAAAATTTGAGCCCGCGAAAATTATGTCGTTTACAGTATATTTCTTGCAGGCAATTCGCGAAGATTACAAATTCGGACATACTTTTTTTTTGTGTTGCTAAATCTTGCCTGAACTTTTAATTACATTTCGTGAATGTCGAGTAGTACCCAGTTTGCTAAACATTGTGCCTCTGGCATCTGTTTTTTTTCGGTAGGGCAAGTGCTACTGACCTGTGACTCCCGTTGAGAAGGGGAAGAGTCAAAACAGAGTCACACGAATCATTGACTCTCTAAGAGAGTCGTGAAGTGTCAAAGCGACTCCCTTTGGACTCCTTTTTTTTTTTAAGAGTGTATGGACGAACATATGAGATCAGATTTCGCTCCTAAATAAATATCGCTCAAAATTCGAACGTACGGCGTAAATAAATATACGTATTTAGTAATCAGTAGACTAGTTTTACTACGCGTTCTACGCATGTATGACGCCGCCATCAAGGTGCATTCACACTGGCGTTCGAGACGGATCCGCAAAGGATATCCCCTTGCTTTCATCATCAAACGCGCGTAAAATTTTAATATATTTTTATACAATTGCGTTCGCAACCGCTTTGCGAACGCGATTCAACCGCCAGTGTGAATGTGTTGTAACTGTAGTTCAAGGTGGCAGGGGTCCCTGCGGGAAATAGTGCGTGTCGTCTCTTGCTTTGCTCCCACAGGCCCGGAGCGTGGATGTCGCGAGTGCAGAGAGACTGCAGTCACAACGATACATGCCGGCTCCGGTTGTGCAACGAAACTGGTTTGTGATATAAATTTATTGTCAATGCTTCAAGTTATATTTGTCTTTTGTAGACAGAAGATTTATTGGTGAATCCTAGAGCATGAAGTACATGAGCGGTGCAAGAGGGCCTGCGCTGCGCTCGGCGCTTGCCGCTAGGCGCTCCACTGGTGCTCCGCGGGGATTTATCTGTCCCTGCCAGAACCAAGTGCCGCCGCAATGCGCAGTAGTGACGCGGGGACGCCGTCACCGTTTGCTCTGATACTGACGCGCGGCGCCCGTTTTCATCACTCATGTGTCCCCTGCTTTAGAGAATGCGTTAGCATAACCCTTGGGAAACACCACACACGTCTTCCTTTGAGAAGTGAAAGCGTTGACCTTATCACTTTACTGCTTTGGCTTTGTCTTTGGCATCCTCTATTTCTTTCCTAGCGCTTCTTGGCTCCGTTACCCGGTCTGAGCTAGTGTTTGTTTTTTCAAAAGGTGAACGTGTGTGGCGTTTCCTAATGGTCATGCTAAGGCATTCCCTAATGGTACTCCAATGAATCTTACTTCATTTTTTGAAGCACAAACGAAGGCATACGCGATTCGCAGACCTGCAAGTTTGGACTCGCCCGTCCGCGCGCATCGGCTTGCGCCCCGTAGCTACAGTGTAATAGAACAGGGGGTAGTGTTGGGACCGGAGCAACTCGCGTGACGCGTTTGGTATGGATCGCGGTAGGTGTCGACACCGGCGCATCGGCAGTATTAGGTCAGTATGGTGGTGGTCGTGCGTGTGCACCCGCACATCTGGACTGCAACGACTTTCTGCCCTGTCGACAGCAGCCACACGATTGTTGTCTACACGCGCAGCCACACAACTTCCCATGGCCGAGTCGCACCAGTACAAAGAATTCTGCACTCTAAAAAAGTGTATTCTTACACCCTTTGTCCCATATTGGCGACGTGCGCGATCGAAAGCGTCGCGGTGGTCGGCTTTCCATGATTGGCCAATTGCTGACTATGACGTCAGCAAAGGAGTTCTCATGGTCGGAAATAAGAGGAACGTGTGGACTTCAATTTTGACGGTGTTGACAGTGTTAGTCTAAGAATACTACGATTTCAAACTTCCGCCATGCTAATTACAAACACCATCGAACTTGCTGTTCACAATGTAATGACGTCACGAAAGGTAACCATACGAGGGCGCCACCGAAACGTCTCGGCGCTAATAATACACCCCAAAACTTCAGTTCGGCGTACAGCACACTGACGTCGATCTGGCGGTACTAACTTTCACGACAGGCTTGATAGCCGTGTGGTACAACTTATTAGAATAGCTAATGTACGTGTTACTGACTACAAAAAACAACAACAACAACAATCGTTTTTTTTTTGTCTTATTGAAAAACCTGTGTTTTCTTTCTGTGGTCTTTGATACGTATTTTAGCTATTTATTAAGTTATATAATACCGTTTTCAAGCCCCTCGTAAAATTTGGGGGCGTCTGTTCGACTATAGTGCGCTGTACGTCGAACTAAAGTTTTGAGGTGCATTATGTGCAGTCTTCGGTAAGTTACATTTAAAAAGTAATTCGTTACAGTTACAGTTACTTTCAGAAAAAAACTAGGGAAGTTACCGTTATATTTACCATGACAAAAGTGTAACTCGTTACAGTTAGTTACTTTTCAGTTACTTTTTTATAACACAAAAAATTTAGAAAAAAACTAGAAAAAAACCCTCAACATGTTTGATTGCATACAATTAAAAAGTGAGCTTTTTTTGTCCACATTGTAAGTTACCAGCAGTTGCTTATCGAAAGTATTGTCTGAAAGTTTCCTTCGTGTCATGGCGAACACGTCCCTGCCTTTGCTGAAGAGGCGCTGAACTGGCGCCCTGGAAAAAATTGCACGGGGGCAAACGCGGACCCAATACAAATGCCCTATCCTTGGTAGCACTAGCACACTGCTGGCTCGTTGACGGCTGCGCTGGGTGTTGAAGGGTTCAGTGCTACTGCTCACCCGAAAGAAGGACCAACGAAGCAAAACTTAGAAAACACATCTTTACTTCACGCTTGCGGTGGACCAACTGACTCCCGAGCCCCGAGCCTGGAGCGTGGCTCGCGCGCACGTAGCGCGCCGGGCGCCCAGCGCGAGTTTTCTTTCTGTTCACGACGATGGGCCGCAAACACCACAAACTTACCCCCACCCCCCTCCCCCGAGTTTGTTGGAGTTAGTGGGGTGGTTAGAAGGGTTCTTCGTCGACGTCAATGTTAATTGCGATATCGGCCGGCGAGGGGGGGCGGAGGAGGGCGGGTCTTAGGCGCCGGACGACCGCCAGGGCCCGCTGAAGGTTGTGTTCGTCGATGGCCGCGAGGCGCAAGACGGCTGCCCTGGCGGCGGCGGCCGACTCCCGGGCACGGTGGAGAGCGCCGGCCTGGTGGGTGCCCCTGTGTATCTCGGGCACCCAACAAAGGGGGCACAGGAGCCGGCGCTCCTCATCATTGTAGAACTGCACCGGGTCGTTGGGATGGCGGTCGGTAAGAGTGTTTCCCCGAAACGGCTCCGGGACTTCGGCCGGGGGGCCCGTGGTGAGGGGCCGGGGCTGGACCTCCCAGGGCAGGTTCGAGGTCCATGAGATGGCTAGGCCGTGGGGGCCCAGCACGGCCCAGGTTGCGGAGTTGCCCCGGCGTCGGTAGAAGGGCCGGCGGCGATGTTGTCCCGGAGCCGGAGGGCGACGGCCATGGTGTTCCCAGGGTTTTGGTGGTGGTGGGGAAGCTGAGCGCCTCCGTCTGTGGTAGCGAGCCATCTTGGAGAGCAGAGGAAAAAAAAAAGGAACCCGTGAGTGGTCTTCTACAAGGGTTTCTTCTACGACAAAGCGTTCATAACGTTGGGCGCGGCAATAGACAAGTTAAATTTGCGAGGACGCTATCCGCGTCTATGCGTCCACCGCACAAAACCACGCGCAAATTCAGTCGGGAGAGTACTAGTTCTCGCTCAAGCCTATTGCAACGCGCATCTTCTTAGATCTTCGTCTTCGTCTTCGTCACCAACATCAGGTATAGTCCTCGCAGAATTAAGTATAACCCGGATCGGCATCACTCTCCACCTGCGAGAGACGTTCGTCATCCGATTCATAATACTGTTTGAGGTTGGTGACATGAACAGGTCCGGCGAGTCGACCAGGCTCACAATGAACAAGCGTGTACGTAAGGCGTGAGGCCTTGTCTCGCACTCCATACGGACCATCCCACCGGTTCGCCAGGGAAGCTGTGAAACCTCTGGAGGCGTCACTAAGTGGGTGTGTCCGTCGGAGTACAAGGTCTCCAACTTCGAATTGCACGTCCCGGTGGCCACGATTGTACTGCTCAGCCTGCTGAAGCCGTGCGGCGTCCAAGCTCTCCCGGGCATCACGAACGATGTCCCTGAGTCTGCGTCGTAGGCTTCCTGCAAACTGACCGTATGAGCGAGCAGCGCCAGAGTTGTTGGTCGTGCAAGTGTTTTCCAGTGGGAAAGTCAGCTCTTTTCCGAAATTGAGGCAAGCTGGCGTAAAACCAGTGGACCGGTTAACGGTTGTGCGCGTTGCGAACGCGACCTCTGGGAGCTTTGCGTCCCAGTCAGGGTGACGTTCAGTGTGAGCTATTAACATCGATTTCAGGTTTCGGCTCACCCGCTCTGTGATGTTAGCTTGTGGGTGATAAGGAGACGTCCGCTTTTGTTGAATGCCCAATGCGGCACATGAGTCTCGGAACACTTTGCTGGCAAAATATGTAGCGTTGTCGCTAATCAATTTCGGCGGAAATCCGAAGCGTGTGAACGTGTCTATCAGACAAGACCAGATTTTCTTGGACGTCAGTGATCGCAATGCAAATAGCTCCACCCACTTGCTAAAGTGATCGGTGACAACCAACAAGTACTGGGTGCTACGCGGACTGCGTGGGAAAGGGCCCATTACGTCGACAGCAACGCATTCCCATGGGGATCGACTCACGACTGGCTGCATGAGACCAGGAGGCTGACCGCCGCGCTGTTTGGCTTTTTGACAAACCGGGCATGAACGTGCGTACCTCAGCACGTCCTGACGAATTCCTGGCCAAGTTGCAGTACGGCTTAACATTTCAAAAGTCTTGCAGCCACTACTGTGACCAGCCAGAGCAGAGTCATGGTAGTATTTAATAAATGACGTGCGAAGTCGGCGAGGTATCACGGCTTGAGATGGAGTGTCCGTAGAGCCACCCTCATCGTCGTCGATCTGAGGTATATACCGGAGGAGCAGACCGTCTTCGGCCAGCAAGTACGAGTCGAAACCCATGTCAGCGTCTCTGTTGCCACGTCGGTCACGTGAAGATAACCACTCAGAGACCCTGCGACAAAGTCCATCGTTCTGCTGTGCTGCACGAAGCTCATTTCGGCTAATCAAAGTACCCCAGCGCGAGCGAGCATCTATCACAGCCACAACATTGGCATTCTCGTGCACGTGCTCTTCGCCGAGCGGAGCGCGCGACAAAGCGTCTGCGACTTTGTTTTCTGAACCTGGCTTGTGCACAATTGTGTAATCATATTTTTGAAGCGTAAGTGCCCAGCGTGCTAATCGTCCTGCCGGTTTTTCCAGTAGCTGAAGCCAAGACAAGGCGGCATTGTCCGACTGGATCACAAAGCGCGCGCCATCAAGATACATGTTGAATTTCTGCAGGGCGAATATGATGGCTAGGCATTCAAGCTCGCAAACATTGTAATTTCTTTGAGCTGCTGTCAACGTATGGCTAGCAAACGTTACGGGTCGTAAGACACCATCAATGTCTTGAAGCACCACAGCACCTAAACCGTAGCCGCTCGCATCGGTTTGCAGTACAAACGGGCGGTTGAGGTCTGGGAGCTTCAAGGATGCTGTTTCAGCAATAGCTTTGGACAGTTGAAGGAAAGCATTTTGCTGTGCCTCCGTCCAACGCCACCTGACGCCCTTGCGCAGCAGTTCGTTCAGAGGCCGCGTTATCTCTGCACAGTGAGGAATAAACTGGCGGTAAAATCCAACCATTCCCAGAAATCGCTGCAAACTCTTTGCATCATGGGGGGAAGGAAATTCAGTTATGGCTTTCAGCTTGTCCTCGTTAAGGCGAAGCGCTCCACCGTCGATTACAAAACCGAGCAGGTTAATCTTGGATGTTGCCAGTTGCATTTTTCCCAGGTGAACTGTCAAACCACCCAAGTAACATTGATATGTTGTAGATATGTTGCGAGAATGTTCCGAATGTTGTGGGAGTGTTAGGGGATTTTGCGCAACGGTCGCCAATATGTTTCTGAGGCAACATTGATCGGCACGACAAAGGCGCAGCGTTAGGCTACTGTTTCGAACCCAATGCTGTCTGGGGAACTGTGTATTAATAGTCGGGAAAAGGTTGAAGGTACAACGTTGGCTAGGCGGCATAATTTAAATGTTGCGCAACTGCAGCGCGCGACATGTTGCTTAAGCAACGTTGTATCAGTGTAGTACAGATGCGAAAATCGCAACGTTGGGTAGTGAACTGTTACCAATCTGTTTCTGACGCAACATTGATCGGCACGACAAAGGCACAGCGTTAGGCTACTGTTTCGAACACCATGCTGCCTGGGGAACTGTGTATTAACAGTCGGGAAAAGGTTGCAGGTACAACGTTTGCTAGGCGGCATAATTTAAATGTTGCGCAAATGCAGCGCGCGACATGTTGCTTAAGCAACGTTGTATCAGTGTAGTACAAGATGCAAAAATCGCAACGTTGTGTAGTGAACTGTTTCCAATCTGTTTCTGAGGCAACATTGATCGGCACGACAAAGGCGCAGCGTTAGGCTACTGTTTCGAAACCCATGCTGCCTGGGGAACTGTGTATTAACAGTCGGGAAAAGGTTGAAGGTACAACGTTTGCTAGGCGGCATAATTTAAATGTTGCGCAACTGCAGCGCGCGACATGTTGCTTAAGCAACGTTGTATCAGTGTAGTACAGAGGCAAAAATCGCAACGTTGTGTAGTGAACTGTTTCCAATCTGTTTCTGAGGCAACATTGATCGGCACGACAAAGGCGCAGCGTTAGGCTACTGTTTCGAACCCCATGCTGCCTGGGGAACTGTGTATTAACAGTCGGGAAAAGGTTGAAGGTACAACATTTGCTAGGCGGCATAATTTAAATGTTGCGCAACTGCAGCGCGCGACATGTTGCTTAAGCAACATTGTATCAGTGTAGTACAGAGGCAAAAATCGCAACGTTGTGTAGTGAACTGTTTCCAATCTGTTTCTGAGGCAACATTGATCGGCACGACAAAGGCACAGCGTTAGGCTACCGTTTCGAATTCCATGCTGCCTAGGAAGCCATGTGCTAAAAGTCGACAAAAGTTTGTAGGTACAACGTTTGCTAGGCGGCATAATTTATATGTTGCGCGACTGCAGCGCGCGACATGTTTCTCATACAACGTGGTAGTACTGTTGTACAGACCCATACATCGCAACGTTGTGTAGTGAACTGTCTCCAATTTGTTCCTGACGCAAAATTGATCGACACGACAAAGACACAGCTTAAACCGCTCCTTCACACTGGCGTTCGAAACGCAAATGCTTAGCGGATCCGCCCGTTTTCGTCATCGAATCGCAAGCAATTCCACACAATCTTTAAGCAAACGCGTCCGCAAACGCGACTCAACCGCCGGTGTGAATGGGCCGACACTGCTTCGAGCTCCATGTTGCCTAGGAAACCATGTAACAACGTTACTAAAACCACTCTGTTAGGATGCGCCCAGGTCAGGACGCGCTACCTGAAATCCCCGCTGAGACAAGGTTGTATAAAAACAGTATTAATTGTGCCGCAAAACCTTGAAGCTAAAGATATTAGAAAATATCACGCGCACGTCATTTTGTAGTAAACTCAAATAGAATTTACGACAAAAATTGCTTTTTCCGTTTGTTCTTACGCAAAAACATGCTTTCTGCAAGCTCAAGGTGACCACAGTAAAAAAAAAAGAAGAAGAAAAAAAGATTAAGAATGGCGCTGTTGTCGTATTTAGCTCGGTCTCGGTGGATGCCAGAGGCCCAGGTTTCAGCGGTGACTTTCCCATCTGAGTGTTTTAACAACGTTGCCGTGTACTAAAAGTCGGAAAATGGCTGAAGGTACAACGTTCGCTAGCCCATTCGCTACCAAAGCTGGCGCACCCCCGTTCGCGCCTGCAGAGACCTAATTGCCAAAGCCGGCGAGTCGCCGGGCTGTACACTTTTGTGGTTTTAAATTTAACAAATGGATGGCGCGCTATAACTACTAGGGATGTCGCGAACCACCCTAGGTTCGATTTCGAAAGGTTTCGATATTTGCAAAGCGAACTGAGTTTCGATTTCGAAAAATTTCGATATTTTCGTACCGACCGAGGTTCGAATTCGAAAAATTCGCAACTTCCGATCACAGTAGAGTTTCGAATTCGAAAAGTTCGAAGCTTTCACGGTTTCTAAAATTTCGGGTTCGAATATTTCGAATATTTTTTTACTTGAGGTTCGATCAATTCGAAGATTTCGAATTTCTTTCTGCGTAAAGTTCGAAAAGTTCGAAAGTTTCGATTCTCTTTTAACGCTGAATTCGAAAAAAAAAATCTTCGAAGATTTTGAATTTTTTTCAAGTCCAAGTTTTCAAAGTTCGAAGTCCAGTGTTCAAGTTCCTCCACAGTTTCAGTTTCAAATAACGTATTCACGACTCACTGGTTTCCACGAAATCAGTTTTAGAAAAGTTAGGGTGTGATACCTAGGCTCTGCGAAGTTGGTCAGGCCATTAAATGAGACGACAAGTGTCCCGGATGTGCTGGAATATTTGCCAGTGCAGAGTGACGTGTGACCATAGATCAGTAATTGTGACCGCCAGCCCGGGATGGTCATTAACGTGCATCACGCAGTAGTAATCACACGAACACACTGTTTTACGATACTCATCCAGTTCGAAATGGCCAGGGGCGGGCAGGAGGTTGAGGCTCAGAAAAACCTTGAAGCGACCTGGCAAACTACCTCCCCACCCCAGGCACGCTGGTAGTAATCCGATCGAACGCCGCCCGAGTGACGCTGGCATATAGTAAGTTAAGTTTGTAATTGTCCTGGAGGTTTATTTTCTGGGACGGAGGAATCGCCTCGCAAAAAGCACAGAAGCCGACACAACTCGAGGTCCAGGAGCGTTCTACCATACAAGTGGCGTCGGAAAAGGAAAAACGGGGGAGGGTAGAGGGGAGGGGGGGCTCAGCCCCCCTTCCCCCTTCTAGATATTTCGGACTGTTAAAGAAAACAACAGGGGGAAAGAGGGCGTGGTCGAGCTTATTTTAATCTGAAATTATTTATGCCTCTTCACTGCATAAACGATCGCATAGATGGTCATTGTTAGAAACACGTTGTCAGAAGGCACTACTCGTCACATGCTTAGTGGTTCGGAAGTTCAAAGCTATGTCTTTACGACCTAAATAACTGTGCCAATAGTAAAAAAAAAAAAAAAAATTAATAAATGCGGGGATAAAAAGCTGGAGAAAGAAAAAAACTATCTAGAACTCGCCAGATGTGTTGTATTCTTGCATATTCAGAGGTTCATAACTTCGAAACAACTTTCTCCTACAAAAATGTGTACAGGCTAAAAGAAACACGTCCCAGGAACGTGAAGCGAAAAAAAAATAATGTTTTCTTTTAATGACTTGAACAATATTAGAAATCTTCTCCCATGAGGTAATTTATTCCTTAAGGTGAAAAAACAATAAATACATTATTTTGTATTCTGCAGATGGCAATGATATGTACTGTCTGTGGTGTTAATTTAAATGTGATACCTCAAACGACTTAGACGAAAATAAATACCAAGTTTAGGGCATAATTTCATGTAGATACATGCTTAGACATTTCTTCCAAACTCACCTTGAATAACAAAAGTGATATCTTAAGGACTTATCTAGGCTATACATAGATCATTCTTAAAAAGTTTAACATCTCTACCATAAATAGCTTCGGCTACATCGCGCTTCAAATCTGGCATAAACGATAATCGTCAAAAATCCGTCGTCCTTCCTCGCTCCTTCGGGAATTTATTTCTTTAAAACTAAGCATGCCAGAACATTGAAATAAACGGCATTGTCTTTCGTAAAAAACGGAACACCGCATGTAAAAGTTCGAGAAAAAAAACATTAGGAATGTTCCTCACTATTTGAATTCAAATGAAACCGTCCGCCGGTCTTTCGAAGTTCGACGAACGTTGAACTTTTACCCTAAAAGTTCGAAGTTCGTCAAACTTCTGACTTTTCAGGATTCGAAAGTTCGAAACTTTTCGAATTCTATTGATAAATAAGTTCGAAAGTTCGAAAAGGATCGAATTTTAGCATCGAACTTCTTAGTTTAACAAGTTCGAAAATTCGACTTACGTCGAATTTTACGATATAGAAAATTCGAAAATGCGAAATCTTTTGAACCTTCCAAATCGCTTGATTCGACCATCGAAACTTCGATTCGAAAAAAGTTCGCGGCATCCCTAATAACTACTTACAATTGCAGAGTTTGGATATATTACCACCGCACGAGTTATGGGTCTTTTCTTCTAGTTCGTGCACGTTTACCGTCGCGACATGGGGGAGAACGCCACAGCCAAAAATATCTCGATGTCTATCACCCATTTCGCCACTCCCGCAAATTATGAATGTGGTAGGTTGGTCCAGTGGCTTAGCGCTCACTTTTTGAAAGGAACCGAAAATAGAAATGGACCAGTACAAGGTGAGATATGCAAGACACTTGAAGAGAGCCTGTGGTAATGAAAATGGACTGCTCTAATCTGGTAAGTCGAGTCAGTCAGTTCACAATTTTTCATACACTTTTGAAAGAATCCAGAAAAACAAGAACCAGGACAAGCCGAGTGACGCAAGGCGCCTCGTATCCTTCAGATTGACCCGGTTTTTTATGCCCTTTCGGAGCACAGTGTTCGGTTTCTAAACGCTGTTTTTATTTTTGCACGAAAATAAGACAAAAATACGTAATACTTTTTCCCACCAGTGCAATGCAATATAGACTTCTATTTCCAGCAATCTGCTTTCCGCCATGCTTCCATCATGACAGGGGATCTGTCGGCGGCTTTGCGACTGATTTGGGAGAACCGGGGGGACCTCGTGATGTCGCGGTGTATATGTGTTGACAGGAAACCTGTCGGCAACTTTGAACTGACGCCGTCTGAGCTTATCGTTGGCTGTAATGTACGGGGGCCTAGGGAAAGGAAGAGGGAAGGGGCTAGGGCTTTTGGGAAAAGGAAGAAAAAAGAGGGGGACAAAGGGTAGCGAGTGACATATAAGTTTGTCCTGTGAATAATCGTCACCATGGTAAACTGCGCTGTTTTCGTCGACCATTTTGTCACACTCGCCGGTCGTGCGCGCGCTCTACGCCGCTAATCCTCGTTAGGGCCAGGGAGCGCCCACCGCTCTCGTTCAACGGCGAGTCTCCGGCATCCGATGCCGGTCTGATGCGTTTCATTTTGTCGCGGGAACTCGTGTTTCGTTAAAAGCAACGCACACTTCCTGCTCGCAACTTCAAAATATGAAACACCCAAATAAAGAGAGCGACGGCCATCACGACCATCATCCCGCTCAGCCTCCGACTCCTCTCATGAACGGAAACGGAAGTGGTCTCACTGTGTTGCCGCTGTTTCGAGACTACAGAAACTCAACGTTGTTTACGTTTAGCGAAATAAGAAGTAGAAAAAAGTGGTGGTGGCAGAGGATCTCGGAAAGGGTAACAAGAAGTTGGCGCCACCTTAAAGCGGAGAAAAAACATGTAGGCACCCTATAGGCTAACTCGTCTCAGCTCAAGGCTGTATAACATACAAAGCAAGCCAATTTTTTTTCTTCGTTTGAGACTTCGTCTGTTTTGTTCTGTGTTTTATCTTTCGTCCGTATCCCCAGTCTCTAGTTTACAACCATGCTCAATTGATTTCTCACGTACGTAGATCGGGAAATCAGGAAGCGACTGAATGATTCCGCGCCGGGCTGCTGGCCGTACCGTTATGTAAATGACTACCTAATCATGCATGAAGAGCAGACAGACCCTGAGACTATCCTGGAGGCCTTATCGTCGGGCCCCGCAGGCCTTGTCTTTAAAAGGGAGGACCCCTCCGACGGAACTCTCCAATTCTTAGACCTTCGTTTGGCGATCCATTCCGGGGGAATCTGCTGGGAGTTTAGGCAAAGGACGGAAGAAGCCAGTTCCGCATTTCGCTAGCGCTCAATCCAAGACCGTTAATTAAACCAGGGCTCGTCAAGTCCCTTATGACGTCAGCGCGTTCTAGATCCTGCCCCCGTTACGCGGAGCTATAGTGTCCGGCTGCAGACGCGGAGGTTGAGGAAGGCCGACTTTCCCGACGACCTGCTGGACAACTCGCTCAATAGGCTAATTTTCGCCCCTTCTACTCCGACACCGGCACCCAGACAAGGGAAGAAAAAGCTTTGGCCGTCATTTCTTATACACACAACACAGCGCATCGGCTAAAAGCGCTCGCGTCCAGATTCGAAGTAGGGGTGGCGTTCAGCTGCAAATTCAAACTCAGTTAACAAAATGGTTAATTGCAATCCTCTATACAAAACCTCCTTTAAGATGCGCGGGCATCAGTTCGTCTCATGTAAAAAAAAGAGGGTCTACTCCATCCCGTTCTCCTGCGGCGGAGAATGCATAGGCCAGACAGGCAGGTGTATAAACGAGCCTGCGGGAGCGGGAGGACTCGGCTGGGCGCACACAATCGTAGTGCATCCAGACTTGGAAGTAATTCGTTACAAGTAAGGTGATTACTTGTAATTAATTACTTTTATTGTAATTTAGTAATTAATCTGTTACTTTTTTAAAAAATATACTTTGTAAAGTAATCTACTTACTTTTACAGTAACGAATTACTGAAATTACTCGTTACAATACTTCCGTCCCATCAAAGAGAAAAAAAGAGTGGTAGAAGGGATATGCAATGGCCTTCGCGCTTTTAGCATGCCAACACGAGACTCGGGTGAGGTGCTGGCGTGGAAAAGGTAAGGAATTCACGGAAAGCACAAGAGCCCAGCCAGAGCCCGTTTCGGGACTCGATCGTACGGTCAGCCAAGCTGGGCGGATTCGACTGTCTACATGAAGGCAACAGGCCTCGACTTCTTGGAAAACGAAGGCACTGCTTCGAGCGCACGAAAGAGTAGCAAACAAATGCCCATAAAACCGCCGCGTGGGGTTCGTGAGGACTAGGGCCGCGAACACTGTGACCATGGCGCATGCGTCCGCTACCTTCCCTCCTCTCGCCTCCTCCACTCTTCCCCACCCTTCTGAGTTTTGTTCCCCCAAAAAACAATCAGTGTTTATTTTTTTCGTTTCCTTTTTTGTGTCGTTACACGAAACCGTCTTTTGCTTGTTAGTGTTTCTGCCTACACACGCCCCCGCCCCTCCCCCCGGCAAATACGAAAAAAAAAAAAAATCTAATGAAACCTCGCCCCTGCTCATTGAAAGCGCTGTGAAAGCTAAATACTGGCTGGACCAACCAGCTATTTGGCTTCTTTCACTTGAATTCGCACTAGCGGATGCATAGGGCAAAAACATGAGGGGTGCGATGGCAGCAGTTCATTGGAACTAAAAAAATATTAGCGTCAACCCTGCTGTCAGTTTAAACAGTAGCTTTCGACAGCAGGCAATAAGCTGGTCGGGGAGCAAAACAAAACGGCTTGGGACATCCAAGCTGGAGTCCTCGTCAGCGGATTGCGCCTGCGGGAACTTAGACCGAAATTTTAGGAAAAGGGAACACAGTCCGAGTTTTCTGAGAATAACAATGGCTGACTTGGACACTGGAGTTGAGAATCCCCCTGTAAACGCGTGAAAGACATGGAAGCGTGCTGTTCACTGAAAGTTGTGCTTTTTTAAATAATTTATAAATGGCAAAATCAGTTCAGCTGAGGGATCGCACATTAATATTTCGTGTGACGTCTTGGTTTTGATAAGTTTGGTGATCAAGAAAGAAGATCAAGTGGGTCATTTGGTCGGATAACAGCCTTCATCAAAACGGGGTATTTGAAATCTACCCAGACGCAAACCGCATCTTGGTCTCACAGCCAGTCCGATTTAGTGGGTAAACCAGCCACTATTTAGGGAAACATGCAGCAAATATAGAAAAATTATATCTTCAGATGAATAGTGTTTTGAAGCTCGCCGATTCCAAACTCGGATTAATTCGAATCGTGTGCGTGCCTCCACCGCCCAAGTCCATTTGTCGCATGTTCATGAAATTTAGTTATGTCATGGTTGTATACAGCTCAAGGCTCGTTTATCTTGAGCACATGTTTAATTCCTTTATAATTTTATATATTCGTTCTCCTGAAATTATTAGCCTAAAATGATGCGTACATAGTACTGCATGTGTTGCCTTTTTGTTTTAATTTTGATGAGGCCCGAAAATTTCCCCTTCAAACACGCAGTACATAGTGTGTCTTTTTCGTGTTTCTTTGGAGTAACGGAAAAGTAACGAATTAATTAATCCATTAATTTTAACGTGGAGTAATTTGTAACGGCAATCTTTTACTTTTTAGGCCAAGTAATTGTAACTGTAATTAATTACTTTTTTGAAGGAACGGGCGCAAGTCTGGGTGCATCGGCGAGAGTGCGGTGGGTGTTCACCCAGGTTCGAGCACACGCGCGCCTTGGGGTTTCGCAGCCAAAGGTTTGAAACAGAGCTTAAAGAGTCGTCTCGTGTCTCGTGGTTACGTCCCAATCCGGCTGAAGCCTCAATTCGGCTATTGCCTCAATTCGGCTAGAAGTTTCAATTCGGCTGCACGTTCCAGTTCGGCTACATCCTCAATTCGGCTAGAAGCTTCAATTCGGCTAGAAGTTTCAATTTGGCTGGACGCTTCAGTTCGGCTAGAAGTTTCAATTCGGCTGGACGCTTCAGTTTGGCTAAATCTTCAGTTCGGCTACAAGTTTCAATTCGGCTGCATGCTTCAGTTCGGCTAGATCCTTGTTTCAGTTCGGCTGGACGTTACAAGTTGATCAAGCTAGACATCCAAGCATAAGGTGCCCCAATTTCTTTTAGAGAGACGTTAACTATATCTGCATCTTGCCTTAACATTGTAACCTGCAAGCTCAGATCAATAAGTTCAAGCAGCTACGAAGGTTCGGGGCACAGAAACATTTGTGTTTGTGTTGTTTGTTCTGTGGAGCTGCTGTGCAAACACCAGGTATCTGCTTCAAAGTAATTTATTCACTTGCCCAAAGAATGGATTACAGCAGTCCAAAGATTGCTTCTTCCAGTGCTGGCCACTGTTCACGTGAAAGGGACAGGACGCCTTGGCAGCTCCTACGTCGAACTGAGTTGAAGAAAAAAAGAAGATACCTGCATCAGTTATGAGACAAAACAATGTGGTAAGGGTTCAATCCAATGATTTACATCTTCAGGAAGCTAAGAGGAATGTAACAGTACACCTGCTTTTTTTCAAGGTCACAAATTTGCTTCAAAATTGGCTAAACACGCCAGCAGATATGACTGACCTCGTAACCAAAACCTTACGTCCGCAAAACATTGTTTGGCGACATTTAATTTTCAAATTCGGTCTTCATCGCATTTTCAAAGTGAAAGTTTCTACTGGCAGCACTAAAATATGTGAAGATGGAGGTTTGGGCGAGCTGGAGTTGCATACTTCTCCACAGTGCGAAAAATTCGCAACCAGGCACAGGCACACACAAAAGGAAAAGACATTCAAGCAGCACTGACTTGCAACTCAGACTGGTATTTTTTCTTTACCTGCGCCTGTCTTTTTAAACAATAACACATTTTTTTGTTATTTTTGGTTTCATCTGGATGCGAGATAATCTAATTCTTTTTTTCTGATAAATTTAGACAAGGTTTAGTGACACAGTCTTCTTCTAACCTCGATATCTTTTCAGCTTCAATAATTTCCCTAATTAGTTGATTATTATTTTTACTTATTACGGGGCAGTTTTCTTTAGTTCTGCTTGACATCTGCAATCTTGGCAATGTGTGCCAAAGTGTCCGGAAGTGATTCTGTTTATGTTGTAGTTGTGTTCCCCTAGTCTATGTGACATCAGTATATGTGGCGTCAGGGGTGGGAAAGGGTTTTGTTTGGCAGTAGAAATTGTTTCCAACTGATTAGAAGAATTTCAATGGCGACAAATGAAGCCTGCGGAACCCCAACGTTTGCTGAGCAGCACGAAAGAAATATGTTTCATTCTGTTATCTGATGTGGCTGTGCTAGCCATGCTCCAAACAAATAATAGTTTAGAACGAACCAGTTGGGGTTCGTAAAATGAAGAGGGGTACAGTTTCTATCATGAAGGAAGTCATTAGCCCGCACATTTTGCGGGACGAGCGAAGGCGGCGGAACTTTCTAGATTTCACCCTTCACCCCGCACAGCCATGCCACGCAGCACGTTCCCGTGGCACCTACGGCTGTGAGAAGGAAGTATGTCAGGGAGCCTTTAAAAAGGTGGGTGGAACACAAAGTTTTTCAGCGACCGAATTGAGGAGACTGATAGCTCAAATGTACCGACACCTAGATAAGTAACCCTGGTATGCAAGTTTTGTCGTGGGAGAGTTGGTATTAACTAGAGTGCACTGGGAGTTGTAGCGCATCTAGAGTCACACCGCCACATTCAGCTCAAGAAACCTCATCTGGGCATAGGCAAGTCCTTCTGTAATCATTGAGACTACAAATTAATTAACACACTTGTGTCTGGTTACTATTTCTGTTTCTTTTGACTTTCTGAGAATCGGGCAAAATCAGCAAGCAAATTTAATATCTGAATTATCCTGAAAAACTGAGAATTTAATCAAAACAAGCTCTGAGAAACATCAAATTTTCGACAAAGGTAAGCTCCAAAAAACACCCTCCAAATGCCACGAAGGATTAATTCTGCAAACACGGAATGCCACTTATATGATGCTACTACATGTCACGCTAGGGGTAGCCAGGCAGGCTCTGGTGCACTTTGGTTATGACCTTTCTCGCAAAGGGAAGTTTTGGCATTGCATATGAGGCGATACTTGCCCAAGTCTAGAGGTTACCTTGGCAAGGTAATGGAAGCACCCCGGGCTCACAAGTATGGTAACTGCCCAGGTCACCTTGGAAGGTCTTCAGCACAAGGCAGGCACCACCGTCTGTCGTAGGTATGATGTGCTGCAATGTCTGATGACACAAACTGCGGCGAAACAAAACATATTTTCCTGTGAAACGGTATCCATAGCTGCAATATCCGTACCAGCATATTGCATGAGTAGCTAATCTCATTGTGCACTTCTTTCTACATTAGAAGCACAGTTTAGCCTGAAGGCGTCAGCATATTTCGGTTCCACGTATAAAAAGTCACTCATACAGATTTACGTCGAACAAACATGTTTCCCCACGTCGGTGGCTGTGGCAGAAAATACTAAGAAAGGCGAGATCAATCGACGATTGCATGCTTCAAATGGTCAGAAATGGGAGGAACGTGCCCTAGACACTTTCCTCCCATTTCTCCTCCTGTGAACAGCAAGGTCGAGGGAGCCCACCAGTGGTGCAACTGGTGGTTTGTACGCGGTGCTCGAACATGATTAATTTAATATGTTTGGATACCATAATTTCAGTCATGTTTTGATTATATCGATACCCAAAAAACGTCAAACGCCGATTGAAAAAAATTGTACCGACTCATTCACGGCTTTGTTTGCTTTGGTTGCTCCCATTATGGAATAAAGGGTTTGTTCACCAAATAAACGACGCGCTCCCGAGCTTCATCCAGTTCGTCATTGAAGGCTTTGTTCGTGTTCGAAGCAAGATCTTTGCTCAAAAAGCAGTTCGAAATTACAAACAAATCCACACGACCCTCGGCAACCCTCATCTCATTGAACGCAGCACAGTTTCGCCAAAGGAGCCGCAAGTAATGACTCTTGAGAACAAAATAATTATCTATAAAAGCTAGACACAATGCATGGTTTTGGCATTTGAGCACAATATATTTGACGTCTTTTGGGGAACGCTACAAAAGCTTAGTATTCCAACAATAGCTTAAACTTAAAAAAATTTCAGTTTTCCTCGCATCTGCCCGAACTGGGCGGAGCCCACCCGAACGACCCAACGTATGCAAGATCCAAAGCATGTGTCGCAAACTGCTGTGTGCGGCATGCCGGAGCAGCCATCTTTCCAAATGTTCGCACGCTGGCTCACATTGTTTCGACGCAGATGTGTCTAGCGTTTAATGTTTTGGTGGCAGCCTTTCAATTCCAAGAACAAAGCGTCAAGTGCTGGCTGACACTAACACTGTGTTCACACACACAGTTTCTCACTGCAAAGTGCAAACGAGTATGCCCACGACATGCTGGAAAGGACAGCCTGGCGCCTAGGCAGAACGGCCGCGCATGTCCAATCAAAGCTCGCAGGATGCTGTACATAGACTGTGCGACACTGTTAAGCACTAGACACAACAAAAAAATAAATGCACCTTGATCCTACGAGAAAACTCGGATGATACAGAGTATAGTAAGACTTGCGAAGCTTGTAACTGGGCTCATGAGCTTTTAATCACTCCCGTGACACACACCTGCACACAATGTGTCATCCGACTTTACCCATTGGATGAAGGTACATTAAAGTTTTTTCCGCTGCCAAATGGAAGAGAAGGCGCGACAACACTATCCTTCTGTCTTAGCCTAGCATTAACTAGCTGGTAATGGTACAATCACAAGCGAGTTGCTTTCACTGGTGTCCCTCCTGCTCGAGCTCCCGTACAGCCAAACCACGATTAAAGGGGCGGTGCAACGGTTTCAATGTTGAAAGAATCGCCAGTTTGCATTTTTTATATTGTTTATCCAAGCCCAAGTGACAAAAAACGCGTCACCTTTCTCCGAAAAACTTCCATTCCGCTGCGTAATCGCAAGGCAAAAAACGAATTATTTCCGATCTGCGGCCGCCTGTGGTGACTACGGGAACTAAAATGACAGCGTCTCTGGAGGTACGCGGAAGTCAACAAAACCTGATCCCCTCCGCTGCCACACTCGCCGTCAGCCCCGTGGCGATCCGTCCTTTGTGTCCATCGCACGCCGCGACCTTCGACGAGGCTAATCCTTTGAAAGCCGACGATCGCGGAGGAAGCGGCTGGGGTCTCTGAAGAGAGGACCCAAGGGGAAACCACGTGAACCCCCAGAGTACGTCACTCGAAAGTCGGCCTGGAGTGTTGAGGCACTTCGACCTTCGATTTGTTTCATTTTTTTTTAAATATGAACTAGCGCTCGCAAGAAAATGCGGTTTTCGGTTTTTCGTTCCATATGTGACGCAGATTAATTTCCGCAGTTAATTGGCCAAAGTCTGAAAATCGTTGCACTGCCCCTTTAAACGCAGGGCGCTCGCTCGCACTTGTAGCCACTCCGGCTAGTCCATGCTAGGGCGCGACAAAGCATGGCAGGAAGCCTGCCACGACAGCACGTCGGCCGACGGGCATGACTGGCGAGTACAAGCGCCATGTGAGTCACATGAATGTTCCGCAAAAGCTGCGTGACTTAAAATAACCCAGATGAAACGCCGTTCGTCGTGCCATTTTTTGGTGCGGGGGTAGAACGTTGGGCTCTTAATCAAGAGGCTGTGGGCTCTATCCCCTATAGGAGAGGCATATCATTGATCTTCTTTCACTAGCTTTAGTAAGTGAACCCTATATTTGCATTTATTCTATGTTCTTCTCATTCGACGCGCTTCCGTGACCGACTGGGCAATCCATGTCGATCTACAACAACTCGATCTGTCGTTGCATGCTCTCAACCCTAGATATAAAACACACCGTATGATAAAACGAGCATCCCGCAACGCTTACCATACGAACCGTCACTGGCATCACTACGTCACAATGACAAGGTGCAACGCAACATCGCATCGCTCGGATCTAGCCCATCGAGAAAAGAATGCGCAATCTGTCAGCTGCAATCCATTGGGAGCAAAATGGCCTCCCCGTATGTTTCGATTGAATCGGTGCTGCGTGCGGACTCAACGTTCTATGTGCGAGCCTAGCAACTATATCTCTATGCTGAGTCAGTACTCTGGGCTGCACCAGAAATTATTTTCTTGCGTGCGTTGTTCTCATCAAGAAGAGCGTCACACTATCACCGTGCTCCTAAATAGCACGGATGCAGCGTTCAATGTGAACTCTTTGGTACCTACAAAAATATCACCCTCTACTTAAGCAAAAAGAGAAAACACCTTCGGAATTTCACTAAAAAACATATTCTGAAAACATGAAACACTATTCTATAGCCACTCCAGTGTATTATATAATAGAGCATCGCCATGCAGGTTTCTCGAGCAGCTTGGGAACGGCCTTTCCCTCGAAATTAATTCCTGGCATTGTATAGTAGGCGATACCTGCTGTAGT